>CM024754.1:167441923-168041923 GCA_014218235.1 Colocasia esculenta
AGTTAGCAATTCGACTCTAGAAGAGGCGTATTTTGACTTCATGAGTTGGAATCAAGAATAGATTCGACTTCAAAAAAGGTTACCATTTGACCTTCTGAAGAAGGTATTAATGAGTTGGAGTCAAAGAAAGATTCGACTTTAAAGAAGGTATAATTCGACTTCAGAAGAAAGTATAATTCGACTTTAGAAGAAACATTCAACTATAAGAGTCGAAGTTGACAGTCAAATTGTATATAGTAGTGTGGACTTCAAAAATTTTCTGGGTTATTTAGACTTCGATTCTATGGGAGTCGGAGATGACAGTCGGAGTCACAAGTCGGATTCAGTATGACACAGAGGGAGCTTGTGGACTTAGAATTTTTCGAGATAGAGTTTGCCCAAGATAATTTTTTGTGATAAGTAAGATAGATATTTAATTTATGGAAGTCTTTTAAAGATTTTGTCATAGCAAAACCATGATATTATGGTAAACTAAAATCTTAGATTTTCTTAGGGTAGTTGCTCAACAATTCTGCCCCTTTTTGTTAATGATGACAAACTTTAAAAATTGAGATTTTGTTCTTACTACTTTCTCCCCCTTTGTGACATTAACAAAAATACACACACAAGAAGAATTACAGCATACATCAGAGCATACAAATTGGGAAAGGAAAAGCTATTGTATTCAGAAATGAAGGAAAGTGTTTAGTTACAGAATACATAAACATATGATTTAAGATTGACACAGGGAGCTAGGTAAATACAAGATCGGGGAACCTGTCTAGATAAGTTTGGATAAGAGCCCATAGCTTTGCTCATTGTCAGGGAAAAAGTTCTCAAATAGACTACTATCATGTTATAAGAGGGACCAATGGAGGCAATTTCCTATAGGACTTGAGGTGGCGCTTGGAACCAGTGAAGCTTGGTGAGATAATGGGTCTGGCGCAAGGAGAATTTAAGGGGAACAAATTTCCTAGAGGCTGCAAGATGGAGGAAATCATGCACTATAATATTCCAGTGCAAGCCTTAGGAGTAAGCTGCTTCCTTAGCTCGATAGTAGATCAGGTACCTTTGCTTCCACTTTTGAGCATTTGCCTTCCAAAGGTCATCATAACCTTTGCTCAGGTACTGATAGAGAAAACTTTACTTCTGACAATCTAAATGATCCTTAGGATAGGCTGCAGCCCACTGATCTTCTGTTACCTTTCAGATTCAACAAAACAAAGCTGGAAATCTACCATGTGCTGAGAATTCTTTGGGGCTTGCATAATGGCAATCTTTGAAGATACAATCTAAGCTTGTACTTAATTCTGAATCTGGTAGCTAGCCGGATGTGCCTAATGAAGATTGCTTGAGCAAATTCTTTTCTAGCAGAAATGGCACCAACTAGGGAAGGATACAAACTAGATGGTAGACTAACTAACATGGAGGGAGTGATTTGCCTTTGACCTCTGATGAGCATTTTCCATTGGCCTCTAGAAACATCAGGCAGTCCCAACTGAAATCTTGCAAATTGAGTCTCTCATCCTTGTGAACTTGTCCTGAAGATTTCTAATGAGAGTTCCAAACAAGTCAAAGAACCTTAGATTCAGGTGGAGAGAAACATCCAAAAATTGGTTCCTGGGAGAGTTTCCTGGTACTTGGTGGCTTCTGCAGCATAGAGATCAAGAAATGTTTGGAAGAGAGGCTGTGGCATTTTTGGGAGATAAGCTGGAGGTCTGCCAACACTACTTGAGTAGAATGAATAGAGTAGGAGCTAGTCTTCAAATGTAAAGCCTGGCATTCATGAACTTCAAGGAATACCTTAATGGATAAAAATTCCTTGAACAAGTTCATATGCTATTCAGAGTGGTGAATGAAGGCATACCAGAAGGGAGGTAGTAGTTGGGCAGGATTATCTTTCAACATCCGCCCGCCACTAGAGGAAAGTTGAATGCTAGGAAGGATTTCAGAGATAGTGAGGGTGGATCTGCATGCTACTGATTTGGAGGCAGTGGGAAGAAAAGAAAAGAAAGTGGGAGTTCTAGTGTGGAGGGAAGGAATATTTATTGGAGGTTGCTAACCTCTGTATTTCATTGGATAATTTTCAAATTGACATTGTTGAAAGCAATAGGCGGATCCTCTGGAATAGATGAAGAGGGAGGAGGATCAGATGAGGTAGAGTGTGGAGGGTGTTCAGTAGAAGAAGAATAGGAACTAGGGTTGCAGTAGGTTGAGATGATGTTGGTGGTTGTTTCAGTTGAGGAAAGATCAGCAGTGGAAGGAGTTGGCATAGGAGGAGGATGAGAGGAAAGAAATACAAAATTACAATTTTTGACAAGTTTTTCTCCTAACTTTCCTCTTGAAGGTCTTGACCTTGGACCTATCATCCTCTAAAGACTCAAGAGGTCTCTTAGGCCTAGACTCCTGCTGGGTTCCTCATCCTGCACAACTTTCTCAACTGCTGCTGCTGCAGTCTCCCTCTAATACAGATTCTTGTTGCTGCTCAACTTCTGCTGAAACCCAAAATAGCTAGTTGGGGCTCTGACTCTTGAACTGGAACATTAGGCTCTTGCTCTGGTTGCTGCTGCTCTGCCTGCTACTTTTCCTACTGCTTTGCCTGCTGCTCTGCTTGCTGCTCAGGCTCCTTTTGCTGCTGCTCTTGCTCGTGTTCTACTTGATCACACTTCTGAGCAGGGGCTTCATAGTGTTGTTGGTGAACTTGAGGACCAGATTCTTGAGAAGTGCCCTATTGGCACACTAACTGAAGTAGGAGGTCCTTCATCTGCTTGACTTCATCAGTCAAACCATCAAATTTAGCATTAATAAATTCCACTTGTAACTGAAGAACAGAAATACTTTCCTGCTGCTTGTTCAATAAATCCAAGATGGAATGCAACTTTTGCTACTCTTCCCCTGAGACCTGGCCGGGTCTTAAATGAGAAGGGGAGTAATGTTGCTGCCTTTCTTCAAACTCTTGCTCAATACGAGTAGATCTAGGGATATCTTCTTGATCTTGTACTACTCCTTTTCCTCTTATTCTCTTAGCACTTCATTGATAGTTTCTTCATGTGCTTCCTGTTCTGGAGGAACTTGTCATGGCTCTTCAAGCACTTGAGAACCTTGTTGCTTTTGAACTTGAACATCTACTTCTATTCTTTCTTCTTCTTGTTGACTTACTGGTACTGAAGATAGATCTAGTGTTTCATCAGGAAACACTTCATGGGAGCATTCTGGTACTGAATCCTTCATCGTAAGTTCTGACTTCTGTTGACTAATGTGTAATGGCTTCTCCTCAAGATTGACAAGCCAATTTTCTCTTTGATTCCAATAGAAATTTCTCTGCTTAAATCGACTGAAAACCTTTTAAAAATCAAGGTAAGCAGGGGTCCATAAGGAAGGGATTTCTGCAAATCTTTGGAGGCTACCATCTTTTCTAAATAATTGCTGGCAAATTTACTTTATGCCTTTGAATAGCCCAAAATAATAGGTTGCCATCTCTGGAAGTTATGTAAAAATGGGTCCCTACTATAGGAGTTATAACATTTGTAATGACTGAATGGATGAGTCTCTTTTCTATGGAAAGTTCATTGACCAGAAGACCTTTCTTGCTTACTATCGCCAAAATAATAGGTTGCATGCTATTGATTTGGAGGCACTGACTCACTGAGCTTGTGTCGGGAAATAGGACATCCCATGATTTGTGCTAACAACTCCTCAGATACTGTAACCTTGATCCCCTTTACATATCCTGTGACTGAGGTTTTGGAAGAGACCTGAAGAGTCACATAAAAAGCCTTGATGGCATTCTCAACGATTGGTTCAGAAATTTGACACAGCTTTGTCCAACTCATGGCTTCTAGGGTTTCTTCTACCCACGACAGACTACCACTCAAATGGGAGAAATCTACTACTTTTCCTTTACAGATGGAGATCTTAGTAGATGCTAGGCAATTGAGATGCTCATGAGACAACAGGGTTTCATTTGGAACCCTAGATGAAGCCATCTAGATGGAAAGCAAGAGAGAAGACTGAGGGAACTGTCAAAGGAGTAAAAGAAATGGAGTTTAGAGTTCTCAGAACCTACCTTTCTTCAGAGAGAATGGAGGTCTTGGATTTGTCCTGAAGACGACCGTCGGAGAGGATGAACAGTGTAGGTGTGAAGAGGAGGAAGAAGACAAGGGGAGTTGAAGAGAGTTTGAAAGGGTGTCTTCGCACACAAAAAGATATGTCTAAATAGGGAGAGTGAAAAAGTAACTGACCAATGATCAAGAGGTGAACGGTTGCGATTGATTGATTTGACCGTTACAAAATAAATAAGTCCATTAATTTGATTTATTAACAGGCACCTTTTCGGACTTAAGTTATAGGAAGTTAGATTGTGACTCTAACTTTACAGTCGAATGCACACAATATACATGAGTCGGATTGTGTCTCCGACTTCACAAGTCGCAGTGCTGGGACTTAGAAACATTTCACAGTGAAGCACAATTTTTCACAACAAACACATTAATTTTAATCATGAATTTTTTATAGCGATTTAATTAGGGTTACACATGCCTATTTCTCTTCTAATAGATGTAAATCTATCTTCAGGAAAGGGTTTTGTAAAAATATCAGCAAGTTGATTTTCAGTAGACACAAAATCAAGTAAAATATCACCATTACTTACATGATCCCTGATGAAGTGATGTCTAACCTTAATGTGCTTTGTCCTTGAGTGCTGGATAGGATTTTTGATCAGGTTTATTGCGCTTGTGTTGTCACATAGCATTGGAATTTCTTGAAGTATGTGACCATAATCCTCTAATTGATGTTTGATCCACAAGAGTTGAGTACAACAACTTCCAGCTGCAATGTATTCAGCTTCTGTAGTGGATATGCCACTGAATTCTGCTTCCTTAAGGACCAAGAAATCAAGCACCCTGCAAGGATTTGACAAGTACCACAAGTGCTTTTTCTATCTATTTTGCATCCAGCATAGTCAGCATCACTATATCCAATTAACTTAAAATCGGAACATCTAGGATACCATAATCCTAATTTACTTGTATTTATAAGATATCTAAAAATTCTTTTAACAGCATGAACATGAGATTCTTTTGGATCAACTTGAAATCTCGCACACAAACATACACTAAACATTATATCTGGTCTGCTGGCAGTAAGATAGAGTAATGATCCTATCATGCCTCTATAGACCTTTTGATCTACTTTCTTACCAAGAGGATCACTATCTAACTTAATGCCTGAGCTCATAGGTGTTCCTAATGGCTTACACTTGTCAAAACTATATTTAGAGAGTAAATCTAAAATGTATTCAGTTTGACAAATGTAAGGCCCTATATTTTTTTTACTCTCATATATATAGGTGTTAAACTGTACTTATGTATGTGTGAGAATGTGTATATAAATTATTTTTAGTCTTGTTGTAAATATGTATGTATATATTATGTATATTAAGAAATGCATTGCATAGATGATATTATACTAAGAATATACATTGTAAATGGTACATAACTGTGTGGTGTATATAGAATTTTCTGCAGTTTTAAGTTCAGTTCTGGCGGCCAGTAGACGTCAAAATATGTGGACGCCGACCCCAAGTCAGCGGCCACATCGATGGACGCTAACCCAGTATAGACTGCCAGTGATCTGGACGTTTATCTCCCAGATCTGTTGCGATTTCAGATCCGGAAACGCCTCCAGAAATGTGCCCTTGATTTAGGAAAACCGTCCCCAACGGTAACCCAACCTTACTCTCTTTGCGTCTCCGACCCTTAGCCTATAAAATACCCAGATTCCAGCCGGAGATGACCCTTTTGACTCTTGGGTCAAAAACCCTATTTTTTCTGTGCGAAAACCTATTTTGGAACCCTTGGATCCGGCGACTGGCGACTTTCTCCGGCATTCTTCAACGACAAAAGAGGAGTCAATACATGCGGGAACGACTTCCCCACACTGGAGTACAGAGGAGATCAACAGGGAATCCAGATAAAGAGAGTTTTGAAGGCTCTTTGGCACAGGCCGAGGAGGGCTTCTCCGACCAAATTTGAAGAGTAGAGATTTTATCCAAGGCAAGTAACCTACCCACATCATCCTTACATGTGTCGAGTATGTCCCAGGATTTTTACAGATTTTCTTGAGTCCTGGAACCCCCCATTCAAATGATTTTCTTAGGTGCAGTTTGTGTTTTGCACAGACGGGATATTAACGGCATGATCCCCTGCCATTAATCTCCTAAGGTGACGGCATTATTTGTTGTCGTTAACTGCTAGACGGCCATTCCTTTGCCGTTAAGTTCGTCAGTCTGCAACAGTTTGCAGATCTGACCTTTATAAACTATTTTCCGAGATTTTTCGCATGAAGATATATGATAAATTTTATATGTTATGTAGTACGAGTGTGAGATCATGTTGCATAATTTCTGGGAAAATCTTTACTTAAGGCTGTAATTATGAAAATTCCAGAAATGCATGATAAATAGGTTTTGAGCATTTCCATTTACTGTTTGTATGATCCCTATAAAATTTAAATGTCAAAAAAATTCTGTGATATGTACATTGATATCAGAACTTACTGTTAAAATTTGGTAGTTTTCTTATGACTGTATAGTTTACTAGATTTCTAACATGAAAATAGTGAGCATGATTAATTAGTGTAGGAATTTTAGTAAATAGTGTGAAAATAGTTAAATCCTCAGAATTGGTAATATGGTTAGTACTGTCAGTATGCATGTGTAGAGTGTACTATAGGTTTGAATGATGACTACTATATAAATTAGGTTATTTTAACCTTAGATAATATCACTGTTTGAATTTTTTTAAATAGTATATATTCCAGAAAGTTTTGAAATTTACTATATGTGATCTGTGAATAGTAAATGACCTGTGGTTAAATTTTCATGCAAATTGGATAACTGTGGACACTGAGTTGAACATTTCATGTAAAATGATTACATTAATACATGTTTAGTATAATTACTGTTAAAATTTAGTTAACTACAGTATAATTAATGTTATTAATGGCTGATGTGAATTTTGTTAACAGTAATACCATGTTAAGTGATACTGAAGTAAGAAAATGTGTGAGTACCGAGTGCATATAAGAATTGTACATTATGTGTGTGTTAAATCAATTAGAAGAATGTGAAAGAAAATGTGCCAAGGGTGACACTGCTACTTAGAGGGCTGTGGAACTGTACTGTGGTAAAGTCCCCACGGGAAAGTTCAATGTGTGTAATGTCCCATGGGCATTGGGATTAAATCCTGGAGGCGAACAAGTATCGCTGGTTAGGGTGGAGAGTACTTCTCCCGGTTCTGCACAGTAACTAAGATCTATCATTGTATTGCCTAGGTGATAGATGTGTGTATAATGTGATTAGTGTGTGTCCTTCTATGGTGGTTTGGACTATGTGTCACGGCATATAAAAACGTGAACTTATGTTAATGAAAGTGCATGTGCAAATCGTGAAACTAGAGTAATTGAGCATGTGTTGTTTTAGACACTTATGACAGTATGTAAAATGTTAATCTTATATACTAATGTTTTCGTTCATAATAAATAGCCAGTTTCATGTATATAAACATGTTATCCATGTGATAATCATTAGAAAATCCATGATAGAAATGATTTGTTGTTAAGATGAAAATCTCCATGTTTAGTTTAGTTTTATTTAACATGCGAATATGATAAATTGATCTATTAATAGTTGTGTAGAAAGCATGTTTAGGCTTTTATTTGACAAATTAGTAACCATGCCATCTACATGTATGTTTAGTGTGTTTAGTGTTACTTGTTGAGTTCTTTGAACTCATCCTTGCTTCGGCGTACAAGTGTTGAGACTACTTCTTCCGAGGAGATTGTTAGGAGCGACTCGGAGTGAGAGTAGTGTACCTTGGTGGATTGACATTGTATTTCATTTCATAAGTATGTAATTAGAGACTCTGCGTAGTCTCATATGGATAATGTGGTTATTTCAGAAAAGTTGTGGACATTGTACTTATTTTAAATTCTCAGTTATTTCATGTTAATTTCTTTTCTTCTATATGGACTGTGGATAAATGTGGATGATGGAATAAGATGGCTTTTCAGTTCTTTAAATTCCGCTGTCATATGTTATGTATTTATGTACGTTTTAGCCTAATATATAATAGTTGGGTAAATGTCCCACTGTAGAGACGTTTGTTATATCGATGAGGGTTGGTATAACCGTACCAGTATAAGAAGGGTCGTTACAACAAATGTGAGTACCTTCCTTGGTCTGCTTAATTTGTAATCCAAGAAAATAATTAAGCTCACCCATCATGTTCATTTGAAACTCACTTTGCATAATATTTTTAAAGAATTTACAAAGTGATTCATTAGTAGAACAAAAAATAATGTCATCAACATATATTTGTACAATTAAGATTCCATCTGAAAATTTCTTTATAAATAGTGTGCTATCAACTTTACCTCTTACAAAATCTTGTGATATAAGATAAACACTCAATCTTTCATACCAAGCCCTTGGGACTTGTTTTAGACCATATAGTGTTTTCTTTAAACGGAAAACATGATTAGGATATTTACTATCTTCAAAGCCTGGTGGTTGCTCAACATATATTTCTTTTTTTATAAAACCATTTAGAAAAAGCACTTTTAACATCCACTTGAAATAAGTTGATATGAGAGAACATGCATATGCTAATAAGATTCTGATTGCCTCTAATCTAGCTATTGGGCCATAAGTTTCATCAAAATCTATGCCTTCCTCTTGGGAATACCCTTGAGTTATAAGTTTGGCCTTGTTCCTAATGATTGCTCCTGATTCATCCATTTTATTTTTGAAAACCCATATGGTTCTAATGACTGGATGGTCAGAAGGTCTAGGGACAAGAGTTCATACTTGGCTGCGTTGGAACTGATTAAGTTCCTCTTACATAGCAAGGATCTAAGATTCATCACCCAGTGCATCATCGATTGTCTTAGGCTCAATTTGAGAAACTAAAGCTGAAAAATCACAAGGGATTTGCATACCTCTTGTTCTTACCCTATCTTGAGGATTACTTATGATGTTTTCCCTTGGATGATCTCGATGATACCTTCGTTCTCTAGGTAGTCCTTCTTGTGGTTCTTCTTGCTGTTGAAGTTCTTCTAGTGGAGGATCTTCCTTTTCTTCTTCTTTTTCTTCATCTTCAAGAGATGTTCTTTCTAGATCCCTGCACAATTCTTCAACACAGTCTTCTTCTTCTATTCTTTTAATAGAATGGTTAGTTTCATCAAATAGTATATGCACTATTTGTTCTATGGCTAAAGTTTTTCTATTAAACACGTTATATCCCTTAGGTTTTGATATATATCCTAACAAGAATCCTTCATCACTTTTAGCATCTAATTTTCCTAAATTATCCTTACCATTATTTAAGATGAAACACTTACAGCCAAAAGGTCGAAGATGACTGATGTTGGGCTTCCTTTCCTTGTAAAGCTCATATGGGGTCCTCTTAAGAATTGGTCTGATCATGCACCTGTTGATAATGTAGCAGGCCGTGTTGACTGCTTCTATCCAAAAATATCTTGGTAAATTATATTCATTTGCATATTTCTAGCCATATCCAGTAGTGTTCTATTTTTCCTTTCTGCAACTCCATTTTGTTGAGGTGTTCTTGGAGCTGAGAAGTTATGTTCAATCCCATTTTCTTCACAGAACTTCATGAACTCTTCATTCTTGAATTCTCCACCATGATCAGATCTGATACTTATAATCTGAAATTTCTAGTTCTTTTGAACTATTTTGCTGAATTTTAGGAAAGCTGAAAAGGCTTCTGATTTGGCTTCTAGGAAAGACACCCAAGTGTATCTTGAGTAATCATCCACAATTACATAGCCATATACTTTTCCTCCAAGACTGACTGTTCTTATAGGTCCAAACAAATCTATGTGAATTAGCTCCAATGGTTTGGCAGTTGTGACAACTCTCTTGGACTGAAATGAGGTCTTGGTTTGCTTTCCTTTTGCGCAAGCTGAACATATTCCAGACTTTTTCACTTTCATCTTTGGAAGACCTTCAACCAGATCATGCTTTATCAATTTCTTGATGACTGAAGTGCTTGCATGACCCAATCTTCTATGCCATAAATCGGATTCTTCACACTTACTGGTAGCAAGACATAAATTTACTTCCTTTAATTCGGCTAACTGTAAAGTGTACAAATTCTTCACTCTTTGAGCTTCAAACACAATTTTTTCATCTTTCTGAATAATGCACTTATCATTCTGAAATTTTGCTAGATGCCTTATGAGATTATGTGTAGCACCCTTGATTTTTAAAACCCAAATAAAAAAAATATTCTATTTTTTATATAATGAGGAAAATAGAAATAATTGAATAAAAGGGGAATAAATAGAAATAGAATGATTTAAATCAATGCCCATCAAGCTAAATTAGCAATGGGTTGTCCTAATGGTCCTAACACGGTTTGTTGGGCCTAAATGAGGAGAGCCCATTATGGGATAAGAGGTAATTAGGTTAAATTTGTACCTAATTAATTAAATAAATGAAAAGGGGTCAAGATAAATACTAAATAACCCATATATATCCTAAAAAGGAATCTTATACTTACCCTAACCCCCTACCCACGAAATTAGATATGTTACCAGCCTTATTAGGTGGATAAATGAGAGATAGTGGGAAGATAAATATGGAAATTCAGATTTTTAATAGGAGGGAAGAGTTTTAGATAGAAAGGACTCTAATTAGCAATCAAAACACTCTAAAACTCGTCCCTAGCAACCCTAAACCACAGTAGAGGCTTTGGAGGATGAGGGGAGAGGCTGGAGATCATGGGAGCTTGGAGAAGGGAGCTTGGACAAAGAAGTTTTCATCCCGTTTTCGTCTCCAACTTAGGGTTCTTCTTGGATTAGACAAAAGGTAGGCAATCTCTCAAGCTAAATTCGTGTAAAAATTACTCTAGGTAGACTTCATGAACCTCTTCAAAAGCCCTTTGGTTTCGTTGTATTTCGCGCATCCATATGGGTGAATTAATTGCTTGAACTCTGCTGTTACCATGAACCCAAAATCTCATGTTTGCTCTATACCCCCACATGTACTTGTTCTAATGCCATGATAAAATTATCGTTAACACTACATCATACTAGCTTTCAAACGCCCCTAGTTACTCTCTATTTCAATCTCCTATGAGGGAGAATTAATTCTTTGAATCCCTATCAGATCCATGCACCTGACCCTTTTTGTTTGTTTGTGAACCTCCTTCATACTTGACTTAATACCATGATAAAATTATCATAAATACTACATCTTGTTAGCTTTTGAAAGCCCCTTGTTTTGGAATTTTTCATCATGCATCCATCATTAATTAATTCATTGAACCCTGACTGCACATGTTTAGGTCACCGAAAAGTAACCCGATCAAATCATACCTAAACCTTGTTTGTTTTCAAATTAATCACACATGTTGATTGATCTATATGTCTACTTTCATTTAAAACTAGTTTCATACTTTTTGGATCACTGTGCTATTTTATATGACATTTAGAACGTCTATGTATCAAAGATGATTCGCCCTGGGAAAAAGGGAAAAAGGGCAATCCCACCTGGTATTGTGTCGGCGCGATCCGCCGCGATATCAGTGGGGTCGCGCCGGCTGATGGAGTCGCGTCAAGAATGCGGTGTCATAAGCCACCGAGATTCCACTCCAGACCGGGCCAGACCGGCCAGTCCACCTGTCGCGCCCGGCCGCCCTGTCGCGATTTGAATCGCGACAGGTAAGTCCGCTGCATTTTCAAGAATCCGACAAGAATTGAAAATTGTGCATATGCCCTGTTGTTTAGGCTTTATATCGCATAATTAGCCATGATTAACCCATGTTATAGTTAATTCGACTTGGTACGTTAATAAATGGCATTAACGATATAAATTTAATTATTTAAAATGACATTTACACGACTTGTCATATCCTCACGATTTCTTTACACTTTCACACACACAACATTATTAATGCCATTTGACCCTGATAAATTATGCAATAATGTATTCGATAAATTAGCGAAATAAATGACTAAATTACCCTACTTTATTAAATACAGTTGTCTTCATTTTATATGCGCATTTTAAATACCGTTATCGTTTTCCCTCGGCTTCGAGCACTCGAGGCACGACGGACCCGTTTCTATATACTTTCTCTTGACTTGGACCACCTCTCCATCGGGAATACTCTCGACTGGGCCAGGGACTCCTTGTCAAGACTTCCGTAAGTCTTCTTGGCTTTGGCGTACGTCCTTAGTCAACGAGTTGGTTGTACCCCAAAACCCGTTACACCTTAGGGATCAGTACGATCCATGGCCTTAGTGTTTCCTTCTCGTCTTGAGTTCACGTCGGACCACCTGACCTGTGTACACCGCACGGCTAAGGGGGCGGGTGTGACTTCTACCAGACTGCCGGCACCTGACCTGGTGCTGTGCAACCGTTACTATCGGAATTTCACGTTGTTTTACGGAATTGTCCCTATCTCATCTAATGTCCATATCCTCTTATCTGTTCACGTTCACTCTACTCTCTCATCTATCTCGTCTAGTACTCTCTCATCTCTTCTTGGTACTCTATTGGCCATTCTTGTGATTGTTTAAGATAAAGAAATGACTAATGCCAGCGCAATAGGGCCCGATCAGGTCCTGGGAGGAGCGCCCGAAAAGTGCCAGTGCCCATGGGAGTTAAAATGATCAAGGATGTGTTACGGCATACATCCAGTACAAGTTTATTATCTAGATTAATCTATGACAATCAAAGTACTATCTCTACAAGTGCAAGCGTGATCGTTACTAGTGCACCGTTGTGCAATTTACATGTTATAACATTACATGGCCAATCTATTGTCGTTTTCATTGTACTATTTTCCCTGTGCCAGTTGCTATTGTTCTCTTGTTATCATGACATGCTCTACATGACTTTACTCTCTAGTTAGCCTGCCTGTAAAACATTAAATATTTAAAGCATACTTGTGTTTCATGAGATATTAAGTCCTACTGGGCGTTATTCGCTCATCTTGCATATTTATTTAATGTGTTTCAGGTGAGTCGAATCATGACCACACTCACGAGGATGGGACCGATGAGGAGACTCAGGAGTGACCATTTCAGCAACCAGTGCTATCTAGTAGTAGTCTGTTAGCATAGATATGAGCTAGTGAGTCAGTTAGTCGTTATGTAATAGTTTGATTTTGAATAAAGTACTCTGAGCCCTAGTTTTTGCTCTGATACGTTGATGTATTAGTTAGTTTATGAAGATGTTGAGTTATTAGTGAGTGTAATGGAGATTGTTGGATTATTAATGAAATTGGAGTTTATTTGGTGTTATCCAATTGTGCAATGGTATTGTTATTTATTTTCTCGCTCTGTACTATTTAATAACTGTAATCCCGCTCCGATATTCTGCGTCGCGGCGTTACATTATGCTTCAAACCTTCTACATACATGACATCTTCAATCAAATTCTTATCCTTAGTACCAACTGTTCCGCATCCTAAAACTTTCCCTTTTCCATTGTCACTATAAGTTACTTGACCAACTTCAGCTCTAAAGCTTGTAAACAACTTCCTATCACCTGTCATATGCCTTGAGCACCCACTATCCAAATACCATTTGGATGCTCTCAGCCGACCCTACAAATAAAATTAAGTTGTAACTTTTGGTACCCAAATTTTCTTGGGTCCTTGATGGTTAGTTTTAGGAATCCAATGTAAGTGTCTAGTGGTGCATGTGCTGACAGTGTGTCCTAACTGATTGCAGTGACTAGAACATAAATCAAATAACATGTGTAGTGATATGAGATTTCTATTTTGCTGATTAACCTTTTTAGGATTTTTGACTTCTTTTTCTTTTACAAATTGAGGAGTTGGATATTTTTCAGGATACACAACATTTTCTTCATTGTGAGGAGGTGTATATCATACTCCATACTTTTTCTTACCTATTCTAGATCCTTTAAATTTAACAAACAATGATGTTTTACGGTTAGAGATTTTCTCTATAGTAGCTCTTAGGTAATTATTTTATTCTTGCAATTTTTTTTCATCCTTAAGTTCCTTTAAGTTTGATTCTATTTCCAAAATCTTACTGGTTTTATTTTTTAATGTTCATACAATAATACATTAGCTTTTTTGGATTCATCTAAACTTTTGCTTAACCTTTCTGCTTCATTCTTTAGGAATGTATTAGCCTTTTCTTGGTTCAGCATATTTAATTTAATTGTTTTCATTTGTTTTACTACTATTTTATATTTTTCATATAGCTCATTAAATGCATCTTCAAGACTGTCAAAATCTGATTCAGAACAAGAAGTAAAGGAGGTTTTGGAGTTTACCTGTTCCAGTCCTGCCATGAGGGCTAGATTTGCATTTTCTTCTTCTCCAGATTCTGAACTTGAGGATTTTGAGCTGGTGGCTTCTTCGTTATCCCTTGCTGCCACCATTGCCTTCTTTTTAAATTTTCTGAACTTCTTTTCTTTGCCTTTCTTTTTGTCAGATTTTTCTCCTTGATCCTTTTTCTTCAACTTAGGACATTCAGATTTGTAATGCCCAGGCTGGTTGCATTCGTAGAAAGTTGGCTCCTTCTTCTTTTTGACTTTCTTGAAGAATCTCTTAGAGCCGAATTTCTTCTTCTTTGCAAGAATTCTCTGCAATTTTCTTGATAGCATAGCTTCATCATCAGTATCATCTAATTTTTCTTTGGAGTCTTCAGATGAGGAAGAATCTGCAATCTTCAAAGAATTTGACATTTTATTTTTCGAATAATTTTCAGCAAATCTTTCCATATTAATTTCATGGGCCATGAGCGAGCCAATTAGCTTATCAATGGATAATTGAGTTAAATCATGTGCTTCCTCAATGGCAGTGACTTTAGGGGTCCATACATTAGTGAGAGATCTTAGGATTTTTCTAACTGTTTCTTCATTAGTTAGAACTTTTCCTAGAGAGCTTAAACCTACTATTATGTTGGAAAACCTGTTATACATCTGAGTTATATTTTTTGTTGAGAGCATTTTGAATTGTTCATATTGGGACACAAGAATATCTGTAACGACCCTCCTCATACCGGTACGATTATACCAATCCCCATCGGTATAAAGAGCGTCATTACAGTGGGATAAAACCCAACACTAGACGATAGGTTGAAAAGTACGTAGATAGCAATTGATTTCAGCGGAATAAATACAACAATTTAACTTAGTCCATCACCATCCCATATTCCACAATCTATATAGTGCAAAAATAGAACGACAATGTCCACATTATTACATGATGAAAGAGCTACATTGTCCAAATAACATTTTTATTGAACTATGAAAGGAAAATATAACTACTACTTGCTCCTCAAAAGCCTCTCCTCCAAGATAGCGTCTCTCCCCCTAGCACGAGATACCTGTCAACCTGTACGCCGAAGCAAGGGTGAGTCCAAAGACTCAGCAAGTAAAACAAAGACTTAATCTTAAACATATCACATTCACATTAAGCTATTAAACACTCATGAATACATACTATCATTTAAACTCCCAAACACATGGAACATACTCTTAGCTATCCACACATTTTTAATCACCTAGACATGCCTCATTCTATCATATGTTTATTCTAAATCATGGATACTATTACTATACACTTGTACATATTCTCTACACTTAACACATAACATGATTCCTTCATTTCCACATTAATTCATTTCATGACATATCTCTACAACTAGAACATAGAATTTGACATAAAGGAATGAACAAACTAATATGATGACTATTCGCTTTTCACATGCACTTTTCATATTTAATTTCACATTTTGCTTGCTGTTTTAAATGTACATACATCTCATATACATGGTTTCATATTTTATAACATGAATTGAGAAGTTAAAACATGGTCAAATTGGTTGGCAACAATAAGTACTAAAGCATGAAACTTTGTACTAAGCAAACATCACACCTAGCATGGAACCTAATTAATATTACATACATTTATCACCTTCATAACTACACTTTACTTGCTGTTTTGACATGAATTACATTCAATTACATGGATTTACATTTGTTCATATGCTATCTTATCCAATTCACAATTCTACATTTTCATCTTTCATGTTGCATAAATGACATGGTTACTCATGTTTATTCACATACACTATTACATGAAGAACAATAAACTACATGACATGATGATAAGCATGATATTGCAAATGAGGTAATTAATGCATGAAAACATGAACATTATGCATTACCACATCGGTTTTCACATGCAAGCACACTCTCAATAACATTAACTGTCTCTTACATATCTTTTCACATATTCTTCACATCATTTACTCTTTGGTTTTCATTTATCACATATCATATCATTTGCACTCATCATGTGCCACATTCGCATATAATCTTACACTTTATACATATTCCAATTACTTAAATGCCATGACACATAGTCCTAACTACCTTTTAGAGAACACAAACAAATATCTCATACTCATAACTCATCACATCTCATAACACATAACTCATAACACAACTCATATCACATACCCACCACCTAGGCAATGAAGTGGTGAATCTTGGTAACTGCGCAGACCGGGAGAAGCCCTCTCCACCTATCCAGTGGTACTTGTCCACCTCCGGGTTTTTCCTAATGCCTTTAGGACAAACTTTTACAATGTAGAGCCTTCCATTAGGACTTTTCTATGTACAGCTCTCGAAGCCTCTAGGGTAGCAGTGTCATTCCTTGGCCCAATTATTACACATTCACTCATTCACATTTTCACACACTAGTCACGTATTGTTCATATACTATTTAATCCCTTTTCACACCTTATTTACCATTTGCCTATATCTCATTTGACCTGATCATGATACTATGGTTTTTCATAAGTAAACAACTCCTATTACAATTCTAAACATGCAGCAAATTACTGAATTACATAAGATTAGTTTTTATCATATCAAATATGAATAATCCGCATAGTTTAACTAATAATTACTATTACTGTCATCAGATTAGTTCCAAATTTTTATCCCAGGTTACTAACAGTAAACATATCACATCTTCAATTTTCTGGATTTTTCGAACAGTAAATATAATTTCTACAATTTAAAACAGATTTCAGTCATATTTATCGAAACATCATTTAACATGGTACATGTGATCATGTTTATGTTCTAACAGTTTAGAAGTCAAATATTAGTACTCATACTGTCATGTAAATTTTATGCAATCCTAACTTACAGTAATTCCATTTATGCCATATTCAAACATGCTTATGTGATGCACATAATATAGTTATTGAATTTTCATAATTTACATGGTTCATAGAAAATTTAGGCAACATTATGACATGACCTACTAACAGTATACAAACGCCTATAAAAATTTCAGAGTATACCCATATCCAGAAATTATTTAAACAGCAAAAGAAGATCAAAAAGCATACTTTTAGGTCCTGAAGAAGTAGACGTCAAGGGATGTTGTCGTCAACTTCTACTGAAGAACTTGACTGCAACTTATGTTGCCTTCTACTTGCTCCCAGCAGCACATACATACAACCTTTCATACAACGGTGAATTCGGGGTTCCAGGACGCGAGGAAAAATCCGTAAAAATACCTAGGACTTAGGGGACATGTATAGGATCAAGATCTAGGTTTACTTGCCTCTTAAAAAAATCTACAAAGATTAGAATCGTCGGTGAAGCCCTTTTCGGCCCTGCGAAAAAGGTGCTCGGAAACGCCTTAGATCTTCTTCTCCTGTTGATGTGGATGGCTCCTCGGAGTTGGGATCTCTTCCTCTATGTATAGGCTATCCTCCAGATGTTGTAGCTCCTCGGGGAACACCTCCAGTTGACGGATCCGGCCTTCTAAAGATCAGCTTTTCACCATCTCGGAGCTAGGGTTTTCACCAAATGTTGAAAGCCTTTCCTTCATCCCAGAGTGGGTATTTTATAGGTTCAAGGGTTGGGTACGCATTAGGGTAGGTTACCAAAGGTTTAGGAAGGGTTTCCTAATCTGAAACTAGCCAAAACACAGACATTAACAATTCTGGAACCGTTACGCAGCTGGATATTAACGTCAACATCGGTTGTAGTCAACCTGAGAGTTGACGTCAAGGTCTGGCCGCCAGAATGTGGTTGGCGTCCAGGGTGTGGCCGCCCACTAGGGGTTGGCGTCCAGGTCTGGCCGCCAGCAGTGTCTTGGCGTCCAGGTTCTGGCCGCCAGTAGCCCTGTGCAGCCGAAACACCGACATACCTAAAATTAAATGTATAAATGTACTAAAATAATTTAGTATATGCAAAAATAATTTCATATATCATTACCACATAAAATACTTGCATTATGTAATATTTAATTAATTACTATTACACTAATCATAATTAAGAACAATATGCATCAATACATACATATATGCACACATACGTACACATTGCATAATTACATACATTACGCATGAACTTATGATTAAAATGTGTCCATTATTAGTTAAATATTGCATGCATATTATCATCCAAGTACTTTACATACCCTAATTAATTTAACACGCTTAAAGTAGACAATATTATTTAAACAAGGATAACACATGTATGTATACATACGCACACCCATAACACTAACTACGTGCATTAAAATAATTAAATACAATAGGCACCTAAATAATTAGATAATTCACACATTTAAATATATAATTTGCATGCTCAGAAATAAACTCATGATTACTTACAAAGTGTATCATAATAATTTCTTACTATGTGTACAACACGCACCATATGCATGAGATTTACATACATTGATAACTAGATAATGCATGCACAGTTATGTATGTTTTATACTTGTATGTAAATAGCATACATATACTTACATGGTTCATAGCAAATTACCTATTACATGGATAATATTATCTATGTATTATTCACATACTATAGATGAATTGATGTACGTAGGGTTAAATAGATAGATAGCACATGCATAAAGTAACATACATATGTATATATATATATATATATGTACTTCATATATTTACAACATAATTATATACACTATGCATGAAGTAGATAACTACAACATGCACATCAAAAATTCAATTATCATGCATAATATGACTTAAGTATTATGAGTCTAAGATTTTTAGTATTCACAATATACCTCAATGTAGCTAATTGCCTCTTCTCATGTAAAATATATATATATATATATATATATATATATATATATATATATATATATACATGCATAAGTTCATGAGAAGCATAAAATTTATAGTAAGTATAGTGAAATACACATTCTATGCACACAACAAGTAAATATCCACACATAATATAAAAGAATAAAATTCAGGGTATCACAATATCTATTCTAGTTTGTTTAACCCTATCAGTACCTTCATAAGTTACTTGCAATTTGTCCAACATTTCTTTTGTAGTCCTATAGGCTAATAGTCCATTAAATTCTCTTTTAGACAGTGCACAACAAAGATAATTTTTTGCCTTATATTTCAAGGACATGTTTCTCTTATCTGCTATGGAAAGACCAGAAGAGGATTCACCAATGATTTGATAATCACCTTATTCTATTACCTGCCATATGTCAAAGTCTGTACCTCTAATAAAACATTCCATGCACATCTTCCAATATTGATAATCTTCACCATCAAAGAATGGTGGTCTTGTAACAGATTGACCTTCATAGTTGTGAGCATCAGCTGCCATTTCTTCTCAAATGCTCAGATTCTTATAAGAAGACCTCGCTCTGATACCACTTGTTGGATCGAAATGGCACTAGAGAAGTCCTAGATGGGGGTGAATAGGACTTCTTGGCTTTTAAAAATTTTCTCTGAAATGTCACAGCACTAAATAAATTTGTTAGTACTTAGTGTGGTGTGTGATTCAAGTGTAAACTAGGCAAAACAATCACACAGATGGACAAAGAGATATATCCAGGTTCGGCCCTTCCCAAATGGAAGTCTTACGTCTAGTCCTCAAGCCAACCACTTGAGATTTCCACTAACTGCCAATAACTTGGCCTTCTCTCACCCTTGAGAGGTAATACAAACCCACTTGCTCCCAAGCAAGTCTTCCCTAAATAGGGGTACAAAAGAACTGCCTTACACAAGGCCTTCCTTCACAAGAGGGGCAAAGCAGGAACACACCTCCTGCAGAAATTACACAGAAAAGGAAAAATAAAAGGACGCTTGTGTGTTTGCTTCAAGAATGAGCAAAGACACACACAATTCAGAAAGGCTAATAAATTGGAGTTGAAACGCAAATCCTTTCAGAATGAGCAGGGTGGACTTCAGAAATGTATACAATTACAGATGCCACCTGGACACAAGACTTCTGTGGAACCAAAGAGAGCTAAGAGAGTTTTGCTGAAAGGGGAGCTCTCCAACTTGTGGCTTGAAAGAAGGCTTGTGGGATTCTTTGGCTTGAAAGATTCTAAGTGTTGAGCTCACTAGAGTTGCAATTTTTCTATGTTGTTCTCTCTGTTGATATCTCTATCTATGTATCTCTATATGTATTCTCCTTTCAAACTTCGGCTTCTTTTATAGTCTTCAGAAGAATGTAGCCATTTGAAAATGGCCGTTGGAAATCTGGCTATTTGAGATGAGATCTAGGATCCTTTGGATTTTGCTAAGCTTGTTGTCCAAGGGTCTTTCTACTTCTTTGCTTCTTTCCAATGTCTTCAGACGAGAGTTGTAGCTTCATAGCTAGAAGGTCGGCTTCTCATTAAGGGGACTGTGAAAGCTCCTTGCTAAAAACATGCTTCAATAAATGTCTACAGCAAGGACAAGACAAAAAGAAAGAGAGCACCTCCATGCTTTTGAGGTAGGTGAGTCAGAGAGGAATAAGAAAAGCATGGAAGCCTCGTATAGGCATGCTTTCAGACCACAAAATAAGGGACAGACAGTTATGCTAAGAAGGAAGGTATGGGTGTGTCAGTGGTAGGTGAGCTTGTCAGATACCCATGCGCCTGAAGCACAATAAATGTGACATATCTTTTGTATTCAAGAAAATCTGGAGCAAAGACATGAGGCAAACAGTTCAGTTTAAACAAAAGTTGCAGAAATAATCTAAACAAGTTTAGATGAATATTGTAAGTATAGTTTATCTGAACATGTCAGAAGAATAATAAAATAATGACACTCAGATGGTAATATTAAAATATTCATTCAATCAACACAAAGTTATATCAAGCATGATAAGCAAACAATATTATGAGAGTTGTTAGACTGGAGATTTCAGAAAACCATAAGTACAGAATTGTCAAGTGAAGTCGGATATAAGAGTTAGCAATTCAACTCTAGAAGAGGCTGTATTTTGACTTCATGAGTTGGAATCAAGAATAGATTCGGCTTCAAAAAAGGTTACCATTCGACTTATGAAGAAGGTATTAATGAGTCGGAGTCAAAGAAAGATTCGACTTCAGAAGAAGGTATAATTCGACTTCAGAAGAAAGTATAATTCGACTTCAGAAGAAACATTCGACTATAAGAGTCGAAGTTGACAGTCAAATTGTATATAGTAGTGTGGACTTAAAAAAATTTCTAGGTTATTTAGACTTCGATTCTAAGGGAGTCGGAGATGATAGTCAGAGTCACAAGTCGGATTCAGTATGACATAGAGGGAGCTTGTGGACTTCAAAAATTTACGAGATAGGGTTTGTCCAAGATAATTTTTTGTGATAAGTAAAATAGATATTTAATTTATGGAAAGTCTTTTTAAAGATTTTGTCATAGAAAAACCATGATATTATGGTAAACTAAAATCTTAGATTTTCTTAGGTGTAGTTGCTCAACAAGTCACAGGTTGGAAGACTGTTGGAAGGCACTGGGGAGGTGCTTATGTTGTGGAAGCCAGAGTCACAAGATCTCTAACTGTCCGCGTATGATGAATCAGACACCGACGACACCTCAAGGAGGCCAGAAGCGCCAGGGTAGGCTGCAGGCGTTGCAAGAACCAACTACATCAGATGAAGGTGGTGTGGTTGAAGGTACATTTACTATTCTATCCTGTTCTGCATTTGTTCTATTTGATATGGGAGCTACTCATTCCTTCATATCTCAAACATCTGCTGATACCTTACTTCAAAAACTCGTTCCAATGAAATCTAGAATAGTCATGTCAACCCCTATTGGTCCTGGCACCAAACTTAGAAACCATTTTCCATCTAGTGAGGTGTTAATTGGAACTCAAAACCTACCTGCGAATTTAATATGCATGGACATGGAGGGTTATGATGTGATACTAGGAGCAGACTGGTTGTCTGAACATGGAGCTAGTGTCAACTGTAGGAAAAGCTGGGTAACATTTAGTCAGCATCCAAAGCTAGTGTTCTCGGGAGATAGAAACTGCAGGAGACTATCCCTCATCTCCCCACTACAAGCCAAGAGGATGATAAGGAAAGGTTGTATAGCCTTTCTAGCCACAGTTGTCACTACAAAGAAGGAAGTCAAGATTGAGAACATCCCTATTGTCAGCGAGTACAATGATGTATTTCCCGAAGACTTGCTAGGTATTCCTCCTGAGCGAGTGGTCGACTTTACCATTGAGTTGATCCTTGGAGCAGCACCAGTATCTAGGGCACCTTATAGAATGTCTCCCACAGAATTGAAGGAATTAAAGGAACAACTGATGGAGTTGCTGGAGAAAGGGTTTATTCGACCAAGCACATCACCATGGGGTGCACCTGTTCTCTTTGTCAAGAAGAAGGATGGGTCGATGAGGTTGTGTATAGAGTACAGGAAACTGAATCAATTAACAATCAAGAACAAATATCCCTTGCCAAGGATTGATGAATTATTTGATCAACTGTCTGGAGCAAAATATTTCTCTAAGATAGATCTGAGATCTGGCTATCATCAATTGAGGATCAAAGGAGAAGATATACACAAGATGGCCTTGCGAAGTAGGTACAAGCATTATGAATTCATTGTTATGCCTTTTGGACTAACAAATGCTCCTGCAGTTTTCATGTAGTTGATGAATAGTATTTATCGCCCATACCTCGATAAATTTGTTGTGGTGTTTATCGATGATATACTGATCTATTCCAAAACAAAAGAAGAGCATGAGGAACATTTGAGGATTGCAATGCAAATTCTGAGGGAGAATAAATTGTACGACAAGCTGAGTAAATGTGAGTTTTGGATAGAAGAGGTATCCTTCTTGGGACATGTAGTGACCAAGGATGGTATTGCTATTGATCCATCAAAAGTAGAGGTCATATTGAAGTGGGAAAGACCAACAAGCGTCACAGAGATCAAGAGTTTTCTGGGATTAGCAGGGTATTATAGAAGATTCATAAAGGATTTCTCAAAGATCGCAGTGCCATTAACCAAGCTAGCCCGAAAGGAAAATCCATTTGTATGGACCGATAAATGTGAAGAGAGCTTTAATAGCTTGAAGAAGTGTCTGACTTCTACTTCTGTCCTCGCCTTACCCACTGAAGAGGGAGGATTTAAAATCTATTCAGATGCTTCTGGAACAGATCTAGGATGTGTCTTAATGTAATAAGGAAGGGTAACAGCATATGCCTCAAGACAATTGAAAACCCATGAAGCAAATTATCCCGTACATGATTTCGAATTAGCAGCTGTGGTGTTCGCCCTAAAAATATGGAGGCATTACATTTATGGGGAACAATTCAAAGTCTTTTCTTACCACAAGAGCTTGAAATATCTATTCTCACAAAAGGAACTCAACATGAGGCAAAGAAGGTGGTTAGAGTACCTCAAACACTTTAACTTTTCCATCCAATATCACCCAGGAAAAGCCAATGTGGTGGCAGATGCTCTAAGTAGACAATCCGGAGCTATGCTAGCTAGTATGATGCTGGGTGAATGGAAGTTGTTGGAACAATTTGCAAGTCTGAATTTAGACATGGGAAAGAAGGAGAAACAGGTGATGATCTCTAATATCAAAGTAGAGTCCGATCTACTCACTGAAATCAAAGAGAAGCAAGGAGAAGATCCTTTCCTAGTTGATATTAAAGAGAAGTTAGAACATAGACCGGATTTCTCTATAGCACAGGATGGAAGAATGTTATTCCAAGGCATAACATGTGTACCAAACCTAGACGACCTTAAAAAGAAAGTGCTGAAAGAAGCTCACCAGTCAAAGTACACCATTCATCCCAGATCAACGAAGATATATCAGGACCTAAAAAGATCTTATTGGTGGTCGAATATGAAGCGGGATGTGGCCGAGTTTGTGGCACAATGTTTAACCTGCCAGCAAATCAAGGTTGAACATTTCAGACTTGCAGGTGAATTACAACCAGTAGACATCCCAGAATGGAAGTGGGATAGTATTGGTATGAACTTTATCATGGGACTACCCAGGTCTAGAGGAAGTTTGGATGCAATTTGGGTGATAACTGACAGATTGACTAAGTAAGTTCATTTCTTTCCGATTAAGAGCACATGGACAGTAGACGTGTTGGCTGCACTCCATGTCAAAGAAGTGGTTAGATTGCATGGGGTTCCATCCTCCATAATATCCGATCGGGACCCTAGATTCACTTCACACTTCTGGAAGAGTTTACAAGCAGCACTGGGTACCAAACTAAACTTTAGCACTACCTTCCATCCTCAGATGGATGGACAGACTGAAAGAACCAATCAGATAGTGGAAGGCATTCTCCGTGCCCTTGTGCTTGATTTTAGGGGATGTTGGGATGACCAGTTGTTTCTAATTGAGTTTGCATATAACAACAACTACCAGGCAAGCATAAAGATGGCACCGTTTGAAGCCTTATATGGCAGGAGTTGCAGATCACCCCTTTGTTGGGAGGAGGTTGGAGAAAACCAATGGGTTGGACCCGACTTAGTCGAAGTGACTGTTAGGAAGATAGCACAGTCAAGGTAGAAAAGTTATGCAGACAAAAGGAGAAGAGAGCTAGAATTTCAAGTTGGTGACCATGTTTTCTTGAAGGTCTCACCCCCACGGGGAATTCAAAGATTTGAGATCAAAGGAAAGTTGAGTCCCAGATTTATCGGCCCTTTTGAAATCTTGGAAAGGATTGGGCAAGTAGCCTACAAACTTGCACTACCTCCACAACTAGAAATTGTGCACAACGTCTTCCACATATCCATGCTGAGGAAGTATGTGTTCGATGCTGACCATGTGATCCGCCTTTAAGACTTGGAGATTCGGGAGGACCTAATCTATGAGGAGAAACCTATCAAGCTATTGGATCGGAAACTACAACGACTCAAGAATTGTACCATACCTTTGGTGAAGGTCCAATGGAGTCGAGAAGGAGTTACCAATGATACCTGGGAATTGGAGGAAAGATTGACGAAAAACCACCCAAAATTATTGTCAGGTATGATGCTATATCATCGTGTATAAATTTGGGGACCAAATTTTCTTAAGTGGGGGAGGATGTAACGCCCCAAAAATTTAAATGATTTAAAATATAGGAAAATAGCAATAAATAAAAAGGGTAAATAGAAATAAAATAAAATTAATGGCTAAACTCCCAAAGAATAGGAATCAACCATTTAAAAATATATTGGACCAAGACAACTCTACTTGGGCCAAAGAACAAAGCCCAAAGACGTTAAACCCCAAAATTCGTAACCATATTTATGCAGAAATAGTAAAGGGAAAATTAGGGCTAAAACAAATGTAATTAGCCATGTTGGGCAACCTAATTCGTACCCAACCATGTTAGGAGCTTTCCTAATAGCATTCTTATTTCAATTGGGTGAAGAATCTCCAAAACAAGGAAGGGGCCAAGCCAAAATCGGAACCCTCTTTCCTAGTCTCTTTAGGACTTGAAATTAACCCTAATCTTATAAATAATCATCATGAGACTAGTTGGGGAAGGTTTACCATTGAGTTGGGGTCGTGTAGAGGAGAGCTTGGGCACCTGGAGGAGAGGAGATCGGCCAAGATGTAACAATTTGCTGATTTAGTCCATTTAACATATTCTTATATGGGGTGTTACAATCTATCCCTCTTATATAAGTGAGGTCCTCGTCGCTGCTCACATATAGCACACAATCAAACCCAGGCAAGCAGGATTCTAGAGGTGGCTCCAACTATGTAGCACTTTAGTGCCATTATGGCCTCAAGAGGTGGCTCCCATAGCATAGCACTTTGACCCGTGTGGCACTTAGTTCCTGCACTTCCGGCTGGGCAAGGTTCTGATACCATTTATGACGACCCAACTAACAAACTGGCCAAACAACCATACTAGTTGGTAGACTTCCCAGGAAGGTCACCCATCCTGGAAGTACTCCCAACTGAGCACGCTTAACTTCAGAGTTCTTTTCCTACTCGAGCTCTGAAAATGACTAGTCTGAGTTGTTGGTAGTTTACTAATTTAGCCCATTTAACATATTCTTATATGGGGTGTTACAATCTACCCCTCTTATATAAGCGACGTCCTTGTCGCTGCTCACATATAGCACACAATCAAATCCCAGGTAGGAAGGATTCTAGAGGTGGCTCCCACTATGTAGCACTTTACGCCATTATGGCCTCAAGAGGTGGCTCCCATAGCGTAGCACTTTGCCCTATGTGGCACTTAGTTCCTGCACTTCTGGCTGGGCAAGGCTCTGTTACCATTTATGACGACCCAACCAATAAACTATCCCAACAACTGTGCTTGTTGGTAGACTTCCCCTCTTATATAAGCGACGTCCTCGTCGCTGCTCACATATAGCACACAATCAAACCCTAGGCAGGCAGGATTCTAGAGGTGGCTCCCACTATGTAGCACTTTGTGCCATTATGGCCTCAAGAGTGAAAGGTTGCGGAATTATACTATATGGTAATCTAGAAGGGGGGTTGAATAGATTACTACCAATTAAAATTTACTACCACCTTCTTTTGATGAAAAACACAACTTTGAGACTTGCAGCAAAGTGTAAACTAAACATAGATGTGTTAGTTGTAGATAGATGGAGTATCAATTTATCTAGCGTGTGTGAAAACAACGTGCCTACCAAACATCTAACGTAAAGACGTGCAAACCACATGACAAGAGGTTTTAAGGTGGTTCGTAGTACACAACGTGTGTATCCTAAGTCCACCGTCCACACACACACGCAGAAGCACTGCTTATGAGCTAGTTCAACACTACAACTCACACACACAAGTTGTCTGATGTGAAACCACGATCAGATGAACACAGACCACGTAGACCAAGTACATGAATCACTTGATCCACAACCACACACACAGAAGTGAAAAACAGAGACTTAGAAGGGTTCTGAGTTAGAGAATCAAATCCTTATGTAGAACTCTTCTACAGGTCATCTGGATGATCTTCAAACTTCATCTTGACAGGTTCAGATTGATGTAGAAGCTTGAATCACTGACGAGCTGACTTCACCTACGCTTGGAAGACGGATCTTCTTGTTTTCTGGGCGACAGGTTGAAGCAGAGCAGCATAGAGACTTCTTCTCTTGGATTTCTTTAGGGTATTGGATGGTGACTGCTTGTGTACGAAATTAACTCCAAAGAGTTCCTTTTATATGGGTGTTCAACTATAGAGAGTCGTGGAACAAGGAAACACCCACATAGGAAACATATGGAGATCTCGTATTGAGATTCTGTTTACGTCTATCGACAGGCCTTAGATCATCTGTCGACAGCTAGAGACAGATTTGCATTTGATAGATCTCTGAACTTCCAAGAAGGGTTTTCCTATAGGTAGCTGTCGACAGTCGACTGGGATCTGTCGACAGATGGCTATGTTCAGAACCTGGTGTTTTCTGTCTGTAGTTTTCTGTCGACAGGCAACTGAGGAGCTGTCAACAGGTGCTTGTCTTTTGAGATTTTCTTGATCTTTTTGCTCTTGTTTTAACACACTGTTTTTTGTGCAATCTCACCTACATGTAATACCATTGTTAGTGAGATAACTTGAACATTTAAATGATCAAGTTGAACATGTGTTTGTATGGTTCATGAAGTGTTCATCAAGTATTGCTTATCAATTGTTCATCATCAAAAACAATCATCAAATATAAATTCATGTAAACTCAGCAAAGAGGTGGCTCCCATAGCATAGCACTTTTCCCTGTATGGAACTTAGTTCCTGCACTGCCGACTGGGCAAGGCTCTGTTACCATTTGTGATGTCCCAACCAGTAAACTGGCCCAACAACCTTGCTAGTTGGTAGACTTCCGTGGAAGGTCACCCATCCTGGGACTACTCCCAATCGAGCACACTTAACTTCAGAATTCTTTTCCTGCTCGAGCTCTGAAAATGACTAATCCGAGTTTTTGGTAGTTTTCTGATTTAGTCCATTTAACATGTTCTTATACGGGGTGTTACACAAGAACCGGAGCTTCTTCCCCAACTCTTCTCTTCTGCGACCTATGCATTGACTACACTTAGAAGTTAGAACTACACAAAGGTAGGTGATCTCGGGCTTAACCTAAACGTTGCACATACCAATGGATAGAGAATCAAGTCTAGTTTCATTTGCATATATTTTCCCCAATTTTCATGAACCATGTTAGTTGTATTAAGCATTTTCCAAGAGTCACGTAGGTTTAGGGCTTATTGTGTTCTTATTGTTTTTCACGCAAACCAAAGCCGAATTGGGTCAAACCAAAATTGTGGCTCTCTTCTACTTATTGTCCTCGACATTTTCATGTTTAGAGTTTTGTCTAAAGATCGCTAGATGTCAAGTTATAAGTCTTTCATGAAGGATTGTAGCATTTTCTACGTTTTCGAGCTGAACCCTAAAATGCGACCAATGCAGACGTCAAGAATTAGGCTCTGGTATCGCGACAGGTTAACACGTCATGATTACCTAAAAGGCGAAAGCCTATGTCGTTGCGGTTTCGAACTTGTTCTAACAAGATCCGATTGCATCAAACTAAGTGTAGCATCGTTTTCAGTGCATGTCAAGAACGCAACCATGTATGTCATCGCGATTGTACTATTTTTCCCGCCCTTGGTTTTCGTGTCTAATTCGTATTTAAGAAGGTTTGCATGAACGCGTCGTACATGCACACCGTGTTTTAGCCTAAATCGATTGCCTCAAAATGCGTTAGTGTAAACCATCGTGTTTCCGTTCTGAATCGATTACTATACCGACTTCCATAAAACATGTCGGTGTAAACCGTCACGTTTCTATTCTGAATAGACTTGGTCGTATCGACTCTGTTCTGAATCGATTTGGTCGTATCGACTCTGTTCTGAATCGACTTGGTCGTATCGACTCTATCTAAATGCGACCGTTAGAACCATCGTGATTATGTTCTGAATCGATTTGGTCGTATCGACTATGTCTAAATGCGACCGTTAGACTCGTTGCGATTTAGGTGACTGTCTGAACCCGTGTGTGCACTGTTTTAAACCTTGTGAATTGTGATGACTGTGTCCGTCGCGGATTTAGAGGCCTACTCAAGACTATATTATTGAGTTGTACAGTGAACCATATGCATGTCCTAATGTTGTATCATGTTAGGAAGTTAGTCAATGGCCTAAAAGTGACCAACCAACATGAAAGTCATAAGAATATGAACCTCTATTCTAAGTGTTCTAATTGATTGTTTGACTCCATCTACCTGTGATTGATATGAGCTAAAATCTGCCTTGTCCATAATTGAAAAGTGATTATGCTAAAAGTACAACAACCATGTGATAGATTGAATTGCATACAAGTAATGCTTGATTGTTATAAGCTTTCTGTCATGTTTTATACCGATGGATTGTGGATTGAGACACGTTCTACATGACACTTTGCACATATAGGCAGCCCTTTCTTGGGGGATTGGAAACTCACGGCCGGTCATTCCGTATTGGCAATCTAGTGACCTTTCCCTTAAGACCTCTGTAAATCTCTGTAGATTCTCTCATGGAGACCGAGTTGGTTGTACCAATGAAGTACACGAAAGATAGAATGCACTTGTCTTCTTATCATCTTCTCGTGAGAGTGATTTGACATTGAAACTAAGCCATTTAGTATAAAGATTGAACTAGTGTAATTAAGTCGTTATGTTGTCGAAATCTACTCAGGATCATGTCCATTTACCTTGTTCTCTATAATCATTGACATGATCTTTAGTACATAATGTTCATTGGTTGGAATTCGTATTGGCCATAAATGAATGAATGGAATTACCAGAAAATATTGGAACTTCGGTTCACAACCATGCCTGTGCAAATAGGGCCCAGTCTGGTCCTGGGAGGAGCACCCAAAATACTAATAAATCGCGAGAGTATATGATCCATTGAGGTGTCTGGCAATCACCTAATTGAATGCAAGATTGATCTACATAATTTCCAAATTTTTATTGAATGATTGACTGATTGAACTGTTATATGTAAATGGCCAAATCTACTGTACATGTCATCGTTATTGAATCTAATTGTCCATTGGAATTCTGTGGAATTCAACTTGAGATATCTATTGAACATGCTACATTGTTATTGAATCCCTTCATTGATAAATGATCATACTTTTATCCATCCCATTGTTAATCGTTTCGTTCTACATAAGCACTGTCATGGAACTTATCACTGAACCATCCTCGTACATGTTATAACTTGGATTTGTCACTATCGTTATTGTCATTGCATGATAGCATCTTACCGTTTACATGTTAATTACATAAAGCATGCCCACATCATGAGATGTAAATCCTATTAGATGCTAGTGCGCTCACACCTATTTTTCCTTAACATTTTTAGGTAATGATTATGAAGAACTGGAGAATGATGAGACCGGGGAAGAGTGACGAGCTTCTCAAGTGTACCGGTCTAGATAGCAAGTCACCCAAGAAGATTAGATTTAAAGAGTTTGTAATAGATAGGTTTATTTCCTTTGATGTCATATGTACTTTGAGATACAACATTGGGCCCTATGTTTAGCTCTGATTATGTAAGGTTTTAAATTAGTATGATGGAAATGAAATAAAGAGTATTTGGCTGGCAATATTATTGTCTCAAATCTTTTGTTATACTTAGATGCTACTCTGAATTACTCGACTGTGATGCTCATACTTGTATCGTTCACAGATTTCGATATTTATTTTTCGCTGCTAAATGTCGGGCATGACATGACCTATGAATTGACTCTAAAAAGGATTGATATCTGAAAAGGACAGATCATGATGTGAAGAAAAAGAAGCCACTTGCACTTAAAGCAAGTTTGGATATGAAAGAATCATCTGATAAAAGTGAGTCATCTACCTCAGAAAATGATTCAAGTGAATTTTCCTTACTCACAAGAAAGTTCAGAAAATTCCTAAAAAAGAAGGTAAAGGGTTTTTTAAATGAAGACCTCAGGTAAGCAACTCTTCTACAACAAAACAATTTATGAACAAAAAGTCTGAAAGAATTGTTTATTACAATTGTAGGAAACCATAACATGTCAAATCAGAATGCCCTGATGTTAAAAAAAAACCTCAAACCAGGTGGAAGAAGAATAAACCCAAAGCCATGATTGGAACTTAGAGTGAGGAAGAAGAAGATATAGAAAAAGAAAACTCAGGGGATGATGAAAGGACAGTAAAGTCTGCTTGATGGCAAGAGAAGAAGAAGAAGGAGAAGAGGTAATTTCTCCTTTTGCAGACTTCCCAACCTGTGATTAGGAAAAAAGTCTATTTTGAAATGATGGATACTTATGATGAAGTTAAAAGAGAAAACAAAATTTCAAGAAGAAGATAAATCACATGGTCCATGATACTTTAATAAATGAAGAGAATGAGAGTCTTGAGAGAGAAGTAATGAACTAAAGAACTTTATTAATGAATTGAAAGTGAAGAGTCTTCAGAAAGAAAACAAAACCAAGATTGCTATAGTAAAACTTGAGGAAATTAAATAGGTCAGTCTACACATGCAAAGAGAAATTGAAATCCTGCAAAAGATATAACTGATAAACAACAAGCTTTGGAAAACTTTGTAAGTGGAAGGGACAAGTTAGATGCCTTACTTGGAACAAAGAAGGGTTGGGATTTGATCCTTCAAGGAAAAATAAAATTAGAATGAAAAGAATCACATTTATTTCCACTTCAACCTCATAATCTCACGACCAAACATAGAACAAAAAAAGGATTTTTAGAAAATCAAGAAAAAGGAAAAAGGAGAAATTTCTGTCAATCAAAAATTCAAAGAAATAAAAAAGGAAACCCACTGGAGAAGATAAGGTAATTTTGAGTACAAACGAGGTGAACCTAACCTCAACATGAAGCCCACTGGAAGTCATGTGCGTCTACCACATCTATACACAAGGTCGACCCAAGTGCCTCACAGGAAACATCTTTGGCAACAGGACAGGTGGGTAGATCGACATACTTCTCATACTAACTCAACACAACTACCAACCAGGACATAAAGTGAAATATCCTGATCTTCCAGATCGTAGTTTATCAGATTTGGGGGCAGTGTGTGGCCCATTTGTTGAGTTTGTTTGTGTACATGGGTGTTTGTTGGTGTGTGTAGCAGGGTGTGAGGGTGGGGGGCTAGGAAACCTCAACCCAACAGACCTCTGGCGCGCTCATTAAGAACGCGACCAATACAGGTGTCGCGATTCTTCATGAACGCGACCACCTGCTACGTCGTGATTCAACGCCGCTTTTACGTGGGAGCGGCTGCATGTGCGCCGTGTGGTGCATGCAAGGACGTTGGTGCTTAATTGAGACAACCAGGTATGACGCGTTTTGAACGCGACGGCCCGATATGTCAGGATTTTGTCTGTGTTTTGTTTGGGCTCCCAACCCTAGCCAAACAGTGCAGGTTGCACTGTTTGGCTGCAGGGAGTTCTGGGTGAGGCTTTGCCGGCGATTGAGGGGTGTTGGTGCATCTTTCGGCGCGCTTCTGACATAAGGAGGTGCTTCAAAGTGCGGGAAATGCCGAGACAGTGTTGTTATTGCGTTTTCGTATCGGTAGGGGAACTTTCCCCTTGTTTTGGTTATATGGATTGTGTGGATTAGGTTAGAGGTGTTTCAATTGAAGAATGGCTTGTATTTGGTAGTAAGCATGCTTAGGTTATTGTGTGGATGTTTAATTGCAATATTTATATCATGTTTGGATGAGTTGTGTGATTTTCGGAATGAGAGGACAGGGTAGGGTTCTTCAATCTGAAAGGCGACAGACCCAGACGTCGCGTTTTGTATGGGACGACCTATCCGGTCATGATTCAAGTTTTAAGGAGATGGGTTAGTCTGTCGCGATTCAATTTCTTAATGGCGTCCACTATGTTGGTCGCGTTTTAGAATAAGGCCACTGGAGCTGTTGGGTTATATTGCCAGTCTGTTTATTTTCTGTTGCACATTGCTTGTGCAGTACTGTTTAAGTAATGTTGAGCATGTAAATGGTGTGTTGGCTCATATCATGGTTGGAAACATCGAGTTTGCTTGGATATGTGTGCATAGCAAGTTGGGTTATTAAACGCCTTCCGTGGTTACCTCTCAAGTCGGATACCCCATGTTCATTGTAAGCCAAGCACGTGGTGCTTGGGGTTTGTCCTAGTATAGTGTGTATCGTCAGGGTTTGTGTCGTCTTCCTGGACACCCTCACTCTTGAGTTTGAGTTGTACGCTCGGCTGAGGGAAAGAGGGCAAAGGGCAGCGACTTGTGTTTGTGGGTGTGAAGTCGCTTGTAGGGCGCTCGTGGTTGGGGGATGGACACCAGTAGGCATACTGGTCCCTAGCTAGTCTTGTTTTCTAGTGCCTCACTTTAGGGAGATCGGGCCGGAGTCCCTAAGGGTGCCAGGCATGAGCCTGCAGGCGTGTGGTCTGTAGGAGTGGTGTTGGTTGGTCTCCATAGTTCTTGACCTTGTTGAGGTGGAGCGGTAGATGGAACTTTCATCCTTGGCTGCAAGACTGAGAGGTAGTCTTGTGTTGGTTGTCCGGGTCTGTGGCTAGTGTCGCGAACCAATTCACGTGACTCGTGTGCGGCATGCCCTTCTTTAGCTTGTACACTTGAGCGTGAATTGTCGTTTACTTATTAAAGGTTAATGTACCATGCATTTATTCTAGAATGCTATATTTATTTACAGCTGTAGTACCATGTCTGGATAGTGTTATTTGTTATTGCATACATGCTTTGGTCTTACCTTTGTACGTTATTAATCTTTCAGCTTTTGAGGGAGTTTCCCTACTGAGCCAGTGACTTGTGACGCTCACCCCTTCTTCTTCCAAGTGAAGGAGAGCAGGAGGGTTCTCGTCCCTCTTCTAGTTGGGACCATACTATAGTGGAGTCGGGCCTACGCCACCAACAAAGTAATTTCCTTCTTGTTGTGCCTTAGGGGTTTTGTTCCAGGCAGTTGTACTCTGTACTATGACTTTAGTTCAGAACTAGATATGTACATTTCATGTGAATATGTGTAAGATATGAAATCTCATGTATGTTCAATGTGTTCTTTTATATTTCCACAGACATGTGTGTGTTGATATCCCTTGCGAAGCTTCGGCCAGTTCGCGGGAGACAGTGTTGGGTCAAGCTCGTTATTGGGTTAACGGATTTGAACGAAAAGGACCGTCACAGTATGTATCAGAGCAAGGTCCGTGTAAATATGAAGGAACAAGAAATGTACATAGCCTGGTCTCTACTTTAGTCTACTGCTGGTAGTTGGCTCTAGTTTTTGTAATGATATGTTTGTGCGTTATGTGGTTGGAATGATGTATGTGCAGGATCAGAAATGGCTGATAGAAGGGATTGGGGATGTGGTGGAGATGAGCCTGAAGAGTCTATACATTAGTTAATAGAAAGGTTATGGGAAAGCATCACGGAGATACGGACACGGTTAGATCAGCAACCATCGGTTCAACCCGCAGTTGCAGCACCACTAGTTGAGGAAGAGGGAGTACCAATACCATTAGTACCAATACCATTAGTACCACCCCCACCACCACCCGGAGTTGAGGTTCCACCAGTTGTACCCTTACCTCCAGTTGTGCCAGTACGACCAGCCAGTGTGGAGGAGTCTACAGTTTTAGTGGAGAGGTTTTTGCGGTTGCAGCCACCTACATACTCAGGGGGTTCGAATCCAGACACGACCGAGCATTGGGTGCACGAAATTGAAATAGTATTTGTTACTATGAGATGTCCACAGGCCGACAGGGTAGTATTGGCTATCTACCAGTTACGGGATTTGCACAAGAATGGTGGAAGCTCAAGATGCAGACTGTGTTTACAGGTCAGGCAGAAGATACTATAACTTGGCCAGATTTTAAAGGTGTTTAACAATACCTTCTTCCCAGTGCAAATTCAGCAAGCTAAGAGAGAACAGTTTAGGACACTACAGCAAGGGAACTTGTCCGTATTGGAGTACAAAATGAGATTCATGGCTTTGAGCAGGTATGCACCTTATGTAGTGACTAATAATGCTATGATGGTGGAATACTTTATTTGTGGATTACGACCGGAGTTGCAGGATGTAGTCATTCCTCTTATGTGTGGGACGGTGTAGGAGGCAGCTTAGATGGCAGCTATTCTTGAGAGGACTATACAGGCTAGGCAGTCTAGTGGAGAAGGCAATTTTTGGCTTCCACAACAATCTCCAGGTATAAGGAAAGGCAAGGCACCTTCAGGAGGAGCATCTATGTCAGAATTTGGTAAATGGGGTTCTAAGTTGAAGAAGATATTCAAGGACCGAGGAGGTCACAGGCAGTAGGGTTTTCAGTAGGGCCGAGGTATTAGGCTAGAGTTGGAGGAGTCGCAGCAAAGTATAGCTAGGCAGCCCATAGTTCCTTCAGAGTATAGATGCTATAATTATGATCAGCCGGGGCACTTGATTAGAAATTGTCTGTATCCTAGAAGAAGCAATTATGGTAGAGGGGCACCCCAGCAGCAGTAGTCATTCTAGCAGCCATCAACCGAGCGAGGTAGAGGTCCGCCTTTTTAGAGGGGACGAGGATGGGTGATGACTATCACAAGAGATCAAGTGGAAGCATCAAACTTGATTGAAGGTATAATACATCTCTTTGAATTTTCTGCTAGAATATTAATTGATCCAGGTGCATCTCATTCTTTCATTTCTGAGGATTTCATGGATAGTATGGTACACCCTTGTGAGGAGCGGCAGTGTGAACTTGTGGTGGAGGTTCCCTCAAATGATTTTATGTTCACTTCCTATTACATAGATGAGGTCCCAATAATGGTACAAGGAAATCAATTGCCAACAAGGTTGTATGCATTACAGTTAAAGGAATATGATGTAATTTTGGGCATGGACTGGTTAGAGGCATATGGGGCAGTGGTAGAGTGCATAAGGAAGAGAGTTAGATTTAGTCATCCCAGAGGGGTTATGTTTGAATTTCAAGGTATGTCATTCTACACTCCTAAGTTTATCATTTCCGCACTTAAGGCTAGGAGATTGATTAATGCAGGATGTGTAGTGTATCTAGCCTTAGTTAGTTTGGTTGAGGCATGTAAGTGTATGGAAATGATACACGTGGTTAAAGAATTTATGGATGTGTTTCCAGAAGAATTACCAATATTGGCTCCTCATAGAGAGGTAGACATTACAATAGAATTGCAGTCGGGCACTATGCCAATTTTAAAAGCACCTAATAGGATGATGATTTGTTTAATCAATTACAGTCGGCAAAGGTGTTTTCCAAAATTGATTTGAGATCGGGTTATTACTAGCTGAGAATTCGAGAAGAAGACATTGATAAAATAGCTTTTAAAACAAGGTATGGGCACTAGGAGTTTGTGGTTATGCCATTTGGGCTAACCAATGCACCTTCAGCTCTTATGAACTTGATGAATATAATTTTTCTTCCACATTTGGATCGGTTTATTGTGGTGTTTATAGATAACATATTGGTATACTCAGCTTTAGAAGAGGAATATGCAACTTATTTAAGAATCACTTTGCAGACATTGCGGGATCATCAATTATATGCTAAATTTAGTAAACGTGAGTTCTAGTTAAGGGAAATTCAGTTTTTGGGACATGTGATTTCAGGGGAAGGTGTTGTAGTAGATCTAGCTAAGGTTGAAGTGGGAGGAACCAAAAACAGTATCAGAAATCAGAAGCTTCCTTGGTATGGCAGGGTATTACAAGCGATTTATTCAGGACTTTTCAAAGATTGCAGCACCTATGACGAGACTTACCAGGAAAGGAGTGCCTTTTGTGTGGTCATCTGATTACCGGTGCAGTTTCATGGAATTGAAGAAGCGGCTCACTTCAGCACCTATATTAGAAATACCATCAAGTCGAGGTGGTTTTGTGTTGTACATAGATGCTTCCAGGAGAGGACTTGGGGCAGTATTAATGCAGCATAGGAAAGTGGTGGCTTATGCATCCAGACAATTGAAACAACATGAAGAGAATTATCCAACACATGATTTAGAGCTGGCAGCAGTGGTATTTGCATTAAAGCTATGGAGGCACTACTTGTATGGTGAGAGATTTGAAATTTTCACAGATCACAAAAGCTTAAAGTATATCTTTTCATAGAAGGATTTGAATTTGAGGCAACGTAGATGGATGGAGTATTTGAAAGACTATGATTTCAACTTAGCATATCATCCAGGCAAGGCCAATGTTGTTGCAAATGCCTTAAGTAGAAAGGCAGCGATGAGTCACATGATGATAAGGGAATGGATGTTGTATGAAGATGTAGCAGAGAATTCCTTATTTGTTCCAAGCAGCCAGTGGCGAGCAGTGTTAGCTAGCAGCATAGTGGAACCGTCCTTATATTGGCAGATAATAGAAGCTTAGAAAATAGATGGGAATTTAGATAAAATTGTGAGAGTAGAAAATGTTACTATTGATGATGATTTTGTGGTCAAATTCAAGAACCAAATGTATGTCCCAATTGAAGCGGGAGTGAAGCAGAAAGTGTTGGAAGAAGCACACCGATCCAGGTATACTATTCACCCAGGTAGCACAAAAATGTATCAAGACTTGAAGAAGCATTTCTGGTGGCAGGACATGAAGAAAGAAATAGTAGAATTCATAGCAAGGTGTTTAGTATGCCAATAGGTTAAAGCAAGCATCAAAGGCCAGGAGGTTTATTATAGCCATTGCCTATTCCGCAGTGGAAGTGGGATGACATAGCCATGGATTTTGTAGCAGGTTTGCCTAGGATAACGTCTGGTCATAATGGAATATGAGTTTTTGTTGACAGGTTGACAAAGGTGTGCAGATTGTTAGCCGTGAGTATGTCATGGGCAGTGGACAGATTAGCAAGGTTATATATGGATAGAATTGTGTCGTTGCTTGGATGTCCAGTAACTATTGTTTCAGACAGGGATCCCTGGTTTACTTCAGGTTTCTGGAGAAGCTTGTAGAGAGTTGTTGGTACACAGTTAAGGTACAGTTCAACATACCATCCCCAGACCGATGGATAGACGAAAAGAACAAGCCAGACCATTGAGGATATGCTACGAGCTTGTTGTTTGGTTTGGGGAGGCGGTTGAGAGCAGCATTTAGGCATGGTGGAATTTGCTTACAATAATAGTTATCACACAAGTATTGGGATGACACCATATGAAGCTTTATATGGAAGACCTTGTAGAACACCATTGAATTGGCATGAAGTAGGGGAGCGGCAAGTTATGGGACCGGAATTGGTGCAGCAATGTGCAGAGATGGTCAAGTTTATCAAAGAGAAGCTTCAAACAACCCAAAGCAGACAAAAGAGTTATGCAGACACAAGATGTAGGCCACTACAGTTTGAAGTTGGTGAGTATGTGTTTTTGAGAGTTTCTCCTACGAAAAGTGTTTTGAGATTCAGCAAAAAAGGTAAATTAAGTCCAAGATACGTAGGTCCATTCCAGATTCTAGAAAGATATGGTGAAACAGCATGTAGATTGGAGCTCACAACAGATTTTACAGATGCTCATGATGTGTTCTATGTTTCCATGTTGAGAAGATACATCCGAGACCCTTCACAGGTTGTTCGTTATACTCGGGATGATTTGAAATCGGATATGTCCATGCCAGAGTATCCAGTGTTGATTACAGGACAAAGAACACAAAGGCTAAGAAACAAAGACATTAAGTTGGAAAAAATCAGATGGGAGAACAGGTAGGGAGGTAAAGACACCAGGGAATTGGCAGATGAGATGTACAGAATGTATCCATACTTGTTTGAGTAAGCTTTTACTTCTTTTAGGTGATAGTCTTACATGTGATAAACCGTTGATTGAGCTTTCTTTCTGAATTTCGAGGAAAAAATTTCTTTTAGGTGATAGTAATGTAATATCCTGATCTTTCGGGTCGTAGTTTATCGAGTTTTGGGGCTAGTGTGTGGCCCATTAGTTGAGTTTGTTTGTGTACATGGGTGTTTGTTGGTGCGTGTAGCAGGGTGTGAGGCCGGGGCACTGGGAAACCTCAGGCCAATAGATCTCTGGCACGCTCATTAAGAATGCGACCAACACAGGCATCCCGATTCTTCATGAATGCGACCACCTGCTACACCGTGATTCAACGCCGCTTTTATGTAGGTGCGGCTGTATGTGCACTGTGTGGCGCATGTAGGGACATCGGGGCTTAATTACAATGACCAGGTACATCGCGTTTTGAACGCGACGGCCCGATACGTCACGATTTAGCCTGCGTTGTAGGTTGCACTCTTCGACTGTAGGGAGTTCTGGGGGAGGCTTTGTCGATGATTGAGGGGTGTTGGTGCACCTTTCGGCGTGCTTCCGGCGCGAAGAGGTGCTTCAGGGCGCGGGAAACACCGAGATGGTGTTGTTATTGCATTTTCGTATCGGTAAGGGAACTTTCTCCTTGTTTTGGTTATATGGCTTGTGTGGATTAGGTTAGAGGTGTTTCAATTGAAGAATGGCTTATATTTGGTAGTAAGCATGCTTAGGTTATTGTGTGGATGTTTAATTACAGTTTTTATATCATGTTTGGATGAGTTGTGTGATTTCCAGAATGAGAGGATAGGGTAGGGTTCTTCAGTCTGAAAGGTAACGGACCCAGACGTCGCATTTTATACTCGATGACCTGTCCGATCGTGATTCAGGTTTTAAGGCGACAGGTTAGTCCATCGCGATTCAAGGTCTTAATGGCGTGCACTGTGTTGGTCGCATTTTAGAATGAGGCCATCCGAGCTGTTGGGTTTTGTGGTTAGTCTGTATGTTTTTTGTTGCACATTGCTTGTGCAGTATTGTTAAAGTAATGTTGAGCATGTAAATGATGTGTTGGCACATATCGTGGTTGGAAACATCGAGTTTTCTTGGATATGTGTGCATAGGAAGTTGGGTTATTAAATGACTTCCATGGTTACCTCTCGAGTTAGATACCCTATGTTCATTGTGAGCCAAGCACGTGGTGCTCACGGTTTGTCTCAGTATGGTGTGTACCGTCAGGGCTTGTGTCATCTTTCTGGACACCCTCACTCCTGAGTTTGAGTTGTACGTTCAGCTGAGGGAAAGACGGCAATGGGCAGCGACTTGTGTTTATGGGTGTGATGTCGCTTGTAGCACACTCATGGTTGGGGGACGGACACCAGTAGACGTACTGGCCCCCAGCTAGTCCCATTTCCCTGTGCCTTACTTTAGGGAGCTCAGGCTGGAGTCCTTAAAGGTGCCAGGCATGGGCATGTAGCCATGTGGTTTGCAGGAGTGGTGTTGGTTGGTCTCAACTGTTCTTGACCTTATTGAGGTGGAGCGACAGCCGGACCTTTCGTCCTGGACTGCGAGATTGAGAGTTAGTCTTGTGTTGTTTGTCCGGGTCTGTGGCTGGTGTCACGAACCAGTTCTCAAGACTCGTGTGCGGCGTGACCTTCTTTAGCTTGTACACTTGAACGTGAATTATCGTTTACTTATTAAAGGTTGTACCATGCATTTATTCTAGAATGGTATATTTATTTACAGCTGTTGTACGATGTCTAGATAGTGTTATTTGTTATTGGATACATGCTTTACTCTTACCTCTGTACGTTATTAATCTTTCGGCTTTTGAAGGAGTTTCCCTACTAAGTCAGTGACTTGTGAGGCTCACCCCTTCTTCTTCCAGGTGAAGGAGAGTAGGAGGGTTCTTGTCCCTCTTCTAGTTCGGGACCACACTGTAGCGGAGTTGGGCCTACGCCACCAGCAGAGTAATTTCCTTCTTGTTCTGCCTTGGGGGTTTTGTCCCAGGCAATTTCACTCTGTATATGACTTTAGTTTAGAACTGGATATGTACATTTCATGTGAATATGTATAAGATATGAAATCTCATGTACTTTCAACATGTTCTTTTATATCATGTGTGTGTCGATATCCCTTTCGAGGCTTCGGCCAGTTCACGGGAGATGGAGTCAGGTCAAGGTTTTTATTGGGTTAACGGGTTTGAACGATAATGACCATCACATAGAGTATCTACAGATGGACATGGGCAGGTCAACACAACTCATTCCAAATGTTGATACACTCATAATTCCTTGCAAAGCCCAACTATCCTAGGCACTATGGGTGGTTCAGAAGCGCAAAAAACTCTTGGTCTTTTCATCGGGAGAAAAAACCTCAATTTAAGAGCAAGGGTTCAAATGTGAACAAAAACAAAAAAACAATGCAAAGTAAAGCCAAGAGAAAAGATGAGTTTAAACTAATGAGACAAGTATGCATTCCTAAAATCTTGTTTTTGAGTACAGTAGATTTGCATAATTCAAAGAGACCCATTGTGACGACCCTCCTTATACCGGTACGGTTATACCAACCCACATCGATATAGAGAGCGTTGCCATAGTGGGACATTTACCCAACACATTCAATAGGCAACTATGTACACAAATATGAACACATAACAGCAGAATAAAAGAACTAAATGTAAATTTATTATTCCATCATCCACATTTATCCACAGTCTATATAGTACAAGAAAGAAGTAAAGTTCTTATAACTGAAATTTAAATCAAATACATTGTCCACAATTGAATTACATAGTGCTCTCAATTACATACTATGAAAAAAAAAAAGAAATACAATAAGGCAATCTCCACGAAGGTGCTACTCCTCACGCTCGGAGTCAGTCCTAACTGTCTCCTCCAAGGAATAGAGAAACCTGCACCTGTACGCCGAAGCAAAAGTGAGTCTAAGATACTCAGCAAGTAATTCCATTAACATTAAGCTTACATACATCGCATAGACATTTTTTTTACCCTTTTAAACAAAACAGCTAATATGTATAACATGAATTGAACAACTCTTTAAGAAAACCTAAACATGATATTTCTACAACTTATAATACATGTTACATAGTTTATGTTTATTTCACAATAAAGTAAACCTATCACATGCCTTCTACATATTCTTTAACATGTTGACTCAAGACACAATTCCTTATATTCATGTCATTATACAATAGCAAATAAAGCACGGAGTTTATACACAACGGAAGAGAAATTCCTAGCATGGATTCTATGAATATTTTCACATGCATAACACATTTATAAACATAATAGCTTGCTGTTAAAACACATTTATGTAAGGATTTACACTTTCACATGTTATCACATTAGTTCACAATTTCACATGATCATTTACACATTTTACATATTCACATTTCACACATGTACAAAAAATCACATTATTCTAATTACATGCCGTGACACATAGTCCAAACCACCTCTAAAAGGACACACACTTATCTCAATCACACACATACCTATCACTGGGCAATATAGTGATAGATCTTAGTTACTGCACAGAATCGGGAGAAACACTCTCCACCCTAACCAGTAGTACTTGTCCACCTCCAGGATTTTATCCCAATGCCCATGGGATCTCATACTCATATGAACCTTCCCGTAGAGACTTTACTACGGTACAGTTCCTCAGCCCTCTAAGGTAGTAGTGTCACCCATGGCACATTTACACATTTTCCATTTTTAAACACACACTATTTGCACACCATTTAACACACTAATTTCATTTTCACATATATGTATATGGTTCAGATTTCCTAACATGGTACTACTGGTTACAATGTTAAACAGTTACAAATTTATTCTAATCATGTTGCAATTATCTAATTTATCACTAATTACACTAAACATGCTTTAATTGGTCATTTCAACATGTAATAAACAAATCAGTACCTACTGTTATCCAATTCACATGAAATTTTTACCACGAACTATTTATAGGTTAGACATCATGCATACCAAATTTCATATTTTTAGGAACTACACACTAATTATAAAAATTAGAACAGTTATTTTACAAAATTGGTCAACAATCAAACTTGCATGGTTCACAGTGTTATAGGCACATTATCCATCCTACAACATGCATCTTACAGTTATGATTTTACATAAATTTCTAGGAATTTAACTAGTTCCATAAAATTTATTTACGAATTTAAACTGACATTGCATGCTCACCATTTTATAGTTCAGAAAATATAACTATTTACACAAACATAAGAAATTTGCCCAATTTCCATAGCATGACCTGATACTGGTGCACATATCACAAAATTTTCACAATATCCAAATTCAACACAGATCCATATCAACAGTATTTTTACAAGATTTAAACCTGTCTGACAGATAATTCAGGGATTTTAATAAATAACACATTCAACGAAAAATTCATAAAAATTGTTCAACGTGATCCACTAGAGGTATTACATAACATATAATTTTTACAGTATATCCTCATGCACAGAAAACTGGGAAAATAATTTATAAAAGGTAGACAGACAAACTGTGCCTGCCTGAAGAACTCAGCGACAAGGGGATGGCCGCTTACATGGTTAACGGCAACAAAGTTGGCCGCTAATCTCGGATCTTAACGGCAGCAAACCTTGTCGTTCAATTCCTATCAGTGCAGATCACAGACTGAACATCAAAATCCGATAGAAAGGGGGTTCTAGGACACGATTAAAATCTGAAAAATTGCCTAAGACCTACTAGACGCATGTAGGGATAACGTGTATGGGTTACCTGCCTTTAGAAAAATCTACAAATGAAGAATTGGGTCAAAGAAGCTCTCCTCGGCCTGAGCCAAAGAGCCTCCAATGTTCTTCAAATCCGGGTTCAGACTGCTACCTGGTGTCGGAGAAGCCTTCCCAAATGCTTAGACTCCCCTCCAGTCGCAGAAGATCGCTAGAAGGAGTCACCAATTTTCGAATCAAAGGGTCCAAAGTTCAGGTTTCGCACAGAAGAGAACTAGGGTTTTTGACAAATGCCAAAAGGGATCTTTTGGCCAGAGATTGGGTATTTTATAGGGTTAGGGGTTGGAGATGCACTTAGGTAGGGTTTCCTAACCGTTGGGGGTCGGTTACCAAAACAAGGGGTGACATTTCCAGAGGCGTTTCCGGATCTGAAGATGCAATAGATCTAGGAGTCTAACGTCAACATCATTGGCCGCCAATATGGAGTTGGCATCCATCGATGTGGCCGTAGACTTTGGGTTGGCGTCCATACATGTTGACGCCAATGGGTCGTTTAGCCAAAACTTAAAACTACAGAAACGACACTTACTCAATGCATGTACATGAACTACACAGTGTATATTTTAGAAAATTACTACTACTCATGCAATGTAAGTAAATAATATATACAATAAATGTATATATATATACATATATTTACGACAATACATCAATTAGTTATATATGCATATCCACACACACACAAGCATAAGTTCTTCACACAATCAAACACCTATAAGAGGGTAAAATTCAAGGGCCTTACACCCTCTCCCCCTTAAAGAAACTTCATCCTCGAAGTTAGACTGATACTACTGAAACAACTCAGGATACTTCTTCTTCATTGCATCCTCAAGCTCCCAAGTAGCCTCCTCTCTCGAGAAGTTGCGCAATAACACCTTCACCGATGCAATGCTCTTGTTCCGGAGATGCTGAACCTTCCAGTCAAGAATAGCTACTGGTTGCTCCACATAGGATAGATCTAGCTGGATCTCCACTAGCTTGTGGCTAATAACATGAGATGGATCTCTGACATATCTCCTGAGCATAGACACGTGGAAAACAGGATGAACACTAGCTAACGTTGGGGGTACAACTAGCTCATATGCCACGTTGCCCAATCATCTGAGAACCTCATACGGGCCAATGAATCTAGGGCTTAACTTACCATGCCTGCCAAATCTAACTACACCACGAGTAGGCAAAATCTTCAAGAAGACATGCTCACCTACCTCGAATTCCAAATCCTTTCTCCTGTTGTCGCCATAGCTCTTCTACTTATCCTGTGCCGCAACAAGCCTCTTCCTAATAAGCTGGGCCTTATTTGAAGTCTTTTGAACTAGCTCCGGACGGATCAACTGCCTATCACCGGTCTCCTCCCATAATAAAGGAGATCTGCATGGCCTACCATACAACGCCTCAAATGGAGCCATACCAATACTCGCATGAAAACTGTTGTTGTATGCGAACTCCACAAGAGACAAATGGCACTCCCAATCATCCTTTCAATCCAGAACACACATCCTCAACATATCCTCGAGCGTCTGGATAGTCCTCTCGAACTGTCCGTCGGTCTGGGGATGGAATGCCGAACTGAGCTTCAACTCCAAACCTAACGCATCCTGAAGACCCTACCATAGCCTCGAACCAAATCTCGGATCTCGATCCGAAATGATCGACTTCGACACACCATGCAATCTAATAATACTACTAATATAAAATCTAGCTAAACTCTCTACTGATTGCTTCTTCTTCATATGCAAGAAATGTGCAGTCTTCAAGAATCTATCTACTACAACCCAAATCAAGTCATGACCCCGTCTAGATCGAGGCAAACCCGTAACAAAATCTATAGTGACAGCTTCCCACTTCTATACTGGGATTTCCATCTTCTGCATAAGACCAGATGGTCGCTGCCGCTCGTCCTTCATTTGCTGGCATACAAGGCTTCTAGACACATACTCCGCTACATCCTTCTTCATGCCAGACCACCAAAAAGATCTCTTCAAATCCTGGTACATCTTAGTGTTACCCGGATGAATAGAGAATCTCGACCTATGAGCCTATGCTAATACATGCTCACAGACATCTACAATATTGGGAACATAAACACGGTGATGGAATCTGATCACACCATCCTCATCCCGAGCAATGCCTGCCTTGCCCACCAACTCTTGGAGTCTAGTGTCGGCTTTCTGTTGCTCGATCACCTCATCCAACACCGAAGACCTAATGGACAACTGAGCTACAAATGCTTGACACAATGATGGCTCTAACTCAGTCATCGCACATGCCGCATCCTCCAACATCTTCCAATCCTGCTGGAGTGATGACCTCTTCCTACTAAGGGCATCCGCTACGACATTCACCCTTCCAGGATGATACTGGAGGTCGAAGTCATAGTCCTTCTGGAACTCAATCCATCTTCTCTACCTTAGGTTTAATTCATTTTGAGAGAAAAGATACTTCAGGCTCTTGTGGTAAGTGAACACCTCAAATCTGACACCATAAAGATAGTGCCTCCAGATCTTCAGTGCATGAACCACTGCCGCGAGCTCCAAATCATGAGTCGGATAGTTACGCGCATGCTCCTTCAATTGTCGAGAAGCATATGCTACTACCCTTCCTTGCTGCATCAATACACAACTAAGACCAATCCGAGATGCATCCGTATAAATAGAAAAACCTTCATCACCACTAGGTAATACCAATACTGGAGCGGAAGTAAGCTTAGCCTTCAATAATTGAAAGCTACTCTCACATTCCTTGGACCAAACAAACTTCTCACCCTTCCTCGTTAGCTTGGTCAATAGGGCGGCGAGAGATGAAAATCCCTCAATAAATCGCAGATAATAACCTGTCAAAGCAAAGAAACTACGAATCTCCGAAGGGGTCCTGGGAATCTCCGAATCCAATACAGCCTGGACCTTCGCTGGATCTACTGCTACACCAGCACCGGAGATAACATGCCCAAGGAAATGAACCTCGCGCATCTAAAAATTGCACTTGCTGAACTTTGCATGCAGCTTGTGCTCTCGGAGAACTTCCAACACTACCCTTACATGCTAACGGTGTGTGGCCTCATCCGGAGAATAGACCAACACATCATTGATGAAAACCACGATAATACTTTCTGGGTAAGGTCTAACACCCTGTTCATGAGATCCATGAACGCTGCGGGGGCATTGGTCAGACCAAACGAAAGGACTAAAAACTTATAATGTCCATAACAAGTTCTAAAAGCCGTCTTGGACACATCCTCACTCCTAATCCTCAACTGATGATAACCAGACTATAAATCAATCTTAGAGAAGACTGGTGTATTTTGCAGCTGGTCAAACAGATCATCAATCCGAGGTAAGGGATACCTATTCTTCACAGTCACTTGGTTTAGCTTTCTATAATCAATGCATAACCTAAGTGACCCATCCTTCTTCTTCAAAAACAATACATGTGCGCCCCAAGGAGAAACACTAGGGCGTATAAACACCTTATCTAACAAATCTTGCAACTGCTTCCTTAGCTCCGCTAACTCCGCTGGTGCCATCCGATAAGGAGCCTTTGAGACAAGAGAGGTGCCTGGAAGCAACTCTACTGTGAACTCTATCTCTCTAGCCGGTGGCAATCCAGATAAATCATCGGGAAAGACTTCTGGAAAATTCTGCACTACATCTATCTCCTCAAGAGTAGGTGACTCATCATCCTTGGGTACTAGTACCACGCTGGCAAGAAAAGCGTCACAACCCTTGATCACCATTCTCATCGCCTTCATGGTGGAGATGACAAACTTTCTGGCAAGGTTCCTTGGCAATGGATGAGAAAACTCATCCTCACCAGGAATGTGGAAAACAATCTTCTTCCCACGACAATCCACTAACGCATAGTGCTCCTCTAGCCAATCCAGACCAAGAATTGCATCATAGTCCTTCATCTTTAGCAAGAAGAAACACCCTTCTAAAACTCTATCCTCAATGCACACCGGTAAGGACGGAATACACTTCCTAGTCGATACCGTTCCAGCAGGTGTGTGCACAGAAAAAGGGACATCTAACTCCTCATACTCTAATCCTGACTCTAAAGCTAATTGCCTAGTAAAATGCTTAGAAATGAACGAGTGAGTGGCACCCGTATCAAATAAAACTCGAGCGTGCACACCCATGAAAAGAACCATACCTTCGGTAACATGCTCCGCATGTTCGGCATCCTCACGAGCTAATGCAAACACTCGAACTTGGGCTCGAGGCCTTCCTAGTCTTCCTGTCACTGGCGCCGCTGCTGCTGCCACTGCTGGAGCTGGTGCTAGTCGCTGGACTCCCTGTTGAAGTCTGGGACAATCCATGATCTTATGCTCGCTGCTCCCATACTTCAAGCACTTCTCTGCCATCTTCCAACACTCCGTACCACCATGTGCCCTCCCGTAATGAGGACACTCTTTCTTGCCACTGGGGGAATGCTGAGAAGATGCTTGACGACTGCTGGTTGCCACTGGGCACTGCGGTGACTGATATGCCGCCTTCTTCTTCTCCTGCCTCTACAACGGAGCTCCAGGCCTCTTCTACGAAGCCTTCTTCTCCTCAAGATACTGCTCCATCTCTCCCTCCTTCCAACAAGCCGCGCTAAGAGCCTCATCGAGGGTACGATGGTCAAATGCCACCAACCTCGTCCTCAGTGATGGCCTCAGACCCATCACGAACTTCTTCGCTTTCCTGTGCTCATCAGCTACAATGTGAGGGGCATACTTCGATAGCTCGGAAAACCTGGCCTCATACTCCAGTACGGTCATGGACCCCTGAGTCAAAGAGAGAAACTACTACTCCATCTTGTCCTAGATGTGCTCCAGAACGAACTTGGCCCGAAAGAGCCCCACTAACACCTCCCAAAACACCTCTACAGCACCGCCCTCGAACCGGGTACAAAGCAACGAGGACAACCACACATCGGCTCGCTCCTGCCAAAACCTTCCATAAGGACCAATCCAGACAATCTAGGCATAAAGAAATAAATACATAAACAATTTACACATACCTGTAGCATATAGGTGGCTAGCGTGACCCTATCATCGTCAGCACACCTAATAGCTCGAAAGATCTTCTCAATCTTCCTCAACCAGCTCTCTGCCAATAGCGGATCGCTCTCCCCCTCAAAAGAGGGTGGCAACATCCTCTTGAACCGTTCCATGATGGAGGGTCCACCATGGTCCTGAGCCTGGGGAACTGGCGCCTGAGCCTACTACAGCAACCAACATAAGCCACACATATACGATATAACAATATAACAATCATGTAAGTAAACAGATCAGACTACTCTATTTACTATTCTAACCTGAGCCTCTAGCTGAGCCTGGAGTGCAGCCTGAGTATAGGCCTGCGTCTGTATAGTATGAACTATACCTTGCATGAACACTCCATAGTCCACTAGTGGCGGTGGAGGAAGCACAGGACCCTGGGGTGCTGGGGCCTGCTACTCACCCTGATCCTTATGCCTAGGCTCAACTCTCTCCTCTCTCCTCTCTCCTCTGCTCACCCTCATGAGCAGGAACACCACGCCAACCTCGTGAAGCCATAGCCTACAAAACAATTTAATCCCAATTAGGAACTAAACTATCTAATTCCTAACCATGTTCATAGCAATGTGGACAATCTATAGAGACTTAGCATATAATGAAGAGGATGGCATATGCATATTTATGTACAATCCCAACCTGTCGCTCTGATACCAATCTCTGTGACAACCCACCTTATACTAGTACGGTTATACCAACCCACATCGATATAGAGAGCTTTGCCACAGTGGGACATTTACCCAACACATTCAATAGGCTGAGACGTACACAAATATGAACACATAATAGCGGAATAAAAGAACTGAATGTAAATTTATTATTCCATCATCCACATTTATCCACAGTCTATATAGTACAAGAAAGAACTAAAGTTCTCATAACTGAAATTTAAATCAAATACATTGTCCACAACTGAATTACATAGTGCTCTCAATTACATACTATGAAAAAAAAAAATTACAATAAGGCAATCTCCACGAAGGTGCTACTCCTCACGCTCGGAGTCACTCCTAACTGTGTCCTCCAAGGAAGTAGAGATATATGCACCTGTACGCTGAAGCAAAAGTGAGTCTAAGAGACTCAGCAAGTAATTCCATTCACATTAAGCTTACATACATCGCATAGACATTTTTTTTTTACCCTTTTAAACAAAACAACTAATATGTATAACATGAATTGAACAACTCTTTAAGAAAACCTAAACATGATATTTCTACAACTTATAATACATGTTACATAGCTTATGTTTATTTCACAATAAAGTAAACCTATCACATGCTTTCTACATATTCTTTAACATGTTGACTCAAGACACAATTCCTTACATTCATGTCATTATACAATAGCAAATAAAGCACGGAGTTTATACACAACGGAAGAGAAATTCCTAGCATGGATTCTATGAATATTTTCACATACATAACACATTTATAAAAATAACAGCTTGCTGTTAAAAGACATTTATGTAAGGATTTACACTTTCACATGTTATCACATTAGTTCACAATTTCAAATGATCATTTACACATTTTACACATTCACATTTCGCACATGTACAAAAAATCACATTATTCTAATTACATGTCGTGACACATAGTCCAAACCACCTCTAGAAGGACACACACTTATCTCAATCACACACATACCTATCACCTGGGCAATATAGTGATAGATCTTAGTTACTGCGTAGAACCGGGAGAAGCACTCTCCACCCTAACCAGTGGTACTTGTCCACCTCCAGGATTTTATCCCAATGTCCATGGGATCTCATACTCATATGAACCTTCCCGTAGGGACTTTACTACAGTACAGTTCCTCAGCCCTCTAAGGTAGCAGTGTCACCCATGGCACATTTACACATTTTCCAATTTTATGCACACACTATTTGCACACCGTCTAACACACTAATTTCATTTTCACATACATGTATATGGTTCAGATTTCCTATCATGATACTACTAATTACAGCGTTAAACAGTTACAAATTTATTCTAATCATGTTGCAATTATCTAATTTATCACTAATTACACTAAACATGCTTTAATTGGTCATTTCATCATGTAATAAACAAATAAGTACCTACTATTATCCAAATTACATGAAATTTTTACCACAGACTTTTTATGGGTTAAAAATCATGCATACCAAATTTCACATTTTTTGGAAATACACACTAATTAAAAAAATTAGAAAAGTTATTTTACAAAATTGGTCAACAATTAAACTTGCATGGTTCACAGTGTTATAGGCACATTATCCATCCTACAACATGCATCTGACAGTTATGATTTTACATAAAATTTTTAAGAATTTAACTACTTCAATACAATTTATTTTTGAATTTAAACTGATATTGCATGCTCAGCGTTTTACAATTCAAAAAATATAACTATTTACACAAACATCAGAAATTTGCCCAATTTCCATAGCATGACCTGATACTGGTGCACATGTCACAGAAATTTCACAATATCCAAATTCAACACGGATCCATATCAATAGTATTTTTACAAGATTTAAACATGTCTGACAGATAATTTAGGGATTTTAATAAATAACACATTCAACGAAAAATTCATAAAAATTGTTCAACATGATCCACTAGAGGTATTACATAACATATAATTTTTACAGTATATCCTCATCCGCAGAAATCTGGGAAAATAATTTATAAAAGGTAGACAGGTAAACTGTCCTTGCCTGAAGAACTCAGCAGCAAGGGGATGGCCGCTTACATGGTTAACGGCAACAAAGTTGGCCGCTAATATCAGATCTTAACAGCAGCAAACCTTGCCGTTATGTTCCTGTCTGTGCAGAACACAGATTGAACATCAAAATCCGATAGAAAGGGGGTTCCAGGACATGATTAAAATCCGAAAAATGGCCTAAGACCTACTAGACGCGTGTAGGGATAACGTGTATGGGTTAGTTGCCTTCAGAAAAAATCAACAAACGAAGAATTGGGTCGAAGAAGCTCTCCTCGGCCTGAGCTAAAGAGCCTCCAAAGTTCTCCAAATCTGGGTTCTGTGTTGATGTAGACTGCTACCCGATGTCGGAGAAGCCTTCCCAAATGCTTAGACTCTCCTCCAGTCACAGAAGATCGCCAGAAGGAGTCACCAATCGCCGGATCAAAGGATCCAAAGTTCAGGTTTCACACAGAAGAGAACTAGGGTTTTTGACAAATGCCAAAAGGGATCTTTCGGCCAAAGATTGGGTATTTTATAGGGTTAGGGGTTGGAGATGCGCTTAGGTAGGATTTCCTGACCATTGGGGGTCGGTTACCAAAACAAGGGGCGACATTTCCGGAGGCGTTTCTGGATCTGAAGATGCAACAGATCTGGGAGGCTAACATCAACATCACTGGCCGCCAATATGGAGTTGGCGTCCATCGATGTGGCCGCTGACTTTGGGTTGGCGTCCACACATGTTGACGCCAATGGGTCGTTTGGCCAGAACTTAAAACTGCAGAAACTACACTTACTCAATGCATGTACATGAACTACACACTGTACACTTTAGAAAATTACTACTACTCATGCAATGTAAGTAAATAATATATACAATAGATGTATATATATATACATATATTTACGGAAATACATCAATTAGTTATATATGCATATCCACACACACACAAGCATAAGTTCTTCACAAAATCAAACACCTATAAGAGGGTAAAATTCAAGGACCTTACAGCCATTATGACTGTGTCATGCCCCGATGCGGAATATCAAAACGTGAGGCAGTTGCAAGTAAGTGAGTATAAAGCGTATAATAGATATAAACCATTGAACAATTGAATAACACTAAATAAAATGTATTGCTTTAATTATTCAACTAATGTCTATTAAAACCACTAATTCAAAGCCATTACTTACATGAAGAAAAGTAAAATGCTAAACTATGACTTCGAATATAGCGCTAGTACACCAGGCACACTCAGATCACTCCTGGTCATCCCCTTCCTCGTAAGTGTAGGTATCCTTCTTAGTCTCACTTAAGAACACATATCAAATAACACAGGGTGAGCGATAACACCCAGCAAGACTTAAATCTCATGGTCAAGCATGCTTTAAATGATTAATGTTTTAAAGAGCACAGTAACTAATGATAAAGAGAGAGAGTCAAGTAATGTCGAGCAAATAATAGCACAAATATCATGATTCAAATAGCACAAGTACCAAGTATACCATTGAGAGCAGGATGGCCATAGCACGAATAGTACGTAATAGCATGCAATAGCACATAGCACAATGAGTCGAGTATAGTATAGCACTTTGATTGCCATTCGATAGTCGAGATAAATAGCACTTGAGTGTAATGCCAAACATTCTGGTCAATTAACTCCAGCGGGCACTAGCACATTCGGGCACACCTCCCAGGACAAGACCGGGCCCTTTATATTGCCAAACATTAGTCATGTTCTTTATCATTTAGACAATCAGTCAAATGGTCATAGAGAGTACCAAGAATAGATGAGAGTAGTTAAAGAATAGACAAGAGTGTAGAGAGAACATGAATAGATGAGCGAATAGAGTATAGATGAGAACTATAGGTTGACACATATAAAACGACGTTAAAACAGGCGATAGTAACAGTTGCACAACACGCATGGTTGTGTGCTGGCAGTCTGGTAGAATAACTAACCATCCACCGGCAGTGTTATAAACACAGTCCAGTGGTCCAGTGTGATCTCAAGGAGAGAGAAAACTCTAAGGCCGTTGAATCATGCCGATCCCTAAGGGTAAATAGGAATTGATGGAATAACCCGCTCGTCGGCCATCGATGTATGTCATAGCCAAGGAGTCTTACGGAGGTCTTGAACATGGATTACCTAGTCCAAATAGGAGTCTTCCCAAACAGAGAGTCCATCCAAGTCAAGAAAAGTGTGTATAGAAAACATTTACCCGTCTTGCCTTCAGTGCTCCAAGGTAGAGAAGTGTCGATAATAGCACCAAAACAATGAGAGAAAACAACGACAAGTCCATTATTAAAAAAAATAGGATAATGATGTGCAATATTGAAGTAAATTACTAGATGTATTATGGAATATCTTAATACCATGGCTAGTCATATTGGATGGTTTCTAGTGTGTGCATGTGATAGAGAACTCATGAATATGAGAGAATCAAGTGTATGGCTTTTAATAAAATCATTACATGTTCATGATTAGATGAACTCTTTTACTGCGTTTCATACTTAGTGTAAGGCCCTCGAATTTGTTGTCATTTTATCTTATTGTGTGTTGAGTCATGTTGTATGTATATATCACGTATACATAGGTGGATACTTTTGTACGATGTTATATTGGTATACTTAAGTATGCATGCGTACATTAATTGTAAATATTGCTTGATTATATGTTGTAGTAGTGTGTACATCATATTACATATATGGCATGTAAATATATAGCGTAAGCATGGTTTTCTACATGTTTTTATGCTCTGGCCGAAGAGCAAATTGGCGTCAACATGGATGGACGTCCATGATGAGTCAACGTCCATGTCGATGGATGCCAACACTGAAGTAGACGGCCATCTATGTGGACGTCTACTTCTTTGATTCTCTGTGCACTGCAGACCCCGAAAATCCGGGGGCAAGCAAGCTCACCGATTAGGGAGATGTCCCAAACGGCTCTCAGCCTCCCATCAGACCCTACGGGATATCCCAAGCCATCTTCCTATAAACCTTCCTCCCCTGGCAACCTGAAAGACTCTCTCTTGGCCCTTTGCAAGAAAGAAAACCCTAGTTGAGAGAGAGGTGAAAGACTAAGATTTGGAGGCTTGGATCCGACGAACTAAAGCATCTTCGACGATCTACATTGACTGGGAGATAATTTGGACTTAGAGGAAGGCTTCTCCAACGACTGGTTGCAGCCTACTTCGACCTAGAACCCGAGGGAAGGCTGTGGAGGAGGCTTCTTGGCACTGCCCAAGGAGAGCTTCAACAACAAATTTGACCCCTTTGGAGATTTTGTAAAAGGCAAGTAACCCATCCCCGTGATCCATGTATATGTCCAGTAGGTCTTAGGGATTTTATGGGATTTTATCCGTGTCCTGGATCCCCCACATTCTCCTTTTCTTGGAGCCTGGTCTATGTTTTTGCACAGACAGGAACTTGACGGCAAGATCCCTTGCCGTTAAGGTCCTCAGTTGGCGGTAGACGATGCTGCCGTTAAGCTCTGTGAACGGCTAGACAGTACCGTTAAGTTCTTCAGGACAGAACAGGAAACTGTTCTGCCTTATATACCTAATTTTCGAAGTTTTACGCATGAGGATATAGTGTAATTTTTATATGTTATGTGATGTAGATAATAGAATGTGTTGTGGAAGTTTGGTGAATTTCTGAAAATTGTGTAAATTGTTACATTTATTTGAACCACACGTAGATATGGTCTTGGTTATGCTACTTGACTGTTTAAACGATCCATGAGGAATTTGAAAGCCATAATTTTTCTAGACCATGTGTATACATGTCATTCCATGCTCTGTAAACTTGGGAATTTTTCCATGATCATGTGATTTATTACAATTTCTGTACTGAAAATAGAAAGCATGTATAGGTCCTTGTAAAAATCACAGTAAATTGTATGATGTGAGATAAATTCAGGGAAAATTTATGTGATGATGTGCATGTTAGGTACAGGTCTGTAAACTGTCAAATCTGACATTTATGTTGTGCTTCCATGATAACCAAACTATTAATGGCATGTGAATGAGTACTTCATTTTCTGTAAATTTTGTGCAGTTCAGAAAAAATATGAAAATTTGCATGTGTGGTCAGGAACCTATAAGCAGTGTGTGGTTAAGTTTTCATGTGATTTGGATAACAGTAGAGTATATCATGAAATTTCCATGTGAAAATGAGTTATTAATGCATGCTATCATGATTAGGGTTTGATTATATGTTTTCAACCTGATTAGTGTAAATTACTGAGTGTTTAAATTCTGTCAAACAGTAGTACTCTGATTTAGGAAAACAGAGCCATGTGCATGAATGAGAAAATGTAAGTCATGTGTAAATCGTATGAAATGTGTGTGTTAAAAATTGGAATGTGTAAAATGTGCCGTGTGTGACACTGCTTCCATAGAGGGTTGTGAACCCGTACCGTGGAAAAGTCCCCACGGGAAGGTTCAATGTGTTAAAATCCTATGGGCATTAGGATGAAATCCTGGAGGTGGACAAGTACCACTGGTTAGGGTGGAGAGTTCTTCTCCCGGTCTGCACAGTCCAAGAGTCGTCACTGTGTTGCCTAGGTGGCGTCTATGTGTTATGTGTATGTGATGTTTCCTTCTAATGGTGGTTTGGACTATGTGTCACGGCATCTAATGTGAAATGCAAATGTGAATATGTGTAAATTGTGTAGTGTGAACATGTATATGCATGTAATGTGTAAATGTGTGACCATGTGATATAAGTGTGTTAGAGTGAAAATTTGTAATTCATGTTATGAAATTATTAAGTTCATTTCAAAACAGCAACCTTAATATGTTTATAATGATGCCTTACATGTACAAGAACGTGTAGAAACCATGTTAGGAGTTCTTCTTTTAGATGTGTGTGAGATTCCATGCTTAGAAGGCTACCCGGTTAGCTTAAATGAAAAATGTTAGCTCTCATGTGAAGCGATGAGTAGAAAGCATGTGGTAGGTATTTGGTTTTGAGATGGCATGAATCATGTATCATGTGTTATGAAGTTGTAGAAATACCATGATAGGTTGTTTATTTTATTGTCTCAACCATGTCATATGTTTGATTTAATGAATTTGAGAGTAGAACTTACTTGTGATATATGCATGTGTGACGTGTATGGAGTTTACTTTCTGAGTTTTTTAGACTCATTCCTTGCTTCGGCGTACAAGTTTAGCAGGTGACCCCACTCCTTTGGAGGAGACCGCGGAGAGCGACTCTGAGCGAGGAGAGTAGCTTTGTGGAGTCACCATAATTGTACTTGCTTTCATAGTATGTAATTGAGGCATTGTAATTGAAATATTATGAAATTGTGGACAAGCTTTGTATTTCAGAATTAATTTTTATTATGTGGACATTAGCTTTTTGATTCGCTATATTGATCATGTATGGTTGAATGTGGATGATGAAATGAAAGTAGTAGTTCTTTTCTTCCGCTACTTTGTATTTATATTTGTGTACATCTCGATCGTATGTTAGTGTTGGGTAAATGTCTCACTGTGACGAGACTCACTATACCGACGTGGATTGGTAATATCGTACCGGTATAAGGAGGGTCGTCGCACACAGCATGAAGTATAGACACAGTAACTAGACAAGAACAAGAGAAACTAGAGTTTAATGTATACAAATCTAGAATGTGAATATCCCTATGAGGATCGCGATAGGGTACATCTAGAACGCGACAGGTCCTTCTGGGACAGTCGGGCAGAACGCGACGCAAGGTCCCATCGTTATAAGAAGGCGATGGAGGGTGCTATCGTGACCTGGTTGAGAAGGTGACCTATCGGGCCGTCGTGTTCTCAGGGTCCCTACCCGAGCCCAAAAAGGAAATCAGATCTCCTTGTGTTTGACACAGGGTTTTAAAAAATAGAAATCTCAGTGGATACTTGATGTAAAATCATGAAACTTGTTTTAAATGAAATTAGAGTTGGAGAAGTATAAATAGTAAAAAGTAATTTGAATATTATCTTGGTATCAACATATTATGATCAGGTTCTTTCATGATGAACCACAAATATGACACAGTGATGAAAAGTGATTTAATTCAAAAAGAGTACTTGATAGAAATTGGGGAAAAATATGTCAACAGGTTCCAGACATCAGGTGACATGTACAATAAACATTTCTTGGAACGAGATCATGTATAAATAGGGATTTGGGTTGAACATGATGAGTCGGGTGCATGTTCATGATAGAACTTCAAACATGAAATTGATGGAAATAGGACGATAAAAATTAGGGAAAAGAGAGGGCTTTTGTTCTTGAGATCATGAACAATCTACAGACGAGTTTAATTGAGTTTTGCTTTTGAGATTGTCTACCTTTGGATGATTTGAACTTCTAAGTTTTAAGAACGCGAAGAACGCTTGTAGACATCCTTCCAAGCCTTCTCCTCCACGATTTCCTCCTCCTCTGGCCTCCTTCCCAATCCAAGAGATCTCAGATGAACATTAGAGTCGGCCATGAGGTGGGTTTGGGGGTTGATTTAAGGTCTTGCACTTTTTGTTTCCTAATATAACTCCAATTCTCCTCCAACTCCGATTTCCATGTTTATCTAGCTTTCCTAGCATAAATCCTTCAATTTGATGGTACTCCAATTTCATACCTAGCAAGTTAGGGTAGGGTTAGGAGTCCATTTTACATATATATGAGTCATATTACTGATTTACTTGCCTCTTTTTAATTAGGGAATAATAGAGTTACAAGTTTTATAGTATTTTCTTTTAGTATATCTTTTAAAACTCCTATTTTGGCCCAATAGCTCTTATGTGAACCACTTACTAAAGCCTATCACTTATTTTTGCTTAATGGATTAATTCATTCACATTTCTCTAAAATTTATATTTATTTGTTTATTCAAAATAGCGGGTTGCTACATCCTTCCCCTCTTAAAATAATTTGGTCCAAAAATTCATATGATCATAACAAAGAGAATGTCTTACCAAAGATGTCGGCATAAACTGCAGGTCCCAAGATCGAAACTAGACTCTGATACCACAAAATTGTCACTCCCCGACGCGGGACTATCGGAATGTGAGGCAGTTGCAAGTAAGCAAGTATAAAGCGTATAATAGACATCAACCATTGGACAATTGAATAACACTAAATCAAATGTATTGCATTAATAATTAAACTAATGTCAATTACAACCACTAACTTAGAGCCATTACTTACGGCCCAATGATTACATTTAAGAAAAGTAAAATGGTAAACTGACTTCTAGTGTAGCACTAGTACACCAGGGCACTCTCGGATCACTCCTGGTCATCCCCTTCCTCGTGAGTGTAGGTATCCTCCTCCGTCTCACATGAGAACACATATCAAATAACGCAGGGTGAGCAATAACTCCCAGTGAGACTTAAATCTCATGGTTAGGCATGCTTTAACTGATTAATGTTTTAAAGACCAAAGTAACTAAGGATAGAGAGAGAGAGTCAAGTAATGTCGAGCAAGTAATAGCACAAATAGCATGATTCAAATAGCACAAGTACGAAGTATATCATACAGAGCAAGATGGCCACAACACGAATTGTACATAATAGCACGCAATAGCACATAAGACAACGAGTCGAGCATAGTATAGCACTTTGATTGTCATTCGATAGTCAAGATAGATAGCACTTGAGTGTAATGCCAAACACCCAGGTCATTTAACTCCTGCGTGTTGGGTTTTCATTATAATGTTTTTAACAACATGTTTTTGATGATGAATAAGTTTAATTGAGGTTTGATACATGACAAAGAACTTGATACAATACTTGGTTATCTATGTATTCATTATACTTGACAATACATGTTTTATCATGTAGGTACAAATGCATAAAGCTAAGCTCTCACAAAACAAGTGAAAAAGATCATAAAAGCAAGGAACTAGGTCACCTGTCGATAGACCCCAATGTACCTGTCGACAGATTGCACAGGTGTGATCAGCCAGAAGACACAAAGCTCAGAAAACATCCATTTGTCGATAGATGCCAAGTCAACTGTCGACAGATCTCACAGACCTGAACATCCAGACATCTATCTTTTACACAATTGCAGATATCTGTCGACAGAAGCCCATCGGTTGTCGACAGATTACACAAAACCGAAGTTCCAGACTTCTGGCATTTGCAAAACTGTTCTGCCTGTCGACAGATGCACCCAGACCTGTAGACAGACGAAGGAGATCATCAGATACGGAAAGTTTCCAAGTTGTCGTAGATGGTGTTTCTCTCTACCACGACTCTCCATATGTAAACACCACTATATAAGCAACTTTTGTCAAGTGGATCTCGTACAAAAGCAGCCTCCAACCAAGAACCCTAAAAATCTCTCTAAAGAAGACCTGTTCTACTGCTCTGCTTCAACCTACCATCCAGAACCAAGAAGAGAAGTCTTCCTAGTGGAGGTGAAGCCTGAACGTTGTGGATTCAAGTATCTTCATCAAAGTGTGATCATCAAAACGAAGCTTGAAGTCCAGTCAGACGTTCACAAGAAGAGTTTACAATCTGGATTTGTTCTTCAACTCTAAAACTCTACTTTTACAAATCCGTGTGTGTGTTGTGGTGTCTCAAGCAATCCTTGTCTTGATTCACGTGTGGGTGTTGATCTGATCGTGGTTGCACATCAGATAACACGTGTGTGTGAGTTGTAGTTGTTGAACTAGCTCATAAGCAGGTTGTTCTGCATATGTGTGTGGCCCGTAGATGTAGGATACACAAGTTGTGTACTCCGAACCACGTAAATCGTCATGTCTTGTGGTTTGCACGAGTTTACGATAGATGTTTGGTAGGCACAGCATCTCCACGCATGTTTGATAATCTGTTTTCAACTTGTAATCAAGTCACACACATCCATACTGAGCTTAAAACTCTGCTATTGTTTTAACAGTCAGTGTTCTTGCAAAAAGAAGGTGATAAGTGTTTTAATTGACAATAATCTATTCAACCCCCCTTCTAGATTACCATATTGGGAATTCCACAAACCTTTCAATTGGTATCAGAGCCGAGTTTCTCCGATTTACTTTCTATTTGTTTGATCTTACGATCAGGAGATTCACGGTCTAATGGAATCTAGAAAGGGATTCATGGCTGAGGGTCACTCAGTGACCATGCCACCATTTTTTGATGGAACTAACTACCCTTACTAGAAAAATCGTATGCAGGTGTTCTTGAGAGCACAAAACTATGAGCTGTGGAAAATAGTCCACAAAGGCGAATATTCCCTTCCTGAGGACGAGAGTACATAGACCAAGGAACAGATCGCGAAGGGGACACTCAACTGGAGCGCCCTCAACATGATGCAGTGCGCGGTCCATCCCAACGAATACTCGAGAGTTTCCACGTGCACATCGGCAAAAGAGATGTGGGAAAAACTCGAGCTAATTTATGAAGGTACGTCCGAGGTAAGGGAAACTAAAGCAAGCATGTTGGTTTCCGAATATGAAATGTTTAAAATTAACTCTACTGAAACCATCTCTGACATGTTTGCGAGATTCATGTTGATCATTAATGGCTTGAAAGGTCTGAAAAAGGAATATTCAGAAAGTGATTTGGTGAGGAAGATTCTTCGGTCTCTTCCATCCTCATGGAACACCAAAGCCACTGTCATTGAGGATTCCAAGGACCTTTCAAAAGTGAAATTGGATGAACTCATTGGCTCATTGATGACCTATGAAATCAACATGAAAAGAAAGAAAATTGAAGAAAATCTTAGGAAGCCACTTGCCTTGAAGGCTTCCAGGAAAAATTCCTCAGCTTCCAAAAAGGAGGTCATTCAGGAAAGTGATGAGTTTGAATCGTCTAGTGAGAGTGAAAATGACAAAATGGCCATGCTCACTAGGCAATTCAAGAAATTCCTGAAATACAAGAGGAGAGGTACAGGTAACTCTAAACCTTTCCGAAAGAAAGAATTTTCCAATAAATTTGATGCTAACAAAAAATTTGAGATTGTGTGTTATGAGTGCAAGAAGCAAGGGCACATGAGAGGAGAGTGCCCCGAGCTCAAGAAGAAGCTGAAAAAGGACAAGTTCACGTTCAAGAAAGCCAAGGCAATGATGGCCACTTGGAGCGATGAAGATGAGGACGACAACAGTCAAGCTACCTCCGGAGATGATGAAGTCCACTGTCTCATGGAGAGAAGTGAGGACTCAAATGAGGTAAACTCTTCCTTTGAAAGCTATTTAATTGATGAATGGGAAGAGGTGAACGCGCAACATTGTTGACTGTGCATTTTTGTTGTCCAGAGTTCCTCGCACAAGTCAATATGCGCACTTCCACTAAACTGTCTCACAAAATTAAAACAACAAAGATGAACTAGCATGGTGGTGAGAACAGGTCATATCCACGGAGAGGCTGAATAGAGCTTGAATTAAACTACTTTGACTTGAAACCATTCACATTTTCACCAAAATAATATTGCATGAGAATTAAGGAATAGAATCTCAACAGAAAATTATCAAACCAATGTACCCCTAAAGCTTAGGGGATCAACATTCTCTACTCTCCACCAACATCGAATCAAACAAAGACAGTGAAAAGGAATTCAACTAGAAAGTTAAACTGAGAACAACAGGAACTAAAAATTCAGATTACTATATCCTCACATTCGAGGGATGAAAAACAGAAGGAAAATAAGATCCACTAAACTTTAGAACAACAATAATAAACATTCGATTTCTCACCCCTCTGGAATCTCTCACAGACCCACCATTTCACTAATTCCCTCACAGAAGAAAAGAGGAAAGTAGCAAAACCATCTCTCCCTTTTTAACCTTCACAGAAGCAAATAAACAAATTTCAATTGTCCTCCAGTTGAACAGAAGAGAAAGTTGCAATCGTCCTCCTCATAGCAACTGAACCATTCACAGAAGAAGTACAAAAAGAATTAAAAAAAAAGCGTCTACCTCATGGATCAAACCAATTAAACTCGGAAGAAAGGGACAAAGCAATTGCAGAAATGAAATAGACAAAGCAAGCTCCACTGGATCGAACCCTCTGATCTCCCCGGATCAAATCCCCACAGAAAGAACAACAACAACAAATCCCAGCTCTGATCTGTCTACCTCTCCCCGATCTCTCCCAGTAGCAGCAGAACAATCAAATGCTCCACTCTTTTGGATGTTGAACAAAGAGCTAGTAAAATCCACACAGAAGAAATGAGAGATTAACTGGATCGACTTCCAAAAGAAATGAGACAATCTTTTACAAACATAGAAGAAATGAAGAACATAAACTCCCAAACTCTCATCTTCCGAACCATTAAACTAAGACAAGAAGAAATGAACAAATGCTTTGGATCAATCTCCAGATGAACACAGAAGAAATAGATAAATCAACTCAGCAAAATGGACAAAGCACACCATCTGAATTCTCTAACAGCACAGGTGAAATGATAGAATCTAAACAGAAGAAATGAAAACTAAATTGGATCGAGCTCAGCAGCACATAAGAAATGGAAATAACAATTTCACTAAATCGGATTCCTCTAATCAAAGAAGAAAATGCAGAACAAATATAAATCACAAAAGCTCCATCGCCAACCACTAAGAACTCTCGAAGAACAAGAAGAAAATTTTAAAAAAACTTAAAAATATCTGAACTAATCAACTTCTCGAACACCAAGAACTCTGGAAGAACAGGAAAGAAGAACACTAAGGAAAATCCAAAAGAAATCGAACTGGCGAACCCCTTGCTCTGCGAAAAGGAAGATTACAAAAGAAAAACTGAAGAAAAATCTCACAACTTGTAGCAACCTGAATTTTTAAGAAAAATAAAAATTTAAATAAAGAATTAAAACCTAGCTAAATGGATATTTAAACGAAAAGAGCATTAAATAAAACCCATTAAATGGAAAAGAGTAATGGGCTTTGCTTAATGGATCTTCTAGAATTTATTGGGTCAAAACTATGAATTTACAAAGGGAGAATAATAGGAAAATACCCTAAATTCGTAACTAAATTATTACCTAAATAGAAAAAGGGTATTTAATGCATTAAATAGGAAGTTAGAGTTGGAATTGGATTCCTAAACCTACCCCATATGGGTTAGCACGAATTTGGATCTTTTCCAAGTCTAAATAGTGATTGGAAAGCAAGAAAGGAAGGTGGGAGTAAGGAAATTTCGTAATTAAAGAGGAATTAGAGTAGTAGTAGGAATAGAAATACATACTTGCATAAATACACCTCTTAAACTCTCTTGGGCAACCCTAGCTCGTTGCCAAGAGTTGCTGGACGTAGAGAAGAGGCTAAGGAGGAGAGGATTTCGTGGAGAGAAGAAGAGCTTGAAGCTTCTTCCCTTGTTCTTCAAGTTCTAGCCCTAGAAGACAAATCGAGTCAAAGGTAGGCATTCTCACAAGCATAAACCATGAAACCTTTTCTGTAGGTTCTTCCTACCCTCTTGAACAAACCGCCAAGTTTCATATTTTTCCATCCATCCTATCTTTTGTTCTTAATTTATGAAGTTATGCAAACATGATAACCCCGAGACATCATGTTAAATCCATATCTCCTTGTATACTTGATCCCATGCTATGAAATTTTTATTATAAATACTTGATCTTGTTAGGGATCTTTTGACCCTGAAAGCCCTAATTTCCGTTGGGCATATTACTCGAATTAAATCCATCTTGCTCCCTGTGTCATGATCTATGTTACTAATTCTTGTTCGTTCACAAACCAAGTTCAAACCATGCTCTCTCTCGAATCCCTATTTACTGGATGTACTCTCGCATGTCTAGTTTCATTTTCCACTGATTTCATGATTTTTCATTGCATATATATTTAGTTATGATTTTCTAAACTACCCTATGTCAAAAAGGCAAGTTTCTGGTCCGCAATCCAATGTCTGGTCTGACTCCTGTCAGAGTCAGGCACAGACCACCAGATCGCGACTGCCCGATATGTCGCTTTCTGGGGTCCGAATACGACAGCCCACCCGTCGCGACCACGAAGGCGACAGGTGTGCCGTCGCGTTCCCAGTGCCCGATTTGCAAGCCTTGTCGCGACCCGTACAAGACCCTGTCGCGTTCTGCCTGGCACATGTCGCCACCCTTACAGCCCTATGTCGCATTCACAGGAATTTTGGTGAAAAACCCATCAAAATATTGAATGTCGCCACGCCTTGTTACCGTTATACCCCCAGTAAAAACCTTGCCTAAAAATGGAGCTATATTGAATGTTTTAAAATACATATTTCACAACTTTATTTCTATCTATGATTTCTTACACGTGCACACACATGAACCATCCATATATGGCTGAAATTTGGCATAAAATATCTCATAATGTATCTGGTAATTTATTGAAATAAAGAATATTATTTGCCCTATTTTAAAGGACTTGTATTCGTTTCTTGCGTTGTTTAGAATACCGATATCGACGCTCCACTGTTCTAGAATTCCTCTAGAACGCCGAGCACATGTTTTATATACACACTTTTCTTGGCTTGTGGTGAACTCTCCGTCGGATATTCCTTTCGCCGGACTAGTGAACCCTTGCACAAGGCCTCCGTAAGTCTCCTCTGATCATGGATTCCCACATGGTCGACGAGCCGGTTGTACCCCAACACCCATTACCCCTTTAGGGATCGATATGATCTAAACGGCTATTAGAAGTTCGCTCTTACCTTGAATCACGTCGGACCTCTGGGCTTGTGCATAACATGGCCAGTGGGAAGATCGTGAATTCCACCTGACTGCCAATATGACGTGTGCGTGTTGTGCAACTGTTACTATTGCCTGTTTACTCGTCGTGTTACGCGCAATTGTCCACTAGCTCACACCTATTCACGTTCACTCTACTATCTCGTCTATTCATCTAGTGATCTCATCTATTTCTTGGTACTCTCAAATTGGCCATTAAATGATTATCTAAAGATAAACAATATAACCAATGCCAGCGCAATAGGGCCCGATCAGGTCCTGGGAGGAGCGCCCGAAAGTGCCATTTGCCCGCGGGAGTTAAATGATCAGGATGTCGGCATGACATCCAAGTGCCATACTATCAAGATTAATCTAAGACAATCAACACAAAGTGCTATATTCTCTCGTTGTCTTTTGACAAACAAGTGCTATACTCTCTCCCGGCTATCTTCGGATAACCAAAGTGCAAATACTATCTCGATTGACGAAAGTTAATCAAAAGTGCCAGACTATTTCGATTGATAAAAATCAATCAAAGTGCAATTTACTCTCTATATGGCCAACTACTTTCTCTCTCCTTGCTATACATGTTGCTTGTTATTGCTTGATGTTGACGTTATTCGCCATCGTGTTGTTGTGTTGCTTTATATCGTGACTCGATCTTATTCGTTGTACTATACTTGATTCATCTACTATTTGAACCATGTTACTTGTGCTCTTACTTTCTCGACTTTACATAACTCTCTCTATCTTAGTTACTCTGCCATTTAATGCACTAATTATTTAAAGCCTGCTTGAGCCTGAGACTTAAGTTCTACTGGGCGTTATCGCTCACCCTACGTTATTTGATGTTGTGTTCTCAGGTGAGACTGAGGATGACACATACACTCACGAGGAAGGGAATGACCAAGAGTGAAGCCAGGAGTACCCTTAAGTCATTATGTTATCTTAGAGTTGTAGTTAGTTATTTCCTTTTATTGCAATGTAATTGGGCCCTGTAGAATGGCTCTGATATTAGTGGTTGTAACTAGACATTTGGAAAAAATATTAATGGGAAAGATTTGCTTTAGTATTATTCAGTGTGCAATGGTTTGATGTCTAGTATACGCTCTATACCTTTTCTTGCAACTGCCTTCGCGCTCCGATATTCCGCGTTGGGGCGTGACACAACTGTCTACTGGCTAACCCGTCTCCTAAGAACTGGAAGAACAGGAAAAATCAAAACTCCCTAAACATCTCACTACTCTGCTAAAACAGAAAATATAGGAAAATAGAAACTAGAAATCCTAAGAATTCTGAACCCCCTCGTGAAGAGGACCGTGGGGTCCTTTTATAGACCTCAGGGCCTCTGCTTCTCGCCTCCTGGATCAGGAGGTCTGCAGCTCTGCATCGCCCTGGATCGCCACCTCAGAAGGCCCTGGATTGCCACCTCAGCAGGCCCTCATGCCTGCGCAACACACACACACCCGCCTTTCTTCCATCGCACCAGCCAACCAGCTCACGAGCCCGCACATCAAATCGGCAGATCCTGGTTGCTCCAACCCGCCGCTTCCAGCTCACGAGCCCGCACCATACACAACCCATCTCTTGCATGCATCGCGCCAGGGCCCAGCACCTTCTTCCCGCCAACACACATCCATAGCCCCTCCAGCAGTGACCCAGCCTAGCCAGCCGCCATCGCCAGCCACACCATCTGCTTCGCCCAACCGCACCATCTGCTTGGCCCAGCTCCGCTTTTGTAGCTACTCTGCACCGCCAGCCAGCCCACATTGCGCCCCATCTAGCCTCCTCACACCCTGCCGCCAGATCAGCTGGTCCGCTTGAGCTCCAGGCCTCCCCTGCGCACGGGAGATCCACACCCAACAGCTCTGCCAAAGCTCCAACCGCCTGGGCGCCTCCAGCTCCAGGAGCTTCCAGGTGCTTCATCTCACAGCACCGCCACTACACCCAGATCCGGCCTAATAGAAAAAGGAGAAAGCAAGGTTTCAGTGGTTGCCCATTTAGGTTAGATGAGAGATACTATATAAAAAAATATTTTTATTGATTTAATGGGATTGGGTGGGGTATGTGGCTGTAAGATTAGTTGGGATATTTAAAAGTATTATTATTTGTTTAATGGGGTGGGGTGTGTGACATGATGGTGTTTAGGAAAATGATATTTATTTAAAATTTGATTTATTTCTAAACTAATATTTACAAGAGATGATTAAGAAAATTTAAGACTAAGGATTTATTTATGTACACTATACATGTAAAAGAGAAAAGAATTATTCCAAAGATATCAACTTTATTTAACTGAGAATCTAAGTATGTGTTCTACCCGAAAAATTAACTAATATGTTCAAAAACTTATTTATGGATGAAATGACAATTAAAATCAAATGCACATTATTTATGGACAACTGATGTCTAAAATTTAACTAAATGTATGAAATTTAACACGAAAAATTTAGTAGTTATCACTCCCCCCTACTTGAACATTGCTAGTCCCTTAGCAATAAAAATTATTCCAAATATTGGACTAGAAAAATGTCTCATGCTAAACAGTCATCATGTAAAAGATTAATGTAAAGATAAGTCTTTCCTAATTGTAAGGGCTTATGGCAAGAAATTAGTGCACAAATGGTAGCTCACTTAAGAGTTCACATCAGCCCTTCTGGAGCTCCTCTACCTCAGCAGTATTCGAGATTAGATTGATTTGAGGTAGAAGAAAAGAATTGTGGAATAAGATCCTTGCTCAGTCAGATCGGGTTGTTTCTCTCAGTTCCATTCTGCTCATCTTCCTTGAGGATTATTTCTCTGAGTTTGAGGACTTTTGTCCTTTTATTTGCACTTTGTGCACTCAGAATTTTTTTCTTTTTCATCCACAATGTTGCACAACCCATCACTTTTCAAGAGTAGCGAGTCCAACTTTACTCAGATCCGGGGCATTTTTCATGGATATATTTTTCTTTTTTTTACTTTTGCTTTTGCTTTTCTTTTCTTTTATTTTCCTCTTTAAGGAACGACAAACAGTCAGGTTCCTTGATCACATGCTTTCACTTCCTTCGCAATTCACTTAGGGGGAGGGGAGAAAACCATTCACCTCTCTCCTACTAGCCTTAACAAATTTGCTACATTCGGGTTCAGCTAGTCTTAGTGGTTGTGTAGTGTGTGTATGAAACTTCCTGCCATAAATCCTTACATAAGATAGACAGGTAATACATGTAATCCTTACCAGAGGCTACCTAACATGGATGTTTGCAAAGGAGTGTGACAATCATAAAATTTTAATTGTTAAAGATCATACACCTAGTCTGGGATGCGCAAAGCCACACATTTTTATTCAAAGATGAAACATTGTGAAATTTTTATTTGCATATGTACAAGCTCAAGAAAAAGAAATGAAGCAATGTTCGGGATGAGGACTATGAATGCATGCTTATTCTACCTCTCCCCCCTACTTATTCACAGGAAAAGAAAATAAGACAGAGAATTACCTGATGAAGGAAATCTGTACACTTGGGTTGCCTCCCAAGAAGCGCTAAGTTTACCGTCTTTAGCCGGACGCCATTAGGCTTCATTTGGCTCAGCTAGCTAGGTAGAATCCGTTTTTAAGAAAAGTGGGCTTTCACAGAAATGCTTTAACCTTTGCCCATTGACAGTGAATGATTGTCCAGTTTTAGGATCAAGAATAATGACAGCACCATTGTCAAAAACATTGACAATAGTGTAAGGACCATCCCATCGGGACCTCAATTTTCCACAGAGCCTAGAATTGAATAGCCAGACCTTATCATGCACTTGAAAAAGTTTTCTATGAATGTGCTTGTCATTGGATGCTTTGTCTTTGGTTTTATAGATTTTTTGTTTTGGATTTGGATTATTCTCTCCCTTAAACCCTAGAGCACATGGTTGGTCTACTGTTTTTTTTTTTACACTAGATTCTTCCAAGAAGTCTACCACTAGACAACTCTCTCCTTGATCATGGTGCCCAGATGCCTTAAAAATATTGATACTAACCCGCTCATCCCCAAATGATATATCCATCATCTCGGTAGCATAATTAATGTTGGCTCTAGCTGTAGCCAAAAAGGGTCTACCAAGGATGATGGTGGACTGAGTTAAATCTTAAGGAGTGTTCATGTCCAAAATGATGAAATCGGCAGGAAGGTAACAATCATTGATTTTTATAATAACGTCCTCAACTAAGCCTTTAGGAGTGGTAACAGAACGATCAGCTAGTTGAAGGACGATAGAAGTAGGTTTCAATTCTCCTAACTTGAATTTCTCAATAATAGCATAAGGAAGGAGATTGACACTGGCTCCCAAATCCAAAGACTGCTTTCAAAAGTGACTCCACCGATGGTGCAAGGAATTAGTGGAGTGCCTGGATCTTTAAGCTTCTTAGGGAGTTGGTTCAAGATAACGGCACTCACAGTTTCTGGAAGAATGACTGTTTCAATTTTATTCCTCATTTCACGTTTTGGAGTGCACATTTCTTTTAAGAATTTGGCATAAGCAGGCACATGCTTAATGGCATCAAGGAGAGGAATGTTGACATGAACTTGCTTAAAGAGTTCCAAGAGTTCTTCATTATCAGTTTGTTTGTTTTTGGGTTTTGGCTTTAAAGCTTCAGGAAAAGGGACTCTTAGAATGTAACAGTTTGGGTCTTCATTCATTTTGACTTTGTCTAGGGATTCTTCTGTCATTTTCTCTTTTCCCTTGGATTTTTCTTTTTCAACATTCTCTTCAATTTCCTCTTCAATTTCATTTTCTTTATCCTCATTCAATGTTGACATGTGTGGGTGAGGATTTATCAAGATTTTTCCACTTCTTAAAGTTGACACAGTTTTGACATCTTCCACTTAGGGGCCCCTAGCTTGGGCAGGAGGATGGTCCTGTTGTAAAGGTTGATTCTGAATTTGTGGTGCTGGAATGTTCTGGACAAAAGCTTGTTGTTGGTTTTGTGGTGGAGGGGCATTTGGTCTTGCAGGTGGTCTATACCCCTGTGCTTGATGGTATTGTTGGTTCTGATAGAATTCGGGAGGGTTGTTCCTTTGGTTTGCGATAGTTTGACTTGGTAACTGACCCAATTCCCTCCTATGACACACATCAGCAATCCGAGACTCTATCCTTGCCAATTTTTTTTGAAAATTTTGGTTTTGAGTTTGTTGTTCTTGCACAGTTTGGCATAGAGTCGCCATCATGTTTTGGAGTTGATTCATTTTATCATCCCAATTAGGCTGAGGAGGTGGTGGTTGATATGAAGGTTGGTGGAAATTTTGTGAGCAAATTGATTTGAGTTTTGATTTTCTTGGACTTGTGGAGGTTTAGAGTAAGAAGATTGGCCAAATCCTGAATTCTGATTGGGATAGGCTTGACTGTACATGGATTGCTTAAAGGCAGGTTGAGAAACTTGTTCAGATTGATTTTCCAAGAAAAGTTCGGATGGTTCCTCCAACCAGGGTTGTATGTGTTAGAGTATGGATCATAGGAGGGTTGTAGAAGCCTTGAGCAGTTTGAACTTGTTCTTGAATAAAAGGGGGCAATTGGGCAGTATTGGGATAAGCATTGGTAGGATGGGCTGGACTAGCACACATAGAGCAAGTTTCATGTGGTTGAGAAAATTTAGGTGTGGCTTGCCCAGTTAGAGATAACAATTGGTCGAATTTTTGTTCCAACTTCTGCTCCAATCTCTGATCAAGTTTAGCTATCAGATCTTCTACCCTAGAATCTGATTCTCCTCTCTCCCTTAGTTCATACAACCCTGCCTTTTTTATAGGTCCTAGAGCTCTCTCATAAGAGTGGAGTGAGGCATGATTGATAGAATTCTCACTCAATGTTTCAAACAAATTATATGCCCCATCCTCGCTCTTAGTCATAAATGCTCCTCCACACGACGCATCAACCATCTACCTATTTGATTCCGTCAGTCCTTCATAAAAAGCTTGGACTATTTGCCACCTCGACAGACCATGGTGGGGGCATTTTCTGAGCAACTCCTTTAATCTCTCCCATGATTCATGCATTAATTCTCTCGGGTGTTGGGAGAATCCAGTGATTGCTCTTCTCATTGTGTTAGTACGGCCAATAGGGTAAAATTTCTTCAAAAATTCCTGCTGCATTTCTGGCCATGTTGTAATGGTTCTCCCTAGGGTTCCCAACCAATGTTTGGCCTTGTCTTTTAAGGAGAATGGAAATAGGGTCAACCTTAAGGCATTTTCAGTGAAATTTTGGATCCTAACAGTGGAACAAATCTCTAGGAACTCATCTATATGCCTATAAGGATCTTCATTGGGATTGCCATAGAAGGATGGTAACATTTGAATGGTTCCTGGCTTGATTTCAAAGTGATTTGCAGGAATTTCTGGCCTGATGCAAGTGGCAGGTTGATAATTAGAAGGAATAAAATACCCCTTCATCTGTCTGGGTGCAACCTCCTCCATATTCCTAGCAATTTGGTTTTGATCTTGGTTGGCCATCCTATGAAAGAATCTTTCAATCTCTTCTATAGGTTGACCAAATCTATGTTCAGGGACCGTCTACCAAGCATGCACAGTTGAAAAAGCTTTCTATTTATGATTTTTGAATTTTTAAGATTTTTATTGATTTTTGATGAATTTTTAAACAAACACAAACAAACAAACACTTTCAAATCAAATTAACCTACCACTAAGTGTTCCTTGGACTTATGTTCTTTTCCTTAAAATCAGATTTATGCTTGCTTAAATCTAATTCTAACTCTTCTTGTACCGACCAGATAAGAGGTGGAGTAGAGGGAGGCCCCCCTTGCTTTCGCAACGACCCAATTAAATAACCTCTAACTCACTTAAGTGTAAGCTTTTTAACCTCTAATCCTGGATACCAGACTCAAAGAGAAGTCTTAGAATTAACAAAGAACAAATCTATTTATGAACCCTAGGGCCAAGTCTACTGGTTTTTATTAAAAAGCTGAGGAAAATGCAAGAATGTGGAAAATTTTTGTGATTTTTGGGCAAAGGAAAGGGTGATGAAATCCCTCACCTTATCTTTTTATTCTAATGGGTGAAGCCCGTAAACAGTCCCATTTAAAAACATGAAGTGCACATATCAGATTCAAACAATGGGTTGTCTAATGCTAAGTCTAATGCACGAAACGAGCGATGGAAGTCTTACCTTTCCCCCGCACTCTTCAATGCAAGAAAGAAATAGAATTCAAATGACAATTAAAATGATGAATGTCCTAAAACACGAGATTCTAATCTTAGGAAGATGAAATTTTTATTTACAAATCAAATGGCTAACATGAAAGAGCGATTTGATTTTTATTTTTTTTTAGATTTTAGATTTTTTAATTTTTATTTGGTTTTTGAACTTAATGAAATGAAACTAAGGAAATATAAGGTGCTACTATAAACTAATTCTCAAACCACACAAACTACAAAAGTCCAATTATTACATACCAACTGAAAAGAAATCTCTGTACATGCATAGAGAGTACATCAAAACCTCACTACAAATTTCTCTCACACTCCCCTATCTAAAAGACTGAATTAGGAAAAGAAATCAGCAAGCTCCTCCAATGGGCTTCAAATGCCAAGCCCAATCTCCAAGTTCCTCCTTATGTGCAAATCTGAAATAAAAGCCCAACAACAAGTCAATAGAAGCCCAATGCAAATGAGATCAAATGAAAGCAGATTAAATCAAACTCTAATGCCTCCCGGCAATGGCGCCAAGATGAACGCGCGACATTGTTGACTGTGCATTTTCGTTGTCCAGAGTTCCTCACACAAGTCAATATGCGCACTTCCACTAAACTGTCTCACAAAATTAAAACAACAAAGATGAACTAGCATGGTGGTGAGAACAGGTCATATCCATGGAGAGGCTGAATAGAGCTTGAATTAAACTACTTTGACTTGAAACCATTCACATTTTCACCAAAATAATATTGCATGAGAATTAAGGAATAGAATCTCAACAGAAAATTATCAAACCAATGTACCCCTAAAGCTTAAGGGATCAACATTCTCTACTCTCCACCAACATCGAATCAAACTAAGACAGTGAAAAGGAATTCAACTAGAAAGTTAAACTGAGAACAACAGGAATTAAAAATTCAGATTACTATATCCTCACATTCGAGGGATGAAAACAGAAGGAAAATAAGATCCACTAAACATCATAACAACAATAATAAACATTCGATTTCTCACCCCTCTAGAATCTATCATAGACCCATCATTTCACTAATTCCCTCACAGAAGAAAAGAGGAAAGTAGCAAAACCATCTCTCCCATTTTAACCTAAACAGAAGCAAATCAACAAATTTCAATTGTCCTCCAGATGAACAGAAGAGAAAGTTGCAATCGTCCACCTCATAGCAACTGAACCATTCACAGAAGAACTACAAAAAGAATTAAACAAAAAAAAACGTCTACCTCATGGATCAAACCAATTAAACTCGGAAGAAAGGGACAAAGCAATTGCAGAAATGAAATAGACAAAGCAAGCTCCACTGGATTGAACCCTCTGATCTCCCTGGATCAAATCCCCACAGAAAGAACAACAACAACAAATCCCAGCTCTGATCTGTCTACCTCTCCCCGATCTCTCCCAGCAGCAGCAGAACAATCAAATGCTCCACTCTTTCGAATGTTAAACAGAAGAGCTAGTAAAATCCACACAGAAGAAATGAGAGATTAACTGGATCGACTTCCAAAAGAAATGAGACAATCTTTTACAGAACACAGAAGAAATGAAGAACATAAACTCCCAAACTCTCATCTGCCAAACCATTAAACTAAGACAAGAAGAAATGAACAAATGCTTTGGATCAATCTCCAGATGAACACAGAAGAAATAGATAAATCAACTCAGGCAAAATGGACAAAGCACACCATCTGAATTCTCTAACAGCACAAGTGAAATGATAGAATCTAAACAGAAGAAATGAAAACTACATTAGATCGAGCTCAGCAGCACATAAGAAATGGAAATAACAATTTCACTAAATCGGATTCCTCTAATCAAAGAAGAAAATGTAGAACAAATATAAATTCCAAAAGCTCCATCGCCAACCCCTAAGAACTCTCGAAGAACAAGAAGAAAAACTGATGAAAACTTAAAAATATCTGAACTAATCAACTCCTCGAACCCCAAGAACTCTGGAAGAATAGGAAAGAAGAACACTAAGGAAAATCCCAAAGAAATCGAACTGGCGAACCCCTTGCTTTGTGAAAAGGAAGATTACAGAAGAAAACTGAAGAAAAAAATCTCACAACTCTCTACTGGTAACCCGTCTCCTAAGACTGGAAGAATAGGAAAAATTAAAACTCCCTAAACATCTCACTGCTCTGCTAAAACAGAAATACAGGAAATAGAAACTAGAAATCATAAGAATTCTGAACCCCCTCGTGAAGAGGACCTTGGGGTCCTTTTATAGACCTCAGGGCCTCTGCTTCCGCCTCCTAATCAGGAGGTCTGCAGCTCTGCATCGCCCTAGATCGCCACCTCACGCCTGCGCAGCACACACACACCCGCCTTTCTTCCATCTCACCAGCCAACCATCTCACGAGCCCGCACATCAAATCGGCAGATCCCCGGTTGCTCCAACCCGCCGCTTCCAGCTCACGAGCCCACACCATACACAGCCCATCTCTTGCATGCATCGCGCCAGGGCCCAGCACCTTCTTCCCGCCAACACACATCCACAGCCCTGCCAGCAGTGACCTAGCCTAGCTAGCCGCCATCGCCAGCCACACCATCTGCTTGGCCCAGCTCCGCTTCTGCAGCTACTCTGCACCGCCAGCCAACCCACATCGTGCCCCATCTGGCCTCCTCACACCCTGCCGCCAGATCAGCTGGTCCGCTTGAGCTCCAAGCCTCCCCTGCACACGGGAGATCCACACCCAACAGCTCTGCCAAAGCTCCAACCGCCTGGGCGCCTCCAGCTCCAGGAGCTTCCAGGCGCTTCATCTCACAGCACCGCCACTGCACCCAGATCAGGCCTAATAGAATAGGTGAAAGCAAGGTTTCAGTGGTGGCCCATTTAGGTTAGATGAGAGATACTATATCAAAAAAAATATTTTTTATTGATTAATGGGATTGGGTGGGTATGTGGCTGTAGATTAGTTGGGATATTTAAAGTATTATTATTTATTAATGGGGTGGGTGTGTGACATGATGGTGTTTAGGAAAATGATATTTATTTAACTAGATTTATTTAAAATTTGATTTATTTCTAAACTAATATTTACAAGAGATGATTAAGAAAATTTAAGACTAAGGATTTATTTATGTACACTATACATGTAAAAGAAAAAAGAATTATTCTAAAGTTATCAACTTTATTTAAATGAGAATCTAACTATGTGTTCTACCCGAAAAATTAACTAATATGTTCAAAAACTTATTTATGGATGAAATGACAGTTAAAATCAAATGCACATTATTTATGGACAACTGATGTCTAAAATTTAACTAAATGTATGAAATTTAACACGAAAAATTTAGTAGTTATCAAGAGGCTTATACTGTTATGTTTGAAAAATTTTGTGAACTTAAATCTGAAAACAAGGCACTAAAAAAGAAAGTTAACTCTCTTGCTAACACACACAAAATGATGAACAAGTTGCATCATTACTCAAAGACATTGAAATGATGAGGATTGATGAGGAAGCTCACCATGAGGAGATGGATAGCCTGAAACTTAAACTTCAAGAAGTTCAAAAGGAAAAAGATGATTTAATGAACTCCTTTGAAACTCTTCAAGGTGAGCATGATAAACTGAAAGAAAAATTGGAAAAGACTGAAGAAAATCTTAAGGGCAAATCTGAAAACTTGTCATGGTTTGTTAAAGGGAAACAAAACCTTGATGCAAGCTTGGGGTCAAATATTTTTGTTCCAAAACATGGGCTTGGGTACCAACCAATAAAACAAAAGAAAATTGGAGAAATTTGATAACATCTTTTGTTGAATCAAGCCCAAGCACAAGTAAGTATACCCCCACAAAGAACAAAAACCCAAGTTAAGGGTAAGCAACCCCAAATCAAGGCAAAGAAGCCTAATGTTGACACAATTCCAAGATTTGTCAACAGCCCCAAAGAGAGCTATCGACAGGTCTAGAAATCAAGCTCAAAAGGAAAACTAACAAAGCAACAAAAGAAAAATGCCAATGCATGCTCCAAAGAATGTCAAGCCCAATATTGTTAAGAAACTATCTTCATGCAAAATCTGTAAAAAGATTGGGCACATTGAAAAACAATGCTGGAACAATCCACACAATAAAAAAATCAAACAAGTTTGGATTCGAAGCATTTTACTGTTTGGCATGAATGATACCTTGGCACCTAAAGTAATTTGGGTACCAAAACATCTTGTCTAATCCATATGTGCAGGAATGCCTAGCAGCCATAATCAAAACAAATGGTACTTGGATAGTGGCTGCTCGAGGCACATGACGGGCGACAAAGGAAAATTCTGTATACTCGTGGAAAAAGACGGAGGTAAGTCATATTCGGAGGTAACAACAAAGGCCAGATCATCGGCTCAGGTAAGGTCATTAAGTTTGCCTCTAACTCAATAGACAATGTGTTGCTTGTTGATGGCCTTCATCACAATTTGTTTAGCATAAGTCAATTGTGTGATAAGGTCATAAAATTGTCTTTGAGTCTGATTCATGTCAAATTGATAAAGAAACAGGAAGTCTGAAGTTTTCTGGAAAAAGGATAAATAACATCTATATGGTTGACTTAGATGATCCAGAAAATAATGATTTGTGTCTTGTAGAAAACAAACAGGACGAGCTTACATTGTGGCATTGTAGGCTTGGTCATGCTAGTTATAATGTGTTGCACAAGATCATGAGGCTCAAACTGGTAAGTTGACTTCATGAAATTCCATTCAATAAAAATGAAAATTTTTGTGATGCATGCGCACAGGGAAAACAAACCCATGGAAATCCTTCTCAATGGCAAGCGTTATGGTTTTGTCATTGTAGATGATTTTTCTAGGTTCACTTGGGTGAAATTTCTGGCTCACATGAATGAAGCACTGAATGTTTTTGAAGAATTTTTCAATAAAATTGAGCATGGAAATGTCAACAAAATAGCTCCATCCGCACTGATCACGGGGGAGAATTTGACAACACTCCTTCACTGATTTTGTAGAAACCAAGGTATAGAACACTTGTTTTCCTCCCCAAGAACTCCAGAACAAAATGGGGTTGTGGAGAGGAAGAATAGAACCTTGGTGGAGATGGCTCGCACGCTTCTAGTCGAGAATCAACTAGCAAGAACCTTTTGGGCAGAAGCGGTAAACACATCATGCTACATTCTTAACAGAGCCATGGTAAGACCAGTATTCAAGAAAACTTCCTACGAACTTCTAAAAGGTAAGAAACCAACAATTGGGTATTTCAGAGTTTTTGTTCAAAGGTGTTCATACATAACAATGATAAAAATGATCTGAAAGTTTGAAGCCAAAAGCGATCAAGGTATTTTTCTTGGATATTCAGAACACTCTAGAGCCTATAGGGTGTTTAATCTGAAAATTGGAACTGTGGAAGAAACTCCACATGTAATTTTTATGAATCTCAAATCAAGCCTAACATTGCAAATGCTTACAGGTTTGATTAAACTGAAGGAACAACCCTTGAGGAACTACAAAGAAAAGGAAAATAAAATCTCAAGTTGTTTCAAAATCAAAGAGTGGACTCCTTCGCAGGTATGATGATGAAGATGACATTCTTCTGTTCAGAAATCAAGAAGATGTACCTGAAAAAGATCCACAAGAGGAAGAACCTCAAATTGAACCACCTCAAGCACTTCCTCCACCAGAACAACCTCCTTAAATGCAAGATCTACACGGGCCTTCAACAGTCACCAATGTAAGGTACTCTAAAGATCACCCCCTTGAGAATGTGATAGGAGACTTAAATGAGTTGGTTCAAACTAGATCTAAGGTTAATCAAATAGTTGAACATGACCATTTAGATTTTGTCTCTCAAGTGGAACCAAAGAATGTTGAAGAAGCCTTAAAAGAAGATTCATGGATTGATGCTATGCATGAGGAGCTTGGACAATTTCAAAGAAATAATGTCTGGAGTTTAGTTCCTAAAACCCCTGAAATGTCTGTCATAGGTACAAGATGGGTCTTTACAAACAAACTTAATGAAGAGGGTAAAGTGGTGAGAAATAAGGCTAGATTGGTTGCAAAGGGATATAATCAGGAGTTTGGTGTGGATTTTGAAGAATCCTTTGCACCTGTAGCTAGGCTAGAAGCAGTTAGAATCCTGTTAGCATATGCATGCTCAAACAAGTTTAAATTGTTTCAAATGGATGTCAAAAATGCCTTCTTAAATGGCTACATAAAAGAGGAAGTCTATGTCTCTCAACCACCTGGCTTTGAAGATCATGATAAAGCTAACCATGTTTATAAACTGCATAAGGCTCTTTATGGCTTGAAACAGGCACCCCGAGCTTGGTACGACTGACTAAGCACGTTTCTGGTAAGCAAAAACTACTCAAGAGGTAAAGTAGACCCAACTCTCTTTACAAAGAAAGTTCGCACACACATCATTGTTGTTCAAGTTTATGTGGACGACATCATTTTTGGATCTACTAACCCTTCACTGTGTGAGGAATTTTCTAAACACATGCACAGTGAATTTGAGATGAGTCTAATGGGGGAGCTTTAATTCTTTCTTGGTTTGCAGGTCAAGCAAATAGAGGATGGCTTCTTCATAAACCAAGAAAAATATGTCAAAGAGTTACTAAAAAGGTTTCAGTTTGAACAAACAAAGCCTGCCTCAACACCCATGAGCACAAGTATAAAACTGGAAAAAGATGAGAAAGGTAAACCGGTAGATGCCAAACAATTCCGAGGTATGATTGGCTCACTCCTCTATCTTACTGCAAGTAAACCGGACATTCAGTTCAGTGTTTGCCTTTGTGCTAGATACCAATCTAGTCCAAAGGAAAGCAATTTAATTACAGCTAAGAGAATTTTCAGATATCTCTCAGATACGTATGACTTGGGTCTTTGGTATCCAGCAGGTAGTAGCTTTGACTTGGATTCATATTCTGATGCTGACTATGCTGGATGTAAAATAGACAGGAAAAGCACTAGTGGCTATTGCCAAATCCTTGGTGGTTGCATGGTTTCATGGGCATCCAAGAAGCAACACTCGGTTGCACTCTCCACTACAGAGGCAGAATATGTTGCTGCAGGGAGTTGTGCGGCACAAGTGTTGTGGATAAAAAGTCAATTGTGTGACTATAACATCGATATTGGATGCACACCTATCCTATGTGACAACACTAGTGCGATCAATCTATCAAAGAATCCCATTCAACACTCTAGGACAAAACATATAGAAATTCGTCACCATTTCTTGAGAGATGAAGTTGCCAACAAATCCCTGGAAATTAGCTTCATACCCACTGAAAAACAATTGGCCAATATCTTTACCAAACCACTGGCTGAAGATAGATTCACCACATTGAGACGGGAATTGGGATTGTGCAAATTGCAATGAAACTTATCCGGATACTAAGTATTTGTCCCTTATGTGCACCAACTATGAGGTATATCAAATGGTGAATTGTAGAAGAACAAGTCATGCTTGTTTGGAAACTTTCATTATGCATGAGAAAATATCTCCGCCAAGTATCCATAGTTATGTTGCATGGAAGGGTCATTTACTTTATATAAGGAATTAGTTTCCTTTCACTTTGCCCATTCCCTCTTCCTTTCAAAACTTGAATCTCTTCATAATCTGCTCTCATACATGAACTTGTGTGTTGTTGGTTGATTTATTTGTGAAAGTGTGTTCTTGATTTCCTTGCTTGTATGTGGATACATAAGAACACACTATGGGGGAGTAAAATCAGGCTAGATGAGTGTTTTAGTGAAGGAAGTCATTCATATCTCATCCATATCAACTTCTCTCACTTGTTCTATTCATTTAATCCCTCATTCAAACCTTGATTCCACTCTGCACAAGCTGCTGTCGATAGCCATGAACCCCCTGTCGACAGATCAGGCTCCACAGACATCATTCTTTGAACTCTGTGTACACCTGTCGACAGACGACAACTCATCTGTCGACAGCTAGACACAGTTCTGAAAATCCAGTCTGCTGTCTGTGCTCACCTGTCGATAGGCTCCCTCTAGCTGTCGATAGCCACACTCTTTCTTGTCAATTCATGCATATTTTATATCAAACTCATGAGCAGGTTCATGTCCTTCATCTAAGATGTTTATTGGGTGTTTATACATGTTTGACTCCATCATATTCACATGATATTGATGTTATTCCCTAAACCACCATGATTTGGACATACTACTCATGCACGGTTTTAGGTTTACATCATTTTGAAAATATTGAACCATCGTAGAGAATAAACACCTAACTCTATTGAATAATTTCCTTGTAGGCAAACACTATTCTCAAGTAACTTGAAAAGTCTTATGGTCATTGAACTTTATGTCTAATATTGACTGCTAATCATATACATTCTTTGTTCTGGAATTTTAATCAAAATTGGAGAAAAGCTACCTATTTCTGAAAAACAACAAAAAATAGACAAAAGTCAATCTACAATTGGGTAAAAGGTAGAGCAATGATGTGTATTGCTGAGTAACCGGAAAGATGGGCATCACAAATGTCTGCCCTCGCGTCAAAAAACTATCTCATCAACTCTATACAATGGTATGATGGACACTTCCACTGAGTAACTGGGGGTACGGGCACTTGTCATGTCTATCCTCACGTCAAAAGGTTAGAAGTTATCTTAAATACCACTTTTCCCATTGCATTCATTTGTTTCAAGCAAAAAGAAAAATGAAATAGAGTGAAGCCTCCACAGTGTCTCAAATCACGAGGTCATTTAGTGTATGGTTATCAAGAAGATTAGGCATTCATTTCAATCATCATTTGATCATCATCAAACTAAGGATAGTGTTGGTCTACAATGTCCTTAATCAAACAAGGGTATTAGTGTCTTTTCTCTAAGACCGTAAGGTGTTCTCTTAATGCTCTAATTTGAAACTCCTTAGGTATTATGTCTAAACCATTTAGGTAAATGGGAGGGCCTTAATATCCATGTCTATGGTGGGTTCCAATGTGTGTATACCCATTTTACACCTTATTTACACAATGTGTAACCATTGCTCACAATTTCTCCTTGAAAATCCACACAAAACAAATTTCTGGCAGATTTTCTAAAGGATCTGTCGACAGATCCCCTGGCGTCTGTCGACAGCCAGCGGCAGACCCGATTTGGGAAAGCCAATGGCACGCCGTTTGGGGACGGATTTGGTGGGACCCTTGCCTTCTAAACATCCATCCACCGCCTTTAAAAAGGCAACCACGTCTCTTTCTTCTTCCTCACCTTCAAATCCCTCTCTTTCCTCCCCAAACCGAGCCCCTGCTTCCTCCTGGACGCAAACCCTACCTCTCATCTCTCCTGTCCTATCTCTGCAGTGGGCCTCTTTTCTTGATCCTCCCTCATTGCACTTCCTCCCTCCACACTCTTCATAGCTCCCAAGGCAAAGAAACTTGCATCTCGCCGCCGTCCCTCCTCATCTCGAGCCGGCGACGACGACCGGGCTACTGCTGAGCGCCGCACGAAGCTTCGGGACGACCGTTTGCCCGAACTTGTGGTTCTCCCCGTCTCCATCTCACTCATTCTAAGGGGTCATTCAGCAAGTTTGTTCAGCCTAGGTATGTCGATTTTGAGTCCTTGGCAGATCTCTTTCCCAACCTCCAACCCCTATTTCACACTCAGGGGTGGACGTCCTTTCTCTACAGTCACACGGCTTATTCTCCCACTGCCGTTCGTGACTTCTTTAATCATCTTGGCTTCTCTTAGGACAAGCATTTATACACAACTGTGAAGGGCACCACTTTCCAACTCACTGCCAACCTCATTAGCACGGCCCTTCAAATCCCCAACTCCAGAACCGACATCCTCACCCATACTCCGGATGCTTCTGTGTACTATCACCTCCTCACTCTTGAAGAATATGATGGCACAAAGAAGATTGCCAAATGGAATGGCAATTCCTTCCCTCCATTGAACCGGATGATCCATCACATCTTCACAACCATGATTGCGCCAAAGCATAGAAGTCGGGAACTTGTCACCGATGTTCATAAATCACTCTTCACCTTTTTCCTCCAGTGTGAACCCATAAATCTTCCTCTACTGATGGTTGGTCTCATCCACCAATGCTTCTACCAACCCCGGAGGTCCATGCCTTTTGATTGTCCACTCACCTCCCTTATGAGGTTCATTGGAATCGACATTCCGGACACTGAATGTATCACGCTCAACTCCCGCAGTAGTTTCGATCTCACTGCTGCACATAGGATGGGATACAAGCTCATTGATGGGGTCGTCACTCGTGAGCTCAAAGGAAAGGCACCAGCTGTTGCCATGGATGTAGATCATGAGATTGATGATGATGATGCGAATGCTGCTGATGATGATGAAGAAGCAGATGATGAAGACTCCCAGTCTGAGCCTCTTGATGCTCCGGGAGATAATGCTAGTGATGCAGAAGTTGAGCCTTCTCTGCATGATCTTCTTGCTCAGATGCAACTCCAGATGTCCACTAGATTTGATAAGATTCATGCACAATTGGACACAGTGGATGCTAACATGGAAGCAATAGCAGACACTCAAGTCCAACTGCAGCTACGTCTCACTAGGCTTCAGGAAAGCCGTCGGGCCACTGCACCGCCTGGCGATGATGCTGCATAGAGAGTCTATGGGTCTAGGAGTCACTATCTGTTTCTATTTTTCACATGTGTCTGTCATGTTCTATGTTATGTTTTTTCAGATCATGGTCATGTAATTTCTTTCCCTTTCATTTCAGTCATCACATTTTGTACTGTGTATGCTCCATATCTCATCAATGAAATCACAGTTCTTTGCTATATCATTGTGTGTGACTGTTGTGAATACCTTTAGATGTTGTCAAAAGGGGGAGAAACCTCAATTGTGCACTAATTGAATAATTTTGTCATCATCAAAAAGGGGGAGAATGTTGGGTTTTCATTCTAATGTTTTTAACAACATGTTTTTGATGATGAATAAGTTTAATTGAGGTTTGACACATGACAAAGAACTTGATACAATACTTGGTTATCTATGTATTCATTATACTTGACAATACATGTTTTATCATGTAGGTACAAATACATAAAGCCAAGCTCTCACATAATAAGTGAAAAAAGATCACAAAAGTAAGGAACTAGGTCACCTGTCGACAGACCCCAATGTACCTGTTGACAGATTGTGTGACGACCCTCATTATACCGGTACGGTTATACCAACCTACGTCGGTATAGTAAACGTTATCACAGTGGGGCATTTACCCAAACAATAACATACGATTGAGATACACACAAATATAAATACAAAGTAGCGGAAGTAAAAGAACCACTGTCTTCATTTCATTCATCATCCACATTTAACATGCATGGTTCAATGTAACATTTAAAGAACTAAAGTCCCCATAATTAAAGTGCTAAAACCAAATACATAGTTTGTCCACGATTATACAACTTCATGATAATTTTAGTACATTGTTCCAAATTACATACTATGAAAGTGCAAACGTCACAAGTAAACTCCAACAAACTAGTCTCCGCGCTCGGAGTCGCTCTCCACTGCCTCCTCCACGGGAGTAACGTCACCAACTAAGCCTGTACGCCGAAGCAAGTAATGAGTCTAAAAGACTCAGCAAATAACACTACACATAACGTACATGCACATATCACAACAGGTTTTACATACAAATTCACAAGACATAACATGGGGCATGCTTAATATTGAAATTTTACAACCTATCATGATGATTCTACAATTAAACACATGGTTCGTGCTTTCAGATTTTTTTTCCAAATTAAAATCTCCTATCACATGCTCTCTAGTCGTTCCAACACATGAAAGTTATACTTCCAATTAAACTAAAACATGAAAGCAATTAAGCATGATTTTCTTGCATACATAAAAGGGAACATACCTAACATGAATTCTACACATGCTTATACATACACATGACCATTTTATATACTTTAAGCTTGTTGTTTTAACATGGATTAACAATCACAACCTAACACATGAGAACTACATTATCATTTAAAACACCACATGAGAGCAATTTCACATGGAATGGTCTACACATAATTAAGAATTGTCCCTAACATGGATTCTACGCAATGTACACCTATAAAACATGATCCCAAACACATTTAGTTTGCTGTTTTAGCATGATTCCAGATTTATCATGTCATGGATTCTCATCTCACAATCTCACATTTTGGTTTCACAACTTTACCCAATTTCTTATTCACATAGTTCACACTTTACACATTCACAATTTCACATGTTCACATTCTCACTTTACACATGAACACATTCACATTCACATATTTAGTGTCGTGACACATAGTCCAAACCACCATAAGAAGGACACATCACATCACATACACATAGACGCCACCTAGGCAATATAGTGACGACTCTTGGACTGCGCAGACCGGGAGAACAAGTCTCCACCCTAACCAGTGGTACTTGGCCACCTCCAGGATTTCATCCTAATGCCCTTAGGATCACAACACATTGAACCATCTCATGGGGACTTTTCCATGATACGGTTCCACTGCCCTCTATGGAAGCAGTGCCATGCTTGGCACAGTTTTACACATTACACATACCGATTTTAGCACACATTTTTACACATGACGCTCACACATCTTTTCATTTTCTAATTCACAATGTGGCTCTATTTTTTTTCCTAACATGGTACTACAGATGACATAGATTTCACATTTAGTATCTTGCGTTAATCAGGTTACACGCAATTTAAATCACTTTCACAAAAGCATGCATTATTCACATAATTTCGCATGGGAAATTCATATTGCATCATACAATTGTCCAATTAGCCTGAAAATTTAACCACATGCTGGTTACAGGTTCATGACCTAACATGCAAAATTTCACATTTTTCTAACTTATAATGTAATTACAGAAAATTTAACATCAATTCTCATATCATTCGAAATTCAATTTACCATGGTGCATAACATGAAAATTCAGTTTAATAGATCACAACTCTGAACCGAACATATATCTCATCACAGAAATTTCCCCCGGATTTATTTCCCAACGTACAATTTACTGGAGATTTCACAACCCTATGCATGGTTTCTATTTCCATTTCAGAAATTACAGTAAATCATGGAAACATGGAAAAATTCCAGGAATTTCAGGGCATAGACTGACACATACTAACATGGTTTATAAAATTCTGGGCACCCAAATTCTCCACGGATTATGAGAACAGTGGGTGGACACATATATAACCGTTTCTTCCACATGCATTTCCATGAAGCAAATAATTCTACCATCCGTAAAAAGAACACAATAATTCTCCCACACGCCACACTAACCATTTCACATAACATATACTAATTACAGTATATCCTCATGCAGAAATACTTCGGAATTTAATCATATACAAGGGAGAACAGCTCACTGTTCTGCCCTGAAGAACTTAACGGCATACCCAGGCCGTTAATGGAGCTTAACGGCAACATCGTTGGCCGTTAATGAAGATCTTGACGGCAAGGGATCTTGCCGTCAAGTTCAGGTCTGTGCAGAAATACAGACCCGAGCTCCAAATACCAGAAGAATGGGGGATCCAGGACTCGATTTAAAATCTGTAAAAATGACAAAACCCTACTAGACATCTACATGGACGAAATGTGAGGGTTACTTGCCTTTCAGAAACTCTCCAAAGGGATCAAATGAGCCGGTGAAGCTCTCCTTGGGCAGTCCCAAGAAGCTCCCAAAGATGCCTTCCTCCGGGTTCCTTGATGCAGTAGACCCCAAGAAGATGTTGGGGAAGCCTTCCCCTTTGTCCCAGCTACCTCCTTGTCGTGGTAGATGGCCGGAACCAGCTCCAGATGGTCGGATTTAAGCTTGCAAAGGTAGGTTTTTCTCACAGTCCAGAACTAGGGTTTTTCTTCTTTCTCTCCTCTTCTTGCAAAGAGCCAAGGGGCTTTGGGGTTGCAAAAGGTCTTGGTATATAGGAGAGGGGACTCTCCTTTCACGCAGGGGTGATGGGAAAGGCTCAGAGCCGTTGGGGACAGTTCCCAAATGGCTGAGCTTCCTTCTTCCAGGATTTCGGGGTCTGCAACGCATGCAGGTCAGAAATATTAACGTCCATATCCATGGACGTTGGCTTAAGTATTGGCGTCCATCGATGTGGATGCTGGATCAGCATGGGCGTCCATCCATGTTGACGCCAACTTGGCCCTTCGGCCAGAACTCAAAACATGCAGAAACCATTCCTAACTTATACATATATACATGCCATGCATACGTATTATCATGTACACACTACCACCATCCATTTCATACATTATTTACAACTAATTATACACATGCACACATAAGTATAACTAGTTAATACATACGTAGATATGTACATCTATGCATACACAATTATGAATTTTTTACACGAAGTAAAATAATGCAACAAAATTCGAGGGCCTTACACCCTCTCCCCCTTAAAGAAACTTCGTCCTCGAAGTTAGAACGACACTACTCAAACAAAAGGGGATACTTCTTCTTCATTGCATCCTCGAGCTCCCAAGTAGCCTCCTCTCGCGAGAAGTTCCGCCATAGAACTTTCACCGACGCAATACCCTTGTTCTAGAGATGTTGAACCTTCCGGTCAAGAATAGCTACTGGTTGCTCCACATACGACAAATCTGGCTGAATCTCCACTGGCTCATGACTAATCACATGAGATGGATCTCGGACATACTTCCTGAGCATAGAAACGTGGAAAATACGATGAACACTAGCTAAAGCTGGGGGTAAAGCTAGCTCATATGCCACGCTGCCCAATCGTCTGAGAATCTCATACGGGCCAATGAATCTAGGGCTCAACTTACTATGCCTGCCAAATCTGACGACACCACGAGTAGGTGATATCTTCAAGAAGACATGTTCACCCACCTCGAACTCCAAATCCTTCTTCTGTTGTCGGCGTAGCTCTTCTGCCTATCCTGCGCCGCAACAAGCCTCTTTCTGATAAGCTGGACCTTATCCGAAGTCTCCTGAACTAACTCCGGACCGATCAGCTGCCTATCACCGGTCTCCTCCCAACATAAAGGAGATCTGCAAGGCCTACCATACAACGCCTCAAATGGAGCCATACCAATACTCGCATGAAAGCTGTTGTTGTATGCGAACTCCACTAGAGGTAAATGACGCTCCAATCATCCTTCCAATCCAGTACACACGCTCTCAACATATCCTCGAGCGTCTGGATAGTCCTCTCGGACTGTCCATCAGTCTGGGGATGAAACGCCGAACTGAGCTTCAGCTCCGAACCTAACGCATGCTGAAGACCCTTCCACAACCTCGAAGTAAATCTCGGATCTCGATCCGAAATGATCGACTTCGGCACACCATGCAATCTAACCACACTACTAACATACAATCTAGCTAAGCTCTCAACCGACTGCTTCTTCTTCATCGGTAAGAAATGCGCAGTCTTCGAGAATCTATCTACAACTACCCAAATCGAGTCATTGCCCCTTCTAGATCGAGGCAAACCCGAAACAAAGTCCATAGTGACAGCTTCCCACTTCCAAACTGGGATCTCCATCCTTTGCATAAGGCCGGATGGTCGCTGTCGCTCGGCCTTTACTTGCTGACACACTAGACATCGGGACACATAATCCGCCACATCCCTCTTCATACCGGACCACCAAAAGGATCTCTTCAAATCCTGGTACATCTTTGTGTTACCCGGATGAATAGAGAATCACGATCTATGAGCCTCTGCTAACACATACTCACAGACATCTACCAAATCAGGGACACAAACACGGTGATGGAATCTAATCACACCGTCCTCATCACGAGCAATGCTTGCCTTGCCCACTAACTCTAGGAGTCTAGGGTCAGCTTTCTGTTGCTCGATCACCTCATCCAAAACCGAGGACCTAAGAGATAACTGAGCTACAAAAGCCTGGCATAGCGATGGCTCTAACTCAGTCAACGCACAAGACGCATCTTCCAACATCTTCCAATCCTGCTGGAGAGATGGCCTCTTTCTACTCAGAGCATCATCTACGACATTCGCCTTCCCAGGGTGATACTGAAGGTCGAAGTCATAGTCCTTCAAGAACTCAATCCATCTTCTCTGCCTCAGGTTTAATTCCTTTTGGGAGAAAAGATACTTCAAGCTCTTGTGGTCGGTAAACACCTCAAATCTGACACCATAATGATAGTGCCTCCAGATCTTTAGTGCATGAACCACTGCTGCGAGCTCCAAATCATGAGTCGGATAGTTCTTCTCATGCTCCTTCAACTGACGAGAAGCATAAGCCACTACCCTTTCCTGCTGCATTAGCACACAGCCTAAACCAATCCGAGATGCATCCGTGTAGATAGCAAAACCCTCTACACCGCTCGGTAAGACTAACACCGGAGCTGACGTGAGCTTAGTCTTCAACAATTGAAAACTACTCTCACACTTCTCGGACCATACAAACTTCACTCCCTTTCTGGTGAGCTGAGTCAATGGGGCGGCGATGGATGAAAATCCCTCAATGAATCGCCGATAGTAACCAGCCAAACCCAGAAAACTACGAATCTCCGAAGGGGTCTTGGGAATCTCCCAATCCATAACTGCCTGGACCTTTGCTGGGTCAACTGCAACACCAGCACCGGAGATAACATGCCCGAGGAAATGAACCTCGCGCAACCAAAAATCGCACTTGCTGAACTTAGCATACAGCTTGTGCTCACGGAGAACCTCTAATACTACCCTCAAATGCTGACGGTGTGTGGCCTCGTCCGAAGAGTAGACCAGCACATCATCAATCAACACCACAACAAAGTTATCTAGGTATGGCCTAAATACCCTGTTCATGAGATCCATGAACGCTGTAGGGGCGTTGGTCAATCCGAAAGGAAGAACCAAAAACTCATAATGTCCATAACGGGATCTGAATGCCGTCTTGGACACATCCTCACTCCGAATCCTCAACTGATGATACCCAGATAGCAAATCAATCATAGAAAAGACTGATGCATCTTGCAACTGGTCAAACAAATCATCAATACGAGGTAAGGGATACCTGTTCTTCACAGTCACTTGGTTCAGCTTTCTGTAGTCAATGCATAACCTAAGTGACCCGTCTTTCTTCTTGAATAATATAGGTGCGCCCCAAGGGGAAACACTAGGGCGAATAAATCCCTTATCTAGCAACTCTTGCAACTGCCTCCTTAACTCGGCTAACTCCGTAGGTGCCATCCGATATGGAGCCTTCGAGATAGGAGAGGTGCCCGGAAGCAACTCTATGGTAAACTCTATCTCTCTATCCGGTGGCAAACCAGACAAATCATCAGGAAAGACGTCTGGAAAATCCTGCACTACCTCAATCTCTGCAAGAGTAGGTGACTCATCAGCCTTAGGTACTAATACCACGCTGGCAAGAAAAGCGTCACAACCCTTGTTTACCATGCGCATCGCCTTCATGGCAGAGATGACCAACTTTCCCGCCAAGTTCCTTGGCAAGGGATGAGAGAACTCGTCCTCACCAGGAATGCGGAAAACAATCCTCTTCCGACGACAATCTACTAACGCATAGTGCTCCTCTAGCCAATCCAGACCAAGAATAGCATCATAGTCCTTCATCTTTAGCAAGAAGAAACACCCATCTAGATTCTATCCTCAATGCACACAGGTAACGACGGAATGCACTTCCTAGTCGATACCGTACCCGCAGGGGTGTGCACAGAAAAAGGGACCTCTAAATCCTCAGACTCTATGTCTGACTCTAGGGTTAACTGCCTAGCGAACCGCTAGGAAATGAATGAGTGAGTAGCACCCGTATCAAACAAAACCCGAGCGTGCACACCTAGAAGTAAAACCGTACCTTCGGTGACATGCTCCGCCTGCTCGGCGTCCTCGCGCGCTAAAGCAAACACTCGAGCTGGGGCTCGAGGCCTTCCTGGTCTTCCTGTAGCTGGCGCTGCTACCGCTACCGCTGGGGCTGGCGCTCCACGCTGAGCTCCCTGCTGAAGTCTTGGGCAATCCTTGATCTTGTGGTCGCTGCTTCCGCACTTCAAGCACTTTCCCGTAATCATCCAACATTCGGAACCACCATGTGTCTTCCCACAGTGGGGACACTCTTTCTTCACACCAGGGGAAAGTACAGAGGGTACCTGAGCATTGCCGACTGATACTGATCGTTGCTGGGTCTGGTACACCGCTTTCTTCTTGTCCTGCCGCTGGAACGTAGCTGTAGGCCTCTTCTGCGAAGCCTTCTTCTCTTCAAGGTATTGCTCCATCTCACCCTCATGTCTGCAAGCAGCACTAAGTGCCTCGTCCAAGGTGCGATGGTCGAACGCCACTAGCCTCGTCCTCAGTGATGGCTTGAGACCCATCACGAACTTCTTTGTCTTCCTGCGCTCATCTGCCATGATATGAGGTGCATATTTAGAGAGTTCAGAAAATCTTGCCTCATATTCTAGCACGGTCATGGAGCCTTGAGCCAAGGAGAGGAACTCCTGCTCCATCCGATCTTGAATATGCTCGGGGATGAACTTGGCCCGAAAGAGCGTCACGAACTCGTCCCAAGCAACATCAATAGCTCCGTCCTCAAACCGTGTATGTAGTAATGAAGCCCACCATACATCAGCTCTTTCCTGCAGTACACCGTTCATAAGCACCATCTAAACAAATCTAACTTAACAGAACATACAAGCATATAAACTAAAGCATACCTGTAGCCTGTAGGTGGCTAATGTGACCTTATCCTCATCTGCACACCTGATGGCTCGGAAGATCTTTTCTATCTCCCTCATCTAGCTTTCTGCCAACAGTGGATCGCTCTCCCCCTTGAAAGAGGGTGGTAGCATCCTCTTGAATCTCTCCATGATGGAAGGTCCACCATGGTCCTGAGCTGGTACTTGAGCCTGCTACATTCAACAACAAATAGTACACATTCAACATAACATCATACAATTAAATAAAACAGACTACACTTGCATTAATTATGCTAACCTGGGCCTCCAACTGTGCCTGGAGTGCAGCCTCAGTATGAGCCTGTGTCTGCATGGCTTGCACCAGACCTTGCATGAATACTCCATAATCCACAGGCGGCGGTGGGGGAAGTACAGGACCCTGAGATGCCGGGGCCTGCTGCTCCGCCCGCTCCTCACGTCTCGGCTCGTCCTCTCGGGCCGACGCTCCGCCACGCCTACCTCTCGAACCCATGGCTGCAATGAATTTCAGTCACCATTAGAGCTACGTTAATTTATTTCCTAACCATTTTCTTATCTATTTTTCATTCATTATTAATCAATTCTACACATGTGGACATTCCTATGTAGACTTAGCATGTAATGAAGATGATGATTCATGTATATTTATGTATAATCTCAATCGGTCGCTCTGATACCAATCCCTGTGACGACCCTCATTATACCGGTACGGTTATACCAACCCACGTCGGTATAGTGAACGTTATCACAGTGGGGCATTTACCCAAACAATAACATACGATTGAGATACACACAAATATAAATATAGAGTAGCGGAAGTAAAAGAACCACTGTCTTCATTTCATTCATCATCCACATTTAACATACATGGTTCAATGTAACATTTAAAGAACTAAAGTCCCCATAATTAAAGTGCTAAAACCAAATACATAGTTTGTCCACGATTATATAACTTCATGATAATTCTAGTAAATTGTTCCAAATTACATACTATGAAAGTGCAAACGTCACAAGTAAACTCCAACAAACTAGTCTCCGCGCTCGGAGTCGCTCTCCACTGCCTCCTCCACGGGAGTAACGTCACCAACTAAGCCTGTACGCCGAAGCAAGTAATGAGTCTAAAAGACTCAGCAAATAACCTACACATAACATACATGCACACATCACAGCAGGTTTTACATACAAATTCACAAGACATAACATGGGGCATGCTTAATATTGAAATTTTACAACCTATCATGATGATTCTACAATTAAACACATGGTTCATGCTTTCAGATTTTTTTCCAAATTAAAATCTCCTATCACATGCTCTCTAATCGTTCCAACACATGAAAGCTATACTTCCAATTAAACTAAAACATGAAAGCAATTAAGCATGATTTTCTTGCATACATAAAAGGGAACATACCTAACATGAATTCTACACATGCTTATACATACACATGACCATTTTATATACTTTAAGCTTGCTGTTTTAACGTGGATTAACAATCACAACCTAACACATGAGAACTACATTATCATTTAAAACACCACATGAGAGCAATTTCACATGGAATGGTCTACACATAATTAAGAATTGTCCCTAACATGGATTCTACGCATTGTACACCTATAAAACATGATCCCAAACACATTTAGTTTGCTGTTTTAGCATGATTCCAGATTTATCATGTCATGGAGTCTCATCTCACAATCTCAGATTTTGGTTTCACAAATTTACACGATTTCTTATTCACATAGTTCACACTTTACACATTCACAATTTCACATGTTCACATTCTCACTTTACACATGAACACATTCACATTTCACATTCACATATTTAGTGTCGTGACACATAGTCCAAACCACCATAAGAAGGACACATCACATCACATACACATAGACGCCACCTAGGCAATATAGTGACGACTCTTGGACTGCGCAGACCGGGAGAACAAGTCTCCACCCTAACCAGTGGTACTTGTCCACCTCCAAGATTTCATCCTAATGCCCTTAGGATCACAACACATTGAACCTTCTCATGGGGACTTTTCCATGATACGGTTCCACTGCCCTCTATGGAAGCAGTGTCACGCTTGGCACAGTTTTACACATTACACATACCGATTTTAGCACACATTTTTACACATGATGCTCACACATCTTTTCATTTTCTAATTCACACATGTGGCTCTGTTTTTTTTTCCTAACATGGTACTACAGATGACAGAGATTTCACATTCAGTATCTTGCGTTAATCAGGTTACACGCAATTTAAATCACTTTCACAAAAGCATGCATTATTCACATAATTTCGCATGGGAAATTCATATTGCATCATACAATTGTCCAATTAGCCTGAAAATTTAACCACATGCTGGTTACAGGTTCATGACTTAACATGCAAAATTTCAAATTTTTCTAAATGATAATGTAATTACAGAAAATTTAACATCAATTCTATATCATTCGAAATTCAATTTATCATGGTGCATAACATGAAAATTCGGTTTAACAGATCATAACTCTGAACCCAACATATATCTCATCACAGTAATTTCCCCCAGATTTATTTCCCAACGTACAATTTACTGGAGATTTCACAACCCTATGCATGGTTTCTATTTCCATTTCAGAAATTACAGTAAATCATGGAAACATGGAAAAATTCCAGGAATTTCAGGGCATAGACTGACACATACTAACATGGTTTATAAAATTCTGGGCACCCAAATTCTCCACGGATTATGAGAACAGTGGGTGGACACATATATAACCGTTTCTTCCACATGCATTTCCATGAAGCAAATAATTTCTACCATCCGTAAAAAGAACACAATAATTCTCCCACATGCCACACTAACCATTTCACATAACATATACTAATTACAGTATATCCTCATGCAGAAATACTTCGGAATTTAATCATATACAAGGGAGAACAGCTCACTGTTCTGCCCTGAAGAACTTAACGGCATACCCAGGCCGTTAATTGAGCTTAACGGCAACATCGTTGGCCGTTAATGAAGATCTTGACGGCAAGGGATCTTGTCGTCATGTTCAGGTCTGTGCAGAAATACAGACCCGAGCTCCAAATACCAGAAGAATGGGGGATCCAGGACTCGATTTAAAATCTGTAAAAATGACAAAACCCTACTAGACATCTACATGGACGAAATGTGAGGGTTACTTGCCTTTCAGAAACTCTCCAAAGGGTTCAAATGAGCCAGTGAAGCTCTCCTTGGCCAGTCCCAAGAAGCTCCCAAAGATGCCTTCCTCCGGGTTCCTTGATGTAGTAGACCCCAAGAAGATGTCGGGGAAGCCTTCCCCTTTGTCCCAGCTACCTCCTTGTCATGGTAAATGGCCGGAACCAGCTCCAGATGGTCGGATTTAAGCTTGCAAAGGTAGGTTTTTCTCACAGTCCAGAACTAGGGTTTTTCTTCTTTCTCTCCTCTTCTTGAAAAGAGCCAAGGGGCTTTGGGGTTGCAAAAGGGCTTGGTATATAGGAGAGGGGACACTCCTTTCACGCAGGGGTGATGGGAAAGGCTCAGAGCCATTGGGGACAGCTCCCCAATGGCTGAGCTTCCTTCTTCCAGGATTTCGGGGTCTGCAACACATGTAGGTCAGAAATATTAACGTCCATATCCATGGACGTTGGCTTAAGTATTGGCGTCCATCGATGTGGACGCTGGATCAGCATGGGTGTCCATCCATGTTGACACCAACTTGGCCCTTCGGCCAGAACTCAAAACATGCAGAAACCATGCCTAACTTATGCATATATACATGCCATGCATACGTATTATCATGTACACACTACCACCATGCATTTCATACATTATTTATAGCTAATTATACACATGCACACATAAGTATAACTAGTTAATAAATACATAGATATGTACATCTATGCATACACAATTTTGAATTTTTTTACACAAAATAAAATAATGCAACAAAATTCGAGGGCCTTAGAGATTGCACAGGTGTGCTCAGCCAGAAGACACAAAGCTCAAAAAACATCCATCTATCGACAGATGCCAAGTCGACTGTCGACAGATCTCATAGACCTGAACTTCCAGACATCTGTGTTTTACACAATTGCAGATATCTGTCGACAGATTCCCATCGGCTGTCGACAGATTGCACAGAACCGAAGTTCTAGACTTCTGGCATTTGCAAAACTATTCTGTTTGTCGACAGATGCACCCAGACCTTTCGACAGATGAAGGAGATCTTCAGATACGGAAAGTTTCCAAGTTTCCGTAGATGGTGTTTCTCTCTACCACGAATCTCCATATGTAAACACCACTATATAAGCAACTTTTGTCAAGTGGATCTGGTACAGAAGCAGCTTCCAACCAAGAACCCTAAAAATCTCTCTAGAGAAGACCTGTTCTGCTGCTCTGCTTCAACCTACCGCCCAGAACCAAGAAGAGAAGTCTTCCCAGCGGAGGTGAAGCCTGAACGTTGTGGATTCAAGTATCTTCATCAAAGTGTGATCATCAGAACGAAGCTTGAAGTCCAGTTAGACGTTCACAAGAAGAGTTTACAATCTGGATTTGTTCTTCAACTCTAAAACTCTTCTATGTTCTACTTTTACAAATCCGTGTGTGTGTTGTGGTGTCTCAAGCAGTCCTTGTGCTCGATTCACGTGTGGGTGTTGATTTAATCGTGGTTGCACGTCAGATAACACGTGTGTGTGAGTTGTACTTGTTGAACTAGCTCATAAGCAGGTTGTTCTGCGTGTGTGTGTGGCCCGTGGATGTAGGATAAACAAGTTGTGTACTCCGAACCACGTAAATCATCGTGTCTTGTGGTTTGCACGAGTTTACGATAGATGTTTGGTAGGCACGACATCTCCACGCACGTTTGATAATCTGTTTTCAACCTGTAATCAAGTCACACACATCCACACTGAGCTTAAAACTCTGCTATTGTTTTAACAGTCAGTGTTCTTGCAAAAAGAAGGTGATAAGTGTTTTAATTGACAGTAATCTATTTAACCCCCCTTCTAGATTACCATATTGGGAATTCCGCAAACCTTTCACTACGGGCACTAGCACTTTCAGGCACACCTCCTAGGATAAGACCGGGCCCTTTATATTGCCAAGCATTAGTCATGTTCATCATCATTTAGACAATTAGCCAAATGGACATAGAGAGTACTAAGAATAGATGAGAGTAGTTGAACAACAGAGGAGAGTGTAGAGAGAACATGAATAGCTATGCAAATAGAGTATAGATATGAACTATAGGTCAACACACATAAAATGATGTTAAAATAGGTGATAGTAACAGTTGCACAACACACATGGTTGTGTGCTGGCAGTCTGGTACACTAACCTTCCACGGCAGTGCTATGAACACAATCCAAAGGTCCAGTGTGATCTCATGGAGAGAGAGAGAACTCGAAGGCCGTTGGATCATGCCGATCCTTACGAGTAAATAGGTATTGATGGTACAACCCGCTTGTCAGCCATGGACGTATGTCGTAACCAAGGAGTCTTACAGAGGCCTTGAACAAGGATTACCTAGTACGAATAGAAATCTTCCTAAACAGAGAGTCCATCCAAGTCAAGAAAAATGTGTATAGAAAACACTTGCCCATAGTTCCTTGAGTGCTCGAAGGCAAAGGAGCGTCGATAACGGTATCCAAAACAACGAGAGAAAATGAAGACAAGTCCATTATTAAAAAAAAAAATAGGATAATGATGTACAATATTGAAGTAAATTACCAAATGTATTATGAAATATCCTAATACCATGGTGTAATCACGGGAATTGATCCCCAAATAAAGATGATTAAAATTAAGAAAAAGTACCGTGATCGCCACCAAAGTAGTTACGGAAGATGTTGGTATGAATAACAGATGCTAACTACCTTAAAAATAGGAAAAAGGATGCAAAAGGGACTTGGTTCAATGAACGCGATAGGAATACAGTCGCCCTCTACAACAGAAGAGAAAGACTATTGTTCTTCTTCTTCCTGCTCCTTAGCCGGCCTAGGGGCAAGAGCCTCGTGCTTGTGTTGTCTTCTTTAGCCTGCCAAGAACATCAAAACAAATGAAAACCCATTAGAGCTTCATTTTGTGGAGTATCTAACCCAAAATAATTGAAGAACAAGACAATATGGAGGGAACTCACGTGGGGAGGTGTTTTTGTTGGCTCACGGATTATGGCAGCAAGCTTTCTAGAGGGGGGGGGTGAATAGAATAGCTACAGAAATTCTGAAACTAAACACAGAAATCACAACATAAAGACTTTGGTTAGTGAATGTGATAGTGTGCGATGAAGCAAATTTGAACAATCACACAAATGAACACAAAGAATTTTATCCTGATTCGGTACTTCACAGAAGCAAGACCTACGTCTAGTCCCCAAGCAAAATCTTGGGATTTCACTAACCGGGGTACAATCTCCCAAAGGGTATACAAACCCTCAGCTCCCCGCTGGTCCTCTTTCTTTCCGAGTAGGAAGGAAACTCACATCTATTACAGATCAAGAAGCCACCCTCCTAGAACAAACCCCAGTACGGTTCTGTTAGAACAAACCCCTACTTGGTTCTGCTAGCTAAACCCCCAGTTAGGTTCTGTTGGTACAAACCCCAACTAGGTTCTACTGACTCTAACCCTAGCTAGGTTCTTCCCTTAAGGAAGTGCTAAGAACAGTCCCTTAGATGGACAAAAACTGCAAGCAACCCCACTGGCCTTCTCTTCACACAGGAAGAGGCTCACTATATATAGTCCTACAGCTAGATAGAAATCTTTCTTAGAAAAGAAAGAACAGACTGAGAGTTGTACAATAATGGACACTAACTTAGAAATGCTCAACCGAAAGACTCTCCTCAAATATACAATGCAGCACAGAGAGAGTGAAGAGAGGAAAGGAGCTTAAAGCTTGAAGACTTCAGATGATTGCTTGCACACTTCTTCTTGGGCTCGAGCTCTTTCTCTCTTTCTTTGAGTGTATATGGCGTTGCGGCTTCTCACAGGATATACACTCTTTGAATAATCTTCAGGAAAGCTCTCTTCTTGTTCTTCAGCCTTGCTTCATCCTTTTATGGAGCAGCTTTGAACAAATCCGTTGAGAGATAGCCGTTCAAGTTCTAAATCCGTTGGAGACTTTCTAGTCGTTGCTCATCTTCTTATTCATCCTTTCCATCTTCTTCTATCTAATAGACATCTTCATGTGTCTAACGGATGCTAACAGCAGGTCCAAGATGTTTTTAGTAGGAGTAGAATAGTCCTGCAGACATTTAATGTATGGAAGAGAATGTTAGACAAGAAAAGTCTTCTGACAGATAGCCCATACCTTCTTATGTGTAAGTCCATGATTTCTGCTGACAATATCTCACCTACCCTGAAGGATAGATAGGAAGAAGATCATCAGTCAGACAGAGAAATAATAAGATAAACATGTGAAGTGTATTTGATTTTTCATTTCGGAGCCAAAGACATTTTGAAACATTTGAATTGTAGACGCAATCGATGTATCATAGAGGTAATCGATGTTTAAGTATAAAGACTTCGACTGTAAACAAGTCGCAGAGAGAGACAAATGATGTTTAAATATAATCGATGTTCAAGTATGTGTAATCGTTGTTTCAGTGATCCGTAATCGATGTGAGAGACAATCAATGTTCAAAGGAAATCGATGTTTAAGAGGTCGGTGTTTAATGAAATCGATGTTGACTTAAACAGTAATCGATGTTTCAATGAAGTCGATGTTAAACCGTAATGATGTTGACTTAAACAGTAATCGATGTGAAAGTATAGTTGATGTTCATGTAATCGATGTTAAACTGAAATCGATGATGAAATGAAATCGATGTTGTTCAAGTGAAATTGATGTTTGGCAGAATCGATGTTTTAAGTTAAAATAGTAATCGATGTGAAGGACAATCGATGTTCCAATAGAGTTGATGTTCCAAATGTAATCCATGTATGTAATCGATGTTTGAAGTGAAGTCGATGTAAACATAATCAATGTATAATGTAATCGATGTAGACTTAGAAAAAATCTGAGGAAACCAGCAGCTGTCGATAGGCAGGTTGCATCTGTCGGCAGCCCAGCCTCTGATTCAGAAATACAGCTCTGGAAGACACATATGCTGCAGTACTTGTCGACAGCCGATGAGCATCTGTCGACAGTTGTCGTTCAAACTTAGTATTTATAAAATACATTCTTCTGTGATATTATTATAGTGCATTTGAGGATTATTTATGCAGATAGTTATGCACTCATCGAATGTTCAAACTTACACATGAAATGCATGAGTTTATCAGAAATGATATGACATAAACATAAGATTTACTTAGTCATAAGTTTTAGTTATCACCAAAACATGTGGTAAACAAAAGAGTGGTTCAACAATCTCCCCCTTTTTGGTGATGATAAAACTCATGTGAATTTTCTTGAAATGCAAAGTTTGAATCGAAAAATTCATGAATAATGTACTCTCCCCCTTTTGTCAATGACCAAAAAGGAATGATCTTACCATTTGCATTTTCTCTTTTGATATAAATACTTCTTACCAATATATTGTAGGAGAGGGATTCAACAATGTTTGTCATGAACATATAGCTTCCCCTTAGTGCATGCTCCCCTTGAATGTAAGGCTCATTCAGATTTTTCAGGAATTTTCACTTGTTGGTCTTGCTGTTTCTTGACATATTCACTTGTTGTTTGTCAAGTCTTCAAGGTTTTTGCCTGTATTGATCTTAAAAACGAAAGGACTTGCAAAGCATTGTTAGTAGTACTATAAATATAAATCTGTGACTACTCCCTCTTCAGATATGAGTTGGATGAAGAGCTGGTAGTCACCAGTGCCTTGAGCATCCTTTGTTCCTGATGCTCCAAGACTATCTTGCAAACAACTTATTCAGAAGTAGGTACCCAAAACGTTTTGGGTTCTTGATGGTTAGATGCATGAAAATATCCTTTCGGAATCCATACTAGGTGCCTGGTTGTGCAGGTGTTTACTGTGTGTCCTAATTTATTGCAATGAGAACAACATGAAAGTAATATGTGTTTCTTTCACAAATGTTGGCAATGGATATTTTTCATGAAATATGACTTGTTTTCTTTTTCAGAAGGTTTGTATCCAAGGCCTTATTTATTGTTGTCAGTTTTAGAGCTTTTTAAACAAAGAGCTAGAGAAGTTTATCCTTTTGTTAATTTTCTAACTGATCCTTTAAAATAAAGATTTTCTTCAGTTAGAGTTTTCAATTTTTCTTGTAACTCTAATTTTTCATTGTTCTTGCTTTTCAATTCTTCATCCAAAAGATAATTGTTATCTTTACTTTCCTTTAATTGAGTTTCTAATTGTTCCATTTCGAATTTAAGATTAGAATTGGTGTTTTCTAAGCAAGTAATGTTATTTTTCAGATTCTTTAATTCTTTTACAATACCTTTATGTTTTTCATAAAGTTCATTAAAGACATCTACTACATCTTCAGACTCTAACCCTGAATCAGTGCACGAATCAAAAGATGGGTTAGAATGTACCTCATCTAGTTCTACCATGAGGGCTAGACTTACTTGCTCCTTTTCTGAATCTGAGCTTCATGAATCTGAAGTGGTGGCTTCTTCATTGTCCCAAGCAGCAGCCATGACTTTTCTTTTGAATTTCTTGTGCTTCTTCTTGAACTTTTTTGGCTGACCAATCTTCTTGAGTTTTGGACAATCTAGTATTAGATGTCCATTTTTTGCATGCATAGCAGACTGGTTCTTTCTCCTTTTTCTCCTTCTTTTGGATCCTTCTTGATCTACTCTTCTTCTTCTTAAGGATCTTTTGAAGTTTTGATAGGACAACATCAACATCACTATCTTCAGAGCCTGCATTTTCTAAACTAGAAGAAGAGGTGGAAGGAACAACTATAACTTTGAATGCATTAGTAAATTTCTTTTTGGATGAGCTTTCAGATAGTCGCTCCATGTTGATTTCATATGCCATCAATGATCCTATAAGCTTTTCTAATGACATAGTTGTAAGATCATTAGCTTCTTCGATGGCTGTGACTTTTGGAGTCTACTGACTTGGTAGAGATCTAAGAATCTTTCTTACCATATCTCCAGTGTTGTACATCTTTCCATGCCTGCAAGACCATTAGTTATGTCAGTAAATCTGCTATACATTTGTGTAATGGTCTCACCTGTCAGCATTTGGAACTTCTCATATTGAGTGACCAAGATGTTAATCCTGGTTTCTTTGACTTTTTGTTCCTTCGTATGTGAGCTTCAGCTTGTCCCACATTTCTTTTACTGATTTGCATACTGAGATCCTGTTGAATTCGCTTCTTGTCAGGCACATCATATGAGGTTCTTGGCTTTGCTATTCTCAGAGAGTATTTTTCTGTCATTGTCTGTCCATTCCTCTCTTTGTTTGAGGACAATCAGATCTCCCTCTTCAATGATGGTCCATAGTTGATAATCATAACCTTGGAGGAAGAACTCCATCCTTGTCTTCCAGTACTTATAATCATTACCATCGAACAAGGGTGGTCTGTTGATAGATTGGCCTTCAGCAAATCCTTGAGCTGCCATTTGATCTTTTCTCTTTTGATCATTGGATCTACTTTCTTGAAGAGACTTGGCTCTGATACCACTTGTTGGTATCAGATGAATGAAATAGCTTGGCTCTGATACCACTTGTTGGCCACGGATTATGGCAACAAGCATTCTAGGGGGGGGGGGAATAGAATAGCTACAGAAATTCTGAAACAAAAACACAAAAATCACAACTTAAAAACTTTGGTTAGTGAATGTGATAGTGTGTGATAGAGAGTAGCAGTGCAGAAGCAAATTTAAGCAATCACACAAATGAATACAGAGAATTTTATCCTAGTTTGGTACTTCACAGAAGGAAGACCTACGTCCAGTCCCCAAGCAAAATATTGGGATTTCACTAACTGGGGTACAATCCCCCCAAGGATATACAAACCCCCAGCTCCCCGCTGGTCCTCTTCCTTTTCGAGTAGAAAGGAAACTTACAGGTCAAGAAGCCACCCTCCAGGAATAAACGTCAGTGTGGTTCTATTCGAACAAACCCTACTTGGTTCTGCTAGCTAAACCCCCAGCTAGGTTCTGTTGGTACAAACCACAACTAGGTTCTGCTGACACTAACCCCAACTGGGTTCTTCCCTTAAGGAAGTGCTAAGAACAGTCCCATAGCTGGACAGAAACTGCCAGCAACCCCACTAGCCTTCTCTTCACATAGGAAGAGTCTCACTGTATAAAGTCCTACAGCTGGATAGAAATATTTCTCAGAAAAGAAAGAACAGATTGAGAGTTGTACAATAATGGACACTAACTTAAAAACTCTCAGCCGAAAGACTCTCCTCAAATATACAATGCAGCATAGAGAGAGTGAAGAGAGAAAAGAAGCTTGAAGCTTGAAAACATCAGATGGTTGCTTGCACACTTCTTCTTGGGATCGAGCACTTTCTCTCTTTCTTTGAGTGTATATGCCGTTGAGGCTTCTCACATGATGTACACTCTTTAAATAATCTTCAGGAAAGCTGTCTTTTTGTTCTTCAACCTTGCTTCATCCTTTTATGGAGCAGCTTTGAACAGATCTGCAGAGAGATAATCGTTGGAGTTCTAAATCTGTTGGAGACTTTCTAGTCGTTGCTTATCTTCTTCTTCATCCCTTTCCTTCTTCTTCTATCTAATAGACATCTTCATGTGTCTAACGGATGCTAACAGCAGGTCCAAGATGTTTTGACTAGCAGTAGAATAATCTTGCAGATATTTAATGCATGGAAGAGAATGTTAGATTAGAAAAGTCTTCTGACAGATAGCCCATACCTTCTTATGTGTAAGACCATGATTTCTATTGACAATATCTCACCTACCCTGAAGGATAGATAGGAAGAAGATATTTAGTTAGACAGAGAAATAATAAGATAAACATGTGAAGTGTATTTGATTTTTCATTTGGGAGCCAAAGACATTTTAAAAGATTTGAAATGTAGAGACAATCGATGTATCATAGACGTAATCAATGTTTAAGTATAAAGACTTCGACAGTAAAGAAGTCGCAGAGAGAGACAATTGATGTTTAAACATAATCGATGTTCAAGTATGTGTAATCGATGTTTCAGTGAACCGTAATCGATGTGAGAGACAATTGATGTTCAAAGGAAATTGATGTTTAAGAAGTCGATGTTTAATGAAATCGATGTTGACTTAAACAGTAATCGATGTTTCAATGAAGTCGATGTTAAACAGTAATCGATGTTGACTTAAACAGTAATCGATGTGAAAGTATAGTCGATGTTCGTGTAATTGATGTTGAACTGAAATCGATGATGAAATGAAATCGATGTTGTTTATGTGAAATCGATGTTTGGAAGAATCGATGTTTTAAGTTAAAATAGTAATCGATGTGGAGGACAATCGATGTTCCAATAGAGTTGATGTTCCAAATGTAATCCATGTATGTAATCGATGTTTGAAGTGAAGTCGATGTAAACATAATCGATGTATAATGTAATCGATGTAGACATAGAAAAAATATGAGGAAACTAGCAGCTGTCGACAGGCAGGTTGTATCTGTCGACAGCCCAGCCTCTGATTCAAAATACAATTCTGGAAGACACATATGCTGCCGTACCTGTCGACAGTCGATGAGCATCTGTCGACAGCCGCCGTTCAAACATAGTGTTTATAAAATACATTCTTTTGTGATACTATTATAGTGCATTTGAGGATTACTAATGCAGATAGTTATGCACTCATTTAATGATCAAACTTATACATGAAATGCATGAGTTTATCAGAACATGATATGACATAAACATAAGATTTATTTAGTCATGAGTTTTACTTATCACCAAAACATGAGGTAAACAAAAGAGTGGTTCAACAATTTTAACACCTTTAGGTGTTTAAAACAGATGTGTATGGAGTGATCTAATGCAAAACTACGAAAAGAAAGAGATCTAAATGTGCATGTATGAAGAAAATTGAGAGAAAAGCATGAAGAACATGAGAGAGAAAGTATAGAGCGGAAGAAAATTTCCTGGTGGGCACTTCCTGGTCGTCTGGAGGCTAAAAGGTCTTCTGGAGATTCATAGCTCTCTGGAAGAGGAATAACAGACGCCAAGAGTCCTCAAATCCATGCTCCATTGACACTTTTATAGGCCAGTATTCTGTATTCGGATGGGAAGGGAATAATGAGCTGGGATCCGAGTTAAGGTAATGGTGGTCATGCATGGAGAGTTAGAACATGGAAAGGAGGTTCTAAGGAAGGTTTCCTCCAAGTTTGGCAAGATTTGGAGATCTCTAGACCCTCCAAAAGATGGATTATTCATGAATAGCAAGGGTCAGAGGGTGAATAGGAAAGCCACGCTTCATGTGCATGAGAATGAAACCAGAACGCGACAGGCCTTGTGTCGCTATCAAGTCGCGACGCCTCAATACATCGCCTTCCTTAGAAGGAAGTCTTTAAGCATTTTCTGGAAAATTTTTAGGGAATTAAAAGGGCAAATGAGAACGCGACGTATCGAGGTGTAGCCTTCTTGAAATGATCGGTTATTTTCTGGAGGCAATCGATGGAGGCAAGAACGTGACCAGAAGGGTGTCACCTTATGAGTATGAATGCGACAAGGATTTCATCGCCTTCAGGATCTTTTAGCACATGACTCATTCCAAGTGTCCATTCTCCTTGCATGGGTATCAGATTGACACACGGTTTGCGATGTTGGACTCCCAACTCAGAGAGCTACAATATGATAATGAAGACTGATTGATTTGACTAGGAAGAGCCTACCAGGGTGATGAACTTAATAGGGAGATGCCATGATCGGATGAAGCCAGCTTGGCGATGATGAGCCAACGTGGGGCGTCAATGATGTGACAAGGAATTCGTCTCGACTTATGGGTCAGAAATGGGTGTCTACACATGGTAAGTCATATTGAATGGTTTCTAGTGTGTGCATGTGATAGAGAAATCATGGATATGAGAGAATCAAGCGTATGGCTTTTAATAAAATCATTACATGTTCATGATTAGATGAACTCTTTTATTGCATTTCGGACTTAACATGAAATATAGACACAATAACTAAACAAGAACAAGAGAAAGTAGGGTTTAATGTATACAAATCTAGAACGCAACATACCCCTATGAGGATCGTGTCAGGGTACATCTAGAACGCGACTGGGATTGTAAAGCAATGTGACAGGTCCTTCTGGGACAATTGAGTAGAACACGACGCAAGGTCCAGTTGTAATAAGAAGGCGATGGAGGGTGTTGTTGCAACTTGATTGAGAAGGCGACCTATCTGATCGTCATGTTCTCAAAGTCACTGCCTGAGCCCAAAAAGGAAATCAGAACTCCTTGGATTGTGGACCACACTTCAAAGGGTTTGACACAGGGTCTTTAAAAAATAAAAATCTCAATAGATACTTGATGTAAAATTATGAAACTTGTTTTAAATGAAACTAGACTAGCAGAAGTATAAATAGTAAAGAGTTATTTGAATATCATCATGGTATCAACATACTATGATCAAGTTCTTTCACGATGAACCACAAATAAGACACAATGATGAAAAGAGATATTTAATTTGAAAAGGGTACTTAATAGAAATTAGGGAAAAATATCTTAACACAGTCATGGAGCCCTGAGTAAGAGAGAGAAACTTCTGCTCCATCTTGTCCTAGATGTGATTGGGGATGAACCCCGAAATAGCCTCGTGAACTCGTCCCAAGTCACCTCAATAGCACCATCCTCGTACCTCGTACGTAGCACGGAGGCCCACCAAACATCGCTTCTCTCCTGCAAAATGCAACCCATAAGCACCATCTAAACAAAACCTTAACCTTACACAAGTACATATACTCTAAGTACTTGAAGCATGTATGTAGCCATGCTGACTTTGTCTTCTTCCGCACACCTTAAAGCCCAGAAGATCTTCTCCACCTCCCTCATCTAGCTCTCTGCCAAGAGGGGCTGAGTCTCCCCCTTAAAAGAAGGCGGAGCCATCCTCTTAAACCTCTCCATGATGGACGGACCACCATGGCCATGCTCCTGAGGAACTGGAGCTGGAGTCTGAGCCTGAGACAATAACCAACACATAACTATCATACATTCAACAAAATAGACTACTCCCTATTTAACAACTCTAACCTGTGCCTGCAATTAAGCCTGTAGTGCCGCTTGAGTCTGCATTGCTTGGACCAAGCCTTGCATGAACACGCCATAGTTTACAGGTGGTGGTGGAGGGAGTACTGTAGGACCCTGGGGTGATGAAGCTTGCTGTTCACCCCTCTCTTCACGCCTCTGCTCGTCATCCTGAGCCTGAGCACCACGCCTACCATGGCTTGCCATTGCCTATAAAATAATTAACTCAGTTAGAATCTTAGTAACTTAGTCCTAATCATTTTCTTAACTATCTTTAATTCATTAATAGATATTTTCCATATATATGGACTATTTCTATAAAGACTTTGAAATATTTGGTAGATGATGGCTTATTCATGTACAATCTCAACATGTTGCTCTGATACCAATCTCTGTAATGACCCTCTTTATACCGGTACGATTATACCAATCCACATCGATACAAAGGGCGCCGTCACAGTGGGACATTTACCCAACACAACACAATAGGTCGAGATGTACATAAATAACAAAAGGAAGTACATAGAAAATTAAAGACATTCTTATTCCATCATCATTCACATATCTCACAGTCTATATAGTAGCAATGAAAAATAAACTCAATGTCCACAAATATACAAGTCCATATGAGTAACATTGTCCACATACTAGCAAATGAAAATGTAGTCTAAGCAATAAATCTCCACAAGTGTAGCTACTCCTCTCGCTCGGAGTCGCTCCTCACTAGGTCCTCCTCTAGCACGGGGACACCTATCTCACATGTATGTTAAAGCAAGTATGAGTCTTCCAAAAAGACCCAGCAAGCAACTCATTGGCACATCCTTACACATATCACATAACATGCTATTCTTTTAAACAATAAAAGAAGCGTGGTACATGGTTTATGTCAAGTTAAACAAGTACACATGAATAACCTATAACATGCTTTCTACACATGGTATTTAACTTGTTTCATGGTGTAAATTTGCATTCATATCATTTCACATTTCCAAACAATTAGGTCATGTAATTAAGCACATAGTTACTAACGCACCTAGCATGATGTCTAACATTTTTCACATACTTTTATATCACATAATCACATGTTTTACTTGCTTTTTTGACATAAATAAAACACATTCACATGGTTTCACATCTTTTCACATGGTATCACATTAACATATCATATCACATGATCACATTGCACATTTACTCACTTTTCACACTTTTACACATTAATTTCCGTGACACATAGCCCGAACCACCATAAAGAAGGACACACATTCACATAACACATACCCGTCAACTAAGCAATATAGTGACGAATCTTGATAACTGTGCAGAACCGGAAGAAGCCCTCTCCACCCTAATGAGTGATACTTGTCCACCTCTAGGATTTCATCCTGATGCCCACATGATATCACATACACAATGAGCCTTTCCATAGGGACTTTTCTATAGTACGGCTCCACAGCCTTCTATGGTAGCAATGTCAATTTCGGCACATAATTCATTTAAACACATTTTCTCACTTAATCACGTAATTAACATTATTTACATGCACTATTTGATTCATTCATATGCAAATCTTTCAAACATATAAATCTTAGTTTACAGAACCTGTCATGACTATTTCATAGTGTCAAATTAAGCATAACAATATCGAAACATGCTGCATACTACTAAAATTTTACATGCTCTTAATCAAACATGCTTAACATAGCTTAATTATCCTTTATAAGAACAAATAGTATCTACTGATGTGAAAATAGTTCCAATTTCTGACAATAAACCCTACGCATGGAATATAACATATGGCTAAATTTTTAGAATTTTCGTAATAGTAAAACTATTTTTAACATTTAATACATATTTCATGCAATCTTAGCAAGATATTCCACCTAACATGATAGATAGTGAATCAATCGATTCTCATAGGTTTAAAATATGAAAATAGTAACCCTAAGTTCATGAAAATTGTCTGTAACAATAACATGCATCAAAACTATTTATTTAGAATTAAATCTTGTCAAATCATGCATATTCCTTCATAATAGAAATTATATTAAATAAAAGCATGATCAGAAATTCGACAAAAATTCATAAGATGACCCTAAGGTAGTACCTGAACATTCATGATTTTTACAGTATGTATAGACATCCAAAAGTTTAAAAATCATAGCACAGAGATCAAGATCACAATTTTGTAAAACCTGAAGAACTTGGCGGCAAGGACCTTGCCGTCAAGGTGGGTTAACGACACAATCTGTTGCCGTCAACTCAGGAACTTGGCGGCAACAAGGTTGCCGTCAACCTCCTGTCTGCAGAAAAGTGCAGACCGAATGCAATAAAAAATAGAATTTACGGGTCCAGGACACGATGTAAAAATCCGTAAAAATACCTAAACTCTAGGGGACATGTCTAGGGATGAAACCCCTAAGTTACTTGCCTAGAATAAAATCACAGAAGATCAAATTTAGCGATGAAGCCCTCCTTGGCCAAGCCAAGGAGGTGATGATCTTCAGCCCAAATCCAATCCCCACGCTTGCACAGACGGTCTCCCGGAGTCAGGGAAGCTTCTTCACCTCCAGGAGCACCTTCTAGTCGAAGCAGATTGTCGGTGAAGTCTTCCAAACGACAGATCAAATGTCTCAAAGGTTTGCTCTTTTTCTCTCCTGGAACCCAAAAAGCACTAGGTCAGAAAACTCCTCCCTTAACCAAGATCTCTATGTTTTATAGGCTAAGAGTCAGGGTAACCCTAGCATTAGGACTCCTGATCATTGTGTTGAGCAACTACCCCTAAGAAAATAATTTAAGTTTTTAAATTATTATAATATCATCTTTTTGCTGTGACAAAATCTTTTAAAGGCTTTCTACAAAGTAAAAGAATTAATTATACATACCACAGAAAATAGTTTGGACAAACTCTATCTCGAGAAATTTTCTAAGTCCACAGACCACTCTATGAATGCGACAGTGGAGTCCGACTTCTTAAGAATTGAAATGTCTTTACACAAAATCATCTCCAAAATTTTTCTAAGTCCAGACAACTTCAGTGTATCCGACTGTCAATTCTGACTTCTACAGTCGAATGCTTCCTCTTGGACTTCAACTGTCAGAAGACGAAGTGTTCTGTATTCGACTGCCCACTTCGACTCATACAGTCGAATGCTTCATAGATCTAACTCCTCGGTATCCGACTTCTGAGGTCGAATTCCCTATCTTGTTTATGTCAATCTCCATAGAAGTCGAATTCACTTTATCCGACTCTTAAAGTCAAATTATGACTTTCTAATTCTTCTATATCCAACTTGAAAAGTCGAATGCTATATTTTCTTTGCAACCTCTGTTGAAGTCGAATCAGTCTATTTCTATCTCCGACTCCTAGAGTCGGATTGTAATCTCTTCTGTATCCGACTTCACTGTCAAGTCCTATACTTGTACTTTTTCTGTGAAGACCTATTTTATTATCTGATGAAATATTAGTTGCATATCTTTTTAACTTCCTTGATACAATTTTTGTTAAAAACATCATTGACTGAATATTTTCTAAATCTATAAGATTATATTTTTTAAATATGTTCTGGCAAGATGAGACATATTATACTTAAAATATTCATCAAAATTTGTTTATGTCTGCATCTAAAACCTTTATTTAAATTAATCTCTAGCTTCATGATAGTAATCCAATTTTTCTTCCAATACAGAAGACATGTTGCATTTATGGCTTTCAGGCGCATGGCATCTGATAGAGGTTCACCTACCACTGTCAGAACTTCTCCATACCTCTGTTGCAAACTGACTGTGCATCTTTTATTGGTCTGAAAAGCTAGCTGTTCGAGGTTTCCATACTTTGTATTTTTCTATGACTCACCTACCTACAAAAGTATGGAGGTACCCTGTCTTTTTGTCTTGTCTTTGCTATAGATCATTTATTGAAGCACGTTTTCAGCATGGAGCTTTCATAGTTCACTTAATAAGAAGCTAACCTTCTAGCTGTGAAGCTGCAAACCTCATCTGAAGACATTGTAAAGAAGCAAAGGCAGAAGGACCCATGGTTAACAAATTTAGCTATCATCCAAAGGATCCTAGATCTCTCCTCAACGGGCAGATCTCCAACGACCAATTTTTCAAATGGCTACATTTCTTAGGAATATAAAAGAAGGTGAAGTTTGAAGAAGAACATAGAGTTGATGAACCTCAGTGAGCTCAACACTTAGCAATTTTCAGAAGCTAGAAATCTCACAAGTCTTCTTCCAAGCCACAAGTTTGAGAGCTCCTCTTTCAGCAGATCCTCAAAGCTCTTTCAGTTTCACAGAAGTCTTGTGTTCGGGTGGCATTTGTAATTAGAAATTTTCTTGAGTCCACCCTTCTTGTTCAGAAAGGATTTGAGTTACATCTCTGATCTTTTAGCATTTCTGAACTAGGTGTGTTTGCTCATTATTGAGGCAAACACACAAGAATCATTTATTCTTTTCTGTGTAATTTTTGCAGGAGGTTTGTTCCTGCATTTCCCCTCTTGTGTAGGGAAGACCTTATTGAAGGTAGTGTCTTGTACCCCTGTTAAGGGAAAACTTGCTTGGGAGCATGTGGGCTTGTAATTCCTCTCAAGGGTGAGAGAAGGCCATAGTTATTGGCAATTAGTGAAATCTCAAGTGGTTGGCTTGAGGACTGGATATAGGACTTCCATGTGGGAAGGGTCGAACCAGGATAAATCTCCTTATGCATTTGTGTGATTGTTTCTGCCAATTTACACTTGAATCACACACTACACTAAATACTAATAGATTTATTTAGTGCTGTTTAATTTCAGATACAAATTTAAAAGCACAAGAAGTCCTATTCACCCCCCTCTAGGACATCATTAGCGCCATTTCGATCCAACAAGTGGTATCAGAGCGAGGTCTTCTCAGAAGAATCTAAAGATTTGAGAAAAGATGGCAGTTAAAGCTCACAACTATGAAGGCTAGTCAGTTACAAGGCCACCATTCTTTGATGGTGAATATTATCAGTATTGGAAGATGTAGATGGAGTGCTTCATCAAAGGCACAGACTTTGATCTGTGGCAGGTAATAGAACAAGGTGATTTCCAAATCATTGGTGAATCCACATCTGGTCTTTCAATAGATGATAAAAGAAACATGTCTTTAAATTGGAAGGCTAAAAATTATCTCTGTTGTGCCCTTTCAAAAAAGGAATTCAATAGATTATCTACTTGTTGAACTGCAAAAGAAATGTGGGATAAACTACAAGTTACATATGAAGGAATCGATAGAGTTAAACAAACTAGAATAGACATTCTTGTATCTCAATATGAACAGTTTAAAATACTTCCTAATAAAGATATTACTCAAATGTATAATCGCTTTTCAAACATAATAGTAGGTCTATGTTCTCTAGGAAAAGTTCTTACTAATGAAGAAACAGTAAGAAAAATTCTAAGATCTTTAACAAATGTTTGGACCCCTAAGGTCACTGCCATTGAGGAAGCACATGATTTAACTCAACTTTCCATTGATAAACTAGTTGGATCCCTCATGGCTCATGAAATTAATATGAAAAGATTTTATGAAAATTTCTTGAAAAAGAAAATGCCAAATGCTTTGAAGGTTGCAGATTCCTCTTCATCTGAAGATGCCAAAGAAAAATTAGATGACAGTGATGATGAGGCAATGCTATCAAGAAAATTACAAAGAATCCTTGTAAAGAAGAAGAAGTTCGGCTCCAAGTGATTTTTCAAGAAAGATAAGAAGAAGGAGCCAACCTACTACAAATGTAACCAACCTGGACATTACAAATATGAATGTCCTAAGCTAAAGAAGAAGGATCAAGCAGAAAGATCCGACAAAAAGAAAGACAAAGAAAGGAAGTAGAGAAAGTACAAGAAGAAGGCAATGGCAGCAGCATGGGATAATGAAGAGGCCACTAGTTCAGACTCCTCAAGCTCAGAATCTGAAGAGGAAGAAAATGCAAATCTAGCCCTCATGGTAGGACTGGATCAGGTAAATTCCGAAACCTCTTTTACTTCTTGTTCTGAATCAGATTCTGACAGTCTTGAAGATGCTTTCAATGAGCTATATGAAAAATATAAAACAGTAATTAAGCAAATGAAAATAGTTAAATTAAATTTGCTAAACGAAGAAAAGGCTAATACATTTCTGAAAAATGAAGCAGAAAGGTTAGGACAATGTTTAAGTGAAACCAAAAGAGCAAATGAATTATTATGTGAAGACTTAAAAATAAAAAACTATAAAATCATGGAGCTAGAGTCAAACCTAAAAGGACTTAAGGATGAAGAAAAATTACAAGAAGAAAACAATTACCTAAGGGCTACTATAGAGAAAATCTCTAACTGCAAAACTTCCTTATTTGTCAAATTAAAAGGTTCTAGAACAGGTAAGAAAAAATATGGAGTAGGATATACACCTCCTCACAATGAAGAAAATGTTGTGTATCCTGAAAAATATCCAACACCTCAATTTGTAAAAGAAAAAGAAATAAAAAATCCTAAAAAGGTTAATCAACATGCTTATAAACAAAAGCATAAATTTAATAACACTGCACATATTAAGAATGCTTTTGATTTATGTTGTAGTCACTGTAATCAACTAGGACACACTATCAGCACATGCACCACTAGACACTTGTGTTGGATTCCTAAGACTAACCACCAAGGACCCAAGAAAATTTGGGTACCAAAAGTTATAACTTAATTTTTTTTGCTGGGTCAGCTGAGAGCATCCAAATGGTATTTGGATAGTGGGTGCTCAGGGCATATGACAGGTGATAGGAAGTTGTTTACAAGTTTTAGAGATGAAATTGGTCAAGTCACCTATGGAGATAATGGAAAAGGAAAAGTCTTAGGATGTGGGACAGTTGGAACTAAAGAAAAGAATTTGATTGAAGATGTCATGTATGTAGAAGGATTGAAGCATAACCTCATAAGCATCAGTCAATTATGTGATAAGGGTCATCTAGTAAAATTTCAGAATGATAAGTATATTATTCAAAAGGATGGAAAAATTATATTTGAAGCTCAAAGAGTGAAGAATCTGTACACATTACAATTAGCAGAATTAAAAGAAGTGAACTTATGTCTTACAACCACTAAGAGTGAAGAAGCTGATTTGTGGCATAGAAGATTGGGTCCTGCAAGCACTTCAGTCATCAAGAAATTGATAAAGCATGATCTGGTTGAAGGTCTTCCAAAGATGAAAATGAAGAAATCTAGAATATGTTCAGCTTGTGCAAAAGGAAAGCAAACCAAGACATCTTTTTAGTCCAAAACTGTGGTTACAACTACCAAGCCACTAGAGCTCATTCATATGGATTTGTTTGGACCTTTAAGAACAATCAGTCTTGGAGGAAAGGTATATGGCTATGTAATAGTAGATGACTACTCAAGATATACTTGGGTATCCTTCTTGGAAGCCAAATTAGAAACTTTTACAACTTTTTTGAACTTCAGCAAAGTAGTTCAAAAGAATCAGAAATTTCAGATTGTCAGTATCAGATCTGATCATGGTGGAGAATTCAAGAATGAAGAATTAATGAAGTTCTGTGAAGAGAATGGAATTGAACACAATTTTTCAGCACCAAGAACACCCCAACAAAATGGAGTAGCAGAAAGAAAGAATAGAACACTGCTAGACATGGCCAGAACTATGCTTAATGAGTATAATCTACCAAGGTATTTCTGGGCAGAAGCAATCAACACAGCCTGCTACATCATCAACAAGTGTATGATCAGACCAATTCTAAAGAAGACCCCATATGAGATTTACAAAGAAAAGAAGCCCAACATCAGTCATCTTCGGCCTTTTGGTTGTAAGTGTTTTGTTTCAAATAATGGTAAAGATAACTTAGGAAAACTAGATGCTAAAAGTGATGAAGGATTCTTATTAGGATAAATTTCAAAACCTAGGGGATATAAAGTTTTTAATAGAAGAACTTTAACCATAGAACAAACTGTGCATATATTATTAGATGAAACTAACCATTCTATCAAATGAATATAAGAAGAAGAAGATTGTGTTGAAGATTTGTGTAGGGATCTAGAGAAAACATCTCTTGAAGATGAAGAAAAAGAAGAAGAGAAGGAAGATCCTCCACTAGAAGAACTTCAACAGCAAGAAGAACAACAAGAAGGACTGCCTAGATAATTGAGGTATCACAGAGATCATCCAAGAGAAAATATAATAGGTGATCCTCAAGATAGGGTAAGAACAAGATGCATGAATATTCCTTGTGATTTTTCTGCCTTAGTTTCTCAAATTGAGCCTAGGACAATCAATGATGTACTGGCTGATGAATCTTGGATCCTTGCTATGCAAGAGGAACTTAATTAGTTCCAACGCAGCCAGGTTTGGACTCTTGTCCCTATACCTTTTGACCATCCAGTTATTGGGACCAGATGGGTCTTTAGAAACAAAATGGATGAATTAGGAGTAATCACCAGGAACAAGGCCAGACTTGTAGCTGAAGTATATTCCCAAGAGAAAGGCATTGATTTCGATGAAACTTATGGATTAGAGGCAATCATAATTTTGTTAGCATATGCGTGCTCTTTAAACATCAACTTATTTCAAATGGATGTTAAAAGTGCTTTTCTGAATGGTTTTATAAAAGAAGAAATTTATGTTGAGCAACCGCTAGGTTTTGAAGATACTAAATATCCAAATCATGTTTTCCGTTTAAAGAAAGCACTATATGGTCTGAAACAAGCTCCAAGAGCTTGGTATGAAAAATTAAGTGCTTATCTTATATCACATGATTTTATAAGAGGTAAAGTTGATAGCACATTATTTATTAAGAGACTTTAAGATGGAATCTTAATAGTACAAATATATGTTGATGATATTATATTTGGTTCTACTAATGAATCACTGTGTAAATTCTTTGAAAATCTTATGCAAAGTGAGTTTGAAATGAGCATGATGGGTGAATTTAATTTTTATCTTGGGTTGCAAATTAAGCAGACCAAGGAAGGTACTCACATTTGTCAAACCAAATACATCTCAGATTTACTCTCTAAATATTGTTTTGACAAGTGTAAGCCCTTAGGAACACCCTTGAGTTCAGGAATTAAGTTAGATAGTGATCCACTTGGCAAAAAGGTAGATCAAAAGGTCTATAGAGGCATGATAGGATTACAACTCTATCTTACTACTAGTAGACCAGATATAATGCTCAATGTATGTTTGTGTGCAAGATTTCAAGCTGATCCAAAAGAATCTCATGTTCATGCAGTTAAAAGAATTTTTAGATATCTTATAAATACAAATAAATTAGGATTATGGTATCCCAGATGTTTAGATTTCAAGTTAATTAGATATAGTGATGCTAACTATGCTGGATGCAAATAGATAGAAAAAGGCACCAATGATACTTGTCAAATCCTTGCAGGGTGCTTGATTTCTTGGTCTTCCAGAAAGCAGAATTCAGTGGCATTATCGACTACAGAAGCTGAATACATTGCAGCTGGAAGTTGCTGTACTCAACTACTGTGGATCAAACATCAATTAGAAGACTATGGTCACCTACTTCAAGAAATTCCAATGCTATGTGACAATACAAGCACAATAAACTTGACCAAAAATCCTATCCAGCACTCAAGAACAAAGCACATTGAGGTCAGACATCACTTCATCAGGGACCATGTAACTAATGGTGATATTTTACGTGATTTTGTTTCTACAGAAAATCAACTTGCTGATATTTTACCAAACCTCTTCCTGAGGATAGATTTACATCTATTTGAAGAGAAATAGGTATGTGCAATCCTGATTAAATTGCTAAAATAGATTCATACTAGAATTATACATTTAGAAATTGCTGTGAAAAATTTCATGCCTGATGTGTATGTTAAGCTCTTACTGAGAAAATTTTTAAAGTCCCAGAACTGCGACTCTTGCAGTCGGAGACATAATCCGACTCATGTTAAAATAAGTGCATTCGACTCTTGCAGTCAGAGATTCAATCTGACTTCCAGAGTCGAAGTATGAAAAGGTGCGTATTAATTTAAAAAATCATAAATGAGATTAAGACACATTTATTACGCAACGGTTAAATCAATCAATCGCGTCCGTTCGCCCTGAAATCTCTAGTCAGTTACGACTCTAACTTTTATATTAAGACATCCATTCCCTTTTCCAAGACACCCTTTCAAACTCTCTCTTCAACTCCCTTGTCATCTTTCTCCTTTTTGCGCCTACACTGTTCATCTTCTCCGGCCGACGTCTTCAGAGCAACTCCAAGACCTCCATTTTCTTTGAAGAAAGGTAGGTTCTGTGAACTCTACACTATATTTCTCTCACTCCTTTGATAGTTCCCTGAGTCATCTCTCTTGCTTTCTACCTAGATGGCATCATCTAGGGCTCCGGATGAAAACCAGTTGACTCCTGAGCAACTCTAACGCCTAGCCTCTGCTAAGTTCTCAATATGTCTAGGGAAAGTTGTAGACTTCTCCCACTTGCATGAAAGCCTGTCGTGGGTAGAAGAAACCCTAGAAGCTATGGGTTGGACTAGGTTATGTCAAATTTCTGAGCCCACAGTAGAGAATGCCCTTAAGGCTTTCTTTGTCTCTCTTCAAGTCTCCTCTGAAACCTCGGTCACAGGATATGGTAAGGGGACCAAGATTACAGTTTCTGAAGAGTTGTTGGTAGAAATATTGGATTGTCCTAACTCCGGGCACAAGCTTAGTGAGATAGTGCCTTTGGACAAGCAAAAAATGGGCATCATTGGTAGCATGGCAACTGTCAGCAAGAAAGGTCTTCTGGTCAATGAACTGTCTGTAGAGAAGAGACTCATTCATTCAGTCATTTTTAACATTATAACTCCTAGGGAAGGGACCCATTCCTCCATAACTGCCAGGGATAGTAGTTTGCTTTTTTGGGCCATTCAAAGGCATAGGGTAAATTTGCCAACAATTATTTTAGAGAAAATGATAGCCTCGAAAAATTTGCAGGAGTCCTTTCCTTATGGACCTCTACTTACTTTGATTTTCAAGAAATTTTTAGTGAATTTGAGTGGTGAAATTTCTACTAGAGTTAAAAAAAAAATTGGCTTATCTACCTTGAGAACAAGCCATTATGTCTTGATAGACAGAAGTCATAATTTATGGATGAAGGATTCTGTGCCCCAATGCACTCATGAAGTCTATCCTGATGAGACGCATATTTCCTCATCCTCTCAAGCAGTCCAGCAAAAAGAAGAATCAAGAGAAGAAAATAGAATGGAAGCCCCAGTACAAGATCAAGAAGAATCTATGCAACAAGAAGAGCAGTTTCATGTTTTTGCCTCTTTTCCAGAACCAGATTCACCTGAAGAGACCATCAATCAGGTACTATCAGAGTTAAGAGGAAAAGGAGTAGCACAAGAACAAGAAGATATTCCTAGGACTACTCCTTTAGTACAAGAATTTGAAGAAAGGCAGCACCATTCCTCCCCTTCTCAGTTTGAGACCAGGCCATGGTCTCAGGGGGAGAGTAGCAACAGTTTGAGCACCATTTTGGATTTACTGACAAAGCAACAAGAGAACTTGTCAGTCCTTCAATTGCAAGTGGAATTTGTAGATGCAAAATTTGATGGTTTGGCTGATGAAGTCAAGCAAATGAAAGACCTCTTACTTCAGTTAGTGTGCCAACAGGGCACTAATCAGCCTTCTGCTCCTCCATCCACTCATCAAGAAGAGCAGCCACCAGTGCAACCGCACCAGGAAAGCCCAACACAACAATTATTTGATCATGTTGAGCAGCAGCCAGAGCAAGAGAAGGAGCATCAGCTTGAGAAGCAGTCTGAGTAGTAGCAGCAAGAGCAAGAGCAAGAGCCAGAGGAAGTTCTGCCCCAAATGGCTATTGAGAAAATTCAGCAGAAGGATCAGAAGCAGCAATCAGTGCTAGAGAAGCCTCCAGCAGCAGCTGTAGACGAAGTTGAGCAAAAGTAGAAATCCCCTCAGAAGTCTAGGCCTAAAAGACCTCTAGAGTCTCAGGAGTCTGATGTTGTTGCTAGGTCCAAGATCAAGACCTTTAAGAGGAAGGTTAGGAGAAGACTCCATAAAAATGGCAAACCTGTATCTTCTTCTCCTCCTCCTCCTTAGCCAACTCCCTCTATTCAAACCCCTACTACTGATCCTACTCCTCCTGAATCTGAACAACCCCCTACATCCTCATCTCTTCCTATTGAACCCACTGCTCCCACTCCTTCCATTCTGGAACAACCTCCAGTCTCCACTTCATCTGATCTTCCTCCCTCTTCATCTATTCCAGAGGATCAACCACCTGCTTTTGTCAATGTGAAACTCAAAATCTATCCCTTGAAATACAAATTCAAACAATCCTCAGAGAATATTCCTCCTCTCCACACAAGATCTCCCACCTTCTTTTCTTCTCTTCCCTCTGCCTCCACACTAGTAGTAGGGCGGTCCACCCTCACTATCTCTGAAATACTTCCTAGCATACAACTTTCATCTAGTGGTGGGTGGATGTTGGAAGACAATTCTGCCAAGCTACATCCTCCCTTCTACTATGCCTTCATCTACCACTCTGAACCATATATGAACCTATTCAGAGAATTTTTATCTATTAAGGCTAGGGCTACCAATGGACATCCGCTTTCCGACCCGTTTCCGACCTTTTCGTATCCATTTTTCCATTTTCGATTATTTTCCATTTTTCTATTTTTATTTCAATAATATATAAATTTTATTTTATTTACAAAATATATACTCTTAAAATCTTATTTCTTAATATTAAAAAAATTTAGACTAAATTTTTAGCTTCTCCTTAATTTGTAAATAGAATCTAATTAAGTTGTCTCCCTTGTAGCATTTATTATGCCTATTATTATCAAAGATATCTTTTTTACCACTACTCCTAATGCTACATACATCTACCATTTGATCGTACCAGATGTTTCCGATTACTTTCCGTTTCTGACCCGTTTCTGATTTTCTTATAGGAAATGGATGCGGAAAGTGTGGAACTTGGTGTCAACATCTCTTGGCGTTAAGTCCTATTAGCGGCAATATAGCCTGCCATTTAATTCCTGTTAACGACATAATCTTGTGTCGTTTATTATTTTGTGAATTTTTTAAATTTTTGGGCAAGCTTGTAAACGACACTATCGATGGACGTTTACATTGTTCCTGACGACAACCTATGTTGACGTTAAACTGACTTGCCTATTTTTGATATTTGCGTTCCGAGAGAGAGAGATCAGTCATTTTAAGGTGAGTTTAATGCGTAGATCTGAGCGTTTCGCATCCTAGGGTCAGGATTTAGGCTGGCCATTGCGTAGGAGATCTTTATAAGACCGGATTTTGCAACTAGATAGGGGTTTTCATGCTAGTTTTTGGAAGAGAGAAAGAGGGCCGAGGAAAGGGGTTGCAGTGCTGGTTCGTGAGTTCTTGAGGCTTCTAGACCAAGGTGGTACATCCAACTTCATGATCAGGAGCTCATCCAAGCGGAGGAGCCACGATTGGAGGCGGATTGGAGTCGTTGAAGTCGAAGGAAAGGGACTGCCTCACAGACGAGGCGGGCATCTTCGAGCTTAGAATCATTACTCCAGAAGGAGGGATTGAGGCAAGTTGCATGGGGGTTCGGTTTAGGATATGTTATACTAAGTAGTTATCATTTTTTACATATTTTTAAAGCATGAAAATAACTTACGGGAAAGGGTAGAAAACCTATTATTCTATGTAGGGTTTTCTGTGTTTTCTGCACATAAGAACTAGACGTCCAGATCGCTTGCCGTCTATTTCTTATTAACGGTGGCAACGGCGGCCGTCTACTTCATGTGAGCAGCATTCGTTTTCCGACCTTTATTATATATAAACGGCGCAATGTGCCGCTGCTAGTATAAGTTAACGTCGCTATGTGCCGCCGTCTATAGAGGCTTAACGACAATGTGTGTGGACGTCAACTACAGTAAACGCCATATACCCCGCCATTAAGTTTATCAGTACCATGTTTAGCCTAAAAATTGATTTTAATTGCCCATCTATGATCCATGATGATGTGGGGTTTCGGCCAGGTTATGAATTGTGAGTTTTATTACTGCTATATTATGGACAGGTTGTTGTAATGATGTTTAGACCGCATGAACATGTGAATAATCATTTTGTTATGTTAATGAGATTAATAAAAAGAAAAGTAAACGGATTGTCAACGTGATTCATGTTAGAAAGTTATAGTTGAGACTGCAATATGAGGATATACCAGTTCCTGTACAGAATCATATAGTTTTCTCACTGAATGTATCATGCTAGTTAGGTTAAATTAGTGAAATTCAATTACGAAAAATAGTTATGTAGTTCAGAAAATTGTAAAATTTTGCATGTGCATAGTATATCCTGATTTTGAGTTTCCATCAAAATTTTGGAATTTTTTGACATGTGTACCTACTGTAATAAATTTCTGAATAGTAGATATCATGTAGAAATTGAATAAATATGAGAATATGTGCATGAAAGAACGTGTTACATTTAGTACCATGTTAGGGGTCTGATAAATAGAAAATGAAATTGCAGAACTGAAAAGAAATATACTATAGATCATTTCATTTTTGTATGTTAGAATTGCATGTAATGTAGGGATACTATATATATATATATTAGAACATACGTTGAATTGAATGCCAATAAGACATTGTTATATTAGAGATTCCTACAAGGAACTACACCGTAGATGCCCCTATGGTAATGGTTCACCTACATGTAAATGATCTATTGAATCCGTGGGCAACGGATTGAAATCCTAGAGGTAGGCAAGTTCTACTAGTTAAGGTGGGAAGGACTTTCCCTGGTTTTGTGCAAATACCATGACTTCATCACTGCATTGTCTAGGTGATAAGTGAATGCTAAATGACTACTCATCTCTATTATAGTGCTGGCTATGTCTTGGCAATTAACTAAAAATGTCTACATGTCTATATGACCTACATGCCATATGCTACATGTTACATGCTACATGCCTACATGAAATTGTTTACATGATTATATGTTTCACGATCCACCTGTCATTGTTCTGCATGAATACGTGAATTACATGCCAATTTTACATAAAATAAATTGCTACATGTTAAAGGTTAAGTATCACATGACAACTGTTGCATATTGCATAACATAGCATAAGGCTTTTATTAAAATGGTTTGTATGTTACATGACAATAAGTAGATTCCATGATAAGGATGATTACATGCTATATGTAGGAACTTGTTGAATTGATTATTAAAGAATAAGATGTGAATTTTATGCACTACATGACATGTTCCATTCCATGATAATTAGAAGTCTTATGAAATATGCGAGTGCCAATGGACTTAGAAATATGCTAATAGAAAAAAATATATGTTACCAATGATGTAAATGATATTATGCTACCATGTTTTCAAATCTATTATACCCTTAATATCTTGAACAGTCTTTCATGTAAATTGCTGAGTCTTGTAGACTCATACTTGCTTAACATTTCAGGAGAACCAGAGGACACTCAGGAGTTAGTTCACACTGACTCGGAGCGAGAGGACGTGGAGACTTAGATTGGTTGAGAGATTTTAGAGTGACTCTTGTATGTGAGGACTATATGTATTTTCCTTTATGTATTTGGGCTATGAATTGTAATAAATTCGGGACTATTGTCATTTCTCTTTTATGCACTAGACTTTATAATTGAGAATAATGTTGATTACCATCATTTAGTTCCATATTCTATTACTTATTATTGGAACCGAATCATCATTTGTGTATATCTCAACCTGTACTGTCATTTGTTCGATTCATTCCATTGTAATACCTCTGTTAGATCCAATGTGAGTTGGTATAACTGTACTGGGTCTAAGAGGGGCGTTACAAGAAGTCCTATTCACCCTCCTCTAGGACATCATTAGTGCCATTTCGATCCAACACGTTGGGGATCAGGTTTCCTAAATAAACATCGACGAAAACGGGGCCATTTCAGATCTGGAATCCCAAACACAACTGGAGTAGTAAACGGCCACTTTTCTATCATCAATAGGAAGTTGGCGTCAATCGATGTTGACGTCTAGATCCTCTGGCCATGTAGTCAACAGCACAGAAGTTACCGTCAACCTACTCTTAACGTCAAGGGATGTTGACGTTAATGATGGATTTTAGGCAGAACTCAAAAACATCAACAACATACATGCACAGAAATAAATAAATATATACATATGCACATAAGTAAATAAATAATTATAATATGCACAGAATTTGAGGGCCTTACAACACTAAACACTAACAATTATATTTTAGTGTTGTCTAATTTTAGATAAAATTTTTAAAAGCTAAAGAAGTCCTATTCACCCCCCTCTAGGACATCATTAGTGCCATCTCGATCCAACATGTGAATGGACCAAATAGTGCATGTAAAATGATGTAAATGTTGTGATAAATTGAAATAATGTGATTAAGTGAAATGTGTGCCAAAATTGACACTGCTACCATAGAAGGCTGTGAAGCCGTACTATAGAAAAGTCTCTATGGGAAGGCTCAATGTGTATGTGATATCCTGTGGGCATCATGATGAAATCCTAGAGGTGGACGAGTACCACAAGTTAGGGTGGAGAGGACTTCTCCCGATTCTACGCAGTTACCAAGATTCGTCACTATAATGCCTAGGTGACGGGTATTTGTTATGTGATATGTGTGTCCTTCTTTATGGTGGTTTGGACTATGACTCACGACAAATAATGTGTAAGGATGTGAAATGTGACGACCTTCATTATATCGGTACGGTTATACCAACCCACGTCGGTATAGTGAACGTTATCACAGTGGGACATTTACCTAAACGCTATCACGTGATTGAGATACACACAAATATAGATACAGAGTAGCGGAAGTAAAAGAACAAGGTCTTTCATTTCATTTCATCATCCACATTTAACATACATGATCCCATGACAATTTAAAAGAAATAAAGTCCACATAATGAAGTACTAAATTCAAATACATAGTTGTCCACAATTACATAATGTTTCTATTACAAAGCCTCAATTTACATACGATGGAAGTCAAAATGTCACAACTACAACTCCGCCAAGTTACTCCCCGCGTTCGGAGTCGCTCTCCACGGTCTCCTCCAAAGGTGTATCACCTACTAAACCTGTACACCGAAGCAAGGAATGAGTCTAAAAGACTCAGCAAATAACACCACACACATCATACATGCATATATCATAGTAGGTTTTTCATTCCAATTCACAAAGTAAAACATATAATATGCTTGAACATTTATAAGAGACAACCTATCATGACAATTCTACAAAATTGTAACACATTGTACATGGTTTAAGACATTCCAAAATAAATATCCTATCACATGCTTTCTACTCATGTAATCACATGAAAGCTACATTTCAAATGAGGCTATAACATGAAAGCAACCAAACATGGGATTCTTGCATGCATAAAAGGAAACATTTCTATCATGGTTTCTACACATTCTTATACATGCACATTATCATTTTATACACTTTAAGGTTGCTGTTTGGACATGAATTTAGCAATTCACATCCTATCACATGAGAGCTACCTTCTCGATTAAACTACAACGTGATAGCACTTAAACATGGAAACGTTTACATATAAGTAAGAATTGTTCCTAGCATGGATTCTACACATTTTTACACATATAAAACATTCTTATAAACACAACTAGGTTTCTGTTATAACATAATTTCACATTAATGTATCATGGATTACAATTTCACAATCTAACTTATTGGTTTCACATGTTTGCACAATCACTCATTCACATAGTTCTCTTTTTACACATTGCAGATTTACACATATTCACACTACACAATTTACACATAGCCACATTCACATTTCACAATTTAGTGCCGTGACACATAGTCCAAACCACCATTAGAAGGACACATCACATAACACATACACATAGACGTCACCTAGGCAATAGTGACGACTCTTGGACTGCGCAGACCAGGAGAAGAACTCTCCACCCTAACCAGTGGTACTTGTCTACCTCCAGGATTTTATCCTAATACCCTTAGGATATTAACACATTGAACCTTCCCATGGGGACTTTTCCATGGTACGGTTCCACGGCCCTCTATGGAAGCAGTGTCACACATGGCACAGTCTTACACATTACACATTCCGATTTTAACACACATATTACACATGTCTTTACATTCTCTAACTTATACACATGGCTCTATTTTCCTAATCATGATACTACTGTTGACAGAAATCAAACATTCAGTAGCTCACATTAATCAGGTTGGCAAACACATCATCAAATCATATTCATGATAGCATACATTTATCACATATTTTCACATGGAAATTTCATAATACACTTTATAGTTATCCAAATATCATGAAATTTTAACCACACACTAACTACAGGTTCATGACCTCACATACAAATTTCCAGATTTTTCTGAGTCATATTACATTTACAGAAATTAAAACATTAAGTTTCATGCCATTCATAATTCAATTTATCATGGAACATAACATGAATATCCAGTTTGACAGTTCACAGCCCTGAACCTAACATACACATCATCACCGGAATTTTCCACTGATTTATTGCACAACACACAATTTACTGTAAACTTTACGAATCCTACGCATGTCTTCTACTTCCAAAACAGAAATTACAGTAAATCCCATAATCATGGAAAAATTCTCAAAATTGCAGGGCATGGACTGATACGTATATACACGGTTTAGAAAAATTTAGGGCATTCCATTCCTCAGGGATCATGTAGACAGTAGGTGAACATGCATAATCCATTTTCCAAACATGTATTTCAATAAGTCTAACAATTCATGCCATTCACCGAAAGGCACAGAAAATTCCACACACATCACATTGTCTATTTTACATATTATATACGATTACATTATATCCTCATGCGAAAACACTTCGGAAATTAATCATATAGAAGGGAGAACAGCTCACTGTTCGGTCCTGAAAAACTTAACGGCACAGTCTGGCCGTTAACAGAGCTTAACGGCCTCATCGCATGCCGCCAATAGAAGATCTTAACGGCAAGAGAACTTGCCGTCAAGTTCAGGTCTGAACAAAACACAGACCCGAGCTCCAAAAACAAGAGAATTTGGGGGATCCATGACACGATAAAATCTCATAAAAATAGTAAAACCCTACTAGACTCATACATGGACGAAATGTATGGGTTACTTGCCTCTCAATAAATCTCCAGAGGGATCAAAGTTGTTGTTGAAGCTCTCCTTGGGCAGTCCCAAGAAGCCTCTAAACTCTTCTTGCTCCGGGTTCTTGGTCGATGTAGACACCAAACCAACGTCGGGGTAGCCTTCCCCTATGTCCCAGCTATCCTCCAGTCGGTGTAGATCACCGGGAGAAGCCTTCAGTCGTCAGATTCAAGCTTGCCAAGTTCAGGTTTTCTTCAGTCCAGAGCTAGGGTTTCTCTCCTCTTTTCAAAGAGTCAAGAGAGTTCTTCTGGAGCAGAAGCGGTTTGGTTTATAGGAGAAGGGGTTTGGGATATCCCGGAGGGGTGATGGGATGTCTGATAGCCATTGGGGACTTCTCCCCAATGGTTGGGTTTGCTTGCCCCTGGAATTTCGGGGTCTGCAACGCATGCATGTCAGAGATATTAACGTCCACATCCATGGCCGTTTATTTAAGTTTTAGAGTCCAACGATATAGACATTTACCACCAGGGACGTCCACCCTATTGACGCCAATTGGCCCTTCGGCCAGAACTTAAAACATGCAGAAAATCCATGCATACGATGTATATATATATATATATATATATATACATGCAATATGTATACTATCATGTACACACTACCACCATGCAATTCAAGTAATATTTATAATCTAATTATACACATGCACACATAAGTATAACTAGTTAATACGTACGTAGATATGTACATCTATGCATACACAAGCATGAATTATTTACACGTAATAAAGTAATACAACAAAATTTGAGGGCCTTACATGAAATATGTGTAAATGTGCAAGTGTTCTTGTGAAAGTGATGTGCTAATGTGTTACAATGTGAAATGATGTGAACCCATGTGATCATGTTATATTTATGTTAAAACAACAAGAAAAATGTGTGATTATGTGATATAAAAGTATGTGAAAAATGATAGATATCATGCTAGGTATATTAGTAAGCATGTGTTTAATTCCATGATCAAGTTGATTGGAAAAATGTTGTGAATGAGTTGCATTTGATATCATGATTTAAGTTAAGACCATGTGTAGATAGCATGTTATAAGTCAATCAATTGTACTTTCTTGATATGACATAAACCATGTGGTAAGATTACTCTTGTTGTTAAAAGAATAGTATGAATGTGATATGTGTAAGGATGTGTCAATGGCTTACTTGTTGAGTCATTGTGAAGACTCATACTTGCTTTAACATACAGGTGAGACAGGTGTCCCCGTGGTTGAGGTGTGAGGAGCGACTTCGAGCGAGAGGAGTAGTGAGATTGTGAAGGACTATTACATAGCTTTTACTTTCTTTTACTAGTATGTGGACAATGATATTATATGGACTTGTATAATTATGGACTTTGTTTATTTTCATTGCTACTATATAAACTGTGGAATGTGTGAATGATGATGGAATAAGAATCTCTTTCAATTCCACTATACTTCTTTTGTTATTTATGTACATCTCTACCAACTGTGTTGTGTTGGGTACATGTCCCACTGTGACGGCACGCTTTATATCTATGTGGATTGGTATAATCGTACCGGTATAAAGAGGGTCGTTACATGGTACCCAAAATTTCTTAAGTCCTTGATGGTTAGTCTTAGGAATCCAACGCAAGTGTCTAGTTGTGCATGTGCTGACAGTGTGTCCTAGTTGGTTACAATGACTACAACATAGATCAAATGCATTCTTCATATGTGGTGTTTGTAGAGTTCAATTTTTGTTTATAAACATATTGATTACCTTTCTAGGATTTTTAATTTCCTTTTTCTTTACAAATTTAGGAGTTGGATTTTTTTCAGGATAGATGATATTTTCTTCATTGGTTGGAGGTGTATATCCTACTTCATATTTCTTTTTACCAGTTCTAGCACCTTTTAGTTTTATAAATACAGATGTTTTACAACTTGTAATTTTGTCTATGGTGGCTCTTAAGTAGTTATTTTCTTCTCTTAATTTTTCTTCATCCTTTAATTCTTTTAGAATTGACTCAATTTCCATGATTTTACTATTTTTATTTTTAAAATCTTCACACAATAGTTAATTTGATCTTTTAGTTTCATTTAGGTTTTGTCCTAATCTTTCTACTTCATCTTTTAGATGAGTATTAGATTTTTCTTGATTCAGTAGGTTAATCTTAACTATTTTCATTTGCTTAACTACTATTTTATATTTTTCATACAATTCATTGAATGCATCCTCTAAGCTATCAGAATCGAATTCTGAACATGAAGTAAAAGATGTTTTAGAATTTACCTGATCCAATCCTGCCATGAGGGCTAGATTTGCTTTTTCTTCTTCTTCTGATTCCGAGCATGAAGACTCGGAGCTTGTAGCTTTTTCATTATCCCATGCTGTTGTCATTGACTTTTTCTTGTACTTTTTGAATTTCCTTTCTTTGCCTTTCTTCTTCTCAGATCTTTTAGCTGCATCCTTTTTCTTGAGCTTAGGATATTCAGATTTGTAATGTTCTGGTTGACTGCACTCGTAGTAGGTTGGTTCTTTATTTTTTTCCTTTTTGAAAAATCTTTTTGAACCAAACTTCTTCTTTTTAGCAAGAATCCTTTGCAGCTTCCTCGACAGCATGGCTTCATCATCACTGTCATCTGATTTTTCTTTCGAATCTTCAGAGGAGAAGGAATCTGCAACTTTCAAAGCATTTGGCATTTTCTTTTTCGATAAACCTTCAAAAAATCGTTCCATATTGATTTCATGAGCCATTAAGAATCCAATTAATTTATCAATAGAAAGTTGAGTTAGATCATGTGCCTCTTCAATAGAAGTGACCTTGGGGGTCCAGACATGAGTTAATGATCTTAAAATTTTTCTTACATTTTCTTCATTAGTAAGAATCTTACCCAGTGAACTCAGTCCTACTATTATATTTGAAAAACGATTATACATTTGAGTTATATTTTCATTAGGAAGCATTTTGAATTGTTCATACTGTGAGACAAGAATATCTATTGTAGTTTGTTTTACTCTATCAATTCCTTCATAGGTTACTTGTAGTTTATCCCACATTTCTTTTGTAGTTTTACAAGCATATAATCTATTAAATTCTCTTTTAGATAGAGCACATCATAGATAGTTTTTTGCTTTATAATTTAGAGACATTCTAACTTTATCAGCTGTTGTAATTACAGTAGTACCTTCAGTAGGACTAATAATGAAATCACCTTGCTCTATTACCTGCCACAAATCAAAATCTGTGCCTCTGATAAAGCATTACATCCGCATCTTCTAGTACTAATAATCCTCACCATCGAAGAATGGTGGCCTTGTAACAGACTGACCTTCATAGTTGAGAGCTTCAGCTGCCATCTCTTCTCAAATCTTTCGATTCTTTTGAGAAGACTTAGCTCTCATACCACTTGTTGGATCGAGATGGCACTAATGATGTCCTAGAGGGGGGGGGGGGTGGAATAGGACTTCTTGCACTTTTAATTTTTTATCTGAAAGTAGGCAACACTAAGTAAAGTTGTTAGTGTTTAGTGTAGTGTATGAAACAAGTGTAAATTGGCGGAAACAATCACACAAATGCACAAGAAATTTTATCTTGCTTTAGCCCTTCCCACATGGAAGTCCTACGTCCAGTCCCCAAGCAACCTTTTGGGATTTCACTAACTGCCAAGAGAACTTGACCTTCTCTCAACCTCAGAGGTATTACAATCCCACTTGCTCCCAAGCAAGTCTTCCATTAACCAGGGGTATAAATACTACCTACACAATAGGTCTTCCCTTCACAAGAGGGGCACTGTAGGAAACAAACCTCCTGCGGGTTATCTAAGACAGAGATGAGAAATACTGGTGGGTCTGCTCAAAATGATGAGCAAACACAGAAAATTCAGAAAGAATTACAAATAAGAGTTGCAGCTCTAGCTCTTTCTGAATCTAACAGGGTGGACTAAATAATAGATCTAGAGTTACAAATGCCACCCAAAGAAAAAAAGACTTCTAAGATCTTGAGAGCTGGGAGGTTGCTGACTGAGGAGGCAACTCTCTTTCTTTCAATTCAGTAGAAGGCTTTGTGGAGACTCTTGCAAATTCAAATGGGAGTTGTGTTGCTATCTCTCTATCTCAGTTAGTTGTCTTGTTCAAAACTCCGACTTCTATATATGCTTTAGAGGCCTTAAGTTTCCATTTGAAACTGTCCGTTAAAAAACTAGTCGTTTGAGAAGTAGTTGGTTATCCTTTGGATTGAGACTTTTGTTATTCAACAGTCCCTCAGCTTTTTTGGATTTCCAATGTCTTCAGGCTAAACTTGTAGCTTTAGTCTTCATTAATTGTTCTGTAAAACTCCATGCTGAAGATTGAGAGCAAGACATGCTTCATAAATGTTCTACAAGAAAGGACAAGATAGAAAAGGATACCTCCATACTTTCAGAAGTAGGTGAGATGGAAATATATGTAAAGTAGAAAGAACCTTGGATGGACAGATGTTCAGTGCAATAAAAGACCGACAGAGAGTCGCATCCAAAAGGTAAGGTGAGGTTCTGACAGTGGTAGGTGAACTCCTGACAGATACTCCACACAGCCTATACTTACCATCGCATTTACTGCAAGGAAACTGTCAAAAGGGAGAGGATCTAAACTTCTGATAAAAAGCAAGAGACCAATTTGATAAATATTTCATATCTATTTAAAGATATTTTATGTGGTCATTTTGAATATAAATTATCCTACCTAACATAATATTTAAATGATGGTATTAATAAAGAGCATTATTCTGTAGAATATGCAAGTGTTAATCATACTGTAAGAGATCCCATAGGGATAGCAAACATATTGAATTACATAAACTCAAGATTTCATGGACTTTATATAGCACCCCGGAAATTTTAATTACATAAAAATTCAAAATAAATGGAAATAAATAATTTCCATAATATCAGAGTATTCAAACATACGTATCATTATCGTATGTGCTAAAACACAACGGAAAATTTCGTAAAAATTATAAATCGACCCCAAACATTATTCCTAAATGTTCCACAAAGAAATTTGTGCCAAGAAAAATAGGATTAGCCATGTTTAAAGTGTTTCGCGACTTATTATCGTAAATCATGGATAAGTCGAAAAATCATTATCACACGTACTTGGATGAGTCATAAAATTAAATAAAAATCATATACGGACTTCAAATAATATCCTCTAATGACCCATCAAGGAATTTGGGTCAATAAAAATCATTTGGGCTAGGTTTAAGAGTTATTGTGACCGATTATCCAAATTAGGAAACAAGTCGGAAAACCGTTAACACGGAAATACGACGCAACCAAAAATTAAATAAAAGGGTTGGAAAGTCTTCCAACATTATATATTAATGACCAAATATCTTAATTGGGCCAATGAACCACATATGACCCAAAAATCAAATGAAGCAAGAAAATACATGGAAATTCGTAGATTAAATAAGCTGAAATTAGAAAGAGGCAATTACAGTTGAATTGGGATGAGAACATGCATTCTTGGCAACCCAAATTCATGCTTACTATGAGGGGAGGTTTCCTAAAGCCTCATACACTCTAATGGAGGAAGAGATCCTCAAATTAGGAAACTAATATGTCAAAACCGCAACTCTTCTTTCCTAGTTACAATAGGACTCCTAAACACCATAGATGCTTAAATAATCTTAACCAAACCCTTGGGGATGAGTTTACATCTTGTTGGGGTCGTGTGGGGGAGTTCTTGGCGGTTGGGGAGTAGGAGATCGTCCACACCAAGCCGTTCTTCTTCCCCTTCCCGTCTGCTGCGACCTGCACAAATCGTCCACTTGAAGTTGACCAAAGGTGAGTCAAACCATAGCCTAACCTTGAAAGGCCTATACCCCTGGAAAGAAGGTCAAGTCTACGTTCTAACCCAAGTGGAATGCCCAAATTCCATGTAGTATACGCAGAGTATTAAGCGTTTTCCTCCAAGTGGTCTGAACACGGGTTTTTTGAAAAAATGGGACTACTTCAAGCCAGAAGGTATATCCTATACCAATTGTAGAGCATCAAGTTAACTTTCATTTCCCACTGTTTCATCAAATTTCAATGAGTATATTTTGAATTATAAGCGTTTTGCCAAAGTCGTGCACTGTTAGGGCTTTTCCCATTCTTTATATGTTGCATGTGATTTGAGATCGAATTAGAGCAAACTCACAACATAAAAGTTTTTCTACTATTTGTCCTAGTCATGTCTTGTGTTGAACATTTTGTCTAAATGTCAATAGTTAGAGATTTATAAGCATGGTAAGAGGGTCGCTGCATAATACTACGATTTCAGGTTGCACTTGGTTTTACGTTTGTGTTTGACTTGATTAAAGCCTGTCGAAACCATCCTTGTTTGCAAATTCCGATTTACTGGAAGCACCCTTGCATGTCTAGGTTGGGTTAAACTAGTTTCGTGATTTTTCATGCACTGTACAATTTGTTCTTAATTTTAGAACAACCCTATGTCAAAATAGGGAAAGTCTGGTCCGCAATCCAAAGCACTGTCCTTTCTCTGTCGGATTCAGGTGCAGACCCTGTGAACACGATGGCCCGATAGTCCGCGTTCTGAGGTCTTGTCACGATAGCAAACCTGTCGCATTCTGAACACGACGAGCGCCTCGTCGCTAACTCTCTGCCTGTTCTGACTGCCTTGTCGCGTTCTTCACATCCCCTTGTCGCGTTCTGATCTGACCCCGTCGTGACCTTTACAAGTGTCCGTCGCGATCTCAGGATTTTTACATGAAACCACTTATTTTCTTGCAAATCTTACCGCTATACTTGAGGTCTATTTAAATATGATATTTAATATGTAATTCACATGTGTTAGGTCTGATCATTGCATGATGGTTATTTTAATGGCTTAAAAGTGGTAAACCCATTTAAAAAGCTTTAATTACACGAATACTATTCTAATTGCTTTCGTAATGATGTGATCATTCATGCTACTTATGATTTAATCTTCCTACTGGTCTACCATGTTTAAATGATAATTGTTATGATAAAATCTTGCAAACCATGATTAGTTAAAGCACATAGTTTTATTCCATGTCATATTGTTAAGTGTTTTCCCCGAGTTTAAAATCGATGGTTTGTGGATTGAGACACGCGTACATCACTACACACTTACATGTCTAGGCAGCCCTTTCTTGGGAATTAGGAAGCTCTCTACCGGTCGTTCCGAGTCGGTAGACTAGTGACCTGTTCTTCAAGGCCTCCGTAAATCTCCTCTGACCATGGATTCCCACATGGCCGACGAGTTGGTTGTACCATTGAAGTTCTCTGGAGATAGCGTGCACTTCCTTTCTCTTCTTGTTCTCGTGAGTGTGATTTACAATCTAGACTAAAGCCATTAATGTAAAGATTGAACTAAATTATAAATTGTACCGTTATGTTGCCGAATTTATCATGAAATCAACGTTTAATTACTTATTACTAGTTCTCATCATCATCATGAACATGACATTACACATGCTTATTTATTGAAACTCTCATTGGCCATTATTAATGACTGTGGGTATCTGCATTTAAAATTTAAGTGAGATGCTAACTGGGCACGGCGAGTGTCCAAGGGCTCCAGTCTAGCCCCAATGACGGAGAGTCATAAATATACTATTAACCATGGAGTATAATGATTACTGGTGTTGCACATGCGTTGGGAGTCGTACGTGCGTGTTGAATGATAGATACAATAACCACATACATGTGTCCTAGTGTACATTCTTGATGGATCTTTTCTTGGTGTACATTAGTGTCTAGGTGCCTGATTAGTGTTACATGATCATGCTCGTGCGTGCTTGCTTGCTTGCGTGATATGGCCATCCTACATTTATTGCAATTAGTGATATCTTGCGTTCGTGAAAGCTATTGACATCAAGTGAAATCTTGCTTGCTTGTACAAAGTGATCTATTAATAGTTCTATCTTATCATCCTGTTCAAAATCTTGTTCTATCGTGATCACTCTATCTAGCTTGTCCATGTATCATGTTTTAATGAGTTTTATTCGCACATGCATATCATGACATTCATTGTGCTTACCTAGTTCTATATTGTTAATCACTTATATCATTGCCCGCACATTGAGATATAAATCCTACTGGGCTAGTTTTCTCATCCCCTACTTTTACCCAATCTAGGTGACTATGAAGTTCAAGATGAGGAGCAAGTCGAGGATGGGAATGCGTCCGAGTGATGAGCGTTCCAATTATGAGTCTATCTATAGTTAGTTTATTTTGAGTGTTAGAACAATGTAGTAGGAAGTGCGGTATTATGTAATTTCCCATTTATTGAGTCTTAGTCCTATATTAGTTTCCATTTTGAATAGAATAAGTTGAGATTTGAATGCAATTTATATTGAGTTAAACATTTGGGCCCTATGATGATGTTGTGTTGTTAAACACTTAGTGTGTGCTAGCTAGAGGCTTATTTGCCGACTATTCACGTCTCAGGTTATCGACTCAAATTATTCCGCATTATTATTAATATCCACTGCTTAATTCTTGGGACGTGATAGTTTAGTGGTATCAGAGCCTAGGAATGTCCAATAGGATATATGTCTCAGGATTAGGAGATACCTATGGAACCTAGGTCATGGAAATTTAATATATTACCTAGCGAGAATGGGTAGAGATTGGGAATATGTTAGAAAAAATTAAACACTCCTACCCATTGACTCTTATAATGTATCTAGAGACATTAATTGGTTTCCATCCTTTTCATAGGAACCCTCATAACTTTCTCACTCAACCGCAATGGCTCCCAACCAATGGCAAGCTATGCAAGAAACAGTTGCTGGACTGACCCAGACATTACAAAATGTAGTTTAGGCTGGAAATCAGGCTGCTGCAGCTAGGAACCGAGCCGGTGACCTGCACCGCAATTTTAGGAGTTTAAACCCTCCTCGTTTCTCTGGATCCCCTGACCCAGACGAGGTAGAGAATTGACAGGAGGAAATAGAAAGGATTTTCCAAGTTATGCAATGCACTAACAGGGAGATGGTGGTACTTGCCACTTTTCAATTCACTAAGGATGCCCGAGCATGGTGGAAGGCCACATCAGCCCACCTGCCTAATGTTGGCGAACTGGAGTGGGCCGTATTTCTGGAGATATTCTGGGGAAAGTACTTCTCTGAGAAAGTCAAGGAGAAGAAGGCAGTGGAGTTTGCCGCACTAAAATAGAAAGGAATGTCCGTGGCTGAGTATGAGGCTCAGTTCATGCGTCTTGCTGTGTATGCCCCACACTTGGTGGGAACTGAAAGACTTAAGGCAAATCGGTTCATGGATGGGCTCAGGCCCATGTTCATTGAAAGGCTCGGACCACACAACATTCAAACTTACACTGAGATGGCCTAAAGAGCTCAGCTGGTAGAAGACACCATGGCCAAAGTAGAGGGCATGAGGGGCATGACAACTCCAAGCCGGTCTTCGTCAAGAAGGGAGCAACTAATATTGCTCCAACTTTTCATAACAACAACGTCAACAACAACAACAAGAGGCTGAATGTCGGAAGAGATGTTGCTGGAGACAAGAGAGTCAAAGTGGAAGGTAGGCAGTTGGCTGAAAACTGTAAATTCTGTGATAAACCAGGGCACCGAGCTGAAGAATGCTGGAAGAAGCTCGGAGCATGCTTGAGATGTGGTGGTCGTGACCAGCGTATTCCTGACTTTCCAATGATGAAGGACCAACTTGGCAAATCCCCGAATGTACCACTACGTCAAGGACACCTTAATGCTGTCTTAGAAGCTAACCTACCCGAGGAAGGGGGTATGGTGGAAGGTACCATTTTCATACACTCGCAACTTGCATTTGTGCTTATTGATACTCGAGCTGCATATTCATTTATTTCTACCACATTTGCTGCAACTCTACCTGTCAAACCTGTACCCTTGAAATCCAAGATCACTGTAGCCTCTCCACTAGGCTCAGAATCGGAACTCACTCACTACTTGCCGAAATGTGAACTATAATTGGAGGACACAATCTCCCTGCTGACCTTACCTGTTTAGACATGAAGGGTTATGATGCCATTTTGGGTGTCGATTGGCTAATTGAATATGATGCCGATGTAAACTGTCGCCATAGGAGGGTTACTTTTAAAAGACCAAACCTTCCAACTCTATCACTACTTGGCACCCGTTATCACGAACTCCCTATCTTGATATCCTCCCTAAAGGCCTCTAAGCTGATCAACCAGGGTTGTGATGCTTTCCTAGTTTCCGTCATGGCAACTGAAAAGAAGAAACCAACCCTAGAAGACATTCCAATAGCCAGGGACTATCCTGATGTATTTCCAGAGGAGTTACCTGGTATACCACCTTAGCGGGAGGTAAACTTCACCATTGAGTTACTCCCTGGGGCAGCCCCTGTTTCAAAGGCTCTGTATCGCATGTCCCCTGTTGAATTGCAAGAGTTGAAAAGATAGATCCATGAATTTCTAGACCAGGGTTTTATCAGGCCTAGCACATCCCCATGGGGAGCGCCAGTGCTATTTGTTAGAAAGAAGGACGGGACAATGAGGCTATGCATTGATTACCGTTAGTTAAACCAGTTGACAATAAATAATAAGTATCCACTGCCCCGCATCGATGAGCTGTTTGACCAGATCTCCGGTGCACAATATTTCTCCAAGATAGATCTAAGATCAGGCTACCATCAACTAAGAATAAAGGAGGAGGATATTCACAAGTCTGCATTCCGGAGTAGATATGGTCACTATGAGTTCCTGGTCATGCCGTTTGGTTTAACAAATGCTCCAGCGACTTTCATGCAACTTATGAACAATATTTATAGGCCATACTTGGACTAGTTTATAGTGGTGTTCATTGATGACATCCTTATTTACTCCAAATCCAAAGAAGAACATGAGGAACTTAAGAAGGTTGCTCTGCAAGTGCTCAGAGATAATCAACTCTATGCTAAACTTAGTAAGTGTGAATTATGGATGGAGTAAGTGTCTTTCCTTGGTCACATCATATCTAAGGAGGGAATCTCTGTGGATCCATCTAAGGTGGAGGCGGTAAAGAACTGGGAAAGGCCGACAACTGTGTCGGAGATTAGGAGCGTTCTGGGTTTAGCTGGTTATTATCGTCTCTTCATTAATGATTTCTCAAAGATTGCTGTACCATTGACCCGGCTTACCAGGAAGGAGAATCCATTTACATGGACTGATGATTGTGAAGAAAGTTTCAAGGCATTGAAAGGGCACCTTACCTCGGCACCCGTACTGACACTGCCAGTTGCTGGGGGTAGTTTTGAAGTATACACCGATGCATCCGGGATCGACCTAGGCTGTGTGCTGATGCAAAATGGGAAAGTTATATGCTATGTGTCCAGACAATTGAAGAAGCACGAGGATAATTATCATGTACATGATCTGGAGCTAGCTGCTGTAGTCTTCGCCTTGAAGATATGGCGTCATTATCTATATGGTGAGAAATTCATTGTGTTTTCTGACCATAAAAGCTTGAAGTATCTGTTTTCCCAGCAGGACTTGAATATGAGACAGCGGAGGTGGTTGGAGTATCTCAAAGACTTCAACTTCACGATCCAATACTATCCTAGAAAAGCAAATGTTGTGGCGGATGGTCTAAGTAGAAAGCCAATGATCACATTGTCAAGTTTAATGGTGGACGAATGGAAGTTATTAGAAGACTTCGCCAAGTTAAATATTGATGCTGACATCAAAGAGAAGGGATGCCTTGTTGCTAGTGTTAGAGCTCAACCTACAATATTGGAGGACATCACAACACTCCAAGACAATGACCCTGTACTTATGGAGATTAAGGCTAATCTAGACCAGAGGCCGGATTTCTCATTAACTGAAGATGGAAGACTATTGTTCCGGGATCGAGTCTGTGTACCCGACCATGCAGAGACAAAGAAAATGATTATGGATAAGGCTCACAAGACCAGGTATACCATTTATCCTGGAACTACCAAAATGTATCAAGATTTGAAAAGAAGCTTTTGGTGGCCTAATATGAAGAGAGAGGTGGTGAAATATGTCGCCCGATGCTTAACATGTCAAAAGGTCAAGGTGGAACACTTGCGACCCGCATGTAAACTCAAACCCCTAGAAATCCCGGCATGGAAATGGGAAGGTATAGGGATGGACATTATTTTCGGACTACCCAAATCTAGAGGTGGATTCGATGGTATCTGGGTTATTGTCGACCGCTTAACTAAGTCGGCTCACTTCTTTCCAGTGAAGAATAAGTGGTAAGTAGATGTTCTGGCTGCATTATATGTGAAGGAAATAGTCAGATTACATGGAGTACCAGTGTCATCGTATCTGATAGAGACCCTAGGTTTACATCCAACTTTTGGAAAGGACTGCACTATTCCTTGGGATCTAAACTAAACTTTAGCACGGCTTTCCATCCACAGACAGATGGTCAGATGGAGAGAACTAACCAGGTGATTGAAGATATGCTTAGAGCATGTGTCCTAGATTTTGGAGGTAACTGGCATGAACACTTACCTCTTGTGGAGTTCGCCTACAATAATAGCTATCAAGCTAGCATTCAAATGGCACCATTTGAAGCACTCTATGGCAGGAGTTGCCGATCTCCAATATGCTGGTATGAAGTTGGCGAAAAACAAATGCTAGGACCAGAAATGATAAGGGAAACCACAGAGAAGGTAAAGCTTATTAAAGAAAGATGATAGTGGCGCAACAAAGGCAAAAGGCATATGCAGATAATAGAAGAAGAGACCTAGAGTTTTAGGCTGGTGAACATGTATTCTTGAAAGTGTCTCCAGGCCGTGGAATCAGACGTTTTAGTATTAAAGGCAAGTTGTCACCAAGGTTCGTCGGGCCTTTCGAAATTCTTGAAAGAGTCGGCGAGGTGGCATATCGTCTTGCCTTACCACCACAAATGGATGGAATACACAATGTGTTCCATGTATCCATGTTGAAAAAGTATGTACGGGATCCGTGGCATGTCATAGAGTATGAGCTCCTGGAATTCAACAAAGACGGAACATATCAAGAGAAGCCAATTAAGATCGTGGACCGGGAACTGCGCAAATTAAGGAACAAGATCATCCCACTGGTAAGGGTTAGATGGAATCAACGCATGGATGAAGATGACACGTGGGAAACCGAGGAAGCAATGCGCAAAAGATACCCAGAGCTGTTCACAAGTACACCTCACTTGTACAATAACTTTCTATACATGAATTTGGGGACCAAATTCTCTTAAGTGGGGGAGGGTGTAGCACCACGGAAATTTTAATTACATAAAAATTCAAAATAAATGGAAATAAATAATTTCCATAATATAGGAGTATTTAAACATACGTATCATTATCGTATGTTCTAAAACACATCAGAAAATTTCGTAAAAATTATAAATTGACCCCAAACATTATTCCTAAATGTTCCACAAAGAAATTTGTGCCAAGAAAAATCAGATTAGCCAAGTTTAAAGTGTTTCGCGACTTATTATCGTAATTCATGGATAAGTCGAAAAATCGTTATCACACGTACTTGGATGAGTCATAAAATTAAATAAAAATCATATACAGACTTCAAATAATATCCTCTAATGACCCATCAAGGAATTCGGGTCAATACAAATCATTTGTGCTAGGTATAAGAGTTATTGTGACCGATTATCCAAATTAGGAAACAAGTCGGAAAACCGTTAACACGGAAATACGACGCAACCAAAAATTAAATAAAAGTGTTGGAAAGACTTCCAACATTATATATTAAAGACCCAATATCTTAATTGGGCCAATGGACCACATATGACCCAAAAATCAAATGAAGCAAGAAAATGCATGGAAATTCGTAGCTTAAATAAGCTGAAATTAGGAAGAGGCAATTATAGTTGAATTGGGATGAGAACATGCATTCTTGGCAACCCAAATTCGTGCTTAACTATGAGGGGAGGTTTCCTAAAGTCTCATACACTCTAATGGAGGAAGAGATCCTCAAATTAGGAAACTAATATTTCAAAACCGTAACTCTTCTTTCCTAGTTACAATAGGACTCCTAAACACCATGGATGCTTAAATACTCTTCACCAAACCCTTGGGGATGAGTTTACATCTTGTTGGGGTCGTGTGGGGAAGTTCTTGGCGGCTGGGGAGCAGGAGATCATCCACACCAAGCCGTTCTTCTTCCCCTTCTCGTTTGCTGCAACCTGCACAAACCGTCCACTTGAAGTCGACCAAAGGTGAGTCAAACCATAACCAAACCTTGAAAGGCCTATACCCCTGGAAATAGGGTCAAGTCTACGTTCTAACCCAAGTGGAATGTCCAAATTCCATGCAGTATACACAGAGTATTAACTGTTTTCCTCCAAGTGGTCTGAACATAAGTATTCTGGAAAAATGGGACTTCTTCAACCCATAAGGTAGGTTTTATCTGGAAAAACCTTAACATATCCTATACCAATGTCTAGAGCATCAAGTTAACTTTTGTTTCCCACTGGTTTCATCGAATTTCAATGAGTAGATTTTGAATTATAAGTATTTTTCCAAAGTCACGCACTATTAGGGCTTTTCCCGTTCTTTATATGTTGCATGTGATTCAAGATCGAATTAGAGCAAACCCACAACATGAAAGTTTTTCTACTAGTTGTCCTAGTCATGTCTTGTGTTGAATGTTTTGTCTAAATGTCAATAGTTAGAGAGTTATAAGCATGGTAAGAGGGTCAATGCATGATACTACGATTTCATGTTGCACTTGGTTTTACGTTTGTGTTTGACTTGATTAATGCCTCTCGAAACCATCCTTGTTTTCAAATTCCGATTTATTGGAAGTACCCTTGCATGTCTAGGTTGGTTTAAAACTAGTTTCGTGATTTTTCATGCACTGTACAATTTGTTCTTAATTTTAGAACAACCCTATGTCAAAATAGGGAAAGTCTGGTCCGCAATCCAAAGCACTGTCCTTTCTTTGTCGGATTCAGGTGCAGACCCTATGAACACGACGGCCTGATAGGCCGTGTTCTGAGGTCTTGTCGCGACAACAAACCCATCGCATTCTGAACGCGACGAGCGCCCCGTCGCTATCTCTCTGCCTGTTCTGACTGCCTTGTCGCGTTCTTCACATCCCCTTGTCGCGTTCTGATCTAACCCCGTCACAACCTTTACAAGTGTCCGTCGCGATCTCAGGATTTTTACATGAAACCACTTATTTTCTTGCAAATCTTAACGCTATACCTGAGGTCTATTTAAAAATGGTATTTAGTGTGTAATTCACATGTCTTAGGTCTGATCATTGCATGATGGTTATTTTAATGGCTTAAAAGTGGTAAACCCATTTAAAAAGGTTTAATTACACGAATACTATTCTAATTTCTTTCGTAATGACGTGATCATTCATGCTACTTATGATTTAATCTTCCTATTGGTCTACCATGTTTAAATGGTAATTGTTATCTTAAAATCTTGCAAACCATGATTAGTTAAAGCGCATAGTTTTATTCCATGTCATATTATTAAGTGTTTTCCCCGAGTTTAAAACCGATGGTTTGTGGATTGAGACACGCGTACATCACTACACACTTACACATCTAGGCAGCCCTTTCTTGGGAATTAGGAAGCTCTCTACCGGTCATTTCGAGTCGGTAGACTAATGGCCTATTCTCCAAGGCCTCCGTAAATCTCCTCTGACCATGGATTCCCACATGGTCGACGAGTTGGTTGTACCATTGAAGTTCCCTAGAGATAGCATGCACTTCCTTTCTCTTCTTGTTCTCGTGAGTGTGATTTACAATCTAGACTAAAGCCATTAATGTAAAGATTTAACTAAATTATAAATTGTACCGTTATGCTGCCGAATTTATCATGAAATCATGTTCAATTACTTATTACTAGTTCTCATCATCATCATGAACATGACATTACACATGCTTACTTATTGAAACTCTCATTAGCCATTATTAATGACTGTGGGTATCTACATTTAAATTTTAAGTGAGATGCTAATCGGGCACAGCGAGTGTCCAAGGGCTCTAGTCTAGCCCCAATGACAGAGAGTCATAAATATACTGTTAACCATGGGGTATAATGATTACTGGCGTTGCATCTGCGCTGGGAGTCATGCGTGCGTGTTGAATGATAGATACAATAACCCCATACACGTGTCCTATTGTACATTCTTGATGGATCTTTTCTTGGTGTATATTAGTGTCTATGTGCTTGATTAGTGTTACATGATCGTGCTCGTGCGTGCTTTCTTGCTTGCGTGATATGGCCATCCTGCATTTATTGCAATTAGTGATATCCTGCGTTCGTGAAAGCTATTGACATCAAGTGAAATCTTGGGTTCTTGTACAAAGTGATCTATTACTAGTTCTATCTTGTCATCCTGTTCAAAATCTTGTTCTATCGTGATCACTCTATCTAGCTTGTCCATGTATCATGTTTTAATGAGTTTTATTCGCACATGCATATCATGACATTCATTGTGCTTACCTAGTTCTAAATTGCTAATCACTTATATCATTGCCCACACATTGAGATATAAATCCTAATGGGCTTGTTTGCTCTTCCCCTACTCTTACACAATCTCGGTGACTATGAAGTTCAAGAGGAGGAGCAAGTCGAGGATGAGAATACGTCCGAGTGATGAGCATTCCAATTATGAGTCTATCTATAGTTAGTTTATTTTGAGTGTTAGAACAATGTAGTAGGAAGTGAGGTATTATGTACTTTCCCATTTATTGAGTCTTAGTCCTATATTAGTTTCCATTTTGAATACAATAAGTTGAGATTTGAATGCAATTTATATTGAGTTCAACATTTGGGCCCTATGATGATGTTGTGTTGTTAAACACTTAGTGTGTGCTAGCTAGAGGCTTATTTGCCGACTGTTCACGTCTCGGGTTATCATCTCGAATTATATTCCGCATTCTTAATATCCACTGCGTAATTCTCAGGATGTGACATTTTATGAAATAATAGACTCATATAGAAAACATTATTAAGTACATAGAAGTTGATAGTACAATTCAACTTTCCCAAAGTTGGAGTCAGAACAAGAGACACAAGATGAACTTCGACTCTACAGAAGTCACAGTGAGATCACAAAATTCAACTTTTCGAAAGTCAGAGTGATAAGCATCAATCGGTCATACTTCGACTTCTAGGGAGTCGGAGTGCAAATAATAGACTTCGACTTTCAAGGAGTTGAGTATAAAACAGAGACTTCGACTTCTCAGGAGTCGGAGTGAAAGTATTCATCAATCGATATCTTGCTTCGACTTTTAGAAAGTCAGAGTCTGGACTTCGACTTTTCAGAAGTCGGAGTGCTAACAGACTTCGACTTTTAAAGAGTCGAGGTATAGTTCACAGATGGTTCAACACTTCGACTTTTCTAGAGTCAGAGTATGGTACATAGTATATGCTGTGGACTTAGAGAAATTTCGTGAGTGTTGATATATAGTATTATACAAGTCATGTTACTTGGTATATTTCAATAAATTTGTTTGTAGAGAAAATCGTAAGAGATTTTGTGATACCAAAAACATAATATTTTAAAGAGATAGTTGTTCAAAAATTTTTCTAAAGGATAGTTGCTCAACACTATCCTATCTACATACAATTTAGCCAACCTGTCCACTGTCCAAGACATACTCACAGCCAATAGCTTGCACACTTTGGTCAATCTGTCAACAAATACCCAAATGCCATTATGTTCTGATGTTGTTCTGGGCAAACCTACCACAAAGTCCATAGCTATATCGTCCCATTTCCATTGTGCGATCGGCAACGGCTCTAACAATCCTCCTGGACATTGATGTTCTGCTTTTACCTGCTGACAAATCAGACATCTGATAATAAACTTTGCTATTTCCTTCTTCATATGCTGCCACTAAAAATGCTTCTTCAAGTCTTAGTACATCTTAGTGCTGCCTGGATGAAAGGTATACCTAGATCTATGTGCCTTTTTCCAATGCTTTCTGCTTGATCTTTACTTCTACTGGGACATATGGCCTGCCTCTGAGTCAAACCTGTCACGTCCCGAGAATTACGCAGTAGATATTAATAATGCAGAATAATTCGAGTCGATAACCCGAGACGTGAACAGTCGGCAAATAAGCCTCTCGCTAGCACGTGCTAAATGTATAACAACATACATCATCGTAGGGCCCAAATATTGAACTCAACTAATCTTGTATTCAAATCTCAACTCATTGTATTCCAAATGGAAACTATTACAGGACTAAGACTCAATAAAAAGGAAAAGTACATTTATTCCTCACTTCCTACTACATGAGTCTAACACTCAAAGCAAACTACTATAACTAGACTCATAGTTGGGACGCTCTTCACTCCGACGCATTTCCATCCTCCACTTGCTATTCCTCTTGAATGTCATAGTCACCTAGATTGGGTAAAAGTAGGGGGTGAGCAAACTAGCCCAGTAGGATTTATATCCTAACGTGCGGGCAATGATATAAGTGATTAACAATTTAGAACTAGGTAAGCATGATGAATGTCATGATATGCATGTACGAATAAAACTCATTAAAACATGATACATGAAACAAGCTAGATAGAGTGATCACGATAGTACAAGATCTAGAATGATATAATGAGATAGAACTCGCAATAGATCACTTTGTACAAGCACGCAAGATTTCACTTGATGTCAAGAACGCAAGATATCACTAATTGCATTAAATCCAGGATGGCCATATCACGCAAGCAAGCACGCACGAACACGATCATGTAACACTAATCAGGCACGTAGACACTAATGTACACCAAGAAAAGATCCATCAAGAATGTACACCAGGACATGTGCATGTGGTTATTGTATCTATCATTCAACACGACACGCACGACTCCCAGTGCAGATGCAACGCTAATAATCATTATACCCCATTGCTAACAGTATATTTATGACTCTCCGTCATTGGGGCTAGACTAGAGCCCTTGGACAATCGTCGTGCCCGGTCAGCATCTCACTTAAATTTTAAATGTAGATACCTATAGTCATTAATAATGGCCAATGAGAGTTTCAATAAGTAAGCATGTGTAATGTCATGTTCATGATGATGATGAGAGCAAGTAACACGTAAATTGAACATGATTTCATGACAACAATGGTCAAGAGATAAATTCGGCAGCATAACGGCATGATTTATACTTTAATTCAATCTTTACATTAATGGCTTTAGTCTAGATTGTAAATCACACTCACGAGAACAAGAAGCGAAAGGAAGTGCACGCTATCTCCAGGGAACATCAATGGTACAACCAACTTGTCAGCCATGTGGGAATCCATGGTCAGAGGAGACTTACGGAGGTCTTGGAGAAAAGGTCACTAGTCTACTGATTCGAAATGACCGGTAGAGAGCTTCCAAATCCCCAAGAAAGGCCTGCCTAGAAGTGCAAGTGTGTAGTGATGTACGCGTGTCAATTCACAATCCATCGGTCTCAAACTCGCGAAAAACACTTAACATGATGACATGCAAAGAACAATGCATTTAACTACACATGGGTTTGCAAGATTTTAAGATAATAATTATCATTTTAATCAAGCTAGAACAGTAAGAAGAGCGAATCACAAGTTTCATGAATGATCACGTCATTAAGAGAATAATTAGAATACTATTCATTTAATTATAGTTTTTAAATGCGTTAATCACATTTAAGCGATTAAATAACCATCATGCAATGACCAGACCAAAAACATGCAATTTACACATTAAACACCATGCTAAAAAGACCTCGGGTATAGCGGTATGTTTTGCAATAGAAATAAGTGGTGTTTCACGCAAAATTCAGAGAATGCGACACACCCTAGTAAGGGTCGTGACAAGGTCAGGACAGAACATAGCGACGAGGTGCTCGTCGCATTCAAAACGCGATGGGTTTGCTGTCGCGACAAGACCTCAGAACGCGGCCTATCGGGCCGTCACGTTCACAGAGTCTGTGCCTGAATCCGACAGAGAAAAGACATGTTCTTGGATTGCGGTCCAGGACTGCCTTATATTGACATAGGGTGCTTCAAAAATAGAGATCAAATTGTACAATACATGAAAAATAACGAAACTAGTTTTAAACCAACCTAGACATGCAAGGGTGCTTCCAGTAAATCAGAATTAGAAAACACTGATGGTTTCAACAGGCTTTAATCAAGTCTAACATGAGGTATAGAAGACTGAAAACAGTCAAATGCAAGATTTACTTTGCAAGGTATGATGCCGAAATAATTAGGGCTTGTAGGACAAAAGTCTCATCATGAAAGTTGTTGGGAACATGGAATAGATGCAGACTATGATTTTTAAATAATTTTAAATGATCTCGATATGCATGATAATTTGACACAACGTACAAGCCAAGTGCAACCCGAAAACGCAGTATCATGCAGCGACCCTCTTACCAAACTTATAACTTTCTAACTATTGACATTTAGACAAAACATTCAACACAAAACATGACTATGACAATTAGTAGAAAAACATTCATGTAGTGTGTTTTCTCTAATTCGGTCTTGAATGGCATGCAGCATATAATGAATGGGAAAATCCCTGACAATGCGCGACTTGGGGAAAACGTTTATAATTCAAAATCTACTCATTGGAATTTGATGAAACCAGTGAGAAACGAGATGCTCTACACATTGGTATATGATATGTTAAGGTTTGGCCGGAGAAAACCTACCTTATAGGTTGAAGAAGTCCCATTTTTCCAGAAAATCTTTGTTCAGACCACTTGGAGGAAAACACTTAATACTCTGTGTATACTTTATGGAATTTGGGCATTCCACTTGGGTTAGAACGTAGACTTGAAACTCTTTCCAGGGGTATAGGCCTTGCAAGGTTTGGTTATGGTTTGACTCACCTTTGGTCGACTTCAAGTGGACGGTTTGTGCAGGTCGTAGAAGACGAGAAGGGGAAGAAGAACGGCTTGGTGTGGGCGTTCCACAGCTCCTCAGCCTCCAAGAGCTCCTCCACACGACCCTAGCAAGTTCTAAAACTCGTCCCTAAGGTTTTGTGAAGAGTATTTAAGCAACCATGGTGTTTAGAAGTCCTATTATGACTAGGAAAGCCAAGTTGCGGTTTGACATGTTAGTTTCCTATTTTTGAGGATTTCTTCCTCCCTTTGAGTGTGTGAGGCTTTAGGAAACCTCCCACCATAGTTAGGCACGAATTTGAGTTGCCAAAAATGCATGATTGCATCCCAATTCAACTCAAATTGCCTCTTTCTAATTTCAGCCTATTTAGAGTTACGAATTTCTATGCATTTTCTTGCTTCATTTGATTTTTGGGTCAAATGTTGTCCATTGGCCCAATTATGTTATTGGGTCATTAATATATAATGTTAGAAGTCTCTCCAATATTTTTATTTAATTTATGGTTGCGTCGTATTTTCGTGTTAACGGTTTTCCGACTTGTTTCTTAATTTGGATAATCGGTCATAATAACTCTTAAACCTAGTCAAAATGATTTTTATTGATCCAAATTTCTTGATGGGTCATTAGAGGATATTATTTGACGTCCGTATATGATTTTTATTTAATTTTCTGACTCATCCAACTACATGTGGTAATGATTTTTCGACTTATTCATGAATTACGATAATAAGTCGTGAAACACTTTAAACATGGCTAATCCGGTTTTTCTTGGCAAAAATTTGTTTGTGAAACATTTAGTAATAATGTTTATGGTTGATTTATAATTTTTACAGAATTGTTCGATGTGTTTTAGCATATACGTTAATGATACGTATGTGTTAAATACTCTGATATTATGGAAATTATTTATTTCCATTTATTTGAGTTTTTATGTTATTAAAATGTTCGGGGTGCTACACCCTCCCCCACTTAAGAGAATTTGGTCACCAAATTCATTTATCATTAATTAGCTTTTGAAAGTTATGATCCTTGAGGTCGTTTCGGATTTAATTCCTCCAACTTGTTTCAACATCGTGGATGCTAGTCTAATATCTACACCTGTGGCGGCCCATATTATTCATTTGATTCCTTCCACTCCTGTTTTTCTTTCACGTTTGTTTTAACTCCATCTTAATCCACCAGAAGAACTACAGTATAACCACTAGATTATTCCTTTTCAATTTCTCCTTAATGATCTCCCCCACTTAATACGTACTAATAAGAAAAGCATCTTAAGATCAGTCTAGGGGTTTAACGATCATACCTCCTTCTGGAAGCTCCGCTTGCGTTACTGCATTCACGCGTCCTTGACGCTTTACCACTCCTTGGTTCCTTCCAGCTTGGTCTTTTAGCATAGGACAGTTCGGTATACGTTGTTCGTGACTCCCACATCGCAGGCAAGCCCCGGCCTTCTTCCAGCACTTGTCCGCTTGGTGCCCAGGCTTGTTGCAAAATTTACAATATTCAACTGTCGTTGTTTCATCTACTTTCATCTTTTTCTCCACGCCATAGTCCTTCCCAGTGGTTGGCCTTTTGTTGTTGTTGTAGTTATTATTGTTGTTATTGGGGAAAGTTCCAGTTGTATCAACTGCTCCCCTTTTTATAAAGGTCAACTTTGAGATGTCCTTCCCCCTCATGCCTTCCACCTTAGCCATAGTGTCTTCTACCAGTTGAGCTCTTTGGACCATCTCAGTATAGGTTTGGATGTTGTGTGGTCCGAGCTTCTCAATGAACATGGGCCTGAGCCCGTCGATGAAACGGTTTGCCTTCAGTCTTTCAGTTCCCACCAAGTGTGGGGCATACACAGCCAGACGCACGAACTAAGACTCATACTCAGCCACGGTCATTCCTTTTTGTTTTAGTGCGGCAAACTCTGCTGCCTTCTTCACCTTAACTCTTTTAGAGAAATACTTTTCCCAGAATATCTCCAGGAATCCGGCCCACTCCAGTTCGCCAACATTAGGCAAGTGAGCCGATGTGGCCTTCCACCATGATCGGGCATCCTTAGTGAATTGAAAAGTGGCCAGTACCACCTTTTCCCTGTTAGTGCATTGCATAACTTGGAAAATTCTTTCTATTTCCTCTTGCCAATTCTATGCCTCGTCCAGGTTAGGGGATCTAGAGAAGCGAGGGGGGTTCAAACTCCTAAAGTTGTGGTATAAATCACCCCACTCCATTCCTAGAAGCAGCAGCAGCCTGATTTCCAGCCTGAACCACATTTTGTAAAGCCTGAGTCAATCCAGCCACGGTTTCTTGCATAGCTTGCCACTGGTTGCGAGCCATTGCAGTTGAGTGTAAGATTTATGAAGGTTCCTGAGAAAAGGATGGAGACCAATTAATGTCTCTAGATATATTATCAGAGTCAATGGGTAGGAGTGTTTTAATTCTTGCTAACATATTCCCAGTCTCTACCTATTGTTACCAGGTACTGTATTTAATTTCCATGACCTAGGTTCCATAGGTATCTCCTATTCCTAAGACATACATCCTATTTGGTATTCCTAGGCTCTGATACCACTAAACTGTCACGTCCCGAGAATTACGCAGCAGATATCAAGTCGATAACCTGAGACGTGAACAGTCAGCAAATAAGCCTCTAGCTAGCACGCGCTAAATGTATAACAACATACATCATCATAGGGCCCAAATATTGAACTCAAATAATCTTGTATTCAAATCTCAACTCATTGTATTCCAAATGGAAACTATTTCAGGACTAAGACTCAATAAAAAGGAAAAGTAAATTTATTCCTCACTTCCTACTACATGAGTCTAACACTCAAAAAAAACTACTATAACTAGACTCATAGTTGGGATGCTCTTCACTCAGACGCATTCCCATCCTCGACTTGCTCTTCCTCTTGAATGTCATAGTCACCTAGATTGGGTAAAAGTAGGGGATGAGCAAACTAGCCCAGTAGGATTTATATCTTAATGTGCGGGCAATGATATAAGTGATTAACAATTTAGAACTAGGTAAGCACGATGAATGTCATGATATGCATGTACGAATAAAACTCAGTAAAACATGATACATGAAACAAGCTAGATAGAGTGATCACGATAGAACAAGATCTAGAATGATATAACGAGATAGAACTAGCAATAGATCACTTTGTACAAGCACGCAAGATTTCACTTGATGTCAAGAACGCAAGATATCACTAATTACATTAAATGCAGGATGGTCATATCACGCAAGCAAGCAACCACGCACGAACATGATCATGTAACACTAATCAGGCACGTAGACACTAATGTACACCAAGAAAAGATCCATCAAGAATGTACACCAGGACACGTGTATGTGGTTATTGTATCTATCATTCAACATGACACGCACGACTTCCAGCGCAGATGCAACGCCAGTAATCATTATACCCCTTGGTTAACAGTATATTTATGACTCTCCGTCATTGGGGCTAGACTGGAGCCCTTGGACACTTGCCGTGCCAGGTCAGCATCTCACTTAAATTTTAAATGTTGATACCCACAGTCATTAATAATGGCCAATGAGAGTTTCAATAAGTAAGCATGTGTAATGTCATGTTCATGATGATGATGAGAGCAAGTAATACGTAAATTGAACATGATTTCATGACAACAATGGTCAAGAGATAAATTCGGCAGCATAACGGCATGATTTATACTTTAATTCAATCTTTACATTAATGGCTTTAGTCTAGATTGTAAATGACACTCACGAGAACAAGAAGCGAAAGGAAGTGCACGCTATCTCCAGGGAACATCAATGGTACAACCAACTCGTCGGCCATGTGGGAATCCATGGTCAGAGGAGACTTACAGAGGTCTTGGAGAAAAGGTCACTAGTCTATCGGTTCGGAATGACCGGTAGAGAGCTTCCAAATCCCCAAGAAAGGGCTGCCTAGAAGTGCAAGTGTGTACTGATGTACGCGTGTCAATTCACAATCCATCGGTCTCAAACTCGTGAAAACACTTAACATGATGACATGCAATGAACAATGCATTTAACTACACATGAGTTTGCAAGATTTTAAGATAATAATTATCATTTTAATCAAGCTAGAACAGTAACAAGAGCGAATCACAAGTTTCATTAATGATCACGTCATTAAGAGAATAATTAGAATACTGTTCATGTAATTATAGTTTTAAAATGGGTTAATCACTTTTAAGCCATTAAATAATTATCATGTAATGACCAGACTAAAAACATGCAATTTACACATTAAACACCATGTTAAACAGACCTCGGGTATAGCAGTAGGTTTTGCAAAAGAAATAAGTGGTGTTTCACGCAAAATTCTGAGAACGCGACACACCCCAGTAAGGGTCGCGATGGGGTCAGGACAGAACACGACAAGGGGATGTGAAGAACGCGACAAGGCAGTCAGAACGGGCAGAGAGATAGTGACGGGGCGCTCGTCGCGTTCAGAACGCGACGGGTTTGCTATCGCGACAAGACCTCAGAACGCGGCCTACCGGGCCGTCACGTTCACGGGGTCTGCACCTGAATCCGACAGAGAAAAGACATGTTCTTGGATTGTGGTCCAGGACTGCCTTATATTGACATAGGGTGCTTCAAAAATAGAGATCAAATTGTACAGTACATGAAAAATAACGAAACTAGTTTTAAACTAACCTAGACATGCAAGGGTGCTTCCATTAAATCGGAATTAGAAAACACTGATGGTTTCGATAGGCTTTATTCAAGTCTAACATGAGGTATAGAAGACTGAGAACAGTCAAATGCAAGATTTACTTTGCAAGGTATGATGCCGAAATAATTAGGGCTTGTAGGACAAAAGTCTCATCATGAAAATTGTTGGGAACATGGAATAGATGCAGACTATGATTTTTAAATAATTTTAAACGATCTTGAGATGCATGATAATTAGACACAACGTAAAAGCCAAGTGTAACCCGAAAACGTAGTATCATGCAGCGACCCTCTTACCACACTTATAACTCTCTAACTATTGACATTTAGATATAACATTAAACACAAAACATGACGATGACAATTAGTAGAAAAACTTTCATGTTGTGTGTTTGCTCTAATTCGGTCTTGAATCGCATGCAACATATAATGAACGGGAAAAGCCCTGACAGTGCGCGACTTGGGGAAAACGCTTATAATTCAAAATATACTCATTAGAATTCGATGAAAACAGTGGGAAACGAACGTTAACTTGATTCTCTACACATTGGTATATGATATGTTAAGGTTTGGCCGGAGAAAACCTACCTTTTGGGTTGAAGAAGTCCCATTTTTCCAGAAAATCCATGTTCAGACCACTTGGAGGAAAACACTTAATACTCTGTGTATACTGCATGGAATTTGGGCATTCCACTTGGGTTAGAACGTAGACTTGACCCTCTTTCCAGGGGTATAGGCCTTGCAAGGTTTGGTTATGGTTTGACTTACCTTTGGTCGACTTCAAGTGGACGGTTTGTGCAGGTCGCAGTAGACGAGAAGGGGAAGAAGAACGGCTTGGTGTGGGCGTTCCACAGCTCCTCAGCCACCAAGAGCTCCTCCACATGACCCTAGCAAGTTCTAAAACTCGTCCCTAAGGTTTGGTGAAGAGTATTTAAGCAGTCATGGTGTTTAGGAGTCCTATTATGACTAGGAAAGCCAAGTTGCGGTTTAACATGTTAGTTTCCTATTTTTGAGGATTTCTTCCTCCCTTTGAGTGTGTGAGGCTTTAGAAACCTCCCACCATAATTAGTCATGAAATTGGGTTGCCAAGAATGCATGATTGCATCCAAATTCAACTCAAATTGCCTCTTTCTAATTTCAGCCTATTTAGAGTTACGAATTTCTATGCATTTCTTGCTTCATTGATTTTTGGGCCAAATGATTTCCATTGGCCCAAATGATGTCCATTGGCCCAATTATGATATTGGGTCATTAATATATAATGTTAGAAGCCTCTCCAACATTTTATTTAATTTATGGTTGCGTCGTATTTTCGTGTTAACGGTTTTCCGACTTGTTTCCTAATTCAGATAATCTCTCACAATAACTCTTAAACCTAGTCCAAATGATTTTATTGACCCAAATTTCTTGATGGGTCATTAGAGGATATTATTTGAAGTCCGTATATGATTTTTATTTAATTTTCTGACTCATCCAAGTACGTGTGATAATGATTTTTCGACATATTTATGAATTACGATAATAAGTCGCGAAACACTTTAAACATGGCTAATCTAGTTTTTCTTGGCACTAATTTGTTTGTGAAACATTTATTAATAATGTTTAGGGTTGATTTATAATTTTTGCAGAATTTTCCGATGTGTTTTAGCATATACGTTAATGATACATATGTTTTAAATACTCTGATATTATGGAAATTATTTATTTCCATTTATTTGAGTTTTATGTAATTAAAATTTTCGGGGTGCTACATAACCACACAGTCTTTATCTATAGTGACATCTTCCATCTTCACAATCTCTGCTAGATTCAAGTCTGTTTTCCGGGGTTCCACTATTTGCCAATATATTGATGGTTCAATTGCACTGCTAGCCAACACTGCTCGCCGTTGATTATTTGGAACGAATAGAGAATTTTTTACTATGTCTCATATAGTTTCCATTCTTTGATCATCATCTGGCTAAATACTACCTTTCTACTCAGTGCATTTGCCACTACATTCGTCTTTCCGGGGTGGTATGTCAAATTGAAGTCATAATCTTTCTGGTATTCCATCCACCTGTGCTGCCAGAGATTCAAATCCTTTTGAGAGAAAATATACTTCAAACTCTTGTGATCTGTAAAAATATCAAACCTCTTACCATACAAATAGTGCCTCCACAATTTCAGAGCAAGGACCACTGCTTCCAGTTCTAAATCATGAGCTAGGTATTTCTCCTCAGGCCACTTCAACTGCCTGGATGCATAAGCCACAACCTTTCCATGCTGCATTAATACTGCTCCAAGTCCTCTCCTGGAAGCATCTATGTATAGTACAAACCCTCCACTGCCTGATGGTAATACTAATACAGGTGTTGTAGTAAGTCTCCTCTTTAGTTCCATAAAGCTCCTACAACAATAGATGACCAAACAAACAACGGTCCTTTCCTAGTTAACCTTGTCATGGGTACTGCAATCTTGGAGAAATCCTAGATAAATCACTTGTGGTAAGGCCCTTGAATTTTATCCTCTTATGTAGGTGTTTGATTGTGTGAAGAACTTATGCTTGTGTGTGTGTAGATATGCATATATAACAAATGATGTATTGTTGTAAATATATGTATATATATATATATATATATATATATATATATATTGTATATATTATTTACTTACATTGCATGAGTAGTAGTAATTTTCTAAAGTATACACTGTGGTTCATGTACATGCATTGAGTAAGTGTAGTTTCTGCAGTTTTTAAGTTCTGGCCAAACGACCTGTTGGCGTCAACATGAGTTGACATTCATAGGGAGTCAGCGGCCACATCGATGGACGCCAACTCCAGATTGGCGGCCAGTGATGTTGACGTTAACCTCCCAGATCTGTTGTGTCATCAGATCTGGAAACGACCCCGAAAATGTCACCCCTTGTTTAGGAAACCGTTCTCCAATGGTCCTATACCTTTCCTAAGCGCGTCTCCGACCCCTAGCCCTATAACATACCCAATCTCCGGCTGAAAGATCCCTTTTGGCATTTGTCAAAAACCCTAGTTCTCTTCTATGCGAAACCTGAACTTTGGACCCTTTGATCCGGCGATTGGTGGCTCCTTCTAGCGATCTTCTGCGACTGGAGGGGAGTCTAAGTATTGGGGAAGGCTCCTTCGACATCGGGTGGCTGTCTACATCAACATAGAACCCGGATTTGGAGGGCTTTGGAGGCTCTTTGGCACAGGCCAAGGAGAGCTTCTTCGATCCAATCCTTCGTTTGTAGATTTTTCTGAAGGCAAGTAACCCATGCCCGTTATCCCTACCTGCGTCTAGTAGGTCCTAGGTAATTTTTCAAAATTTTAATTGTGTCCTGGAACCCCATTTCTATCGGATTTTGATGTTCAGTCTGTGTTTTGCACATACAGGAACTTAACGGCAAGCTTTGCTGCCATTAAGATCTTGTTGTTAACCATGTAGGCGGCCACCCCCTTGCCGCTGAGTTCTTCAGGCAGGGACAGTGTGCTGTCTGCCCTATAAAAGCTATTTTTCAGGATTTTTTCGCATGAGGATATACTATAAAATCATATGTTGTATATTACCTCCAGTGGATTATGGCATGCAATTCTTATGAAATTTCGTTAAATGGATTATTTATTAAAGTTGTTGGAATATTGTCTTGAGAATGTTTTAATCTTGTTAATATTGTTTTTGTGGATTCGTGCTGAATTTGGGTGTTATGAAATTTCTGTAACATATGTACCTGAATCTAGTCTTACCTTGAAATTTTGGCGAATTTTCAAGTTCTGTATAAACTATTAAGTTTTCTAAAATATGAAACAGTGAATATGCACATTCTGTTTAAATTCTCAATTAAATGGAATAATAAATTTACATTCAGTTCTTTTATTCCGCTGTTATGTGTTCATATTTGTGTACGTCTCAGCCTATTGAATATGTTGGGTAAATGTCCCACTGTGGCAATGCTCTATATATCGATGTGGGTTGGTATAACCGTACCGGTATAAGGAGGGTCATCACACCTATAGTATCCTGCCAAGCCAAGAAAACGTATGATTTCTGTGACTGTCTTTGGCTATTCCCATTTCATAACTGCCTCAACCTTTACTGGACCCACCGCTACACCTTCTCCCAAAATCACATGTCCCAAAAACTGAATTTCCCGCAACCGAAACTCACACTTTTTGAATTTAGCATACAACTGATGCTCTCTCAAAGTCTGCAAAGTAACCCTTAGATGTGTTGTATGTTCTTCTTCTGTTGCTGAATACACTAGTATATTATTTATAAAGACCACAATAAACTTGTCCAAATATGGGTGGGATATTTTGTTCATCAAATTCATGAAAACCATCGGTTCATTAGTCAACCCGAATGGCATCACTGCAAACTCATAGTGACCATACCTTGTTCTGAAGGCTATCTTATCAATGTCTTCTTCCTTGATCCTGAATTGATGATAACCTGACCTCAAATCAATCTTGGAGAACACCCTTGCTGACTACAATTGATCAAATAAATCATCTATTCTTGGTAATGGATACTTATTCTTGATAGTGACTTTAAGATAGTCTATACACATTCTAAAACTACCATCTTTCTTTCTTACAAATAATACCGGAGCTCCCTAAGGTGAATGACTAGGCCGATGAAACCATTCTCTAACAATTCCTGCAATTGCTTTTTCAACTCTTTTAACTCTACCAGTGCCATCATGTACGGTGCCTTTGAGATCGGCATACAATCTGGCTGCAATTCCACTATAAAATCTACCTCTCTATATGGGGCTAATCCTGACAAATCCTCTATAAACACATATGCAAATTCTCTAACCACTGGAACTGTCTCTACAGACTTATCAGACCCAACTAAACTTACTGCTGCTAAATATACCACACAACCTGCATTTATTAACTTCCTAGCCTTAAGTGCAGAAATGATAAACTTTGGAGTGTAAAATGGCATACGTTGAAATTCAAACACAGCTCCACTAAGATGACAAAATATGACTCTTTTCTTTCTGCAATCCACCACTACCCCATAAGCTTCTAACCAGTCCATCCCCAGAATTATGTCATATTCTTTCAACTGTAAAGCATATAATCTTACTGGTAATTGATTCCACTGTATCACTATTGGGACCCATCTAAATAACATGAATTGAGCATATAACCGCCTGAAGGAACCTATACCACTAACTTACACTGCCTTTCCTCCAACGGATGAACCATATTATCTATAAAATCCTCAGAAATAAAAGAGTGCAAAGCACCTGGATCTATCAAAACTCTTGCTAAAAATTCAAAAATAGGTATTATACCTTCAATTAAATTAGAAGCCTTGGCCTATGCCCGCGTAATAGCCATGGCCCGTCCTCGACCTCACTGGAAATGTGGTCCTCTGCCTCGCTCTATCAGTAGATGCTAGGGCTGCTGCTGCTGCTGCGCTGCTCTACCATGGTCGTACTCCCTGAGGTAGGGACAGTTTCGGATCAAATGCCCTAGCTGATCACAATTATAACATCTATAACCCGGGGGAACCATGGGCTGCCTTGTTGTGCTCTGCTATGACTCCTCTACCTCTAGCCTCAATCCTCATCCATGTTGAAAAGTCTGCTACCTGCCACCTCCTCGTCCTCTAAATATTTTCTTCAACTTCGAACCCCACTTACTGAACCCTGAAAAAGATGGTCCCGCCGGTGCCTTACCCTTGCTAACTCCTGGGGATTGATGTGGTAGCCGAAAGCTACCCGACTCCCCCGACTGACGAGCCTATACGAACCTTTCTAAAATTGCTACCCATTGTGCTGCCTCCTCTACAATCTTGCACATAAGAGGGATCACTGCATTCTACAATTCTGGCCACAATCCTCGGATGAAGTACTCTATCATCATAGCATTATCTATAACCACGTAGGGTACATATCTGTTCAATGCCATGAACCTCATATGATATTCAAAAATTGACAAGTTTCCCTATTGCAATGTTCTAAATTGTTCCCTCTTTGCATGTTGAATATGTACTGGAAAGAATGTATCATTAAATACCCCCAAAAACTCTAGCCAAGTGATGGAGTCCTTCGTCTGCCTACAAACACTGTCTACATCTTCAGCCTCCGCCACTCCTGCGCAAACTCTCGCAACTGGTATGGAACTAAAATAACTCTATTCCATTGTGGACACAATGTGACAAAAACCCGCTCGATCTAATTCACCCAGTGCTTCACTGTATCTGGATTTGGACCTCGTATATATGTAGGTGGTTGCAACGTCAAGGATCTCTCCACTAGCACAGTAGGCTCCTCTACACTAGCTGGATGTACTGGTGCAACCTGGGGTACTGGCACAACTGGTGGTAACTCGACTCCTGGTGGTGGCGGGGGTGGTGCTACTAGTACTGGTAGTGCCTCCTCAACAACCTGAGGTGCTACTGCTACAGGTTGAACTGAAATCTGCTAATCTAGCCTCATCCGTATCTCTGTGATACTCTCACATAATCTCTCAATCAACTGATGTGTATACTCTTCTAGCTCATCTCTACCACCTCCCCAATCCCTCCTGTCAGCCATTTCAAATAGGATTCCAAACCACACAACATACTAACAAATCAATACAAAACCAGGGTCAACTACCAGAGTGGACTAAAGTAGAGATCAGGCTATGTAAATCACCCTGTTCTTTCATATTTACACGGACCTTGCTCTGATACAAATTGTGACGGTCCTCGTCGATCAAACCCGTTAACCTATTAATGAGCTTGAGCCGACTCTGCCTCTTGCGAATAGGCCAATGCCTCGCAAGGGATATCAACATACATGTCCATGGAAATATAAAAGAACACACTGAATATATATAAGATTGCACATCCCACACATAGTTACAAGAGAATTACATAGCCAAGTCTCGACAAAAGTCAAGTAAAAAGTACTACAGCATAGGGCACACCCCGAGGCACAACAGAAAGGAAAATTACACTGCTGGAGGAGTAGACCCAAATCCGCTACGATGTAGCTCCGAACTAGAAGAAGGACGAGAACCCTCCTACTCTCCTTCACCTAAAAGGAGTAGGGGTGAGCCTCACAAGTCACTGGCTCAGTAGGAAAAATCCCTCAAAAGCTGAAACATTGTTAACCACATAGAAGCAGGAGTAAAGCATCTATCTAAACAATTAATAAAGCAATCTAAGCATGGTGCTACAATTGCGTTTAAATAGCAATTATACTTTTCTAATATGAATTGAACTTCCATAAATAAACAGCAAACCACACTCAAAAGTACGAACTAAATAAGGGTAACGCCAAACACGAGTCACGAAAACTAGTTTGCGACACCAGCTATTGACCTGGACAAGAAACATATGTCTACCTCTCAGCCTCGCTGCCAAGGACGAAAGGTCCAGCTATCGCTCCACCTCAAAAGAGTCAACAAATTGTAGAGAACAAACAACACCACAACTGCAGACCACACTACTACAGCTCCATGTCTAACACCTTTAAGGACTCCAGCCCGAGCTCCCTAAAGTGAGGCACTGAAAAACAGGACTAGTCGAGGACCAATATGTCTACTGGTGTCCATCCCCCAACCAAGAGCGTGCTATAAGGGACAGAACACAACCACAACACAAGAGTCGCTATCCCACTGTCGTCTTTCCCTGAGCCGGACGTACAAAAAAAGGAGTGAGGGCGTTCAAGAAGACAACACAGACCACGATGGTACACACATGTACTGGGACAAACCCCGAGCAGCACATGCCTGACTCACAAAGAACCTGGAGTACCTGACTCAAGAGGTAACCACGGAAGGGGTCATACTACCCAACTTGCCATGTACACACAAATCATGCAAACCTGGAATTCACATTCACAACGCATACCAATGCATCGCTTTCATGCTTTAAAATATATTAAACAATATTATATAACCACCGCATAACATGAAATATGCTAACTATCCTCTGAAGCAAAAATGAGACGGGTCAGGTGGTCGCCTCTAAATTGCAAAGTACACAGATGACGCTTTTCAATGGTTGAATCATGACGGATCAGGTCATTGCATTCAAAACGCGACGTCTGGGTCCATCTCCTTTCAAGCCACAGTTCCCATCCAGACCTTCACCTCTAAAAATCACACAAACCACCCTGTACAGGTATGTAATCCCCATATTTGCATTCACATAAACACCTACACATGCTTGCTACTCATCATAACCATTTCCATGCATAAAACACTTCAAAACACGATCCATTCAATCCAAAATGAGAAGAATTCCCCTACCAACGCGAAGAACGGCATTGCTCTGGCATTTCAAGTGCTTCGAACAACCTCATTGCGACGGTAGCATGCCAAACCACACACCGCAAATGCCGAATCACCCAAAAAACCCACAACAATCCTTCCCTCAGTCAAGCAGCATTTCCTAGATTGTTTGGCCAGGGCTTGGCCAACAAAACATCACAGTCCAAATCGTGACGGTGCATGCGATCATATTTAAATCACGACATACCTCACCGTTGCAATTAAAACCCAACGTCCCTACATACGCCACATGGCGTGCATGTAGCCATGCACTTGGAATAGCAGCATGTAAATCGTGACGGCACAAGAGGTCACGTTTCCACAAAACGCGACGCCTGTGTTGGTCACGTCTACAAAAAGCAGACCATAGGCTTGTTGGGCTTGGATTTCCGACCCACAACTCTCTCAACCTTCTCAAACAATAGAAACACAACTAATAGGCCATACACTGGCCACCAAACCCATTAACCTGTGATCCAAACATTCACAATGTTACATTATCTCTATTAATTGAGCCTCTAAGGCTTTTCATATTTGTTTAATGGCCACATTTGAAGCATATAATTTTAAAACCATTAATCTTAAAAGAAGAAGGGAAAATAAATTAAAACTTGAGTAATTTTTTTAATTCCATTTTTTCCTAAAGATTCAATCAAGGTCATGCTCTATCATGATTGAATACTCACTGTCTATTTTTCTGAAATTTAATCTGACTCTTTCTCTCAATAAAGTCAATGCATTTGGTCTCTTGCATCGACATAGTCTTGTTCTTTCTCCATGAACCTGGTGTACGCCTAGGTGAACCGTCAACTCACAGTATCCTTCTAGGCTAGGTTGACACGCCTCTCTCAAAAAGCCCCAAATACTCTCAACACTCCAAATTGTTAGTTGTTCTTCTCTGCAAATTATCTTTGTCTCTCGCCCTTGCCTTTGGAAGAACCTCTCTTCTTCGACAAAGAACTTCTTATGAGGCACTGGATCCACTCACTTTCCGGTAAGGCACAATCTTCATCTCTTGAATCTCCTGTGTCTCATCATCCTCACTCTTTTTTCTTTCTCTCCCCTTCTCTGTCTCAATAGCCCCAAAACTCACACCTAGGAGAGGATCAAAACCCAGAGCACATGCCAATTCTGGTGTGGATCACAACATTGAAATGGGAAGAGAACTGGTTCTGATGAAAAATGACATAGATAAAAATCAAAACAGCAACCATGCTTCTTTCACATCCTTGCATGAAATTCTCGATACCAGACTTCAAGCTATGAAGATGTACCTTGAGAACAACTATGATGATCTGAATGCCCACTCGGCCAGGATTAAGGGCAAACTTTATGGCAGTTCATCTGCATCTTCAGCTCCTCCACAACGATAGGTGTTAAGCCCCATTATTCTGATGATGTCATAGGGGGAGACAAGTTGTGTTATGTGTTTTGATGATGAACAAAACATATTTTGATGTTGAACTAAACATATCTATTGTGAACAAAAACATTTTGATGTTGGACTAAACATAATTCTTTTGATGATGACTATTCTTTAATTCATGTTTGAAAACCATGTATCGACTTGACATGTTGATAGTTTACATGAATAAAGTACAAATGTCAAGTTACTGCACTGGTTCAATTTAGAAAGTCAACTTGTGTAATGGCCCCGGCGCCTAGATCCCCGGCTCCCGCCAAGAATCTGACCATCGACATCGCTGCTCACAGGCCCGAAGACCCAGAAGGGCTAACGGACCAGCCTAACAAGGTATGTAACGGAATTAAACGACAAGTGAAAGAAAACGTCCACTAAAAGTACGAATCTAGGATAGTCCCAAGTACAAGTGCTGAAAAAAAAAGGGATAACAGGTCCCTTAGGGGCATACCCCAAGGGTGAAGAGTCACAACTACAGGGGAACACTACTTACGAAAGACGTCGTCTACTACGACCCGGTCTTCTCAGCCCTCCGCAGAAGGTGCTGCTGTGAAGTCTCATCTGAAAAGGAGAGAATGAGCTTTATGAAGAAGCTCAGTAGGGACTACCAATCCCCCACTGGTTCTAAGAAACAGAATAGATATATGATTTAATAGAAAATAAGCAATTTAATCTATTCTACTAATAGAGTAAGTGCAAAAGCGTAAAGTAAACTACACGGCCATCGGTTTAAACACGTCGGGACCTGAAACCCGTGTAAACCACTGCACTGAGACGAACCCCAAGGCTGCAAACACAGACAGAGAACAACTGTCTGGACAAAGGCACTAGCACGGAGAACAACTACGACTAGTCAACCAGTCAGGTGCGCCACACACCTTTCCCTCGACCACCAGTCCATGTCTACCACCTCCCATCAGAGTGATACGTGGAACTAACGTAACCACACGACTGCCATAGTCTGGCGGGACTACGGTCCCACGCCTGGCCCATCTAGATGGTACCGGAACCACTAGAGTGAGGCAGTGAGAAGGACTAGCTAATGTACGTCAGAAGAATGCCTAAACCACCTCAGCGTACCAAACTTAGCCAAGAGAGCTATGTAAATGACTCTATGCCATTGTCCGCACCATTTTCCCCTTAGCTTCAGAGTGCATAACTCGAGCACTCCCGCCACCAAGAACTCCCTCAACCAGTGCACGGGGACGGGGGGTCCCAGGTAATGGTAACAACCTTTCACGGGACAAGCCTTCAAGTGCCAAGCACCAGATGAATGACTAGTGTAGAACCGTGCTAGGAACAGCACAAGTGCCAAGAAACCAGAGACGTAGCAGAAGGAAACTCCGAACAGGTCGCCAGTCACTATCTGTCCTAGAAATCGTCAGGGTCACTGTCGCTTTCTCTGAAGAGGTGACGCTGTCGCAACCTGAAGGCGACACCCTGCCTATCGCGACCTGGGCCAGAAGGCGATGAGGGAAGTGTCGCGATCTAGGTCGTGACAAGGGCCACAGATAGCAGTCTAGGTGCACACCCGAGACCTCCACTAGCCCCACCAGTAAACTAGGTCAGAAGGTAACAACTACCTTGTCCCAACCAGAAAGCGATAGGGTGATCGTCTCTACAAGACCAGAAGGCGACGGGGAGACACGTCGTGTGCTGGGTCGTGACAAGAACCTTGTCACGACCACAGATATAGACGTGGGTGTCAACCCGAGGCCTCCCAAAACACCCCTAAATGGTAATTTTGGTGCACACAAAGGGAGGGGAGCATGGAGAATGATGTAAACACATGCTAGAGGCACAAACCACCCTCATCACACCCATGCATGTCAAGGATATGCATCTACACTCCAAAAACCTAACATGCTTGCATGATAACTCTTAAAACCCCACCCAACACAAGCTCAAGAAGCCAAACATGCATCATACACACCTAGCATGAATCTACAAGGGCTTGGAGAAGGGGAAGGTAGTCCTAGCATGACAGAACTAGGGGAAAGGATAAGGGTCCCTACCTCAAATAGAAGAGCCAACCCGTTGGGGCCTTCTCGTGTGCATGGCCACCTCCTCTTCGCTCCAAGCTACACCCTCATGCCATCCACAAGCAATGTATGCCCTCCTACATGTCGAAGAATAAGTCACATGCCAAAGAAGGATGCCGCCACCAACACTCTCACAAGCTCCCCACGGAGAGGTCTCACATAGAGGGGGTCGGAGGAAGGAGAAGAAGAAGGAGAAAGGGGATGAAGAAGTAGGATATGTTGTCCTTGCCTATATAAGCCACGGAATTGAGAACACGACAGCTTGGTGGTCGTGTTCAGTAATGAACGTGACAGCCAACTTGTTGCGACCCCAAAGTCATGGTCAGACGTGACCATCGGACCCGCCATGTGTCACCCTCACCATGAATGCGACACCTGACATGTCACATTCATCTGACAGTGTCTCAACACTGTGGACGTTCCGTTTCGCTCCTGAATGAACTCCGGATGGTTCCCCGAACGTTGAGTGTGCTCCCTCGATGGCGACGTTGGCGGTTTGTGATGCCGGTTGACCCTTTTCCTCGCTCGTTGACTCCCGTTGAGCGAGTTGACCGAGGGGAAAACAATGAAACCAGCAAAGAAAGTGAACGGGATGTGATCACGAGTGCCTTACCTGTGCCCAAGGAAGTGTTCAGATCGCATGGGTGATGTAGCCTTACGTAGCAGTTGATGGCGGGACCCCGACTTTCTCCCCTTTGGCTGTCCAAAGAGAAGAAGCTCTGCGGTGTCATTTGAGGTGTTCCTGCAACAAAGAGAGCTCTATTAGACTTTAGGGAATTGTAGTAAATGTCCAGAAGTAAAGAAAAACGACCCAAAAGGTGAGCCCTGTACCGATTGCGGGCTTGAGAAGAGGGGTGGCCAAGTGTTATGACCACCCTTCTTCCCTCTGTTTTTGGTTTGGAAAACCCCTTTTAGGTTTGTAGGGATGTGCACTACATGCCTAGAGTGTGTGTGTATGGAGTGAGTAGCATGTAAAGCTAAGAGAGAAAGAAGGAAAAGAGAAAGAGAGGAGGGAGATGTTCCTCGTTTGCAGGCATGGGTGGCTGCTTTGTGGACTCCTCCAGCTCGTGGTGAAGCCTCCTCAACGCTCCAACGGTTGAGAGGAAGAGAGGAAGCAAAGGTGGAAGCTCTCAAGGGCTTGAAGTAGGTTTTCTCTCTCTTCTCTCAAGGCATCAAGGTTCTAGCTCGTCCAGCATCTCCCCCCTCACTTAGAAGGCTGAGGACCTTCATATATAGGCAGTGGGGGTGGAGCTAGGGAGCCTAGGATGCTCAAGTTTGAAGAAACACACTTGAACATGCGGCAATCCATGTAGAAAGGCTAGGCCAATGGGAGGGGGCCAAGTAGGGCTTTTACTAGGTCAAGGGAGTGCCAAGGTGGCCCATTTGCCCGTTGGGAACGGCCCTATGCATTGCATGGGCGAGGGAATGGTGCAAGTGGGCGATATTCTCAAGTAGTTGTACAAACCAAGTAAACTCAAGTTGATGTCACATGATGCTGCCGCCAACCCCATGCAGACGTCAACCTCTGTGGACGTCAATCAGAGTCGACGTCAAGGGAGTGTGCCGTCAACCTGGAGTCAGCAATGTTGTCGTTAACATGGGATTCGAGGCAAGTCAAGAAGCAGTCAAACAAGTCTTATTGGGACATGAACCACGCGGGGATGGGCCAAATCTCACGTCTACAAATGCCCCTCCGAGACATCTGACCTTGCAAGGAAGTGAAGCGGACTGAAAGGTTGGTGTCTCGGTTAACAAAGGATGTAGAGATTTTATGAAAGGACCATCTCCGAGGATAGGAATTCTAGCAAGCCACACAAATGAGTTAGGCTAGAAATAAGTGACGAATCATCTGAGAGACAAGTGTGAAAAGGAGAGAGGGTGATCTACCCGTGTAACTACAACCCAACGGTAGGGTTCCCGGCATTGCCAAGTAGGACTTTGACTAGTTTCTGGTGTTGTTTGAGTCAATGGAGTCATAATATGATGGTTGAATCATAGAAATCTCACAACCGAAGTCCGTCGAGACCTGCTGACATAATCAGAATGTTTGTCCAATCAGGGGGTTGTGAAAAAGGGATTGATTGTACTCTCAAAGGATTATCAAAAGATTCTAACTGAAATCATTGTTTGGAAAGCCGGAAGTCCAGAATTAAGCTCATGACTGGAAAACGGTTCACATGAACTCAATAAAACCGGAATGATAACTTTGTGATGTGCCCGGTGGGACTATTTGGGATAATAGGCAACAAAGACCCGATATCAGCTTGATATTCAGGGAGGTGGTGCTGATTTGGCTGGCCACTTGAGCGGAGTGCCATGCAGCGATTGAGGAAAATCTCCATTTTTTTTTAAGTTAGTAAGAGAATGTTAGCAGTGAAGTCCTAGATGCATGTTGGTGTGGGTTTCCTATCTAAAATGCAAGTTAGAACCAGAGGAAAATTCTAAGGCCAAACAAATAACTGGGAGATCGCAAACCCATCATAGTTTTTGGTAAAGGGGAACTCTAGGTTCACAGTCGCCAAGTTATTCGCCTCTGGTGACTAAACCTATGTTAGACATACCTATACGACACTCAAGGTCGCATGAGCGTTCTCGAGTTTGAACCATCACCTATGTTTAAATATTCTGCAAGATAACTCGTAACACAAGACGAGAAATAATGGCCATATGAATAAGAGAGCTGAAAATTCTTCCAAGGTTGACGCCCAGATCGATTGACGTCAACCTACCGTTGACGTCAACATAGGCATCTATCTACCAAAGTAGACGTCCACAGATGTTTCCGCCAATAGTGAACCGACGTCAAACAATGATGACATTAACACGCCAGCAGATTAAACCGAAAAAATACCAATGGGAGGCCATTAGGACTCTTCCATTCTCAACCTCCATCCTCTCTTCCGCAACTCCGAACCAAAAGACTTTGGGATGACCTGCAGTAGCTATCCATGGCCTCCACATCAACTGGGAAGTCCACGAGCACAAAACCGGGTGTTTTGAGCGAGGTTTCGGGTCATCTGAGCACTCGACTGGCTAATGAGGAGGTATGTATTGCTTGTTCTTACTTCTTTCTTTCTTGCTGAAAATGCCCATACCCCTTCTCATGGAGCTTCCTGGATGTGCAGGAGGTGCCTGCCTTCCCAAGCCAAGGCCAGGTACGGGCCTTCTTCTGGCTAATCAACCGGATGAATGCAATAACAATCGATATGAGGAGCTACATAGGAGCATGGAATCTGAGCTTCATGGTCAGGTGGGGATTTGATGCCCAGGGATCACTCGTGGATCGCTGGCACCCACAAACACACTCATTCGTGTTCCAGGGATTCAAGGCAACTGTGCTGCTAGAGGAGGTGGAGCTATTTCTCTACTGGAAACGCTGCCTGGAGTATGACATGATGACTCCTCTTCTCCCGTGGGAAGATATCCTAGCAGACATCGTGCAGGACAAGAAGGAAGTGCTGAGGATGATGAACAAGAACGGGATCTTCCTGGACCAGCTGGCCTGGTGGTTGATCCAGCACGCGAAGAAGATAGGCGGTGAGAGGGCGACCCGTAGACTGACACTCTGCCTCGCTAGTGTTTTCTTGTTCCCTACTAGTGGTGATTTCCTCCTATACAAGCATGTGGGAATCCTGTCTCTACTGTGGCATGGGCAGTCACTTGCCCCTGCAGTGTTGGCACACCTCTACAACTCCCTCACTACGATGAGCTTAGGCGGACGCACATGCGGGAGCTTGTTCCTACTTCAGGTATGGATGGAGGCTCATTGAAAGGTTGATTATGCTGAAAGACAACCCACCCGCTCCAGAATTTTCCTTCATAGTTCAGTGTACTATAGTAGATGATGGTATGAGCCAGAAGAGGAGATCAAGTGTGTGACTACACACATGAAGAGCAGAGACACGTGGCGTGACTACCTTGGTTATTTTCTAGTGGAGGACTTCAAAGTGAGGCCACTGTTCATGCGGACTATTGAGTTTAGAGTTTGCACTAGGGAGGATAGAGATCTGTGGCTCACTGGTCCTGATCAGATAGTGGTGTACCAGCCACACTGGTGCCAGTGTCAGCTAGGAATGCCACGGGGAATTCCAGCTTCATCTCACTGCACTACCATGATCATGTCAGGAAGGAAGGAGAAGCTGATGAAAAAGGCTAAGAAGACTTTGGAGAAGTACACAGTGAGCCAGAATGTGGGACAGGCAGTGCAAGAGAACTGGGAGGACATCTGGAAGTATGAAGAGTACATTGACACCATTCACCCTATTTCATGTGATTTCTTCATGGCTCGTAGAGCAAAATGATGTACTTTTCTCAATTTAATAAGTGTAACACAAGCTTGATGAATAAACAATGAATAGCATTGAGGCCAATGTGTTGAATGTGTTGAAATGAGTTGAATTGTGTGTTCTATGAGGAATTGAGAGTGACTGTGAACGACAGGTTGGCATCCACATCGATGGACGTCAACAACAGGTAAACGGCCACAAGTGTACCGTCAACCACTAGACTATGGATAGACATCCAGATCCATGGACGTCAATAGGAACGTAGACGTCCACAAGCAGGTCGTTGACCATGGTACTGGGTCTGACAGGGTACCTCGAGACAAGATATAGACAGCTAATTACTGGCCGTCAACTCAAATTCCACAGCCACTAGATTGACGTTAACTTCAAATCAACGGCCACCATGTGGACGTCAAATATAAAACGTAGCTTTTTGGTCCCGAGGCTATCTCCGGCGCCTCTTCACGCCATTTCCAACTGCCGGAGCATCTTTCTTCCGCTGTCTCACCTTCTTGATCACACACTTTCACTCTCTAATCTTCCAAAACTTCTTATAATTCCTTCGATTCCCTCTCTTTTTCTTGGACTGTGCTGGACTAAACTGCGGGATCAGACTAATGGCAAGGGGGAAGAAACCAACTCTCTTGGACCGCCCTCTCCGGATGGAGGAAGAGGAGGAGGAGAGGATGGGGGAGGAGAACATGGCAGAGGAGGAGGCGGACCCAGCGGCGACAAATGTCGGTGGCAGCATGCTGGAGGGGGAGGAGATAGCAGGTGATGATGGAGAGGAAGAGGAGACGGGGGGGAGGCACCCCAGAGGCACCATCACTGGCCAAAGGTCGGTTAAACTGACCCTAAACCCTTGTGTGGATGTATGTAAAAAGTGGAAAAGAAGGGGGAAACAGAGGAGACGCCGTCGGGTTAACCAAGAACTTGGCATCAACATCGGTTAATTTTGGTAAACGGCAACAATGTTTTCGTCAACTTTTTTATTAACGGCAATCAATCTTGATATCTAATTTTCGGTGTTTTGTGTAGGGAAAAGGCCGGATGAGAAGTAGGGTGACTTGGGACCTGTGTTGGGCATGGTACAGGGCACTGCTGGAGGCCCAACAGACCCGGGTGGCACAGATGGGGTTTGGGCACCTCCTGGCAGTGCGGCCCTTCCACGTGGACATCCCCTACCTCGAGGCATTGAGGGAGAGGTGGGATGAGGACTAAAAGTCATTCATCATGCCTTGGGGACACATGATACCCACATTGGAGGATGTGGCATATCTGACAGGACTACCAGTTCAGGGAGAGCCGGTAGTAGGACAAGAGAGGAGGGACTACCACGACGAGGTTGTAGAGTTGTTGGGAGTAGAGTTCGTGGCCGGACGGAGGAGGCTGATCCGGAGCATCCTGGTAGGAGCCCTCTCAGACGCAGTGGGTCTGATAGGAGGGAGGAGGGAAGCGTTGGAGACCATAGATGAGTTCGGTGCCGGAGTGCGAGCATCGATTCAGCTCGGAGGGAGGAGCGAGGAGCAGTCTATCCGGATTTTCGTGATGTATCTTTTTGGACGGCTCTTGTTCATGACGCAGTCATCCCAGATGAACTGCAAGTTTCTTCTTCTACTGTGGGACCTGGAGCAGGCGAGCAGGTATGCTTAGGGCGCCGCGGTGCTGGGACACCTCTTCTCTCTCCTCCCCGGCAGCTCGCAGCGTTCTCAGAGCACCGGGGGCTTCACCCCCTTCCTTCAGGTATTCAACTTTCTTTAATGCTCATCATTGATTAAATTGATATAAATTGTGCCTGACTGATGCATTTTCTTGTCTTGTACATCTGGGGGTACACCTGCCTCCCTATGGGGCTCAGTGTACAGACGGAGGGGAGCCGGGCCATGGTACCCCTCATGGCCTGATGGGAGGTGACGCCCAATCTGAGGGTGATGGATCGGCACATGGAGGATGTGTGTGCACGACTAGACCTCTTCCCCCACGACCAGGTATAATCCTCAACCTTCACTCTTCTGCTTTCATTTGCTATCTGATGTGATTGATTGACTAATCAGTCTTCTTCTTCTTGCAGTTGGTCTGGACTCCTTACCAGAGGGAGGCAAATGCATCCCACCTGGCCGTGGCGATGCGTTGCCCTCTATTTGACCGCCATGTGCTACTGCCTTGCCTGGAGACCTCCAAGCCCCTCTTCTTAGAGTTGGTAGTATGCACTCTGGGATGGAATCAGTCGGCCCTAAAGGTACCCTCTCTAATGAGAGAGGGACACTCCCGCCGACGCTTCTTCCTCGAGGACCGTGACTAGGGCGAGGAGCACGGCAGCACCATCGCCTACTGGAGGGGCGGAGGGGAGCAGGTCCTACAGCGCACCGACCTCCAGGATTGCACAACGTATCTGGTTGACTACTGGGTACGCTATGTTGGGTGACTTCAAATGGACCGGAGAGTGGTAAGTGAACTCCCTACCCTAACCTTTTGACATCTAATTAACTGATTCTAACGTGCAAGTGTGAATGACAGATGCCTGAGTCTGAGGCTGTGAGGCTCCTGGAGGGGAGGCTGGTGGAGCAAGCTGTGGAGATGGAGAGACTCCGCGTCGAGGCACGATTTTTGGTAAGTGACAACTCACCTCACCTATGTGATTGATTATGATTTGATTTCTGGACTGACCAATCTATGTGATTGCAGAGGGAGGAGCTGGCAAGGGTGTGGACAAGCCGAGGCGCAGGGGCGAGCTCGTCCGCATAGCCTCTCAGCGGGTACCTGGTGGTCCGGCTGCGAGAGGCTCTGGACAGAGAGGAGGCGAGGATCCAGGAGCTGGAGGCGGAGGTAAGACATTAAGTCACCACCTTTCTGCACATGTTTTGATTTAGACTGACATATTTCTTTGTTTATGTGCAGCGGCAGGGAGCGGGGGTGACCCTCCAAGCGTAGATGGAGAGCCTGAGGGTGGACTTGATGACAATATAGGGCCGCCTGCTCGAGGTGAGGGAAAGGGAGAGGGAGGCGGAGAGGGGTCGGGCGTAAGCCGTCGTGGATCTAAAGTTCTTGAAGAACCGGGTGCTGAAGAAGCGCCGAGAGCAGCAGCGACAGGCCCAGCCAGAGACGCCAGTGAGGATGGGGTCAGTCTTTGGGTCCCTTGACGATCTCCTATCCCTAGGAGACCCGTCAGTGGGGTGAAGAGGAGGACCACGGACAGAGGCGTCGACGGCGACGAGACCACCTCTCCCAGACCAGCGTCGAGAGAGAGAGGAGGAGGAGGTAAGCAGCTCAGGTAGGTAGAGGGCTAGCGAGGGGGAGAGGAGATAGGAGTGAGGAGCGAGGCTCCAGATGTATCACTAGGGGTATGCCACTGTCATGCTATGTACTGAATTTGATCACTTTATAGTGGACTTTTGTGCCTTTTATTCATCCAATGTGTACCTGAATTGTTTGCCAATTTTGTTTCTGCATCCACAACACTTAAAGGATAAAAGTTAGCGTAGATCTGTCTTTAGCCCCTTGCCTAAAAGATATACCTTTCTTGCGACTTGTTCAAGGGGCTAATATCTAATTAATGATAGGAACACAAATAAAATACTGAAGGGAAATATGTACATGTATTTTTTTATGATTTTTTATTTTTTTTATTAAGAAAATAAGAAAACATGTTAGTATATATACATGATACAACTATTTTTTTTGGGTTTTAATTTTCTAAAAAAAATTTTATGATTAAAATAAGTGGAAAAATATGTAAATAGCGGAACTATCAACAGAAATATGTACGCATCAATAAACTCTCTTTTTTATTTTTTCATTTTCTATTTTCTTTTTGGATTTTTCTAACACATATTCATCACAAGTCAAGGTATAAGGTCTTCATAATCCACTTAATCACAGAGGCCATGAGCAAGGAGGGTCGTGCATGATATCGTTGACATTGGAGATTGCCCCTAGCCTTCTTGATATTTTTCACCATGGAAGGTCTTACAAGGTCAAATTTCCCCTAAAGAGAGAAATTGGAAGATGTAAATAGGAAGTCATGTAAGGATTTGCTCCAAACCACTTTTTGTTTCCAAACCAACAACTCGCACTGAAAGACTTAGTCTTCAATTATTTTCAGCGGTACTTTTCATTTTGATTCTTTGGTGGAGGCATGTACTATTTGCTACCTCCTTGATTTGGTCAGCCTTTTTCTGGGTACGTACTTTTTGCTACCCTTTTTTGACCTTGTGGTTTTTCTTTACCATTTAGGCTTGGTTTGGCATTTTGCCTTTGCATTTGCATTTCTTCCATTGCCCTAATTTATTATGACTTTGTCTTTCAGGTAAGAGTGGGTGGTCCCCTACTTGTAGTTTGCCCCTTTTCCAAACTTGACCGAGTGAGAAGAGAAAAGGGGTTACATTGACCAAATTTGACACATCCAAGTGTACTTACGATTTTCCAGCTAATGGTCAATACTCCAACATTGTGTGGTGTTTGAGGAGACCCTACCTCACTAGTGGCCAAGCGAAAAAGTAGAGTCTCAAACCCATGACATTGAAAAGTGATGAACAACAGACTTGACTGACTGACCAAGTAAGGGTAGAACTTCTTGAGGTAGACTGCATTCCACGGATGTGACAACTCATCTCCCTCGACGTCCACTAACCTGTAAGCGTTCCTCGAGTATGCTTCTTTGATAATGAACGGACCTTCCTAATTCTCTTGCAATTCACACCTGGGACCTAGTTCCTTAATGAATTTACGTTTTAGGACCATTTCACCCACTTTAAATTTTCTCTCAAGAACTTTTTTGGCATTAACATGTGCAATTCTTTGACGATAAACCTGCGCATGGTCGGCCGCTATCATTTGCCTTTCGTCTAAGAGTTCAAGTTGTGCTAATAAAGCCTCCCGACGTTGACCGAGGTCAAGTTTAGAATCCAATTGAACTCTTAGTGAAGGGTGAAAGGTGCGCGGAATTATCTAAAGCAGTAATCTAGAAGGATGGTTGAATAGATTACTACCAATTAAAAGCACTATAACCTTCTTTTCGATACAACATTGACTTATTGAAAACTTAGATAGACATGTATTGAATTCGAACTATGGTGTGTGTGCAAGTTGTGATTAGAAACTAAGCAACTTATCTAGCGTGTGAATAATCAACGTGCCTATCAAACATCTACCGTGAAAATGCGCAAACCATAGGATACGAAGATTTAAGGTGGTTCGGAGTACACAACTTGTGTATCCTACGTCCACCGTCCACACACACATGCAGAATGACTGCTTATCAGCGAGTTCAACTCTACAAACACACACACGCATGTTGTCTGATGCAAACACGCAATCAGAACAACAACCCACACATGAATAAAGCACAAGAGACACTTGAACCACTGCCACATACACAGAGTAGTTAAAAAGTATGGAAGGAGAAGAGTTCTAAAAAGTAGAAACAAATCTTGATGAAGAACTGTTCGTGGTGGTCGTCCAGAAGAACTCCAAGCTTCAACTTGACGATTATCAGATGATGTAGAAGCTTGAACTGTGGACAAACCGACTTCAACTCCGCTCGTGAGATGGATCATCCTTGAACTGGATGGAGAGTTGAAGCAAAGTAGTAGAGAGAAGCTTTTCTTCTGACCTTTGGTTAGGGTTTTGGTATTGTGGCTTCTTGCTGTGAAAATACCTTTATATGGCCTATATATATGGGTGTCCAAGTATGGAGAGTCGTTCTTAAAGGGATCACCCTAATATAGAACATATCACAATCACGTTTCTGACTTTTCTCTTCGTCTGTCGATAGGTGATTTATAGCTGTCGACACCTACTGCAGACTTCTGGTTTCCAGAACAATGCTAGTTCCTGGAAGTCTGGATCTGTCGACAGGCGATATGCTGGCTGTCGACAGGCATCCTATATCTGTCGACAGGTACATTTCAGTTGTCGACACATACTATTTTATTTGTGTTTCCAGTAGCCTGTTTGTTCTGGACTGGTCTATCTATCGACACATGCCTTGGGGGCTGTCGACACATGACCACTTGAAGTGTATTTCTTGGTCTTTTGCACTTGACTTTGGTTGATTGTCTTGTGTGCATTCATACCTACATCAAAAGACATTCTATGTAAGATATAATGGATACATGAATAGTCATAGAAGCACTATTTTCATTTGTTCATTTCTTTCATATCTTTGTCATATTTATCATGTTTCCAACATCAATGTAACATCAATTATGTTAAACATCATCAAAAACATTTAAGCACATATCATCATACACATTGTAACCCAACATTCTCCCCCTTTTTGATGATGACAAAATGTATAATTGATGTTTTCTCCCTCTTTTGACAACATTCAAAAAGACAAATCATGCACACATGGATAAGAATGAAGCAAAGAACTGTGTTTTCATTTATTGATCAATAAGTACATACAGTTACATAAAGGACATCCATTGCATGAACTAAAGAAAAGCAAAAGAAGGGAAATGACATAACTGACAGAACTTACAGACTCATGAACCAATCCTCGTGAAAATAAAAACTAGATGACCCCAAACTAAATCTCTAGACATCGTCATTCTCAAGAGCAGGGGGATGATGGAACTCATGAAACTCTTGTGTAAGGTGACCAAGCTGCTGCTGAATGTGAGTTTGAGAAGTAGCAAGGGTGTCCAGTCTAGTGTTGCTGGCCAGTAGTGTTCCAGAAGGGGATTTTGACAGAAATGGATGGAGAATGAGTGTCCACATGGGATTTTAAAGTTGAGAACTGGTTTATATCCATTACAAAATGTCATAAACATTAGAATTAAGACACATAAAATTCTACAATGGTTAAGAGATAATACTCCGGGAATCTTAAGTTATAGCATTTAGAATACATCGTTCAAAAACATATGAAAATAAGATAACCCGTTTGAATAAAACCATTGTAGAATGACATGTTCCTTATGTTGAACCACTCTATGTTTGTCCTTGTATTTTGGTGATAACAAAACTTATGATGATATCAAATATATCGTTGTGATAACAACATTTATGATTAATTAAATTGAATATCATGTTTCATTTGTGTCGCATCAATCTCATAACAAGATGATTAGTCTCACAACGATTTAATAAGGCGCACTAAAATGCTAAATCGATGTTCATTTAATATACATCGATTTCTATTCAAAGTGCCACATCGATTTTGATAACTACACAATTTTTCAGGTTAAATTTCCTACATATAGTTAACTTTAGACCGTCTGTGCCCATAAATAATGTGCAATTTGATTTTTAATTTCCTTTCATCCATAAATAAAATTTTGAACATTTTAGTTAGAACATATATATAGTTAGATTTTCATTGAATGTTGTTAATACTTTTTGAATAAAGTGTTCTCACTTTTTATAAGTATATTGTACATAAATAATTTTTTTAAACATCTTTCAATTCTTGTAAGTAGTAGTTGTAAATAAATCAAATTTTAATAAGTTTTTAATACATAACCCACTCCCATCTCATTAAATAAATAATAGTATACCTCACCCACTACAATCATGCCACATACCCCAACCTAATAAATAAATAAAACATTTTTAACACCCCTCTTTTAATCATATGATGCCACAACCCCCATACCCATTTAACCATTTCTTAAAAAAAGTCAATATTAATCTAACCATTTTCCCCATTTTTATAGTCTTCTGCCTCATCCATTGGAAGGTTCACGAAGAAGCTGGAAGAGGCCAGGCTGGCTGGTTCGATGCTTAGAATTTTTTTTCTAGTTTCCATTTTCTTTCTGTATTTCTCTGTTCTTCCATAGTGCAGTGAGGGAGACGAATTGTGAGAGATGGAGAGCTTAGCCAGTTCAGATTTTAGTTTAGTTCTTGCCATTTCTTCTGTATTTTTCTTTGTTGAGCAGAGCTTTGAGGGATGTGAGGATTGTTGGGAAGGAGATAGAATAGTTCTATTTCCTGTTATTGTGGATTATTCTTCTGTTCTTTTTAGTTCGGCTACTGTGAGAATTCCAGAGGGGTTTTAGGATTTGCAATTCTTGGGTTCTCTTTTTTCTGGTGCGATTGTTGGGAATTTTCATTTCGTCTGGTTATATTGTTTTGTGAGGAGGTTTCTGGTTCAACATTTTTCTTGTTCAGCAAATTTTATTTTAGAGAAGAATTCGATCCAGTGGAAATGTTAGGATTTGATTTCTGTCATTTTCTTTCTTCCGTAATTGTTCTTTCAAGCATGAGGGAGGGAGACGGGGTCTTCCAAGGGAGATTGGTTACTGTTGTTCTTGCTCTTGGGATTTTTGATGAGATTTTTGGGTTCCAGTATAGCATTTTGGGTTTTCCTCTTCTGAGTGCAGGATTTGAGAGATTGCTTTGTTCTTCTGTGGAGATTTGATCCAGGGAGATCAGGGGTTCGAGTTTGGATTTTTCTTCTTCTCTCCTGTGAGGTTTGGGTTGGGGGTTCTGCTCATCTGGGGGCTTCCGTTTCTAGTTTTTTTTAGTTCAGATTTCTTTGGGCATTTCTTCTGTGCTAATTCCATTGCTTCTGTGCTGTTTGAGACCTGAAGGGTTCCTTTTACGTTATTCTTGGATGAGATAAATTGGTTAGGTCGAGAGGATTTGCCCGGGGCGATTTCTTCTGCTTCTTCTGCTCTGTGATGATTTTAGAATTCTTCTATTCTTCTGTACTGCTGTAAGAGATTGCAGGGAGTGGAGCTTCTTTTGTTCTTCTGGAGCACCTGGTGAGGACGATCCAGGAGGTGTGTTCGAGGGGTCCTGAGGGCGACAGCATCCTGAGGTCTTTCGGAAGCTGAGTTCATATTTGGAGAGGAAGTCGTGAATCTATGTTACTATGGTATCAGGGAGTAGTTTTGAATTTGTGAGGATTTACGAGTTATTCAAATTTTTCGAGTTAATCTTTTGTTCTTGTCCTTGTTCTGCATTGGTAGTAGTAGGTGTTTGATTTAGCAATATATATATATATATATATATATATATTTTATTCTGAAACTTAAATTCAAATCTGCTTGAATTTTCTATTCAATTCTTGAGTTGTGAGGATAGTTGATCCGGTGTCGTGGAGAGTTGTGACTGTTCATCCCCTAAGCTTTAGGGGTACATTGGCTCGATAATTTTCTGTTGAGATTCGCTAATTTCAATTCTACTTGTTCTTCCATTGAGCTTGACATGTTGGATGTGAGGAATTTGATTGATGAAATTTATAGAATTAATTGCAATATTATTTTGGTGAAAATGTGAATGGTTTCAAGTCAAAGTAGTTTAATTCATGCTTTATTCTGCCTCTCCGTGGATATGACCTGTTCTCACCATCGTGCTAGTTCCTTTTTGTGATTTTAATTCTGTGAGACAGTTTAGAGGAGGTGAGCTTGTTGATATGTGCAAGGAACTCTAGACAACGGAATTGCACAATCAACAAAGCACGCGCATCATCTTGGCGCCGTTGCCGGGGAGGCATTAGAGTTTGATTTATTTCTGTTTTGATTTGATTTCATTTGCTTTGGACTTTACATTGACTTGTTATTGGGCTTATATTTCAGATTTGCACATAAGGAGGACCATGGAGATTGGGCTTGGCACTTGAAGCCCATTGGAGGGAGCTCGCTGATTTCATTTCCTAATTTCTTTTAATACAGTCATTATAGATAGAAGAGTGTGAGTGAAGCTTGTAGTGAGGACTTCTTGTATTCTCTGTGCATGTACAGAGATTCCTTTCACGTTGGCATGTAATAATTGGCCTCTTGGTGGTTTGCTTGGATTTAGCTTATAGTACCACTTTATATTTTTTTACCTTCATTTCATTTAGTTCAAAAACTAAATAAAAATTAAAAAAATCTAAAATTAAAAAAAAAAATTCAAATCGCTCTTTCATGTTAGCCGTTTGTTTGTAAATAAAAATTTCATCTCTCAAGATTAGAATCACATGTTTTAGGACATTCATCATTTTAATTGTCATTTTATTTTTTTTCTTGCATTGAAGAGAGCGGGGAAAGGTAAGATTTCTCTCTCTCGTTTCATGCATTAGACTTAGCATTAGAAAATTCATTGTTTGAATTTGATCTTTGCATTTCATATTTGTAATTGGGACTGCTTAAGGGCTTAACCCATTAGATAAAAAGATAAGGTGAGGGATTTCATCACCCTTTCCTTTGCCCAAAAATCACAAAAATTTTCACACTTTGCATTTGCCCAAACTTTTAATAAAAATCAGTAGACTTGGCCCTAGGGTTCATAATTAGATTTATCCTTTCTTGAATTCAAAACTTCTCTTTAAAGTCTGGTGTCTAGGATTAGAGGTTAAAAAGCTTACGCTTAAGCGAGCTAGAGGTTACTTAATTGGGTCCTTGCGAAAGCAAGGGGGGCCTCCCTCTACTCCACCTCTTACCTGGCCAGTACAAAAAGAGTAGGATTGGACTTAAGCAAGCATAAATCTGATTTTGAGAAAAATAACATAAGTCCAAGGAACACTTAGTGGTAGGATAATTTGATCTGAAAGTGTTTGTTTGTTTGTGTTTGTTTAAAAATTCATCAAAAATCAATAAAAATCTTAAAAACTCAAAAATCATAAATAAAAGGCTTTTTATCTGTGCATGCTTGGTAGACGTTCCCAGAATTTAGATTTGGCCCAACCTATAGACGAGATTGAAAGATTTTTCCATAGGATGGCCAACCAAAACCAGAACCAAGTTGCTAGAAATTTAGAAGAGGCTGCACCCAGACAGATGAAGGAATACTTCATTCCTTCTGACTATCAACCTGCCACTTGCATTAGGCCGGAAATTCTGGCAAATCATTTTGAGATAAAACCTGGTACCATTCAGATGCTGCCATCCTTTTATGGCAATCCCAATGAAGACCCTTATAGGAATATAGATGAATTCATAGAGATTTGTTCCACTGTAAGGATCCAAAATTTCACTGAAAATGCCTTAAGGTTGACCTTATTTCCATTCTCCTTAAAAGACAAGGCTAAACATTGGTTGGGAACCATAGGGAGAACTATCACAACATGGCCAAAAATGCAGCAGGAATTTTTAAAGAAATTTTACCCGATTGGCCGAACAAACACAATGAGGAGAGCTATAACTGGATTCTCCCAACACCCGGGAGAATTAATGCATGAATCATGGGAAAGACTAAAGGAGTTGCTTAGGAAATGCCCCCACCATGGTTTGTCGAGGTGGCAAATAGTTCAAGCTTTTTATGAAGGTCTGACAGAATCGAATAGCAAATGGTTGATGCTTCGTGTGGGGGAGCATTCATGACTAAGAGTGAGGATGAGGCATATAATCTTTTTGAAACATTGAGTGAGAACTCTATCAATCATGCCTCACTCTACTCTTATGAGAGAGCGTTAGGACCTGTAAAGAAGGCAGGGATGTATGAAGTAAGAGGAAGAGGGGAACCAGACTCTAGGGTAGAAGATCTGATAGCTAGACTTGACCAAAGATTGGAGCAGAAGTTGGAACAGAAATTTGATCAATTATTATCTTTGACTGGGCAAGCCACACCCATTTTTTTCTCAACAACCTGAAACTTGTGCTATGTGTGCTAGCCCAGCTCATCCCACCGATGCTTGTCCCACTACTGCCCAATTACCTCCTTTTATTCAGGAACAAGTCCAAGCTGCTCAAGGCTTCTACAAACCCTCCTACGATCCATATTCCAACACATACAATCCGGGTTGGAGAAACCATCCAAATCTTTCATGGAAAAATCAATCTGAACAAGTTTCCCAACCTGCCTTCAAGCAATCCATGTACGGTCAATCCTATCCCAATCAAAATTCGGGATTTGGCCAATCTTCTAACTCCAAACCTCCACAATACCAAGGAAATCAAAATTCCAATCAATTTGCTCACACAAATTTCCAACAACCTTCATTGAATCAACCACCACCTCCTCAACCCAATTGGGATGATAAAATGAATCAACTCCAGAACATGATGGCGACTCTATGCCAAACTGTGCAAGAACAACAAACTCAATATCAAACTCAAAATCAAAATTTTCAACAAAATTTTGCAAGGTTAGAGTCCCAAATTGCTGATGTATGTCAAAGGAGGGAGACTGGTCAGTTACCAAGTCAAACCGTAGCAAACCCAAGGAACAACCCTCCCGGATTCTACCAGAACCAGCAATACCACCAGGGTCAGGGGTACAGACCACCACCTGCTAGACAAAATGCACCTCCACCACAGAACCCACAACAAGCTTTTGTCCAGAACATTCCTGCACCTCAAAATCAAAACCAACCTATACAACAGGATCATCCTCCTGCCCAAGCTAGGGGCCCGCAAGTAGAAAATGCAAAAACTGTGTCTACCTTAAGAAGTGGAAAATCAGAACAAATCCTCACCCACACATGTCAAATGAGGATAAAGAAAATAAAAACGAAATTGAAATTGAAGAAAATGTTGCAAAAGACAAATCCAAGGGAAAAGAGAAAATAAATGAAGAACCTCTAGACACAATCAAGAGGAATGAAGATCCAAACTGTTACATCCCAAGAGTTCCTTTTCCAGAAGCTTTAAAACCAAAATCCAAAAACAAATCCACTGGTAATGAAGAACTCTTGGAACTGTTTAAGCAAGTTCACATCAACATTCCTCTCCTTGATGCTATCAAGCATGTGCCGGCCTATGCCAAATTCCTAAAAGAAATGTGTACTCCAAAACGTGAAGTGAGGAACAAAACTGAAACCATCATTCTTCCAGAAATTGTAAGTACCATTGTCTTGAATCAACTTCCTAAAAAGCTCAAAGATCCAGGCACTCCACTAATTCCTTGTACCATCGGTGGAGTCACTTTTGAGAGTGGCCTTTTAGATTTGGGAGCCAGTGTCAACCTCCTACCTTCTGCCATTTTTGAGAAATTCAAGTTAGGAGAGTTGAAACCCACTTCTGTTGTCCTCCAACTAGCCGATCGATCTGTTACCACTCCTAAAGGCCTAGTTGAGGACGTGATTGTAAAAATCAATGATTGTTACTTCCCTGCCGATTTCATCATTTTGGACATGAACACTCCCCAAGATTTGACTCAATCCACCATCATCCTTGGTAGACCCTTTTTGGCCACAGCTAGAGCCAATATTAACTGTGCTACCGGGATGATGGATATATCATTTGGAGATAGGCGGGTTAGTATCAACATTTTCAGGGCATCTAGGCATCATGATGAAGGAGAAAGTTGTCTAGTGGTAGACACCTTGGAAGAGTCTTGTGTGGAAGAAGCAATAGACCAACCCTGTGCTCTAGGGTTTGAGGGAGAGGAAGGACAATTTAATCCTATGTTTCAAGATAATGATCCATCAATTCCATTTGAGTGTCCTCCTAAGGTTGAGCTAAAACCACTCCCTGCGAATTTAAAGTACATCTTTTTAGGAGAGAATGAGACATGGCCCTTCATAATCGCTAGTGATCTTGAGGAAGGGCAGGAAAGGAAATTGATTGATGTTTTGAAGAGTCATAGGAGAGCTATAGGTTGGACAATAGATGATCTGAGATGGATAAGTCCTTCAGTTTGCACCCATCGCATCTACTTAGAAGAGAATGCCAAAAGTTCAATCGAAATGCAAAGAAGACTTAATCCCAACATGAAAGAAGTTGTTAAAAAGGAAATTGTCAAATGGCTGGATGCAGAATTTATTTATCCCATCTCTGATAGCCAGTGGGTTAGTCCAACCCAAGTTGTGCCTAAAAAGTCTGGACTAACCGTGATTCAAACTGAAAAGGGTGAGCTCATTCCCACTAGGCTGGCTACAGGATGGAGAGTGTGCATTGACTATCGTAAACTGAATGCAATGACCAAGAAAGACCATTTCCCCTTACCTTTCATTGACCAAATCTTAGAGAAACTGGCAGGCCAAAAATTCTTTTGTTTCCTTGATGGATACTCAGGGTATAACCAAGAGGCTATTCACCCCGATGACCAAGAAAAGACCACTTTCACATGTCCATTTGGAACCTTTGCCTTTAGACGCATGCCATTCGGGCTGTGCAATGCCCCTGCAACTTTTCAACGTTGCATGTTGTCTATTTTCTCAGACATGGTTGGGGATTACTTAGAAGTCTTCATGGACGATTTCTCTGTGTTTGGAAATGACTTTGATTGTGCCTCGACCATTTGACTGAAGTGCTCAAAAGATGCATTAATGCCAATCTTGTCTTAAGTTGGGAAAAGAGTCACTTCATGGTTAAGGAAGGAATTGTCTTAGGGCATATTGTCTCAGGGAGAGGGATAGAGGTAGATAAAGCCAAGGTAAATCTCATTTCCGAATTACCTCCTCCCAACTCTGTCAAACAAATTGATCTTTCCTTGGTCATGCTGGATTCTATAGGAGGTTCATCAAAGATTTTTCCAAAATTGCAAGGCCATTAACTTCTTTGTTAAAAGACACTCCATTCATTTTTGATGAAGCTTGTCATAAAGCCTTTGAGGAATTAAAAGACATTTTGACCAGAGCTCCAATTCTACAATCTCCAGATTGGTCATTACCATTTGAGATAATGTGCGATGCTTCAGATTATGCAGTAGGTGCCATTTTGGGCCAGAAAACTGATAAAGGATCTGTGGTGATTTATTATGCAAGCAGAACATTGAATGATGCTCAGATTCGATACACAACCACTGAAAAAGAGCTCCTAGCTGTTGTTTTTGCCTTAGAGAAATTCAGATCTTATCTCTTAGGAGCCAAAATCATTGTTTTCACTGACCATGCTGCCTTGAGGCATTTGCTTGCCAAAAAGGATGCCAAGCCTAGATTGATCAGATGGATTCTATTATTACAAGAGTTTGATTTGGAAATTCATGATAAGAAAGGATCCAAGAATGTGGTAGCTGACCACTTGTCTAGAATAGTTGCCCCGGACTCTATGCCCATTAGAGATGCTTTTCCGGATGAGCACATTTTAGCTGTCTCCAACATTTTATCTCCATGGTACGCACACATTGTGAACTACAAAGTCATTGGACGAGTACCTGGAGATTGGACCAAAAATGAGAGAGAGAGATTCTTTGCTAGAGACAAGTATTTTATTTGGGAGGACCGGAGCTATTTTTCATAGGACCAGACCAAGTGATAAGAAGATGTGTCCCTGAGAGTGAGCATCAAAGTGTCCTCAAGTTTTGTCATTCTCTCGCCTGTGGAGGACACTTTTCAGGAAAGAAGACTGCTGCTAAGGTCTTAGACTCTGGTTTCTATTGGCCCACATTGTTTAAGGATGCCCACCAATTTTGTAAGGTCTGTCCTAGATGTCAAACCATGGGAAACATTTCTAAAAAGGACATGATGCCTCTTAACCCCATTTTGGTTGTAGAGAGTATTGATGTTTGGGGGATAGACTTTATGGACCTTTTCCATCATCCTTTGGATACACATACATTCTAGTTGCTGTTGACTATGTGTCCAAATGGATAGAGGCCATTGCCACAAAGACCAATGATCATAAGGTGGTTATCAAATTTGTTCAGAAAAACATCTTTTCTAGATTTGGGTGGCCCAAAGCAATCATTAGTGATGGAGGACCTCATTTCATTAACACCCAATTTAGGACCCTCCTAAGGAAGTATGGGATTACCCATAAGCTAGCAACACCTTACCATCCCCAAACTAGTGGCCAAGTGGAAGTATCAAACAGGGAGATTAAAAACATTCTTCAAAAGTGGTTAGACCTGATAGGAAAGATTGGTCAGAAAGGTTAGATGATGCATTGTGGGCCTACCGAACTGCTTTCAAAACTCCCATTGGAATGTCCCCTTACCGGCTTGTCTTTGGAAAATCATGTCATTTGTCGGTCGAACTTGAGCATAGAGCCTATTGGGCTATTAAACAAGTCAATCTTGACTTAGCCCAAGCTGGTCAACAAAGGACCCTTCATCTGAATGAGCTAGAAGAGCTCAGAAATGAGGCCTACGAAAGTTCCAAGAACTATAAAGATAAGGCCAAAGCATTCCATGACAAACACATTCATAGAAAAACTTTTCAAGTGCATGATAAAGTCTGGCTATTTAATTCTCGGCTTCGTCTTTTTCCGGGAAAATTGAAGTCCCGGTGGGATGGGCCTTACATGGTTGTCAAAGTCTATGACAATGGCGTTGTCGTTATTCTTGATCCTAAAACTGGACAATCGTCTACTGTTAATGGGCAGAGGTTAAAGAATTTCTTTGAAAGCCCACATTCCTTGAAAATTGATTCTACCAAGTTAGCTGAGCCGAATGGAGCCTAATTGCGTCTGGCTGAAGACGATAAACTTAGCGCTTCTTGGGAGGCAACCCAAGTGTACAGATTTTTTTACCAGGTAATTCTTGTCTTACTTTCTTTTCCTGTGAATAAGTAGGGGGGGGTAGGTAGAATAAGCATGCATTCATAGTCCTCAACCATTACTTCATCTCTTTCTATTGAGCTTGTACATATGCAAATAAAAATTTTACAATGTTTCATCCTTGAATAAAAATTCGTGGCTTCGCGCATCCCAAGACTAGGTGTATGATCTTTAACCATTAAAATTTTATAGTTGTCACATTCCCTTGCAAGTATCCATGTTAGGTAGCCTCTAGTAAAGGATTGCATGTACTTATTGTCTACTTATGTAAGGATTTATGGCAATAAGTTTTCATACACACACTACACAGCCACTTAGACTAGTTGAACCCGAATGTAGCAAATTTGTCAAGGCTAGTAGGAGAGAGGTGATTGGTTTTCTCCTCTCCCCTTAAGTGAATTGCGAAGGAGGTGAAGGCATGTGATCGAGGAACCTGACTATTCATCCTTTCGTAAAGAGGAAAAGAAAAGAAATTCAAAAGCAAGAAAAAAGCAAAAGCAAAAGAAAAATATATCCATGAAAAATGCCCCCGATCTGAGTAAAGTTGGACTCGCTACTCTTGAAAAGTGATGGGTTGTGCAGCATTATGGATGAAAAGAAAAAAAATCTGAGTGCACAAAGTGCAAATAAAGGGACAAAAGTCCTCAACTCAGAGAAATAATCCTCAAGGAAGATGGGCAGAATGGAACTGAGAGAAACAACCCAATCTGACTGAACAAGGATCTTACTCCAAAATTCTTTTCTTCTCCCTCAAATCAATCTAATCTCAAATACTAACTGAAGCAGAGGAGTTTCAGAAGGGCTGATGTGAACTCTTAAGTGAGCTACCATTTGTGCACTAATTTCTTGCCATAAGCCCTTACAATTAGGAAAGACATGTCATTACATTAATCTTTTACATGATGGTTATTCAAACATGAGACATTGTATCTTCTAGTCTTAAATTTGGAGTAATTTTTTATTGCTAAGGGACTAGCAATGTTTAAGTAGGGGGGAGTGATAACTACACAATTTTTCAGGTTAAATTTCCTACATATAGTTAACTTTAGACCGTCTGTGTCCATAAATAATGTGCAATTTGATTTTTAATTTCATTTCATCCATAAATAAAATTTTGAACATTTTAGTTAGAACATATATATAGTTAGATTTTCATTGAATGTTGTTAATACTTTTTGAATAAAGTGTTCTCACTTTTTATAAGTATATTGTACATAAATAATTTTTTTTAAACATCTTTCAATTCTTGTAAGTAGTAGTTGTAAATGAATCAAATTTTAATAAGTTTTTAATACATAACCCACTCCATCTCATTAAATAAATAATAGTATACCTCACCACTACAATCATGCCACATACCCCAACCTAATAAATAAATAAAACATTTTAACACCCTCTTTAATCATATGATGCCACAACCCCCATACCCATTTAACCATTTCTTAAAAAAAGTCAATATTAATCTAACCATTTTCCCCATTTTTATAGTCTTCTGCCTCATCCATTGGAAGATTCACGAAGAAGCTAGAAGAGGCCAGGCTGGCTGGTTCGATGCTTAGAATTTTTTTTCTAGTTTCCATTTTCTCTCCTGTATTTCTCTGTTCTTCCATAGTGCAGTGAGGGAGACGAATTGTGAGAGATGGAGAGCTTAGCCAGTTCAGATTTTAGTTTAGTTCTTGCCATTTCTTCTGTATTTTTCTTTGTTTGAGCAGAGCTTTGAGGGATGTGAGGATTGTTGGGAAGGAGATCGAATAGTTCTATTTCCTATTATTGTGGATTATTCTTCTGTTCTTTTTTAGTTCGGCTACTGTGAGAATTCCAGAGGGGTTTTAGGATTTGCAATTCTTGGGTTCTCTTTTTTCTAGTGCGATTGTTGGGAATTTTCATTTTGTCTGGTTATATTGTTTTGTGAGGAGGTTTTTGGTTCAACATTTTTCTTGTTCAGCAAATTTTATTTTAGAGAAGAATTCGATCTAGTGGAGATGTTAGGATTTGATTTCTGTCATTTTCTTTCTTCCGTAATTGTTCTTTCAAGCATAAGGGAGGGAGATGGGGTCTTCCAAGGGAGATTGGTTATTGTTGTTCTTGCTCTTGGATTTTTGATGAGATTTTTGGGTTTCTAGTATAGCATTTGGGTTTTCCTCTTCTGAGTGCAGGATTTGAGAGATTGCTTTGTTCTTCTGTGGAGATTTGATCCAGGGAGATCAGGGGTTCGAGTTTGGATTTTCTTCTCTCCTGTGAGGTTTGGGTTGGGGGTTCTGCTCATCTGGGGGCTTCCGTTTCTAGTTTTTTTAGTTCAGATTTCTTTGGGCATTTCTTCTGTGCTAATTCCATTGCTTCTGTGCTATTTGAGACCTGAAGGGTTCCTTTTACGTTATTCTTGGATGAGATAAATTGGTTAGGTCGAGAGGATTTGCCCGGGGCGATTTCTTCTGCTTCTTCTGCTCTGTGATGATTTTAGAATTCTTCTATTCTTCTGTACTGCTGTAAGAGATTGCAGGGAGTGGAGCTTCTTATGTTCTTCTGGAGCACCTGGTGAGGACGATCCAGGAGGTGTGTTCGAGGGGTCCTGAGGGCGACAGCATCCTGAGGTCTTTCGGAAGCTGAGATCATATTTGGAGAGGAAGTCGTGAATCTTTGTTACTATGGTATCAGGGAGTAGTTTTGAATTGTGAGGATTTACGAGTTATTCAAATTTTTCGAGTTAATCTTTTGTTCTTGTCCTTGTTCTGCATTGGTAGTAGTAGGTGTTTGATTTAGCAATATATTTTTTTATTCTGAAACTTGAATTCAAATCTGCTTGAATTTTCTATTCAATTCTTGAGTTGTGAGGATAGTTGATCCGGTGTCGTGGAGAGTTGTGACTGTTCATCCCTAAGCTTTAGGGGTACATTGGTTCGATAATTTTCTGTTGAGATTCGCTAATTTCAATTCTACTTGTTCTTCCATTGAGCTTGACATGTTGGATGTGAGGAATTTGATTGATGAAATTTATAGAATTAATTGCAATATTATTTTGGTGAAAATGTGAATGGTTTCAAGTCAAAGTAGTTTAATTCATGCTTTATTCTGCCTCTCCGTGGATATGACCTGTTCTCACCATCGTGCTAGTTCCTTTTTGTGATTTTAATTCTGTGAGACAGTTTAGAGGAGGTGAGCTTGTTGATATGTGCAAGGAACTCTAGACAACGGAATTGCACAATCAACAAAGCGCGCGCATCAGATTTCACTAACAACGATTTCATAAGTTACACAACGATTTGATCGTGTAACGATTCGTTAAGTGAAACATCGATTTATCGTGCAATGATTTCATAAGTGAGAACAATGATTTGCTCTCATATCAATTTGGTTCTCATAATGATTCGATAAGTGAGCGCAACGATTTGCTCTCACATCGATTTGTCTTCTATAACGATTTGCTAAGGCTTCACGACGATTTGATTAGTTTCACATCGATTTGCTTGCCATAACGATTTGATCATCATAACGATTTCATAAGTAAGAAACAACAATTTGCTTCTCACATCGATTTGATAAGTCAAACATTGATTTTCTTATGATTGAACATCGATTTGGCCATCGATTTGCCTATACTTATAACATCGATTTGCTTTCATGTAAACATCGATTTTGTCCAAACATCGACTTCATATAAACATCGATTTCCTTTATATTCAGATGTTTCAAATATGTTTGGCACCTAATGAAAAGTCAAATATCTTCTGACAAAATGGCTGCATACATATCTCAGAGTCGTGTTAGAAAAAGATATGAACTCTATTTTTAGCATGTTAGCAGAAACACAGTGGCATGCACCGTTGATCATAAACACTCTTTTATGCTAACACTCTCTTCTATGCCTACAGACCTCGAAGACCACTAAAGTCTGATTAAGACAAATGAAGAGAAGATCAGCAACGACTAGAAGAGCTCCAACGAATCTCTTCAACGGATCTATTCAAAAGCCTCACATATAAAAGATGAAGCATGGCTGAAGAAAAGAACAAGAGCTTTCCTAAAGATCTTTGAAGGAGTGTACATCTTGTGAAAAACCAAAACTCCACATACACTCAAAGGAAAAGAAAGAAAGAGCCCGAGCCAAAAAGAAGTGTTAAAGCATCTGAAGTCTTCAAGCTTCAAGCTCCTTCTCCTCTCTTCACTCTCTCTGTGTGCATCTCTGTAATCTAGGGGGAGAGTCTTTTTGCTGAGAGTTCTTTTAGTTGGTTTTGATTTGTTCCAACTCTCAGCTTTGTTCTTTCTTTTATAAGAAAGACATCTTATCCAGCTGTAGGACTGTATACAGTAGTTAACCTAGCTAGGGGTTTGTGTCTAGCAGAACCGCACTGGGGTTTGTACCAGGAGGTTGGCTTCTTTACCTGTAAGAGAAGTGGGCTGCCTTCTTGCCCGGGAAAGAGAAGAAGACCAGCTGGGGTGCTAGGTGTTGTATTGTCCTTAAGGGGGACTGTACCCTTGGTTAGTAAAATCCCAAGAGGTTGCTTGGGGACTGGACGTAGGACTTCCATGTAGGAAGGGCCAAACCAGGATAAATCCCTTGTGTTATTTGTGTGATTGTTTTATTTGCTTCCGCACTGCTACTCTTTATCACCCCCCTCTAGATAGGTAGCTGCCGTACCCAAAAAGGGCCAACACCTTAGTGGGTGATGTTCAGTTGGTACGTGAAAGTAATGTCTACATGAGCAAATAACAATAAACAACATCTTGTCCTTGATTTAAAAACATGGAGGCTTCACTCTATTTCTAGCATTTGAACCAGCATTTCAAGTTATTGTGGGATAAGTGGTAATAAGGTCACGTTCACCTTTTGACGTGAAGGTAGACATTTGTGATGCCCGTACCCCCAGTTACTCAGTATAGGTGACCATCATACCATTGTGCAGAGATAATAAAAGGACTTTTTGACACAAAGATAACATTTGTGATGCCCATGTCCCCGGATACTATGTGAGTATGAAAGGTTGTAATGAATATTAAAGCCCAATTCTTCCCTTGCATGAATAATATGAACATACTCATAAAGAAAGGATGAGAAAAGATGAAGAATTCATAGAAATGTGTATCTGTCGACAGCAAGTATGTGCCTGTTGACAGGTAGTAAGATCCATAATGATCAAGGTTCTGGGAGTGACTATCCGTCGACAGGTAGAATGGGTCTGTCGACAGATATAGATTTTGCCAAAAAAGCATTCTGAAAGGCTTGGCTGTCGACAGCTGATTCTGGTTTCCGTCTGTACTACTCAAAACTTATTTTAGGCTTTGAATGTGAGAGATTTGTGAAGGATCGAGGACAAGGATGGATAAGATCTAGAAGGGGGGATGAATAGATCTATGCCACTCTATGCGGAAGCTTAAGCAATTTAAAAATACTTTGAGAATCAGAGGCAATTTTAACAGTGAAAAACACAGATCTGATGAGATGTTAAGTGAGTTGATAAAATAGATGAGAAACTAGTTGATTAAGTGAATCTTAAACGATCCTATGCAAGCATCTAACGGATAATAGAATCAAACCACAAATAGACAAGTGCACAGAGATTTTTAGGTGGTTCGGAAATCACCCATGTGATTCCTACATCCACCCCTCACACCCAGTGAGGATTCACTAAACAACTTGGGTAACACACCCACTGGAGCCAGACAACTCCAACACCTGAGCTTACAACTCACACAACTCTAGAGTAAGACTACTCTAGATCCCTGAGCAAGACTGCTCAACAAACACTTGAGTTCGACGACTCAAACTGAGCACAGTGGCTCACAAACAACTTTGCTAGACACCAACACAAGACATAGATCTTCTAGCAGCAGATCATGTCGAACATGAGAACATTCATGAGAATTATGCAGAAGCACTTGCACAATCTCAAAATGTCTCAGAAGAACAGAAGTACAATGAGGATTGTATGAAAAGACTTTGTTCTTCAGTGTACTCCCTTGTAGAAGCTCAGATTGGGAAGAGGCTTGGATTCTTGAAGTCCCAAGCGATGCTCTGCACTTTTGAACTTGGGGATCTTCCTTGAAATCTTCTCCAACGGATGCTTCTACTTGATCTGCTTCCTTGAGGCGCTTCAAATGCTTCTTCAACGATCACACCCCAATTCTCACAATCGAATTGATGAGAATTGGTCTTCAGAAGACACCAGGAGAGCAGAGGAGGGAGATGAACTCTTCTCGCCGCCAAAGGGAACTTTTTGGAGGCTCCAAGAGTTCGTTGGGTCTCTTGATGTGATGGATAGCCAATTGGGGGCCTTTTATACCCAAAAGATTCCAAAGATACCCTTTAGGTACAAGGGCACACGATCCTAGGTTGATACACCATCGCCCTAGGCTGACACGTGGCAATCATCCATCTTAAGTTGGAATATTTCCGTAGTGTGTCGACCTGCCCTGGTGGTGGTGTCGACACACTGTCCCAAATCTGACAACAGGCTGTTCTGGGAACGAGGTCCAGTGTCGACCTGCTCTCATATTGCGTCGACCTGCTGTCCCATTCTGCAAACAGTGTTCTGGGAATTGATCCAGTGTCGACCTGCCCTGGTGGTGGTGTCGACCTGCTGTCCCAATTCTGAAAACAGGCTGTTCTGGGAGCGAGGTCCAGTGTCGACCTGCCCTCATCCTGTGTCGACCTGGGTAGACTAATTCCTGGAATCTGCAACTCGTGTCGACCTGCTCTTTGACTAGTGTCGACACAGTCTTAGCATTTCTTCATCTTTTTGCCTTTGAGTCTGAGGTGTTGTGTCGACACCATTGTGGGGTGTGTCGACACCATCTTTGCAAAAAGTCTTTGTACCTGAAAATTAAACACTTATATCATTAGTAAAATATTTTATTATGAGTACAAATGATAAGTGTGCTTTGAAGCATGTTTTTTGAATATGTATTTCAGGTGAAATGTGTTTATCATGTTTCAATTAATTTGCATTCAAATCACATTTGTCATCATCAAAATAAGAGGGGAAATGATATGAAATTACACTCAACCCAACAATCTCCCCCTTTTTGATGATGGCAACATTAAATCCATATGACAATGAGGTTTTGATGAGATGTGATTTTAAGCAATTTTTGGTTATTCAAAGTCCTTATTTTTCTTTTGTGTTCATGCTTGTCAAAGACCTTTAAATAAAAACTCAGTCACAATTGATGGTTGTACTTCACAAGTACAATGTTACTTGAAGTAAGTTAGTTGCTTGTGCATAGAGAAGGTCAAGCAACTTGACAAGCATTCATACATTCACATTCACATAACAATGTTCAATCACATTGAATTGAAGACACAAATGAGAAATTCATTCAAGCTAAGCAAAAAGCATTTCACTTCATTCAAGAGAAACATTACAATCTTTCCAAAAGATTACAATCATTTCTTGTTCTCTTTCTTTCTTCTCCCCCTTTGACATCATCAAAAGAAATACATTATGTAGAAGGTGGAGGAGGAGGAGGAATGGAACTAAGATTGTTTCTATATCAGACAGTCTTTTCTCCATGAAAGTCAAGCTGGACTTGATTTGATCTTGAATGGTTGTGAGTTTGTGTGCAAGAAATGTTCCATTCTATCTGAATTTTCTATCAAAGTAGCTTGAATTCTGGCTAGATCAGCTGATATGGGTTGTGAAGAGGAAGATGATCCAGCTGACCAACCAGGCCTTTGCATGATCTTGAATTCCTTTGTCAAATCAGTGATTTGGTTGTCAATGTGTGCATTGAAATTCCTCATGCTCTCCAAATCATCCACAAAATGAGCAAAAGACAGTCTAGTGCTGGTGATCTCATGTAATGTCTGCTTGGTGTTGAAGACATCAGCTTGGGAATTTGCCAAAATTCCCTGAAGAACTGTCTCCAACTTTTGCTGGTGCTCCTTCAGCTGAATTGAAGCATCTGCCATTGTACCAATTAATCTGTTGAATCTTTGAGCTGCATAGTCTGAGGCAGCTTTTTGCTCTATGAACTTGGCAGACACAGTGTTCTCCAACCGTTGAATCCTCAACTCAAAGCTTGTGACATGGTTTGAATAGAGGTGTTCAAGGTTTCAAATTTGTCATTTAAAAAGAGAACAACTCTGGTGGAACAGAAGGTCCACCAGAGGATGTGGATGCTTGAAATGTGGGTTGTGGAGAGGAATGTTGAAACTGAGGTGAGAGTGGGGCATGAAAGGGAATGTCACCTTCAGTTGAGACTTGAGGCTGATCCTCATTCAAAGGAGGCTGATCCTCTTGACCTTGGGGCTGGTCCCCTTGAGCTTGAGGCTGTTCCTCTTGACCCTGGGGCTGGTCCCCTTGACCTTGAGGCTGTTCCTCTTCACCCTGGGGCTGGTCCCCTTGATCTTGAGGTTGTTCCTCTTGAGCTTGAGGGGCCTCAACTACAACTGGCCCTCTCCTAACTTGAGTACCCTCCAGTCTAAATCCCATGAATTTCTGAATATTCTTAAAGGTGTAGATGTTGGATTTAGGGATAGACTGGATTTCTCATTATCTAAAGGCACACCAAAGTGCTGGAACACTGAAGTCAGGTGTGCAGCATATGGAAGAGATCTCTTGAGGTCTTTCCTGGTTGTTTCAGATATGATTTGATACAATATTACATGGAGATTGATTTTGATGTCTTTTACCATGCAATAGAGAATGAACCTCTGAATATCTGTTAGCCTGTCCCTTCCACCACCTTGAGGGGTAATTATTGTGGTCAACATATGGTGGATGACCCTCAACACAGGGGGAAATGTGTTTGTGTTGAATTTGGTGACAAAGGTTTGTTTGGGATCAGATTTATCAGCAGGAAGGCCTGTCATGATGGTATAGGCTTCATGAAGATCAAATTCAAATTGTGATAATCTGCCCCTTCATCTGGTACTTTGAAAATTGAGGCAGCTATGTCTGTGGGCAAGTCAATAGCAATCCCCTTAACCTTTGACTGAAACCCTTCATCTGTGCATTTCAAGTTCTTGTAGAATTCCCTAACAAGTCTTGGATAGATAATTTGAAATTCAGAAATAAAGAGTAACCAAGACTGAAAAGAGAAGTAGGTCTGAATTTCTGGAAAGGTATTTGCTAGCTGAATATCTGTCAAATCCACTTTTCTGGGCTTCAGAATTAGCTTGGCTTCACTAATGGTGTCTTGAGACTTGGAAGACTCAGACGAAGATGATGAAGATGACTCTGTAGAATCTCCAGAAGAGGAGCCCGGATTCTCAGGTCTAGAAACCCTACCTCTGCCCGAAGAAGAGGGTCTACCTCTCTTGGCTGCTGGCTGAGGTGCAGAGGAGGACCCTGGTTGCTCTGCAGGGTCATTGCGCCTTTTGGTTCTTCTTTCGAATTGAGGAACATCATCCTCTGCCGGAACTGGCCTAGATGAGGCCTGAGATCTTGCTCCACGCGAGGACCCATTTTTCTCACCATGGTTGCAAGAAAGGAGTGGAATCGGGAGTTGATGAAGGAGAAGAGAGACGATTGAGAAAGGTATGTGATTGAGAGAGAAGATGTGGAATTTCTTGCCGGAAATGAGAGAAGAAGACCGTCGGGTCGACCTGATGCCTAAAAAAAAAGGGTTTGCAGTGGTGCAATACCCGCAGGAACAACAAGGGCTTATCCGGAACCCACGTTTAAAAGGTCTGGCAAGGGGGCAGTGTCGACACTGGAAGACTGTAGTGTCGACCTGACCTAGGGTGTGTGTCGACACGGGATAGGATGGTGTCGACCTGGCCTTGAAGAAAAAAATTGAATTTTTTGTGAGATTTTTTTTTGAGAAATTTTTGGGACTTCTTTAAAAAGATAATCAATGAGAGAAATAGTCATTTCAAGGATTTTTAAGAGACTTAAAAATTCATTTGCTATATTTTGCAAGAAATTCATCACAATTCAAGTTTTAAACAATTTCCAATAGGATATGAGCATTCAAAGATTTGAGTCACTGAAATGATGATTTGAGGGATATAATATATCTAACAATCAACTATAAGCTACCATATTTCTCAATGTTAAAGAAATAAAGATATCCTCTAGACTGAATGCACTTGTTCTGAAAATAAAACACAATCTTAAGGAACAACTTGATGATAAATGAAAATGATTCTTTCTAAACAAAACTCCATTAACACACATATTTTGTTTTTGTAATAGACTATCAAATGATATAAATTTTTTCACTCAAGTACTAGTGCTTTTTACACACCATAGTCCCTGGATACTTAGGATTTATGCATTGTCAAGTCTCAAAGGGTAAATAATGACCTTTTGACATGAAAATATACGTTTTGTAGACGCCAATATTTCCAGTTACTCAGTCATTATCAAAAGTATAGCACATTTTTGCTGTATTTTGAATTTTTTTTGAATTTTTTATCCCCTTTGAACAGAGATAACATTAGTGCCTCATGACATGCATGGCACTTCATTCATTGTGAAGGTGTGCAGTTTCTCAGCACAAATGTCATTGCTCTGTGGAATTTTCAAATTTTTGAGAGTTTTGTAAGATAGAAATCAATTTTATCCAACATCAGTTGCAAACAAAGAGTTGTTTTAATTTCAAGACACAAGTTGTTTTCAATCTTGGAAGAGTTCTGAATTTCTGTGGGTTGAAAAATATAGTTGACAGTTGATTAGTAAAAATATGATAGATCACTCAAAGGATCATTTGGAGACTGTAGATATCTGAATGATGACATCATGCAGGAAATTGATGAAATGCAAGAAAAGTTATGAATTTTGCAAAAGTCATGACTTGAATTTTCTAGCTCCCCCTGAGATGATGATTTCAATCATTTCCTATCAAAATAAAGAGATGCAAGTTTGTTGAAATCAAGAAAGATAATTTTCTTTTAACAATAAAAGCTCCCCCTCAGCAATTGCATATTCATTTCTTAGTACTTGGCGGAGACATATACTCTCGCATAGTGAAAGTGTCCAGACAAGCATAACCTGTCCTTCTCCAAGTCACCATTTGATATACCAAGAAATTTCAACACAATAAGAGTTGAAGAATTTATTGTCCAAGGAAATGGAAGTGGAATTGAGAGAGATATGGACAATGTGACTGAAGGAAGCAAAGGGTTATGATATGAAAAGAACTCCCCTTTAAACAGTGCATAACACTCAACCCAAACTTAAAGAGAGATCAAGAATGTGGACATTTACAAAGACCAAGTTCTCTCCTCAAGGATGAAAATCTGTTTTCAGGAAGGGGTTTAGTGAAAATGTCTGCAACTTATTTTTCAGTTTCAATGAAATGGAGTTCAAAGGACTTCTTTGCAACCTCATCTCTCAAGAAATGATGCCTAATCTCAATATGCTTGGTTCTAGAATGCTGAATGGGGTTCTTAGACAGATTTATTGCACTTGTGTTATCACATAGGATGGGTACACAACCTAAATCTTGGTTGTAATCGAGAAGTTGATGTTTCACCCAGAGAATCTGAGTTCCACATCTACCTGCTGCAACATATTCAGCCTCTGCAGTTGACAGTGCAACTGAATGTTGCTTCTTGGAAGCCCAAGAAATAAGGCACCCACCTAGAAATAAACACAAGCCACTTGTGCTTTTTCTATCTAATTTACACCCAGCATAGTCAGCATCACAATAGGCAATCAAATCTGGCTTGCAATTAACAGGATACCAAATTCCTAAATCACATGTTCCAACAAGATATTTGAAAATTCTCTTAACAGCTAACATGTGACTTTCCTTAGGATTAGACTGAAATCTAGCACACAAACACACACTAAACTGAATATCTGGTCTAGAAGTTGTAAGATAGAGTAGAGAGCCAATCATACCTCTGTAGGTCTTTGGGTCTACTGACTTACCATTTGAGTCTTCTTCTAGCTTAGCATTTATAGCAATAGGTGTGCTTGAATGCTTGAGGTTCTGAAAGTCAAACCTTTTGAGTAGTTCCTTGACATACTTGGCTTGACTGATGAAGATCCCTTCAGATGTTTGGTTAACCTGCAATCCCAAGAAAAATGTTAAATCTCCCATTAGACTCATTTCAAATTCATTCTTCATTTGATTTGAAAATTCAGTGCATAGCCCTTTATTGGTGGAGCCAAATATTATGTCATCAACATAAATTTGGACCACAATTATTTGATTTTTGACTGTTTTTGTGAACAAGGTCTGATCAACATTTCCTCTAGAATATCCTTTTTCAAGTAAAAAGGTACTCAAACGGTCATACCAAGCTCTTGGAGCTTGCTTAAGACCATAGAGAGCCTTATTAAGCTTGAAAACATGGTTAGGATGTTTTTCATTTTCAAATCCAGGAGGTTGTTCAACAAAAACATTTTTCCTTAATATATCCATTTAAAAATGCACTTTTGACATCCATTTGATAAACTTTGAAATTCATGGAGGATGCAAAAGCAAGGAAAATTCTAACTGCTTCTAGTCTAGCTACAGGGGCATATGATTCTTCAAAATCAATTCCAAATTCTTGATTGTACCCCTTTGCAACTAGCCTAGCTTTATTTCTAATGACTTGACCATTTTCATTCAACTTATTTCTGAAAACCCATCTAGTGCCAATGACTGTTTGGTCACTAGGTCTAGGTACTAATTCCCATACTTGATTTCTTTCAAATTGATGAAGTTCATCATGCATGGCATTAATCCAATCTGAACTTGACAAGGCTTCATCAATTGACTTTGGTTCAATTTGGGAAATTAGAGCTAGTGGGTCTTCTTCAATATCATGCAGGAATGAAGATCTAGTCCTAACTCTATCATTTACATTGCCAACCACATTGTCTAATGGGTGATCTTTCAGAAATCTATGTTCAGAAATTACCTGTTGAGAAGTACCCACTTCTGGGACAATATTACCTGAACCACTTGAAGATGGGGTGTTCAGGTTCTCTTCAATGTTTTCAAACTCCTCAACGGTTGGTGAAGAGTCCACAACAAATTCATCCTCTTCAGTGTCTTGTCTTTCCCTGCAAGATTTAGAATTATCAGTTGAAAAGGAATTTTCATCAAAGATAACATGTGGAGATTCTTCAACAGTTTTAGATTTAAGAATGTACACTTTGAAAGCCCTTGACACCTCAGAATAGCCAAGGAAGATAGCTTCCTGGCTTTTAGCATCAAATTTGTCAAGGTTTTCTTTGTTATTGTTGTGTACAAAGCATTTGCACCCAAAAGTTTTAAAATAAGATACAGTTGGCTTTTTGTTTTTCAATAATTCATAGGGGGTTTTGCTGATTTTTGGTCTGATCAATGCTCTATTTAGAATGTGATTGGCTGTGTTTACAGCTTCAGCCCAAAAGGATTTGGGCAAATTACTTCCTAAGAGCATGGATCTAGCCATTTCCACAAGAGTTCTATTCTTTCTTTCCACAACTCCATTTTGTTCTGGAGTTCTTGGTGAAGAAAACTTGTGGAATATTTGAAATTCAGCACATAAATCAGAAAAGGATGTGTTCTCAAATTCACCCCCATGATCAGTCAAAATATTTTTGATTTTATATGGATAAGTTGTTAAGACAGTGGTACAGAAGTTCCTGAATTCAAGACAAGTATCACTTTTGTGGGACAAAAAATAACCCAAGTAAATCTAGTAAAATCATCAATGATTACAAACCCATATCTTTTGCCACTTAGACTTAGAATTCTTGTAGGGCCAAAAAGGTCCATGTGAAGTAATTCTAGTGGCTTAGATGTGAGTACCTCATTGAAGTTTTTAAAAGATTTTCTTGTTTGTTTTCCTTTAGCACAAATCCCACAAACTTGATTTTCAACTTTAGAGAAGGATTCAGGAAGACCCTTAACCAAATTCAATCTTAACAACTTATTATTGTTCTGAAACTTGCATGGCCAAGTCTTTTGTGCCAAGTCCATGCAATTTCATCTTTATTTGCAACAAAGCAAAGATTTTCAGAAAAGTTTTTATTTAGGTTGATCATGTAGACATTGTTTTCCCTTTTTCCAAAAAATTTGATTTTATCAGTTGATGAGTCAATTATCTTACAGAAATCAGATTCAAACACAACTTTGTGACCTTTGTCACATAGTTGGCTGATACTGAGCAAATTATAATCAAGACCATCAACTAGTAAAACATTATCTACAGAGTTTGAGGAAGTTTGACCAACCTTACCAGATCCTATGATCTTTCCTTTATTTTTACCTCCAAAAGTCACTGACCCTCCCTCCTTTTCAATCAGGAATGAGAATTTGGCTCTGTCTCCCGTCATGTGTCGTGAACACCCACTGTCAAGAAACCACACATTGGTGTTGGGTGCACGACCTTCCTGCACAATAGATCAGTGGAGAGAAGATTTTGGTACCCAAACAGAGTTGGGACCATCAGAATGTTTGAACATTGTTAGTAAATCTTTTCTCACCCAAATTTGACTTGTTTTTTATTTTTGTTTTGTTTCATTGGTGTTTTCAGTCTTTTTCTGTTTGTTCTTTTCCTTAGGAATGAAAGCACCAATATTTTTGTTTTTAGTGGGAGGGGAGTTTTTCATTTGAGCATAGGAATTCAGATGAGGAGGTGGAATCCATGGATTTTGTTGGTACATCAAAAGGTTTGGGGAAAGAATTGTGGATGATACCAACAAGGGTTGTCATACCATTGGCTCCAAGGATTGGTCCAATCATCTTGAAATGTTGTCATGGAGGTCCAAGGTTTTTATAAATGATTTCCTTTGACTTTTTCTTGTTTTTCAAATTTTTATTTGAATTTTTGTTTGAGTTGTTTGTAGCTTTTGATGTTGAGCAGGTCGGCCTCTCCATGACTGGTGTTGACCTGTCAGGAGACTGTGTCGACCTGGTTGTCTTCTTTTGTTTTTGAGTTTTTGATTTGTTTTGTGTTTTGTTTGATGTTTTGTCTGATGTTTGCTTGATTTCTGTGTTCTCAAGATTAGGACCTTTGACAAATTTAATTAATGGTGCTTTGCCCTTTTTCTCACCAGATTTGTCTTTCTTTGGTTTCTGTTTGTTGAATCCTAATCCATGAGAAGTTGTTGTCATGTTTGTTCCTAGCAGTGCCTCCAAGTTATCTTTACCTTTTGTGAAGGTTTGGATAACTTCATCCCTTTCTTTTAGCTGGTTTTGAAGAGTTTTAATTTCTTCACTCTTTTGTTGTTTTTCTTGTTTTTCCATTTCCAGCTTTTCAGATAAGTCTTTGAATTCTTGGGTGGCCTTTTGAGAGGCAAGCTTTAGATCATCAATTAGGTTCATCAGATTTTCTTTTTCTTATTTAATTCTGTTATCTCATTTTCTAGCTCACAAATTCTGTTGTTTGAAGATTGGTTATGATAAAGGTTTTCAATTTTCTTTTTGAGATATTTATTTTCTTTTCTCATTTCAGAATATTTTTCAACTAATTCAGAATAAACATCCTGCCAATCTTCAATAGTGAAATCTTCAAAAGAGGTGTTTACCTTTTCTTCAGAATTGTTGGCCATGAAGCAGATTTCCTCACTCTCAGAGCTTGAGGATTTTTTGTCTTCTTCTTCTTCACTTGAATCTTCATCAGACCAAGTGGCTACCATGGCCTTTGGCTTCTTGAACTTCTGGAACTTCTTGTGCTTTTCTTTCTTGTTCTCAGGACACTCTCCCTTCATGTGTCCTGACTTATTACACCTGTAACAAATGACAGTTTCGTCAGATTTTTTATTCTTGTTGAAATTAGAAGAGGAAGTGTTTCTTTTACCTGAGGAAAACTTCTTTTTCCCAAACATTTTTCCATTTCTATATTTCAAGAATTTTTTGAATTGCCTGGTCATGAGGGCAATTTCATCCTCATTTGACTCAGACTCCTCAGAACTTGTCTTTTGTTGACTTTTGTCTTTGTTACTTGAAGAGGCCTTAAGTGCCATTGGCTTGGTCTTAATTATGTGTTCTTCATTTCTTTTCAAATTGATTTCATATGTCATTAAGGATCCTATCAATTCATCCAAAGAAATTTTGGACAAATCTTTAGAATCGTCAATGACAGTGGCCTTTGTGTGCCAAATAGAAGAGAGTGAACGTAAGATTTTCCTTACCAAGTCTGCATCTGTGTAGTCCTTACCTAAGCCTTGAGTCCATTGACAATAACCATGAACCTGGCAAACATTTCAGAAATTGTTTCATTAGACTTCATCATAAACAATTCATATTCTGAAACAAGAATATTTGCCTTAGTTTCCTTCACTTGTGATGTTCCCTCATAAAGTAATTCGAGCTTATCCCACATCTCTTTGGCAGATTTGCACATTGAGATTCTCGAATACTCTTTGGGATGAACAGCACATTGAATCATGTTCATGGCACTATAATTCAATGTGGCTTTTCTTATTTGTTCCCTAGTCCAGGTTTCTTCCTCTCCCTGGTTTTCATAGGGACCAACCTCAACCACTTTCCAAATTTCATAGTTCTGGGCTCTTAGAAAGACTTGCATTCTATTTTTCCAGTATGAATAGTCTGTTCCATTAAAGAATGGTGGCCTATTTATGGAATGCCCCTCAGCTATGAAACCTTTGGAATCCATTGACTTAAGAAGAAAGCACAGAAAGAATACTCAGCAAGCAAGCAAACAATCACGCAATCAGACACACAATACTCAAAAACTGCTCAAATCAAATCAGATCAAGTATAAACTCGCTCTGATACCAATTGAAGGATCGAGGACAAGGATGGATAAGATCTAGAAGGGGGGGGGATGAATAGATCTATGCCACTCTATGCGGAAGCTTAAGCAATTTAAAAATACTTTGAGAATCAGAGGTAATTTTAACAGTGAAAAACACAGATCTGATGAGATGTTAAGTGAGTTGACAAAATAGATGAGAAACAGTTGATTAAGTGAATCTTAAACGATCCTATGCAAGCATCTAACGGATAATAGAATCAAACCACAAATAGACAAGTGCACAGAGATTTTTAGGTGGTTCGGAAATCACCCATGTGATTCCTACATCCACCCCTCACACCCAGTGAGGATTCACTAAACAACTTGGGTAACACACCCACTGGAGCCAGACAACTCCAACACCTGAGCTTACAACTCACACAACTCTAGAGTAAGACTACTCTAGATCCCTGAGCAAGACTGCTCAACAAACACTTGAGTTGACGACTCAAACTGAGCACAGTGGCTCACAAACAACTTTGCTAGACACCAACACAAGACATAGATCTTCTAGCAGCAGATCATGTCGAACATGAGAACATTCATGAGAATTATGCAGAAGCACTTGCACAATCTCAAAATGTCTCAGAAGAACAGAAGTACAATGAGGATTGTATGAAAAGACTTTGTTCTTCAGTGTACTCCCTTGTAGAAGCTCAGATTGGGAAGAGGCTTGGATTCTTGATGTCCCAAGCGATGCTCTGCACTTCTGAACTTGGGGATCTTCCTTGAAATCTTCTCCAACGGATGCTTCTACTTGATCTGCTTCCTTGAGGTGCTTCAAATGCTTCTTCAACGATCACACCCTAATTCTCACAATCGAATTGATGAGAATTGGTCTTCAGAAGACACCAGGAGAGCAGAGGAGGGAGTTGAACTCTTCTCGCCGCCAAAGGGAACTTTCTGGAGGCTCCAAGAGTTCGTTGGGTCTCATGATGTGATGGATAGCCAATTGGGGGCCTTTTATACCCAAAAGATTCCAAAGATACCCTTTAGGTACAAGGGCACACGATCCTAGGTTGATACACCATCGCCCTAGGCTGACACGTGGCAATCATCCATCTTAAGTTGGAATATTTCCGTAGTGTGTCGACCTGCCCTGGTGGTGGTGTCGACACACTGTCCCAAATCTGACAACAAGCTGTTCTGGGAACGAGGTCCAGTGTCGACCTGCTCTCATATTGTGTCGACCTGCTGTCCTATTCTGCAAACAGGTTGTCCTGGGAATTGATCCAGTGTCGACCTGCCCTGGTGGTGGTGTCGACCTGCTGTCCCAATTCTGAAAACAAGATGTTCTGGGAGCGAAGTCCAGTGTCGACCTGCCCTCATCCTGTGTCGACCTGGGTAGACTAATTCCTGGAATCTGCAACTCGTGTCGACCTGCTCTTTGACTAGTGTCGACATAGTCTTAGCATTTCTTCATCTTTTTGCCTTTGAGTCTGAGGTGTTGTGTCGACACCATTGTGGGATGTGTCGACACCATCTTTGCAAAAAGTCTTTGTACTTGAAAATTAAACACTTATATCATTAGTAAAATATTTATTATGAGTACAAATGATAAGTGTGCTTTGAAGCATGTTTTTTAATATGTATTTCAGGTGAAATGTGTTTATCATGTTTCAATTAATTTGCATTCAAATCACATTTGTCATCATCAAAATAAGAGGGGAAATGATATGAAATTACACTCAACCCAACAATTTGAACCATATGATTGAGGGATAAAGACACATTGAATATGAAGGGTATCCCTTACAAATTTTACTCACCTAGCCTTAACTTATTCCCCCATAGTGTGTGCATATGATGACTCATCATTCAAGCAAATCATTCAATGAGACTCACAAACATACCAAGCATTTGCACACTAAAGAACATTCATTAACATGTGAGCAATAAAAAATCATTCTTATAAAGAGATGCATGTGTCAAAACTAAAACAAACCGATTACCTCATTATGAAGTTAATGACCATTATGTATAAAAAGACTATGGATACTTGGCGGAGTATATTTACTTACGCATAATGATAGTTTCCAAACAAGCCTAACTTGTTCTTCCACATGTCACCATTTGATATACCTCATAGTCACTACACATAAGGATCATTTACCCCTTAATTGGATTCATTGAATTTTGCACAACCCCAATTCTCTTCTTAAGGTGGTGAACCTATCTTCTAACAAAGGTTTGGTGAAAATATCAGCAAATTGCTTTTCAGTTGGAATGAACTCAAGTTCTAGGTTCTTGTTGGCTACCTCATATCTCAAAAAGTGATGCCTTATCTCAATGTGTTTGGTCCTTGAGTGTTGAATTGGGTTCTTTAAAAGGTTGATAGCACTAGTATTGTCACAAAGAATAAGTGCGCATCCAATGTCAATGTTGTAATCATGCAGTTGACTTTTGATCCACAACACTTGAACTGCACAACTCCCTGCAGCAACATATTCTGCCTCTGCAGTAGAAAGTGCAACCGAGTGTTGCTTCTTGGATGCCCACGAAACCATGCAACCACCTAGGAATTGACAATATCCACTAGTGTTTTTTCTATCAATTTTACATCCAGCATAGTCAGCATCCGAATATGAGACCAATTTAAAACTACTTCCTGCTGGATACCATAAACCCAAATTATACGTACCTGAGAGATATCTAAAAATCCTTTTAACTTCAACCAAATGGCTTTCCTTTGGACTAGATTGATATCCAGCACAAAGGCAAACACTGAATTGTATATCTGGCCTATTTGCAGTAAGGTAAAGGAGAGAGACAATCATACTTCGGTATTGCTTTGCATTTACCATTTTACCTTTCTCATCATTTTCCAATTTCACACTCATGCTCATTGGTAGAGGCTGGCTTGGCTTGTCCAAACTGAAATCTTTTCAGTAATTCCTTGACGTATTTTTCTTGATTGATGAAGAACCCATCTTCATATTATTTTACCTGTAAGCCAAAAAAAAATTGAAGATCCCCCATTAAACTCATCTCAAATTCACTATGCATGTGTTTAGAAAATTCTTCACACAGTGAGGGGTTAGTGGAACTAAAGATAATGTCGTCCACATAGACTTGAACAATAATTATGTGATTTCGAACACATTTAGTGAAGAGTGTTTGGTCCACTTTACGTCTGTAGTAGTTTTTACCGACCAAGAAATTGCTCAGTCTGTCGTACCAAGCTCGGGGTGCCTATTTCAAACCATAAAGAGCCTTGTGCAATTTATAGACATGGTTAGGCTTAAGATGATTTTCAAATCTAGGTGGTTGAGAAACATAGACTTCTTCTTTGATGTAGCCATTCAAGAAGGCAGTTTTATCATCCATTTGAAAGAGTTTAAACTTGTTTGAGCATGCATATGATAACAATATTTTCACTGCATCAAGCCTAGTTACAGGTGCAAAGGATTCTTCAAAATCTCTTCCAAATTCATGATTATATCCCTTTACTACCAGTCTAGCTTTGTTTCTCACCACTTTACCCTCTTCATTTAACTTATTCCCAAATACCCATCTTGTTCCAATTATAGAAATTTCAGGGGTCCTAGGAACTAAGCTCCAAACATTGTTTCTTTCAAATTGCCCAAGTTCCTCATGCATGGCATCTATCCATGAATTTTCTTTTAGAGCCTCTTCAACATTTTTAGGTTCCACTTGATAAACAAATGCTAAATGATCTTGTTCTACAATGTGTCTAAAGTAAGACCTAGTGTGAACTCTATCATTTACATTCCCAATGGCATTATCAAGTGGGTGATCTTTTGAGTACCTGACATTTCTTATTGTTGAAGGACCTAGTTGGTCTTGGTCTTGAGGATATTGCTCTTGAGGAATTTGTTCTTAGGGAGGTTATTCTTGAAGAATTTGATCTTGTGGATTTTCTTCGGGCCTGTTGACAGCCACTTCATGGTCTGTGGACAGTGGCTTTTCATCTTGATCTTCAAGTATTTTTCCTTCATCATCATCATACCTGGAAACATTTGATTTGTTAGTTTTTGCATGATACTCATCAAAAATAACATGTGGAGTCTCTTCCACAGTTTTGTTTTTATTATTATACACTCTATAAGCTCTAGAGTGTTCTGAGTATCCGAGAAAAATACCTGGATCACTTTTGGCTTCAAATTTATCTAAATCAACTTTGTCATTATTATGGATAAAAACTTTGGAGCCAAAGATTCTGAAGTACCCAATACTGAGTTTCTTACCTTTCATGAGCTCATACAGGGTTTTCTTCATTGCAGGTCTTACCATGGCTCTATTGAGGATGTAGCATGAAGTGTTCAATGCTTCTGCCCAAAAGCTCCTTGGAAGTTGGCTTTCAACCAGAAGAGTGAGAGCCATTTCCACCAAGGTTCTGTTCTTTCTCTCCACAACTCCATTTTGTTCCGGAGTCCTTAGAGAATAAAACTTGTGATCTATACCTTGGTTCCTGCATAATTCAGAAAATGAATTATTGTCAAACTCTCCCCTATGATCAGTGCGGATTGAGTATATTTTGTTTATGTTGCTATGCTCAATCTTGTTGAAGAACTCTTGAAAATTTTTCAGAACTTCATGTTTGTGGGCCAGAAATTTAACCCAAGTGAACCTAGAAAAATCATCTACAATGACAAACCCAAAACATTTGCCATTGAGACTTAGTGTTCTTGTAGGTCCAAAAAGGTCCATGTGCAACAGTTCATAAGGTTTTGAAGTAATTATGAGAGCATTTGATTTGAAAGACTTTCTGGTTTATTTTCCCTGTGTACATGCATCACAAAAACATTCATTTTTATTGAACTGAATTTCAGGAAGTTCACTTACCAATTTCATCCTCATGATCTTGTGCAAAACATTGTAGCTCACATGACCTAGCCTATGATGCCACAAAGTCAATTCATCCTGCTTATTTGCAACAAGACACAAATTTTTGTTTTTTGGTTCATCTAAATCAACTAGAAAGATGTTATTCACCCTTTTTCCAGAAAACTTGAGACTTCCTGTTTCTTTATCAACAATTTGGCATGCATTTGATTAAAAAATGACTTTATGGCCTTTATCACACAATTGGCTAATGCTAAGAAGATTGTGATTGAGACCATAAACTAAGAGCACATTGTCTATTGAGTTAGAGGCATACTTACCTACCTTACATGTGCCAATTATTTGGCCCTTATTGTTACCTCCAAAGACAACTTGTCCTCCATCTTTTTCCACCAGCAAACATAATTTTTCTTTGTCGCCCGTCATGTGCCTCGAGCAGCCACTATCCAAGTACCATTTATTTTGATTTTGGGCTGCTAGGCATTCCTGCATAGATGGATCAGACAAGAGGTTTTAGTACCCAAATTACTTTGGGTCCCAATTTTTCATTCAAGCCAAAAAGTAAATACTTTGGAATCCAAACTTATTTGAATTTTAACTTCTTCAAATTATTCCAGCATTGTGTTTCAGTATGATCAAGTTTCTTACAACAGTTGCATGATGGTTTTTGAGTTTACACAATTTCTTACTGTTTTATTTAACTTGTGATTGTTTTTGGCCCTTTTGTTGCTTGTTTGACATTCCTTTTACTGCATATTTCCAGGCCTGTCTACAAGTCTCTTTGGGTCTGTCGATAGTTTTCTTAGATTGAAGAACAGATGAAGTCTTTTGATTGTTTTGAGATTGATTACCTTTAGCCTGAGCATTTTTACTTTTAGCTTGAACTTGCTTACTTGAACTTGGACTACAATCAACAAAAGATTTGATCAATTTATCTCTGAGTTTCTTTTGTTTTTTTGGTTGATATCCAAGCCCATGTCTTGTTAAATTTGTTTTAACTCCCAACACTGCATCAATATTCTGTTTTCCTTTTACAAATTATGAGAGATCATCAGTTTTCCTTTTAGTTCTTCTTTAGCTTTTTTGATCTCTTTTTGGATCTCTTTATTCTCATGTTGTAGAGTTTCTACAAGTGTATTTAGGACTTGTTTTTCTTTTACATTTTTCTGGAGTTTTTCTTTGATGCATTCCATTTCAGCAAGATGGCTTTCTTTTTCAAATTTTAGTAGCTCAATTTCTTTAGATAGAATTGCAATCTGTTCATCATTGGATGTGCTATGAACAAGTGAAGTGATCTTGTTTCTCAGTGCTTTATCTTATGATTTATATTCACAAAATTTCTGAAACAGTAAGGTGTATGCCTCTTCCCAATCATCAACAGAGTAATTCTCAAAGGAAGAGTTTACCTCAGCGGAGTCTTCACTCCTTGCCATTAAGCACTGATTTTCTTCATCCCCAGAACTTCCTTGTGCGTTCTCGTCTTCATCTTCATCACTCCAAGTAGCCATCATTGCCTTGGTTTTCTTGAAAGTGAACTTGTCCTTTTTCAGTTTTTTCTTGAGCTCTAGGCATTCACCATTCATGTGCCCTAGTTTCTTGCACTCATAGCACACAATCATGTCAGATTTTTTGTTAGACTCAAACTTATTTGAGAAATCTTTCTTTGGAAAAGTTTTGAAGTTACCTGAGCCTTTCTTTTTGAACCTAAGAATTTTTTTGAACTATATAGTGAGCATGGCCATTTCATCATTCTCACTATCACTAGACAGTTTAGTTTCATCACTTTCCTGCTGAACCTCTTTCTTGCAACTTGAAGAACTTTTGTTAGAGGCTTTTAAAGCAATGGATTTTCTAGAGTAACCTCAGTTTCTTTTCCTTTCAGGTTTATTTCATAAGTCATTAGGGATCCAATTAGCTCATCTAATTTCATTATGGGAAGGTCTTTAGAATCCTCAATGACAGTGGCCTTAGTATGCCAGGATGATGGAAGAGACCGAAGTATCTTCCTTACTAAGTCACTCTTACTGTATTCTTTCTTAAGACCCTTCAAGCCATTTATTATGATCATAAATCTACCAAACATGTCTAAAATGGTTTCTTCTTTTTTCATCTTAAACATTTCATATTCAGACACTAACATGCTCGCTTTGGTTTCCCTTACCTCAGACGTACCTACATAGATGAGCTCCAACTTGTCCCACATTTCTTTTGCTAACTTACATATGGAGACCCCTGAATACTCCTTCGGATGCACAGCACACTGCATCATGTTCAATGCACTCCAATTCAAAGTGCCTTTGCGGATTTGCTCTCTTGTCCAGGTATCTTTGTCAGCAGGTAGCTCATAAGGCCCCTTGCTGACGATCTTCCACAGCTCATAGTCTTGAGCTCTCAGAAACGCCTGCATACGATTTTTCTAGTAGGTGTAGTCAGTGCCATCAAAAGAAGGGAGGCCTAGACACTGAGTGTCCTTTTGCCATAAATCCCTTGTTAGTTTCTATGAGACCGAATTTCTCCTAATCGTGAGATCAAGCTATTAAAGTAGTAAAACGAAGAAACCTCGCTCTGATACCAATTGACAGGTGCACGTAATTATGTAAAGTAGTAATCTAGAAGGGGGGTTGAATAGATTACTACCAATTAAAAGCACTATAACTTTCCTTTCGATCCAACACTGACTTATTGAAAACTTAGATGGACATGCATTGAATTCGAACTATGGTGTGTGTACAGGTTGTGATTAGAAACTAAGCAACTTATCTAGCGTGTGAATAATCAATGTGCCTATCAAATATCTACCGTGAAAACATGCAAACCATAGGACACGAAGATTTGAGGTGGTTCGGAGTACACAATTTGTGTATCCTACGTCCACCATCCACACACACACGCAGAACGACTGCTTATCAGTGAGTTCAACTCTACAAAAACACACACGCACGTTGTCTGATGCAAACACGCAATCAGAACAACAACCCACATTTGAATCAAGCACAAGAGACACTTGAACCACTGCCACACACATAGAGCAGTTAAAAAGTATGGAAGGAGAAGAGTTCTAAAAAGTAGAAACAAATTCTGATGAAGAACTCTTCGTGGTGGTCATCCATAAGAACTCCAAGCTTCAACTTGATGATTATCAGATGATGTAGAAGCTTAAACCGTGGACAAGCTGACTTCAACTCCACTCGTGAGATGGATCTTCCTTGAACTGGATGGAGAGTTGAAGCAGAGCAGTAGATAGAAGCTTTTCTTCTGACCTTTGGTTAGGGTTTTGGTATTGTGGCTTCTTGCTGTGAAAATGCCTTCATATGGTATATATATATCGGTGTCCAAGTATGGAGAGTCGTTGTAGAAACCCGAGAATTTCAATAATTGAAAATTGGAGATAAATAGAAAATATGACCACTTAATAATTTGAAACTAGTTAAATGTGTACGCACCATTATCCCAGATGTAAAAACACATCTAAAATTTTGTAAAAATCATAGTTAGACTTTAAATATTATTCTCTAGTGACCCATAAAGAAATTTGGGCCAATAAAATTTTTTTGGATTGAATTTATGAATTTTTGTGACTTATTATCTTAATTAAGGAATAAGTCGAAAAACCATTATCACATATACATATAGGGGTCATAAATTAAAATAAAAATTATGGTTGGACTTCAAACAATGGGTATTGACAATCTAATGAAAAAAATGGGCCGAAGGATGTCCTTTGGACCACAAATCAATTCATGCTAGGAAAATAACTCGAAATTCGGAAACATTCATTAATGGACCATGATAGGGTAAATTCTCACCCTATAGACCATCATTAGACTTCAAACCAAGCCTAAATTCGTGGTTACCACCTAAGGTAAGCTTCCATACCAATTCCATCATGAATTGGGAAGAGAAATCTCCAAGTTGAGGAAAGGTATACACAAATTCATGCCTAAAAGTTTCCTAATTTAATTAGGCAACTAAAGGTCCCTCTCTCTATAAATAAAGCCTCTCTCTCCCATGGGATGACCCCTAGGGTTATTGGAGGCATTCTTGGAGGCAATGGTGGCTGGATATCTCAAGGAGACGGCTGGAGCAAGGAGGAATCCCATGCTCTTCCCAACTCGGATCTGCAACGACCTGCACTTGAGTCCCTTCAAGATCATCACCAAAGGTTAGTGAAACCTCGACCAAACTGTTCAAACCATACATCCTTGGAAAGCTCTTCGAGTCTAGTTTCTTATGACACTATTTTGCATAATTGTTACCTAGTAGTTCGTGAGTATTAAGTGTTCTCCTACGACTGGTCGAAACTAGGGTTTTCGGGGAGCACGACTTTCTTTCACCTAAAAGGTAGGTCATCTCCATGCCAAACTCTAATTAAACTCGTCCATGCTTGCATATATATGTATAGATCATGTTATTACTATTTTTCCAAATTTTATGTTGAGAGTTTCATAAATTAAATCTTGCATGATCTTGACGCTGTACAGTCGTGATTTAACCTTGTCTTGTCATATGAGTTCCATACCTCTCAGTGGAGTCATTTGTAGACCAAGTGTTCAATATAGAACATGTTACCCTATGCGTTTAATTTCATTTGGCACTAGTTTTCTTAATGTTTGTTGACCGTACCAAAAGTATTAGCCTGAACATGAACACTGTGTTAGATTCACGTAGTCAGTCCCAATACATTTCATTACCGAGTCAAACGACCTTTGTTTCTCAATTATTTACTACTGTACAAAATATTAAAAGTAATCTAACTAAAAAAGGTGGTTTCACATGATTTGGAACACCCTAGCATTTGTTTTTATTTTTCAAACCCACAGACGTCAAACCCAATCCAAGTCAGAGTTGGAAATAGGTAGAAAAAGTAACCCAAACGTCATATTCAGGTGGCGACAGGTCGACACGTCGCTACCAGAACGCGACAACATCATGGTCGCGACCCATACAAAAAATCAGACAGTTTGGTGGTCTTCTTCAGAAGGCGACAAAATGATGGTCGCCTTCATGTTCTGAAGGCGACAGGCAATGTGTCGCCTTTTGCCTATGTCCACTTAATCGGCCATAACTCTTTCTATATACCTCGGATTGACGAGCCGTTTTCTTTGATAGATTCCTCATTCAAAGGGCTTCAATATGGTATATATGATATTTGAATAAAAAGTTCAATGAGTTATGACACTGCATTGGCCTTCTAAGGGGCATACATCTCGGTTTTCATCGTTTTGTGTCGTTCCTTGCATGAGTGAGTTTGGTCTATTCTAGGAAGGTTATGGAAAGTATTATCATGTATTTAACAACCCATATGAAAGTTAAAACATGTTCACATGATTTTTAATTGATCTTAAGTTCATGATCATGCTCTCTACCTATTGATTATTCACGTTCTTGCCTTGTTACCGAACTTGCTAAACATACAATGATACTTGCTAAAATTGGTCATGCATGATTAGTGTTTCCTGATTTAGTACTCATGATACTTTCCAAGCATGGAGTTTCCATAAATGAAGTTTCTATAGCTGGAGTTTCCATAATCGGATTCACACATGCACTGGAGCGATTCTCATGCGGGGCATGCGCATACAGTACTCTAGCACGATAGGAAAGCCCTTTCATGGCTTGTGGTGAACTCTCCGTCGGATATTCCTTCTGTCGAACTAGTGACCCCTTGACCAAGGCCTCTATAAGTCTCCTCTGACCATGGATTCCCACATGGCCGACGAGCAGGTTGTACCAATGAAGTACCCGGAAGTTAGTGTGCACGTATCTCTTCTCTCTCGGCATTCTTGACGAGATCTTTCTCTTCTCATCTTGACTTTCTCGGAGTGATTGAGTATAACACATGAAACCAAGTTATTAAAGATAGAATCTATGTAAATGTGTCGTTATGCTTCTAGATTGAACTCTTGACTTGATATTCCCAACGTACCCTTGAACTCTATATCATTATTCACATGACACACTCGATAATCATTACTATTGACATGATAGTCCTGAACTTTTTTGACTAGTCTATCCTTATTGACACACATTGCCTTCTTGTGATATGTTCTTGAAGTACATTAATGATATTGGAGTCATGGACTCAAAACTGGTTCTTGTCACCCATGAGTCGACGGGCTCATTGGGACACATTTCAGTGTTGCGCAATACGAACCTGACTAAGGGCACATATTTGGTCCTGGAGATTCTGGCAAAGTCCAGTTACCTATGGGTGTGATTGTCGGATTCGCCCCTGACAAAGTCTTGTTTACCCCAAGGTGTTGATTGCCTAGTTTTCCCAAAGATGTTCGTTACGCCAGGAGTTGATTGTTAGGTTGATCCCCTAACAAAGTCGTGTGCCTGGCGTGGTGCGGAATCATGATTGGTGCTTGGCATGGCACGTACTTGTTACACGTGATAAACTTACTTGCTTGTTACCTGCTACTGTGTGCTGGTCCTTAACCCGAGTGGCTAAAGGGCGTACTTGCATGAGGCACCAGTAGATCCTGCATGATATTCATGTGGAGTGCTCCGAGTGGGTTACTCAAAATGCTTGCTAGTAAAATGTCCATCTTGTTACATGCTATCTTGCTCTTGTTCATGAAGTTACCATCTTGCTAGATCATTGTTCAAAATATTTTGAACTTTTGAATACAACCTTGTTGCTAGATTGATCATTACAATCTCTTGATCATGCTATCTTGCATGATACACTGTACACGTGTTACTATCGATGTTTTAATTGCATTGTACATATCATGTTCGTACCTTCTACTTTTTAAAATGTAAATACTTATATCATTGCTGGAAGATGTAAATCCTATTGGGCGAGTGTGCTCATACTTGCTTTCTTTAACATTGTAGGTAGTGAAGGTAAAGCTAAATGATGGGACTTGTGCGCCAAGTGTGGAGTACACTTAGAGAGCCCATTCTTATTTTTATTTAGATTGGTCATTAATGTAATTTCCCTTTTCTTTGAGAGATAGATAGATTGGTGAGCAAGGAGTGTTTCATTTGACATTGGAGGTTGTAATATTCTTTTTGATAAATAAAGGAAGAAAATTTGATTATTGCATTGTGGGCCCTATTAGTATAAGCTATTGGTCTATAGCTTCTGAATGCTTGCTTGTTCGATGCATCTCCCAATTTATTCCGCTGCTAAAATAAAATTGGGGGCGTGACAGTCGTGCTTAAACGGATCACCCTAATATAGAACATATCACAATCATGTTTCTGACTTTTCTCTTCATCTGTTGACAGGTGATTTATAGTTGTCGACACCTACTGCAGACTTCTCATTTCCAGAACCATGCTAGTTCCTGGAAAACTGGATCTGTCGATAGGCGATATGCTGGTTGTCGACAGGCATCCTGTATCTATCGACAAGTAGATTTCAGCTGTCGACACATATGTTTTATTTGTGTTTCCAGTAGCCTGTTTGTTCTGGACTGGTCTATCTGTCGACACATGCCCTGGGGGTTGTCGACACATGACCACTTGAAGAGTATTTGTTGGTCTTTTGCACTTGACTTTGGTTGATTGTCTTGTGTGCATTCATACCTACATTAAAAGACATTCTATGTGAGATATAATGGATACATGAATAGTCATAGATGCACTATTTTCATTTGTTCATTTCTTTCATGTCTTTGTCATATTTATCATGTTTCCAACATCAATGTAACATCAATTATGTTAAACATCATAAAAGACATTTAAGCACATGTCATCATACACATTGTAACCCAACAAAGGGACGAATATCTCATATGGGAGTACCACGTCTGATCCGTATGTCAAAGCATAGGGGGTTTGCCCCGTAGGATTTCGGACTGAGGTGCGGTAGGCCCACAGAGCCTCAACTAAGCAGTCTGGCCAATCAGCGTTATTGTGAGATCTGCAAGTTTTCGTTATGATTTTGATGAGTGTTTTATTAGTAGCTTCCACTTGTCCATTACCTTGTGGATAATATGGAGATGAATGATGCAAGTTAATATTTACCACACATGTCGCGAAGCTCCTGCGAAGTGAAATGTGGTCCATTGTCGGTGACAATGCCCCGAGGCACGCCGAATCTTGCAAGGATGTTGCACTTGATGAACTTGACGACTGTTGATGCTTTGACCTCTATGAATGCTTCTGCTTCAGCCCACTTTGTAAAGTACTCGGTGGCGGTCAGAATGAAGGACTTCTTACGGATTTCTCCGGTTCTGTCCTCGAGTGGACCGACCACATAGAATGCCCACATGGCGAAAGGCCATGGAGCAATGAGAGGGTAAAGAAAGGAGGAAGGAGCATGGATCTTGTCACCGTGGAGTTGGCATTTAGCACAGTGACGAACAAAATGAGTGCAATCTTCTTCCATGGTAGGCCAGTAATAATGTCTTATCAACTTTTGGGCAATTTCTCTACCATTGACATGACCACCACATTCACTAGAGTGAGTGGCTTCAACAATGCTTTGGGACTCGATCTCATCAAGGCAACGGAGAAAGACCCCACTGAGGGATTTCTTGTGGAGAATGCCGCCAATGATCTTGTAACATTCAGAGACGCGGCGAATGGCCGTCTATCAGAAGAAGTGGCATAATCCGGGAAGGATCCATCTTTAAGATAGTTTTCAATGTCAAAGTACCAGAGATGGCCATCATCGAGGTGATTTCTGGCTCTTTTGAAAGTGCATGGACTCGAAGGGAGGGAGACTTGAGTTGAGAGAACCATGGATCAGCATGAGGATGGATTTTCAATCTTTGGACAGAGATGGTTTCAGAAGATTTCCCTAGCGGGATAGGGATAGAAGAAGCTAGGGAAGCAAGTGAATTTGATAGAATGTTCTGAGCCCTAGGAGTGCGAACTAGGGTGAGCTTCCTAAACTACCGGATTACTCTTCCTACCAAGTCCTGGTATGATTTCAACTTGGGATCCTGGGTCTGGTACTTGCTAAGGGACTTCCGCAGTATCAACTGCGAATCTCCAATTATCCTTAATTCCTTAACTCCAAGCAACAATGCCATTTTTAGCCCAACTAGGAGTGCCCCATATTCGACCACATTGTTCGTGGCAGGGAAGGTTAGTTGGTAGGCGTGCAGAATCAGTACCCCTATCAGTGAGAGAAGGATTGCCCCTATTCCACTCCCTTTAGAATTGAGAGCTCCGTTAGAGTATAGAACCCATGAAGGTTCATCATCAATAATGGCTCCTAATTCTTCATCTGGAAAGCTTTCATCAATAGGAGAACATTAGGGTAAGGGGTGGTGGGCTAAATGCTCGGCAATGGCATGCCCCTTGATTGACTTCGGATTCATATAGGTGATATCAAATTGATTAAGGAAGCTTTGCCACCTCATCAAACGCTCAGTCAGAATGGGCTTCTCAAGAAAGTACCAAATTGGGTCCTTCACACCAAAAGCTTCACCTCGTGGGCTAGAAAATAATGCTTCAACTTCTGGGCAACCCAGATGACGGCCGCACATGTCCTTTCCATGGCAGTGTACCTCTTCTCAGCTTCATTAAACAACTTCGATATGTAAAACACCGCTCTCTCCTTCTTCTCGTCATCATATTGGGCCAAGAATACTCCAGTGGAATCCTCAGTGGTTGACACATAGAGCAATAAAGGCCGACCCGAGACCGGAGGAGCGAGAATAGTGGGATTGAAAATATAACTCTTCAATTCTTCAAACATAGCCTCTCCTCTAAGCATCTAATAGAAGGGCTTACAATGGATTGATTGTTGAGAAATGAATCTCCTAATAAACTGAAGTCTACCAATCAGCCCTCTAACTTCCTTGATATTCCTAGGAGGATGCATGTCGATTATTTCTTTGGCCTTGTTAGGATCAATCTCAATTCCCCTCTTGCTAACTATGAACTGAAGCAACTTTCCTGAGGAAACTCCAAAAACACACTTCTTAGGGTTCATCTTAAGCTTATGCTCTCTAGACCGTTGGAGAACTGCCCGGAGGACCTCAACATGGCCATGTTGAGTTATAGATTTAACCAAGACATCATCAACATAGACCTCCATTATAGATTTAACCAAGACATCATCAACATAGACCTCCATATGCACATACATCATGTCATGAAAAATTGTCACCATCGCCCTTCGATAGGTTACTCCTGCATTCTTTAGTCCGAAGGGCATCATGACATAACAATAGGTGCCCCAAGGTGTGGTGAAAGAAGTTTTCTCCTGGTCTTCCTCTGCCAGATGGATCTGGTTATACCCAAAGAAACCATCCATGAAAGACAACATCTCAAAACCGGCGATATTATCCACTAGGACATCTATGTGGGGGAGAGGAAAATCGTCTTTAGGGCAAGGATGATTAAGGTCACGGAAATCTATGCAGATCCTAACCTTACCATCCTTCTTCATCACAGGGACGATGTTAGCTACCCATTTCCGATAAAGCACAACCCTAATGAATTTATCTTTGAGCAACTTATCAACCTCCTCTTTGATCTTGAGCGAAAGCTTGGGGTGCAGCCTCCTTAGCTTTTGTTTAATGGCTTTTGCATCGGCTTTTAAGACCAAACAGTGCTCGACCAAATTGGTGTCAAGCCCCGGCATGTCCTCGTAGGACCAGGCAAAACCATCGGAGAATTCTTTAAGGATAGCTACATTAGCTTCTTCTTCTTCTATGCTCAAGTTGGAACTAATCAAAACTACCATCGGGGATTCTTCGATGCCAAGGTTGATTTCTTTGGTTGGCTAGTCCGCAGCCATGGTTGGCTCATCAGACCTCTTTGTGCCATCCACATAGGAGCTCACTGGGCCCTCTTCTTCTAGCCCAAGATCTCCTGAATCATCTTTATCGTCAAAATCTAGCAGATATACCCCTAAACCATCATCTACTGAATCACCTTCTACAAAATCTAACTCTACAAGGGCAGGTTCCTCAAGAAACTCTGGGACTTGACTTAACTTAGCACACCTCTCAACCAAGGCCAAAACATATCGGGTAGGAACTTACCTACCCTTCTTTTTGTGAATGCATGGCTGAGAGGGACTAGACTCCTCTAGACCTAGACCTGACCCTAGACCAGATCCTAATCTTGAATCTAAACTACTATGTACAGGACTATGTACCAAACTATGTACAGGAGAAGTGCCCCTAGACGGACAAGAATGGGAATTTAAGCTGAAGAGAGTCGGCCCCTGGCCGATCGGAGGAGACTCCACAAAGGAAGGATGCTCGATGGAGACCTCACATTCCCACCATTGAAAATTGGCATTTTTTTTTTGGAGTCAAGGCTTAGAACTATGAGTTGTTGACTTGTGGTTGCCCTAGCTGGCCAAGTGAGGAAGGGAGGGAGGATAGGTTGGGAAAGAAGGGGGAGGGAAGTGATTGAAGGAAACTCGTGTGCCGAGCATACTTCAACTGAAGGAGATGGAGGAGATGGGGATGGGGATGGAGATGGGAGGTCGGAATCAAAGAGTGAGAGAAGGCTGAAGTCATCACAGACTTCGTCAATTTCAGCAGCGTCCTCTTTTTCTTCACTCTTCGAGTTGGACAATTCCTCTACCACGGGCTCCCTTGTTCCCGGTTGAATGGGTCCCCGAATGAAATGCTCGTTCAGGGTCCAGGTAAGAGGTGTGTAGGGTATGAATGGATCCGGATGAACAGGGTCGGGATGAAATCCTAGACCATCCCTAGCTAACAATCTATTGACCTGGACATTACTAACAGGACCCTACCTGTCTCTACCCAACCCTCGGCCATGAATATAGCCAATCTTCCCCATCACCTCCCAACCTTTCCCTTCGGGACACGTGAGGGTCTCAAACTCTTCATCTAAGAGGGAAGGTTGGTTTAAATCAAGGGGAGATGGAAGATCAATTATGGACATGATGGGATTCATCCCCTTGTCTGGGATGAATAGGTGTGGCATCTGCTCCGACATTATGGAGTTGAGGGTTTCCACAGTAGAGATGTTGTCACGCCCCGACGCGGAATATCGGAACGCGAGGCAGTTGCAAGGAAACGGGTACAGAGCGAGTACTAGACATCAAATCATTGATCAATGAATAAATACTAAAGCAAATTCTTCTCATTAATAACTTTCCAAATGTCTAGTTACAACCACTAATATCAGAGCCATTCTATAGGGCCCAAGTACATTGAAATAAAAGTAAAAGACTAAACTAAGACTCTAACATAATGCTAGGATGCTAGGGTACTCATGACTTCACTCCTGGTCGTTCCCGTCCTCTTGAGTGTATGTGTCATCCCCAGTCTCACCTGAGAACACAACGACAAATAACGCAGAGTCAGCGATAACGCCCAGTAGGACTTAAATCTCAATAGTCAAGCAGGCTTTAAATGATTAATGTATTAAAAGGCAGAGTAACTAAAGATAGAGCGAGAGAGAGAGTCAAGTAAAAGATAGTAGGATAGCGCATGATGGAAATAGCACAAGCTTTCTAAATATAGCACAAGTGTCGAGTATAGCACAAATAGCAAGATGGCCATAGAACAAAGTATAGTAATAGCACAACGGGTATAGTATAGCACTTTTTGTCAATAGAAAACGAGAGAATATAGCATTTTTTTATTGTCATTTAGATAGTCGAGATAGATAGCACTCGAGTGTAATGCCAAACACCCTGATCATTTAACTCTTATGGGCACTAGCACTTTCGGGCGCACATCCTAAGACCAGATCGGGCCCTTTATACATTGCCAGGCATTGGTTATATTGTTTATCTTTAGACAATCAGTCAATGGCAAATAGAGAGTACCAAGAAATAGATGAGAGTACTAGATGAATAGACGAGACAATAGAGTGAACGTGAATAGATGAGCAAGTAGAGTACAGATGAGAGCTAGTGGACATTGCACGTAACACGTCGAGTAAACAGGCGATAGTAACAGTTGCACAACACGCGCACTTGGTGTTGGCAGTCAGGTGGAACTCACGACCCTTCCACTAGCCATGTTAAGCACAGGTCCAGAGGTCTGGCGAGATTCAAGATAAGAGCGAACTTCTAATAGCTGTTTGGATCATATTGATCCCTAAAGGGTATCATAGGTGTTAGGGTATAACCAGCTCGTCGACCATGTGGGAATCCATGGACAGAGGAGACGTACGGAGGCCTTGAACAAGGATTCACTAGTCTGGAAAAAGGAATATCTGACGGAGAGTTTGTCCAAGTCAAGAGAGTGTGTATATAGAAATAAGTGCTCAACGTTCTAGAGGAATTCTAGAACAGTGGACCGTCGGTAATGGTATTCCGAAATCATTGCGAGAAAACGTAGACAAGTACATTTAAAATATGGCAATTTAATTACATAAATTACCAGATGTATTATAAGTTAATTACACGCAAAGTTAAGCCATAATTGGAGGGTTCAAAGTGTGTGCATGTATCACGAAATCATAGCTAGAAATAAGTCATGTGCATGTCTTTTAAAATAACACATTAATGTTCAGTTTATAACAAGTATATTTATTGCGTATATGACTGTTAAGAGAGGGTACAAACACTGTGGAAAGTCAGAGCTTCAAAAATTGGGGGTTTTCATGCAAAAATCTGAGATCGCGACGCACCCCAGTAAGGGTCGTGACGGGGTCAACTGAGAACGCGACAGGACCTTGTAAAGATCGCGACGGGTCTATTCGGTCAGGCGGCCAGAACGCGACGACAGCACTGGTCGCGTTCAGAACGCGGCGGCGAGTGCTGTCGTGACAGTCCTGAGAACGCAGCCTATCGGCCCATCACGTTCTCAGGTACTGTACCTGAGTTCCAGCGGGAAAAGGATAGAGCCTCAGATTGCGGGTCAACTTTCTATCTTTTGACACAGGGTCGTTCAGAAAATCATAACTAATTGTATAGTCATTGAAAAATCATGAAACTAGTTGAAAAATGATCTAGACTCACATGGGTACGTACAATAATTTGGAATTTGAAAGAGAACAAGGTTTAGACATGCTTAAATCACGGGTATTCATGCTGAACATGAAACAATACATAGTTGAGATCAACGATTTAATTCACATAAAAGAAGCCTAACTATCATCAGTATTTCCCATAAAAATTTCGTAGGATGGGGCTTAGTATACATGGAGATCAAGAATTAAAAAGAGGGTTTGGGGTCATGGTGTTTACAGAACTTCAAAAAATTATGAACAAAAGATTTGCTTGATGGAAAAATATGAGACAAGAGGGCTTTGAATCCTGAGGTGTAGATCAACCTACAGATAAAATTGATTTAGTTTTGCTCGTGAGAATGCCTACCTTTGATCGTTTCCTCTTCTAGGGCTAGAACTTGAAGAACGGGGTTGAGAGCTTTGAGAAGTTCTTCTCTCCACGAATTCTCCTCTTCCTTGGCCTCTTCTGCTGGTCCAGAAACCCTTGGCAACGAGCTATGGCCGGCCATAGAGCTTTAAGAGAGTATTTATATCTCTTCCCTTTCTATTTCCTAATAGGACTCTAAGTCTTATTTAATTTCGAGATTCCCTATTTAATTCCACCCTTCCATGCTTGCAAACCTCCCAATTGGGTTAGGAGAGAGGTAATTTCGTGGCCAATCTAATTGGGTAGGGTTAGGAATCCAAATCTAACTCAAATTAGCTATTTAATGTATTAAATATCTCTTTCTATTTAAGTAATAATTAAGTTACGAATTTAGGTATTTTTCTATTATTCCCCTTTTAAAAATTCATATTTTGGCCCACTAATTTCTAATGGGTCCATTTAACAAAATCCATTACTTCTTTTCATTTAATGGGTTTTATTTAATTCTCTTTATTTGATTTTCTGATTACTTTTATCTTTATTATTATTAAATTTTTATTTTTTGAAAATTCCAGGTTGCTACAGATGCCCTTAATTTTAATGACTCGCCCATTGAATGGAAATTTAAAACATTGATGGGCGGTGAAGGCACCCTTAGAGTTTGCTCTAACCAAGGACGGCCGAGAATGGCCTTGTAGGCCGGATCGATGTCTAAGACTAGAAACTCTGAAGATATCGTAATTGGTCCTATTTATAGTTGAAGATCAATCTTTCCTTCGGCAACCCTCTTGGAATTGTCATAGGCAGCGATGGTGGAGCAGATTTTCTCCAAATTTTCTTCCCGTAAACCCAGTTGTTTGAGGGTTTTCATCGGACAAACATTGATGGATGCCCCTGTGTCGATAAGAGTGGAATCCACCGAAACCCCGTTAAGGGTAACGGTGAGGCAGAGAGGAAGTGAACGACACTCGAGGGCTACAAGATCTTTATCCAAGAATTAGATGGAGGGTCCTTGGGTGAGGGAAAGGATAGCATTGGCCACCCCACTAGCACGAAGGTCATCATTGACCATGATCTTTTAGAGGAATTGGAGGAGAGTGGACTGATGCGATGGTGACTTCCGAATCAATTCTAAATAGAAACCCTGGCGGGAGTCTTATCTAGGTGCTAAAGAATATCATATTGTTGTCGGAAAGTGGCGGGGTCCATTGTCCTCCTCATCTTGAGATGGTTGTGGAAGCGGGGGAACAATGCAGTTCCGAAGAGTGACATGAACGTCCTCCTGAGATCTAGGGAGAATGAGTTGGAGGGGTTGGGAGCCATAGGTGGGTGACTCATAGGAAGGGGGATTGGGAATAGAATGGGTGTCCGGGCGAGCGGATCGGATAAGCACTAGGGGCTGCTCTTCTAGGATGGCATCTATAGTGGTGGAGGGTTCTTTGGACTCTACAGAAGGACATGGGTACCACTCCTCAAAACCTTCTACACCCCACTATTGTTCTCTCCTCACAACCCAGGGTTCTTGGTGTGTCATGGTGTTGACCTTTTCCTGGGACTTGGAGACGATGGGTTGTTCTTGTTTTGGTGGTTGGGGAGGGAGTTCTGCACTATGCCCAAATCCCTTCTTGTGTACCTAAACTTGGCAATGGCGACCTTGATGTCATCCCAATTGATCCCACCCTGATCATTCATGTCATATACCCAGTCACGAAAGGTAAAACAATTGTGGATTTCATGACCGGGGGCCCTATGATAAGGACAGTACTTTGAGATGTCGGCCCATGGATGCACACCCTCCTTTCTTGGGGGAAGTTGGATGGCATCCCAAGACATGAGGGAAAATAAAATGTCCCCAAGGGATTCAAGGAGAGCAGGATAGTGAGGTCTCTTGGGACCGAGATGGGTATAGCCAGAAGGTGGAGGAACAGCTGAATAGGGCCTAGAGGGATGTGATGGGAATTGGTGAGGATTGGAGGTGGGAGTGGAGGGTTTGTTAGGGGGCCTTAGTGGCTGACTGCAAGCACTAATGGACTCATTGACGATCACCCCCTCGGTGGTAGGTGCCACGGGAGCCTTGCGTCCCTTAGGCTTCCCTTAAAAGAATGGCGGGAGAGAGAAGTCCTTGATTTGATTTTGAACCACCCTAGCTCGATTGTAGAGATGTGAAAAGGAGGGAAACTCACTAAGCATCAATATGGATTTGAGCAAGGGGGTGGTGTTGGTGACTATCATGGTGATGGCTTAGGACTCCGGGATGGGGAGGTCCGCCCTCGAAGCCATGGATCTCCAACGGTTGGCAAAAGTGACAAAGTCTTCATCCGGCCTCATCTTTTCCACCACCAAGTCAGGAAGTGTGGGGACTTGGGTGGCCATGTAAGAGAAATGGGAGATGAAGCATTCAGAGACAATGCCAAAATTAATAAGATCGGATGCAGGTAAAAAGGTGAACCACCTCAAAGCCTCCCCTTCTAACGATTGTTGGAAGAGGTGAGCCATGAGGACCCAATCATATAACTACCGATGGGAATCCATGAGAAAGCTGAGGAGGTGGAATTGGGGGTGTCATGCCCCCAATTTTGTTTTAGCAGTGGAATAAATTGGGAGACACGATGAACGAGCAAGCATTCAGAAGCTATAGACCAATATCTTTTACAAATAGAGCCCACAATGCAATAATCAAAATTTCTTCATTTATTTATCAAAATGAATATTATAACCTCCAATGTCAAATGAAACACTCCTTGCTCACCAATCTATCTATCTCTCAAAGAAAAGGGAAATTACATTCATGACCAATCTAAATAAAAATAAGAATGGACTTTCTAAGCGTACTCCGCTCGACGCACAAGTCCCATCATTTAGCTTTACCTTCACTACCTGAAATGTTAAAGAGAGCAGGTATGAGCGCACTCGCCCAATAGGATTACATCTTCCAGCAATGATATAAGTATTTAACGGTTTAAAAGCTAGAAGGTAAGAACATGCTATGTACAATGCAATTAAAATGGCAGTAGTAAACACGTGTGCAGTGTATCCTGCAAGATTGTGAGATCAAGAGAGTAAAGATCATCTAGCAATAAGGTTGTATTCAAGAGTTCAAGATATTGTGAACAATGATCTAGAAAGATGGTAGCTTCATGAACAAGAGCAAGATAAGTGTACAAGATGGCTATTTCACTAGCAAGCATTTTGAGTAACCTAGTCGCCACAAGAATATCACACAGGATCTACTAGTGCCTCATGCAAGTACGTCCTTCAGCCACTCGGGTTAAGGACCAGCACACAGTAGTAGTAGGTAACAAGCAAGTAAGTTTATCACGTGTAAAGTACGTGCATGCCAAGCACCAATCATGATTCCGCACCACGCCAGGCATATACTTTGTTAGGGGATAAACCTAACAATCAACTCCTGGGGTAACGAACATCTTTGGGAAAACTAGGCAATCAACACCTTGGGGTAAACAAGACTTTTTCGGTGGCGAATTTGACAATCACACCCATAGGTAATACGACTTTTTCAGAATCTCCAGGACTAGATACGGGCCCTCAGTTAGGTTCGTATTGGGCAACACTAGCATGTGTCCCAATAAGCACCTCGACTCATGGGTGACAAGAACGAGTTTTGAGTCCATGACTCCAATATCATTACTGTAGTTCAATAACATATCACAAGAAGGCAATGTGTGTCAATAAGGATAGACTGGTCGAGAAAGTTCAGGACTATCATGTCAATAGTAATGATCATAGAGAGTGTCATGTCAATAATGATATAGAGTTCAAGGGTATGTTGGGAATAACGAGTCAAGAGTTCAATCCAGAAGCATAATGACACATTTACATAGATTCTATCTTTAATAACTTGGTTTCATGTGTTATAGTCGATCACTCCAAGAAAGTCAAGATGAGAAGAGAAATATCTCGTCAAGAATGTTAAGAGAGAAGAGATACGTGCACACTAACTTTTGTGTACTTCATTGGTACAACTTGCTCGTCGGCCATGTGGGAATCTATGGTCAGAGGAAACTTACGGAGGCCTTGGTCAAGGGGTCACTAGTCTGGTAGAAGGAATATCTGACAGAGAGTTCACCACAAGCCAAGAAGGGGTTTTCCTATCGTGCTAGAGTGTATGCGCATGCCGCGCGTGAGAATCGCTCCAGTGCGTGTGTGAATCCGATTATGGAACTCCAGTTATAAAAACTCCGTTTATGGAAACATCATGCTTGGCAAGTATCATGAGTACTAAATTGGGAAAACACTAATCATGCATGACCAATTTTAGCAAGTATCATTGTATGTTTAGCAAGTTCGGTACCAAGGCATGATGTGAATAATCGGTAGATAGAGAACATGGTCAATAACTTAAGATCAATTAAACATTATGTGAACATGTTTTACACTTAGATGGGTTGATAAATGCATGTAAACATAACTAACTTTGTACAAGAGAAGACGGGGCATGAAAACGACGTCAAATGAGCTAAACAGGGCTGATCTGCCTAGGGGTGCTTTATATGGTGTTTTTCCTTGTCCGATTCTAACTAAATTTGACAACTATGGGTTTGAAAAAATAAAAAAAAAATGCTAGGGTGATCCAAATCGAGTGAAACAACCTTTGTTAATTAGATTACTTCTAATACTTTGTACAGTAGCAAATAATTGAGAAACAAAGGTCGTTTGACTGGATAATAAAGCGTATTGTGACTGACTATGAATCTAACACAGTGTTAATGTTCATGCTAATACTCTCAGTATGATCAATAAAAATTAGAGAAACCAGTGCCAAATGAATGTAGACTCATAGTGTAACAAGTTCTATGTTGAACACTTGGTCTAAAAACGACGCCACAGAGAGGTATGGAACTCGTAAGACAAGTCAAGATTAAATCACAACAGTACAGCGTCATGATCATGCAAGATTTAATTCATGATACTCTCAAGATAAAAATTGGGGAAAACAGTAAGAACATGATCTATACAAATAGATGTGAGCATGTATGAGTTTAATTAGAGTTTGGCATGGAGATGACCTACCTTTAGAGTTGAATAAGATTCCTCTCTAGAAACCCCTAATTCTGTCCGCCTGGAGGAAAATGCTTAATACACCCGATCTACTGCATGAAAATTGGGCAAACCATTGGGATTAGGAACTAGACTCGACCCTCTTTTCAGGGGTATAACTCTTGTACATTTTAGTTAAGGTTTGGCCTACCTTAGGTCGACTCCAAGAAGAGCTATCTGCACAGATCGATGCAGACACAGTAGGGAAGAAGGCTCTGAGTTGGGGCGATTTTCTCCACTTTTGGTGCTCAAGAACAGCCTCCCACAACCCCAACAATGTGTAATTTCATCCCCTAGGGTTTCATGACAAGTATATATGCATCTAGGGTTTTTAGAAGTCCCATTGGGTGTAGGAAAGGATGGGTTGCGGTTTTGGGTTAACACCTTTCATTTTTTGATGATTTCTCACCCCAAAAGAGTGTGTGAGGTTTTAGGAAACCTCCCACCATGGTTAGGCATGAATTTGGGTTGCCAAGAAAGGCTAATTGCCTTGGGATTTGCCCTAATTACCTCTTTCTATTTTCAGCTCAGTTAGGGTTACGAATTTTTGTTATTTTTCCTTGCTCCATTTTATTCTTGGGCCAAAAGTGATCCTTGGCGCAATCCAATAATGGGTCATCAATGCATGATGTTTGGAGTCTCTCCACATTTTTATAATTTATGATCACGTTTTATTTCTATGGTAACGGTTTTCCGACTTGGTTTCCTAATTAGGATAATTAGTGACAATGACTCTTAAACCTAGCCCAAAGATTTTTGGACCCAAATTTCTTGATGGGTCATTAGAGGATGTTATTTGAAGTCCATCAATGATTTTTATTTAATTTCTGACTCATCTAAGTACGTGTGATAATAATTTTTTTGACTTATTCCTAAATTATGATAATAAGTCGCAATAATTTTTAAACTCAATCCAAAAGATTATGGCCCAAATTTCTTTATGGGTCACTAGGGAACACTATTTATAGTCTAACTATGATTTTTACGACATTTGTCGATGTAGTTTTACATCTAGGATCACGGTGTGTATGTATTTAACTAGTTTTAAATTATTAAGTTGTCATATTTTCTATTTATCTCAAATTTTAAATTACTGTAATTCTCGGGGTGATATAGGGGGTCGGAGGTCCGGTCATACTTGCGGTATTTTAGGGCCTTGAAACCTGGGGGGAAGTAGGCGTTTGGGAGCTTGCAGTAGTTTTGAAGAGAATGAGGCTTGGACAAGGACAATGATTCAGCCAGGAGTTTCCTAACAAGACCCTCCATCTCCGACTTGGAGATGGATTCCGATTGAGTGGGAGGTGTGGGTTGGACATAGGGTGGATAGACGGAGGGAGGAGTTGGAATGGGAGTTGGTGCAGGAGGGGTTGGAGAAAGAGTGGGGATGAGGATCTGGGACGGAGTGACGGGTCTAGGAGTGGGCCTAGATGAAGAGGCATTGAAAGAAGAAGGTGACGAAGGGGAAGCCATCGCCCGAACGGTATGCTTGGAGAGCATAGAAATGATGTCCTCGGGCAAAGCGGAATAGGAGTTTGGAGAATTCGGGGTCATCTTGGGCTTCTTGGGCATAAGTGGGATTGACCCTCAAACTCACCTCCTCATTATCAGCTTAAGAGGAGGATTGAACTGACTCTTCAGGCTGAATGTTAGAGTTAACCATTTCGACAAATTCATCATTGACGTTATCATCATATTCAAAAGCCGGATTGTTAGTCATGGTGACAGAATTCTACCAAGAGTCCATTAGCAAACAACCTACTGATTTTAAAATGATTAGGCCGATTAACTACACTGTTATTAGGAGAAATGTGGATTTCTACACAAACAATGTTGTCAAACAACATCCCAAAGTCTTTTAAATGTTGCGATTGTGTATTAATTCAACTTATGAAGGGAGATTTTCTCACCTCTCACTCATGTCCGGGTGAATGGGCTAGCTAATAGGGAGGGTAAAGGTCCTCCTGCCCCATACCGTGAGGGAATCCACAGAATTTAGGGACTTATGGAGTTCTTCTTGAAGCCAATCCGATTTACCCGAGAGGAAATCTCCGAATAAAAGATTGGAAATCAAGAAGAGGTATCGTAAAATGTGTGGGGAGACTAGAACATATAATAGAATAGACCCACCTCGTGACTCAGGACCATCAATGACCAAGAAGAGGGCAAACAAAAGTAAACAAACAAACAAAAAAACAGATCAAAAAATAGCTTCTGTGAAGTAAACGGCAACACTAGAGACGTCAAGTTCTTCAGGAAATGGTAAATGACATGATAGATGGATGTTGACTATATGTTGACGACACAAGATGTTGATGCTAAAATGAAATAAACGGCAAGAAAGGTGGACGTTTACTTGGGTAGATATCAAGATTGTTTGATGTCTACCTGTGTGCAGGCTGAGAACTGCAGCAGCAGTGGTAGGTCCTACCGTGATCGCCAAAGAAGAGCTGTGGACATTCCGTTTCGCTCCCGAATGAACTCCGGATGGTTCCCCGAACGTTGAGTGTGCTCCCTTGATGGCGACGTTGGCAGTTTATGATGCCAGTTGACCCTTTTCCTCGCTCATTGACTCCTGTTGACCGAGTTGACTGAGAAGAAAACAAAGAAACTAGTAAAGAAAGTGAATGGGATGTGATCGCCAGGGCCTTACCTGTGCCCAAGGAAGTGTTCAGATCGCGTGGGTGATGTAGCCTCACGTAGCGGTTGATGGCGGGACCCCGACTTTCTCCCCTTCCGCTGGACAAAGAGAAGAAGCTCCGCGGTGTCGTTTGAGGTGTTCCTACAATAAAGAGAGCTCTATTATACTTTAGGGAATTGTAATAAATGTCCAGAAGTAAAGAAAAACGACCCAAAAGGTGAGCCCCATACCGGTTGCGGGCTTGAGAAGAGGGGTGGCCAAGTGTTATGACCACCCTTCTTCCCTCCGTTTTTGGTTTGGAAAACCCCTTTTAGGTGTGTAGGGATGTGCGCTACGTGCCTAGAGTGTGTGTGTGTGTCTGAAGTGAGTAGCATGTAAAGCTAAGAGAGTAAAGCTAAGAGAGAAGAAGAAAAGAGAAAGAGAGGAGGGAGATGATCCTCGTTTGCAAGCGTGGGTGGCTGCTTTCTTGATTCCTCCAGCTCTTGGTGAAGCCTCCTGGACGCTCCAAGGGTTGAGAGGAAGAGAGGAAGCAAAGGTGGAAGCTCTCAAGGGCTTGAAGTAGGTTTTCTCTCTCTTCTCTCAAGGCATTAAGGTTCTAGCTCGCCAGCATCTCCCCCTCACTTAGAAGGCTGAGGACCTTCATATATAGCAGTGGGGGTGGAGCTAGGAGCCTAGATGCTCAAGTGTGAAGAAACACACTTGAACATGTGGCAATCCATGTAGAAAGGCTAGGCCAATGGGAGGGGGCCAAGTAGGACTTTTACTGGGTCAAGTGAGTGCCAAGGTGGCCCATTTGCCCATTGAGAACGGCCCCATACGTTGCATGGGCGAGGAAATGGCGCAAGTGGGCGATATTCTCGAGCAGTTGCGCAGACCAAGTAAACCCAGGTTGACGTCACGCGATGCTGCCGCCAACCCCATGCAGACGTCAACCTCTATGGACGTCAACCAGAGTCGACGTCAAGGGGGTGTGCTGTCAACCTGGAGTCAGTGGCAATCGATGTTGACGTTAACATGGGATCCAAGGCAAGTCAAGAAGTAGTCAAACAAGTCTTATTGGGCCATGAACCACGCGGGGATGGGCCAAATCTCGCATCTACAGACACGTGTCCCAACTGTCCCAACAACAAGATGACAAAAATGCATGCTGCAGTCAGAAGGTGAACGCGACGACATGCTCGTTGCGTTCAAGGGCAGAACATGACAAACATTTTTCCACCTTCAGAAAGTGACGGCCCAATACATCGCTACCTTCAACAGAAGATGGCTGACCAAGAAGGGAAGGATGTTACAACTTGTGTTGTTTCATATCGATTGCTATGTCCTTTCTCAGTAACTAATTGCCTTATTTGCTTATCGATTGACTTCTGTTTAAGTAATCAATTGGCTCTGTGTTTTGCTCTCTTGTCTCTTGCTCTCATTTATTATTCTCTAAGCTTTTAATTGTGAGGTTATTTTTAAGGGGTAAGATCTATTCACCTCCCTCTACATCTAACATTCCACATCCAACATGCGCTTGTTCCTAGATTAGAAGCTATACGAATCTTGCTTGCTATCGCTTGTGCATTGAATTTAAATTATTTCAGATGGATGTTAAAAGCACATTTCTCAATGGTTTTATTAAAGAATGGGTTTATGTTGATCAACCTAAAGGATTTAAGGATAGTCTATTCCTAATCATGTTTATTTCCTACATAAAGCTCTGTATGGGCTCAAACAAGATCCTCGAGCTTGGTACGAGCGACTGAGCAATTTTCTACTCAATCATTATTTTAGGTATGGAAAAGTTAACAGTACATTATTTATTAAGTGTCAAAATAAAAACATCTTGATATTGTCACTACAAAAATTTTCTGGAAAGACAAACGGGAGACCGGAACAAGAATATGATGAGAATTGAGTCCAAGACTCTCAAAATTGACTCATAGATTTGGAACATACATGTCTCAGGCTCAAAAAGAACAAGTCTTGAAAAAATGATTCTGAATGAGTCTTATATCTATTCAAAAAATGAGTATATGGAAAAGTCATTCGGGTCTTACAAAATGATTCTTGTGAGACACTAAAATCAGTCCTATGAACAAAACCTATCAAGCTTTGGAAAATGAGTATTATGAGTAAGACTCTATCGAGTATTCCCAAATGAGTCTTACAAAGAAGACTCTATCGGATATTTCTTATTGAGTCTTATAAACAAGACTCTATCGGGTCCATTCAAAATGAGTACTTAAAAGAGATCCAATCTGTTGAACCACTCCTAAATTTTATCCTTTATTTTGGTGAAAAAGAAACCCATATTTAACTTAAAAATATTATAAATATATTTTATATCATGTTTCTCCCATGAATATAATATATTATTGCATTATCACTTTTGATTTACACTGAGTTTCAACTTCGTCATGCATGTTTTATCATCATCAGTCAAAGCTTACCTCGTCATATACAAAGCTAGCTTTGACATAGCCGAAGTTCACTTCGTCTTATCCAAAGTTGGCACTTTGTCATGCTTGTTTTTGTCTTGATCACTCAAAGTTACACTTCATCATATCCGAAGCTTCATTTTGACTGACTACGTGTTTCAGCTTCGATAGACAACATTAATTTATGTTCATCTGAAATTCAGTTCATCATATCCGAAGTTACACCTCGTCATATCTGAAGCATTATTTCGACTTACTGCGTTATATCTTGGCTAGTCGAAGTAGTCTACTTCGACCGACCACATTGTATTTTGTCCAGTCAAATTGTCATATCGATTGTTCAACATCTTAATATCGATTGCCTTCATAAATATCGATTGTCTTTATGAAACATCGATTGTCTTTAAACATTAATTGTCTTTTACCTTAAACATCGATTGTCTTTATAAAATATCGATTGTCTTTAAACATTGATTGTCTTTAAACATCAATTATCTCATAAACATCGATTGTCTTTATAAAACATCGATTGTCTTTATAAATATGTTGAGTTATGGTTATTTAAACAACCATAATCATTGACTTGATCATTGCTTTGATCTGTTTTTGAAGATGACACAATTATGGACAATCTTGTTAACCACATAACTTCAAAATATTTTGTGTTTTAATGATGACATATTTGTGTTGTTGATGAAAAACCTTTTGATAATGTTGAAAAATATATGTGTCAACCTAACATGTTGATATTTTACATGAATACAACTCACATGTCAAGTCACTATCTAAGTGTGTCGACACATGATCTTCTTGGTGTTGACACATATGCTGCAACTAGTTCACTGGAATGTGTTTTTCACATAAGTGGGTTGATACACTCCTATCTTGGTGTCGACACATGATTAGTTTTCATTGAACCTTTATTAATGAAATGAATGTGTGAGTCGACACATACCATGAGTGTGTCGACATGAGTTTAAATTGCATTACTTAAGTAATCTTGAATAAATGCTTCATTAACACTAATGATTTGTGTTTGAAGGGCCAATGGGTAAAATGACCAAAAGCATCTCCAGATTGATGTATGTTGAACTCAAAGAGTAAATAAAGCCAAGTCAAAATTAAATGACAAACATATGAGAAAAGTTTTTGATGATATTGCTTCTGGATGGAAAACTTCTAGGAGCAGCAGTTGTCGACAACACTGGGTCGTCTGTCGATAACCTAGACAAGTCTTCAAGATCTTGGTTGTGGATAGAAGATCTACGGCAGTGGCTGTCGACAGCTGCTGTGCATTTGTCGACAATTACAAGTCCAACTCCAACACGTGAGCAGCATGTGCACTCACTTAGGGCGTTCTTTTCTCATAACATGGATTCCCATGTTGTGTAATGATTAGGACACACCTATAAAAGGTGCCCCTATCCCCTTTTTGAAGGAAGCGCCTACACAACTCCAAAAAAGGCTGAGGCAGTAAGAAGGGACTTCTGTAGTACTTTGCTCAAGCTCCAGAGGTTCCAGATCAGAAGATTCAATCTGAGAAGATCGATTGGACTCCAAATTCAGCATCAAGGCTCTGAAAGAAGAAAGTGAAGAAGAGGAAGAGCAATCCAAGCAGTAGAAGAAGCAATGGGAAACTAGAGGAGAGTTCAGAGCAGCTTGCATGTAGGGCCCCCGATTTTCTATGTAATTGTGTCTGTTATTTTATTTTTAAGTTTCTGCCGAAATTCTTCTTAACGTCCACATCTTTTGACATTAAGGGTGAGTCAACGGCAAGTTTTGTGCCGTTTACTGTCTGACCGAAAAATCCTGATGTCAACATCGATTGACGTTGACTTCTGGTTAACGGTAGTAAGCTGGACGTTTATTTCTCCGGATGCATTTATGGTTCTAGATATGAAACCGCCCCTACTTCTTTGGGAGTCAGATTGGGAAATGTCCCAACGGTCAGGTTCTTAACTCCTAGGCTGACTACGACTCCTATTGCCTATATATTTTGGTCATCTCTCCAAAGAGAGGAATTTTGTTATTGGGTTATTTGGGTTCCGGGATGAGAAAGAGGAAGAGGTTGAGAGGTCAAATCGGCCGAATTACTGACGGTTCGACGTTGATGTTGTGAAGACAAAGCTTCCACAACTTAAGAGGAAGACTCTTGATGAGGAGATCGAGGCCAAATCGTGCTCAAGATAGGGGAGTTGATCCTATTTGAAGGTTACCTCTTTTGATGCAAAAGCGGGCTTCATCGGACAAATTCTTTTGTTGGAGAATTTTATAGAGGCAAGTAACTTAGGGTTTCTCTCCATGGGCTTGCCCTTTAGGGTTTTACAAATTTTACAGATTTTTATTTCATGCCCTGGACATCCCAAATCTCGTATTTTCTGTGTTCGGTCTGCACTGTGTGCAGACAGGAGGTTGACGGCCACAACCTTGCCACCAAGTTCCTGGGTTAACGATGGTCGATTGTGCCATTAACCCCTATTGGCCTCCAACCCATGGACGTCAAGTTCTTCTGAGTTTCTCCAGAATAGTGTTTTGTTTCATGTGATGTGATTTTCTGGGAAAAAGTGAATATACGCATATGTTTAGAAAATTCTGTCCTATCTAATATGTTTAGTAGATCAAACCATGAAGTCCTGATAATCTTCGATGATGTTTGTTAATTATAGAATTTCTGTTATGAGTAAATTAGCATGTTATATTAGATTTAAATTCAGAATAAATTTGTATGATGAATACTATCATCTCAGAAATTTTCCATGAATGTAAGACTACTGTATGCATGTTTCAGGACTGTTAGATTTGATAGCTTACTGTCTACCATGCTTCATTGAATTACCTCGTCAAATAACATGTAAACTCTGTTAATTATTAAAAATAGTTGTACTATTCATAAAATTCTGAAAATTTTCATATATGTTCCATGTGCTATATCCAACCCGTGGTTAAAATTTGATATTATTCTGAGTACTGTGCAATTAGTTATTAGTTTCTGAAGTTTTCTGCACCATGTTTTAAAGATAGATCTCAAATATGTTTAAAAATGATATTAGTATCATGATTAGGTTGTGTTATTTACTGTTATTGATTAAATTGAGTATTCAAAGATGATTAGTAATTGTTTCATGATATATGTATGTGCATGTGCATGGGAAGTGAGAGAACATGTGGCATGTGTGTGTGAAATGTGTTAATGTGAAAAGATAAATAAGTTGTGCTAATAAGACACTGCCACCATAGATTGCGTGGAGCTGTACTATAGTAGTGCCCCAACGGGAAAGCTCAAATATGTTATGTGATACCTAGGGCAACGGGTTGTGTGAAATCCTAGAGGTGGACAAGTTCCACTAGTAATGGTGGGGAGGGCTTCCCCCGATTCTGCGCAGTAACCAAGACTTGGTCACTTTGCCTAGTGATTAAGTATGTGTATGTGTTATGTGATCTTTCTAGTGGTGGTCTGTGTCTTGGCAATGTGTAAAAGTGGATATGTGAACAATGTGTAAACTGATATATGAACGTGACATGTGGTAAGTCCAAGTGATGTGACATGTGATACGTGAATGTGCAAAGTGAAAATTGTGTGAAAACTATGTGAAATCATGTGTAAGTGAAAGTGAATGATAATGTGAGAATTAATGCATGCAAAAACCAAGGTAAAAGTGCATATGTCCAAGTCATACATGCGTTAATGTGAATCTTGCTAATTGTGATATCATGTTTAGTACTATGTGTTGAAATATGTTAAATATGTCCATGAGTAGAAATTATTTGATGAGCATGTGTTTAGTATCATGTTACAAATTTGAATTTAAGCCATGTGTTAGTAAGAATTGCAAGCATGTGATTGTATGAATGCTCTCATGTTAGTGATACCATGTTATAAGTAACCATGTTTAGAATTTTGAAATACATGTGTTAGTATAGTTTTGTTTAATAGATTAGATTCCATGTTATAGTGTGAGCAAGCGTTAGTTTAATTCTTAAATTTGCAAATAGTTAATGATAATGTGATAGCTAGTAAAGTGTTAAATTGTTAGAAAGCATGTGTGGTAAGTACATGGTTTGAACTTTTAAGTTGCTTGCTGAGTCAATTTTGTAAACTCACCCTTGCTAAACATTTCAGGAAATTTAGAGGCCGAGGAGTTAGCAAGATCCGACGTTGAGCGTGAAGAGTAGATTGAAGATTTAAAGTTATTTATTAGTATGTGATGTAATTGTAATTTGAATTTTAGTTATATTTGTTCTTGGAAATTGGCTATGTTTAGTGGATGTTATATTGTGTTATTTCTTTTCTTGGACTATATAGACTGTGGTATGTGGATTAAAATGTTGATGGAATAAGAGTTATTTAATTTCCACGGCAATATTCCATTCTATTTGTGTATATCTCAACCCATGTGACTATCGTTGGGGTTTTCTCCCCTATAGCGACTTGCTCTCATCCGATGTGAGTTGGTATAACCGTACAGAGTGGAAGTGGGCTGTTACATTGCACCTGCTTGAAGCTTCTAAAACTTGAATTGTTCAGGGACTTCATCGAAATACAACTCCAGTTCAAGCAGAAGTAGTATCAAGGAAGAAACAGTGTGGATATGTGATCGTGGTGACCAGATCAATAGTTTAAGAGACCTCTTTTCCTTCACTCACACATTTTCTCAATTCATTTCATATATATATATATATATATATGTGTGTGTGTGTGTGTGTGTGTGTGTGTGTGTGTATACTGACTTCAAATCAATACAAGGATTATGTGTGAGTGTGTGCCTTGTGTTCTGTACAAGTGCTCTGTAGAGATCATAGTGTGTGTGATGTGATCTGTGCTGGTTTGTGCCCAGATCTGAATTATGTGTGGTGGGTTGATCGGATCAAGGATAGAGGATCTGATGTTTTGTGGACTTGGTCTAGCGTGTGTGTGTGTTTGAGCTGTTGTGCTCAAGTCTGTGTGTTGTACTCAACTTTGAGTAGTGTGGTCTCACTGTGTGAGGGGTGGATGTAGGAGTCACTGGATGTGATCTCCGAACCACCTAAAAATCCCTTGTGTAATGTGGTTTGTATTGTGATTTGATCTTGTGTTACGCTAGATGCATGCATAGGGGTTTCGCCTACATAATTCTTATTAATTTGTTCACACACATCAATCACATGTTTGATGCTTAAACTAATTGATAAAATGTTTCACACATTTTAATCACACACATTGCATCAGTTCAGTGGGGTTTTAATTGAATAGATCTCTTAATCCGAAGTAATTTTTAAATTGCTTAAGTTTCCGCTGCAAATCTATTTAACCGCCCCCTTATAGCTTTGCCATCATCGAATATCCGATCATAACAATTGGTATCAGAGTGGGTTAACCACTCTATTAAATAGATCTAACTATTGTTGCACTGATTCACTGTGTTTAGATCTAATAGTCTTTTGAGTTTTGGTACAATGGCAAATTACTTTAACCTGCATGAATTTCCTGCTATAATCTCAAGGAAATCCCCAAGCTCATCACTATCTTCTAAACTGTAAGAATCTTTAGGGAATTTAAAGAGAAGAGAAGAAATAAAAATGGACAAATGCTTCATGGCTCATGAAAGTTCAAAAGGTTCTCCTAGTTCAGACAAATCTGAAGGCTCACATCTGTCAGAGAAGTCAAGAAACTCTCAAAAGTCAGGTAAATCCGATTCAGACCCATTTGATATATCAATGTCTAACTCTAATTCAGATAATGATATATCCTATGATGAACTGATAGAATGCTATGAGCACTTGTGCAATCAATTTAAGAAGGTTAAATCTCAAAACAAGAAGCTAAAAGAAAAATTCGAGAAGAATGAAATGAAAATTGATAATGTTCAAGTATTCTATGAAGAAAAAGAAAAACTGAAAATAGAGAATGATGAATTGAAGAATGAAGTCAAAAACTGTGGAAACAAGTTGTCCAAATTAAAAGAAAATCATGATCAGATGGAATCTGAAAATCTTGACGTGAAAAATGAAAATAAAAAATTGATTGATCTTAATGAGAACTTCAAATTTCACAATGATCAATTGAACAAACAGATCTCCAACATGGCTCATGATCATCAGATAAAAGAAAAAAACATACAATTGGTTGAGGAAAATAGTCATCTTAAAAAGAATATTGAATGTATGTATCATGACATACCATTAACTGATGAATGCAATAATTCTATGAAGAAGATTGTTAACTTGGAAAATCAAATTGTTCAATTTTAAAATGAAAAGAACAAGTTGAAAAATGGTCTGGATATCATGCAAAACAAACTTCAAACTTCGGAAAAGAAAATTGCTGCATTGAAAGTTGAAAAAGGAAAATTGACAAATGAACTTGAAGTGGCTGTTAAACAAAATCAAAATTATGAAGAGAAGATTTATGAATTGAACAAAATTGTTGATAGTTTAAAATCAGCTTTGTCTAAGTTTGTTCAAGGAACTCAGAATTTTGATAATCTTCTTGGTATGAAAGTCAATTTTCAAAAGGAAGGTTTAGGATTTAACCCCTTGAACAAAAAATGTTTTGAAAACAAAACAAAGACCTCATTTGTCAAAGTAGCTATGAACAAGAATTTTGTTTCTGTAACGACCCTCTTTATATCGGTACGGTTCTACCAACCCACGTCGATATAGAAAGCGTCGCCACAGTGGGACATTTACCCAACACTAGTACGATAAGCTGAAATATACACAAATATAAATATCACATGACAGCGGAAAACAAAGAACTAAATGAGATATCTTATTCCATCATCCACATTTTATCCACAGTCCATATAGAGGAAAAGAAACTAGACATTTCATAACTAAAACAAATGAATTATGTACATTGTCCACATAAGACTACAAAGAGTCCTTTATTACATACTTATGAAAATGAAAATACAATGCTAAATCCACAATGTCTCCTACTCCCACTCCGAGTCGCTCTTAACGACTTCCTCGGAAGAAGTAGTAACGTCTGCACCTGTGCGCCGAAGCAAGAATGAGTCCAAAAGAACTCAAAAAGTAACTCCTAACACATTAAACTTACAAGCATCACCTAACATTCACATTCTCATACCACACGATCACATATAAGCATGGATTTAACTATTTATGCAAATAGAACCAAAACATGATTTCTACACATGTTACACATGGAAATTGTTTAGTACAAAATGTTCAATAACTTAAGCCTACACATGTTACACATAATTTCTACACATGTTCCCTGCCAAGTTCCTCGGCAAAGGATGAGAAAATTCATCCTCACCAGGAATGTGGAAAACAATCTTCTTCCCACGATAATCTACTAACGCATAGTGCTCCTCTAGCCAATCCAGACCAAGAATGGCATCATAGTCCTTCATCTTTAGCAAGAACAAACACCCATCTAGGACTCTATGCTCAATACACACCGTTAAAGACGGAATACACTTCCTAGTCGATACCGTACCTGCAGGTGTGTGCACAGACAAAGGTGCTTCAACTCCTCAGACTCTATCCCTGACTCTAAGGCTAACTGCCTAGCAAAACGCTCGGAAATGAACGAGTGGGTAGCACCCGTATCGAACAAAACCCGAGCATACACACCTAAGAACAAAACCGTATCTTCGGTGACATGATCCGCCTGCTCGGCGTCCTCATGAGCTAACGTAAACACTCGAGCTGGGGCTCGAGGTCTCCCTGGTCGTCCTGTCGCTGGCGCTGATGCTGCTGCTGGGGCTGGTCCACGCTGGACTCCCTGCTGAAGCCCCGGACAATCCTTGATCCTATGCTCACTGCTTCCGCACTTCAAGCACTTCCCCGCCAACTTCCAACATTCTGTACCACCATGTGGCCTCCCGCAATTAGGACACTCCTTCTTACCATTAGGGGAACGTTGAGAAGGTACCTGACCACTGCCAGATGCCACAGGACGCTGCGGTGACTGAAAAGTCGCCTTCTTCTTCTCCTGCCTCTGAAAAGGAGCCGTGGGCCTCTTCTGAGAAGCCTTCTTCTCCTCCAGGTACTGCTCCATCTCTCCCTCATGCCGACACGCCGCGCTGAGCGCCTGCTCGAGGGTATGATGGTCGAAAGCCACCAACCTCGTCCTCAGCGATGGTCTCAGACCCATCATGAATATCTTTATAATTAACATGCTCACAACAATGTTTCAGAAATTTCAAGTAATTATTGCAGTAAACGAAAATTCATAAAAATTTCATAACATACTCCATGATATATATATATATATATATACTTTATAACATACAAGATTTACCATATATCCTCATGTACGGAAATCCCGAAAAATAGGTTATAAAGGGCAGACAGACCAACTGTTTCTGCCTGAAGAACTAAACGGCAAGGGGGGTGGCTGTTTACCAAGTTAACGGCAACAAAGATCACCGCCAACTTAAGATCTTAACGGCATGATATCCTGCCGTTAAGTTCCTGTCTGTGCAGAACACAGACTGAACGTCAAAAGATCACTTGAATGGGGGTTCCAGGATGCGAGAAAAATCCGTAAAATTTCTGGGACATACTAGACACATGTAGGGACGATGTGGTTGGGTTACTTGCCTTGGATAAAATCCCCAATCGATGTTTTGAGTTGAAGAAGCTCTCCTCGCCCAAAGCCAAAGAGCCTTCAAATCCTTATTTATCCGGGTTCCCTGCTGATCTTCACTGCACACCAGCGTGGGGAAGTCGTTCTCGGATGTTCAGAGTCCTCTCCAGTCGATGCCGATCATCAGATGAAGCCTCCAGTAGCTGGATCGAAGAGTACCAAAACAAGTTTTCGCACAGAAAGTCTATGTTTTGACCCAAGAGTCAAAAGGACAGACTTGGCCAAAAACTGGACAATATAAAGGGTTGGGTCTCGGATACGCATAAGGGTTAGGCTAGGTTACCGTTGGAGAAACGGTTTCCAAATCAGAGGACGACATTTTCGGGGGCGTTTCCGGATCTGAAATCTCAACAGATCTACAAAATCAACGTCAACATCAGTGGCCGCCAATTCTCAGTTGGCATCCATCGATGTGGCCGTTGACTTGGCATTGGTGTCCACCCATCATGATGTCTACTGGCTGCCCGAACAGAATTTAAAACTGCAGAACTATATAAATCACACATATGTATATATAAAACAATGCATACATCACAATATTATTTACTCATGCAATATATATATATATATATATATATAAATACTATGCACAATACACTATACATCAATAGTATGTACTCATATACGCACATATACATAAGCAAACACTCAAGATGAAAATCAAGGGCCTTACACCCTCTCCCCCTTAAAGAAACTTCATCCTTGAAGTTAGACTGACACTACTCAAACAAGTGAGGATACTTCTTCATCATTGCCTCCTCAAGCTCCCAAGTAGCCTCCTCTCGCGAGAAGTTGCGCCATAAAACTTTTATCGACGCAATGCTCTTGTTCCGGAGATGTTGAACCTTTCGGTCAAGAATAGCTACTGGTTGCTCCACATAAGAAACATCTAGCTGGATCTCTACTGGCTCGTGACTAATAATATGAGCTGGATCTCTGACATACCTCCTGAGCATAGAAACGTGGAAAACAGGATGAACACTAGCTAACGCTAGGGGTAATGCTAGCTCGTATGCCACGCTTCCCAATCGTTTGAGAATCTCATACGGGCCAATGAATCTAGGACTTAACTTACCATGCCTGCCAAATCTAACTACACCACGAGTAGGCGAAATCTTTAAAAAGACATGCTACCTACTGCAAACTCTAAATCCTTCTTCTTGTTGTCGGCATAACTTTTCTGCCTATCCTGTGCCGCGACAAGTCTCTTCCTAATTATCTGGACCTTATCCGAAGTCTCCTGAACTAACTCCGAACCAATCAGCTGCCTATCACCAGTCTCCTCCCAACACAAAGGAGATCTAGAAGGCCTACCATACAACGCCTCAAATGGAGCCATACCAATACTCGCATGAAAACTATTGTTATATGTGAACTCCACTAAAAGGTAAATGGCGCTCCCAATCATCCTTCCAATCCAGCACACACGCCCTTAACATATCCTCGAGCGTCTGGATAGTTCTCTCGGTCTGTCCATCTGTCTGGGGATGAAATGCCGAACTGAGCTTTAGCTCCGAACCTAACGCATCCAGAAGACCCTTCCATAGCCTCGAAGTAAATCGTGGATCTTGATCCGAATGATCGACATCAGGACACCATGCAATCTAATAATACTACTAACATACAATCTAGCTAAACTCTCCACTGATTGCTTCTTCTTCATAGGCAAGAAATGTGCAATCTTCGAGAATCTATCTACCACTACCCATATCGAGTCGTTACCCCGTCTGGATCGAGGCAAACCCGTAACAAAATCCTTAGTGACAGCTTCCCACTTCCATACTGGGATCTCCATCTTCTGCATAAGACCAGATGGTCGCTGCCGCTCGGCCTTCACTTGCTGGCAAACTAGACATCTAGACACAAATTCTGCTACATCTCTCTTCATGCCAGACCACCAAAAAGATCTCTTCTAATCCTGGTACATCTTAGTGTTACCCGGATGAATAGAGAATGTAGACCTATGAGCTTCGGCTAATACATGCTCATGGACATCCACGATGTCGGGAACACAAACACGGTGATGGAGTCTAATCACACCATCCTCATCACGAGCAATGCCTGCTTGATGGCTCTAACTCAGTCATCGCACATGCTGCATCCTCCAACATCTTCCAATCCTGCTGGAGAGATGATCTCTTCCTACTAAGAGCATCCGCTACGACATTAGCCTTTCCAGGATGATACTGGAGGTCGAAGTCATAGTCCTTCAGGAACTCAATCCATCTTCTCTGCCTAAGGTTTAATTCCTTTTAGGAGAAAAGATACTTTAGGCTCTTGTGGTCAGTGAGCACCTCAAATCTGACACCATAAAGATAGTGCCTCTAGATCTTTAGTGCATGAACCACTGCTGCAAGCTCAAGATCATGAGTCGGATAATTTCGCTCATGCTCCTTCAATTGACAAGAAGCATACGCTACTACCCTTCCTTTCTGCATCAATACACAGCCAAGGCCAATCCGAGATGCATCTGTGTAGATAGCAAAACCCTCTACACCGCTCGAAAAAACTAACACAGGAGCCGAAGTGAGCTTAATCTTCAACAACTGAAAACTACTCTCACACTCCTCGGACCGGAAAAACTTTACTCCCTTCCTGGTTAGCTGAGTCAATGGTGCGGCGATGGATGAAAATCCCTCAATAAATCTCCGATAATAACCCGCCAAACCAAGAAAACTCCGAATCTCCGAAGGAGTCTTGGGAATTTCCCTATCCATAACAGCTTGGACTTTTGCTGGATCCACAGCTACATCGGCACCGGAGATAACATGCCCAAGGAATTGAACCTCGCGCAACCAAAAATCGCACTTGCTGAATTTTGCATACAGCTTGTGCTCACGGAGAACCTCTAACACTACCCTCAAATGTTGACGATGTGTGGCCTCATCCGAAGAGTAGACCAGCACGTCATCAATGAAGACTACCACAAAACTATCTAAATATGGTCTAAACACCATGTTCATGAGATCCAGGAACGCTGCTGGGGCGTTGGTCAGACCAAAAGGAAGGACCAAAAACTCATAATGTCCATAATGGGTTCTAAAAGCCGTCTTGGACACATCCTCTCTCCTAATCCTTAACTGATGATAACCAGATCGCAGATCAATCTTAGAAAAGACTGATGCATTCTGTTGCTGGTCAAACAAATCATCAATCTGAGGTAAGGGATACCTGTTCTTCACCGTCACTTGGTTCAGCTTCCTATAATCGATGCATAACCTAAGTGACCCATCCTTCTTCTTCACGAATAAGACAGGTGCGCCCCAAGGGGAAATGCTAGGGCGTACAAATCCCTTATCTAACAAATCCTGCAACTACTTTCTTAGCTCTGCTAATTCCACAGGGGCCATCCGATAAGGTGACTTTGAGATAGGAGAGGTGCCTGGAAGCAACTCTAGAGTGAACTCTATCTCTCTCGCTGGTGGTAATCCAGATAAATCATCGGGAAAGACATCTGGAAAATCCTGCACTACATTTATCTCTGCAAGAGTAAGTGACTCATCAGCCTTGGGTACTAATACCACGTTGGCAAGAAAAGCGTCACAACCCTTGTTCATCATTCTCATCGCCCCCATGGCCGAGATGACAAACTTCCCTGCCAAGTTCCTCGGCAAAGGATGAGAAAATTCATCCTCACCAGGAATGCGGAAAACAATCTTCTTCCCACGATAATCTACTAACGCATAGTGCTCCACTAGCCAATCCAGACCAAGAATGGCATCATAGTCCTTCATCTTTAGCAAGAAGAAACACTCATCTAGGACTCTATCCTCAATACAACCGGTAAGACGGGAATAACAATGTCCTGCGATACCGTACGCAGGTGTGTGCACAGACAAGGTTCTCAACTCCTCAGAACCTGTGCGGATCGCCTCGTCATCAAGCCCGTTAAACCGATAACGTACTTGATCCGAGTCCGCCTCCCGCGAACGGGCCGAAGCCTCGCAAGGGATACCAAACCACAGTCCGTGTAAACATAAAGGAACACACCACATTTTATATATATTTCACAAGTTTACATAGCCAAATTTTCACAAAAACTGAAAAGAAGTACAAGAGCCTGGGGCATACCCGAGGTACAACTGAAGAAAGTAAACAACTACAAAACTACACTGCTGAAGCTACTCTGCTGGAGGTGCTGACCCTGCACCGCTACGACGCGGCCCGGAACTGGACGTCGGACGAGAGACGTCCTCCTCGCTCTCACCTGTGGGGGTAGGGGTGAGCCTCTCTAGTCACTGGCTCAGTAGGGAACTCCCCAAAACCGAGCGAAACAAACACCACGAGTACGAATAGTAAACAGCACCAACAATTTATATAACAGCTAAGCAGGTAAGTAAAGCTGTAAAAGTACTCACCGTCTGCCGACTACGAGAAACAACAGTATAATTAAACGGCAAACCAGTACAGGTGTACAAGCTAAAGTAGAGACAGCCAACACGAGCCACGGAAACTGGTTCGCGACACCAGAAACTGACTCGGACAACTAACACAGGTCTACCTCTCAGTCTCGCAGCCACGGACGAAAGGTCCAGCTGCCGCTCCACGTAAAAAAGGTCAAGCAACTGTGGAGACAACTAACACCACAACCTGCAGACCACACGGTCACAGGCCCATGCCTGGCACCTCCAGAGACCCTGGCCTGGGCTCGCTAGAGTGAGGCACTGGAAAAGGACTAGCTGGGGACCAGTGTCGACTACTGGTGTCCGTACCCCCAACTACGAGCGCGCTACAAGTGACTAAAAACAACACCAGTGTCACTGTCCCACTGTCGTCTTTCCCTCAGCCGGACGTACAACTCTAACACAAGAGTGAGGGTGTCCAGGTCAGACGACACAGACTCGACGGTACAAACACAAGTACCGGACAAAGCCCCGAGCTAACAGCCTGGCTCACAAAGAACCTGGGGCACCCAACTGGAGAGGTAACCACGGTAGGCGTCGTACTACTCGCCACGTACACAGAACCACGTGCACGTCACACACAAACCACGTGAAACCTCACGTAAAACACAAGTAACCACTGGTCCACTACACGTGAACCTAACTGACTCGCGTACACAACGCGCAGTCACCGAAGTAAACACAAAAGCATACCTTGTATGCTAAACACGTAAACCAAGTGCACTCAGTGCACACTCATGCGTCAACACACATGCATTATCGATAATTATTGTACTAGTCATTTCTGCTCAAGAGAAGTAGGCGGCCACATCGATTGCCGCTTACTGGGAGTCAACGGCAAGGGTCCTGGCCGTTAACCCCTGGCTGAGGATCTTGGCGGCAAGCGATGTTGACGCCAAGTTCTTCCGGCCATAAACCCTGCAGAAACCCTAATCCGGCCCTGCGGTTTTTCTAACTGTTCTAACTACTAAAAAACATGCAAATGCAATCCTTAGCATGCTAGAACCCAATACAACCCGTTATAAACATGATTCATACAGTAAACTACTCAAACCACCATTATCCCCTTGGTGCAACTCTATCCAAACATGGATTATCATGCTGGTTCAAGTGATTATGATGTGTTTAATGTTCCTACGGAGCTAAACGGGTTCGTCCCCTACCTCAGAACGCGTTAGAATCTCCTGCAATCCCCCGGTTCACGCCGAGCCCTCCGCGAGCTCCCACGCGAATTGCACCACGCCGCGACGTTTCCTCGCGTATTCAGCGATGCCACGCGCGTTCTACGATCGTCCAACTACTCCTCGGCCTGTTGGAAGCTTCAGAAACTCTGGGGCGCGAAGCTGGGGCAAGAGGAAGAGAGTGAGCTGAAAGCTGCCCTCGGGTGAGCCTATACCTGCAGAACTGACAGGTTGGCGTCAACCCCTATGCCGCCAACAGCACCGCCACCTAAACGTCACATAACTGCCGCCAAGTCAAGAAGTCAACGTCCATGAACCTGGACGCCAACAGTCAAACGCCACACCCTGGCCGCAACTCAGACAGAACAGCAGCAGGTCCTATTTCTATTTCAGGACCAACCCTGCTCTTCACCTGCTCAAAGCCACGCATCCACACCATGCATTCCACACACCACACACTCACACTGGCCTCACAACGCCGCCACAACCACAACACACACGATCCGCATGGATCCAAAAGCACGCGACGTTACATTACTATCATCTAAAAAGAAAATTTCGACCTCGAAATTCATAACACAATTCAAAGTTCAAACACTTACACATACACAACTTTACAAGCACTATCATCTAAAAAGAAAATACACAAACTTATTCAAACAGATAGGGATACCCTTTAGCCATTTCTGCGGCTAACTCCCAGGTATCCTCACCACCCAACCTATTTTCCCATCTCACTTTAACTAGCTCAATTTCTTTATTCCTCAGCTTCTTTATCTTTCGATCTGTGATCTGCACCGGATACTCTGGCATAGTCATGTCCGGCCTCAGGTCACCTCCTTGATATTAATTATTTGAGCTGGATCTTCAATACATTTCTCAACATAGAGACATGGAAAATATCATGCACATCTGCAAAATCAGCTGGCAAATCCAGCCTATAAGCCACTTCCCCAATTCTTTCAATTACCTGGAAAGGTCCCACATATCTTGGACTCAACTTTCCAGACTTGCCAAACCTCATTATACCTTTACTTGGGGAAACTCTCAGAAAAACAAAATCTCCCACCTCAAACTGAAGTGGTCTCCTCCGCACATCTGCATAACTTTTCTGCCTACTTTGAGCTGCCTGCAATTTTTCTTTATAAGCTTCACTACTTCAGTGGTTTGCTGAATCAATTCAGGACCCACTAATTGCCTTTCTCCCACTTCATGCCAATTCAATGGGGTTCTACATGGCCTTCCTATAAAGCTTCATACGGTGCCATCCCAAGACTGGTATGATAACTATTATTGTAGGCAAACTCAACCATTCCCAAATGATGCTCCCAACTACCTCCCCAAACTAAACAACAAGCTCGCAACATATCTTCAATTGTCTGAATAGTCCTCTCTGTCTGACCATCTGTCTGGGGATGATAAGCGGAGCTATATCTCAACTCAGAACCAATACTTTCTGCAGACTTCTCCAAAAACCAGAAGTAAATCTTGGATCTCTATCAGATACAATAGTCTTCGGAATACCATGCAGTGGAACAATTCTTTCAACATAAATATTTGCCAACCTGTCCACTGTCCAAGACATACTCACTGCCACTAATCTGCACACCTTAGTCAATCTGTCACAAACACCCATATTCCATTATGCCCTGAACTCGACCTTGGTAAACCGGCCACAAAGTCCATCGCAATATCATCCCATTTCCACTGTGGAATAGGCAACGGTTGCAATAGACCTCCAGGCTTCTGATGCTCTGCTTTAATCTGTTGACAGATAGCACACCTTGCCACAAATTCTGCTATTCTTTCTTCATATGAGGCCACCAAAAATGCTTCCTTAAATCATGGTACATTTTAGTACTACCAGGATGAATAGTGTACCTAGATTTATGAGCCTCTTCCAGAACTCGCTGCTTCACCTCTCTCTCTGCAGGAACAAACAACCTGCCCCGAAGCCTGACCACACAATTATCATCAATAGAAACTCCTTCCATTTTCACAATTTCAGGTAAACCTGCATCTGCTCTCTGAGCTTCAATGATCTGCCAATATAAAGACGGCTCTACTGCACTAGCAGCTAGAATTGCCCGACGCTGACTGCTGGGCACATACAAGGAATTCTCCGCTACTTCTTCATACAACTTCCATTCTTTAATCATCATCAAATCATATATGCCTTTCTGCTCAAGGCATCAGCTACAACATTGGCCTTACCCGGATGGTAAGCCAAACTGAAATCATAATCTTTCAAATATTCAATCCATCTGCGCTGGCGAAGATTCAAATCTCTTCTGCGAGAAGATATACTTCAAGCTTTTATGATCTGTAAAAATTTCAAATCTCTCGCCATACAGATAATGCCTCCACATTTTCAAAGCAAATACAACTGCTGCCAATTCTAAATCATGAGTGGGGTAATTCTCCTCTGCTGGCTTCAATTGCCTGGATGCATAGCTATCACTTTACCATGCTGCATAAGCACTGCACCAAGACCTCTCCTTGAAGCATCAGTATACAGCACAAAACCACCACTCCCTGCCGGCAATGTCAATATAGGTGCTGATGTGAGTCTTTTCTTCAATTCCATGAAACTTCTCTGACATTCACCGGACCACACAAAAGGCACTCCTTTCCTGGTCAGTCTAGTCATAGGTGCTGCAATCTTAGAAAAATCTTGAATAAAGCGCCTATAATAACCTGCCAACCCCAGAAAACTTCTAATCTCGGTTATTGTCTTAGGCACTTCCCACCTAGACACAGCTTCCACTTTACTCGGGTCTACTGCTACTCCTTTGGCTGAAATAACATGACCCAAAAACTGAATTTCCTTTAACCAGAATTCACACTTACTGAATTTAGCAAACAGCTGGTTATCTCTTAACAACTGCAAGGTAAACCTCAAATGAGCTGCATGCTCCTCTTCAGATGCTGAATAAATTAGAATATCATCAATAAAGACCACAATAAATTGATCTAAATATGGATGAAAAATTCTATTCATCAGATCCATAAAACCTGCAGGAGCATTAGTCAACCCAAAAGGCATTACCACAAACTCATAGTGACCATATCTGGTTCTGAACGCTGTCTTATCTATATCCTCCTCTTTAATTCTAACTGATGGTACCCGGACCTCAAATCAATCTTAGAAAACACTTTGCTGATTGCAACTGATCAAATAAATCATCTATCCTCGGCAACGAGTACTTATTCTTAATGGTCACATCATTCAATTTCTATAATCAATACACATCCGAAAACTCCATCTTCTTTTTCACAAATAAAACCGGCGCTCCCCACGGGGAATGACTCGGTCTAATAAAACCCTTTTGCAACAACTCTTCTAACTGCTTTTTCAATTCTTTAAGTTCTGCTGGTGCCATCCGATATGGGGCTTTAGAAATCGGCATGGTACCTGGCAGCAACTCAATAGAAAAGTCCACCTCTCTGTGTGGAGCTAAACCAGCAAATCTTCCGGAAAAACATCAGCAAATTCCCTAACCACGGGAACTGCTTCCATTGGCTGACTGGCCTCTACCAAACTTACTGAGGCTAAATAAGCCACACACCCATCATTTATCAACTTTCTAGCTTTAATTGCAAAATTAGAAACTTGGAGGTATAAAAAGGCATACCTTGATATTCAAACACTGCACCATTAGGATGACAAAATCTGATCCTTTTCTTTCTGCAATCTAACATTGCTCCATACATCTCAAGCCAATCCATACCCAGAATGATATCATAATCTGACAACTGCAGGGCATACAACCGACCCGGCATCTGGTTCCCTTCAATCATAACAGGAGCTTCATCTATATAGCTCGAAGTGAGTAAGAACTCACCTGAAGGAACCTCCACCACTAACTCACAAGACTTCTCTTCTAAAGGATGAGCTATGCAATCCAGAAATTCTTCGGAAATAAAAGAATGAGAGGCACCCGAATCAAATAAGACTCTTGCTGAATATTCATAAAGAGGTAAAATACCTTCTATCATATTTGACGCCTCTGCCTGGGCTCGGGTGATAGCCATAACCCGGCCTCTCCCTCGCTGCTGCGGTGCTCCTCTGCCACGACCTGCCTGTGGCTGCTGGAACTGCTGAGGCTGCTGCTGCTGCACACCTCTGCCATACCCATACTCTCTTGCATACGGACAATTGCGGATCAAATGTCCCGGCTGATTGCAATTATAACATCTATACCCTGGAGGAACAATAGGCTGCCTGGCAGTACTCTGCTGCGACTCCTCCACCTCAGGCCTACCACGGCCCTGCTGCAACTGCTGACGACCTCCCCATCCTCTTCCTTTGCCTTTAAATGCTTGCTTTAATTTCTGGCCCCATTTTCCAAACCAGATGAAGAAGGTCCTGCTGGTGCCTTGCCCTTGCTTGCACCTACTGACTGCTGCGGTAGTCGGAAACTACCTGAACCTGATTCACCTGCCTGACGAGTACGGATAGACCTCTCCAAAGTAGCTGCCCTCTGCGCTGCTTCTTCCACTGTCTTGCACATGAGAGGTACTATCGCATCCTGCAATTCCACTCTCAAACCTCTGATAAAATACTCAACCATCATATTATTATCTGAAACCACATATGGCGCATAACGGCTAAGTGCCATAAATCTCATCTGGTACTCTAAGACTGAAGAGTTACCTTGCTGAAGAGTTCAGAATTGCTCTCTTTTTACTTGCTGCACTTGGATCGGAAAGAATGTATCATTAAATACATCAAGAAACTCCGGCCAAGTGATAGCTTCTTCCGTCCTGCCTGCAAAAGTGGTTTGCATCTTCAATCGCCACCATTCCAAGGCAAAACCTCTCAACTGGTAAGCAGCTAATACCACTCTATCTGCTGCCGGACACCTCATAGTCGCAAAAACTCTCTCAATTTCATGAACCCAATGCTCAGCTGTATCTGGATTCGGCCCTCCTGAATAAGTAGGTGGCTGCAATCTCAGAAACTTTTCAACCTGCAACACTGGTTCTTCGCTAACAACACTGGTGGTGGCACATGAGCTACAAAAGGCACCTCCACTCTCGGCGGAACTGGAGCAACAGGTACAGCCTCTCCATCCCCAGGTGGCACTGCAACCGGTGGTACTGGCGCCTGCTGATCCATTCTTGCTCGAATATCCGTGAGGCTCTCCCAAATCCTTTCTATCATACGCTGGGTGCTTTCCTCCGGATCATCTCCTCCACCACCCCAATCTCTCCTATCAGCCATTTCAGAAATTTCTACATACACAAAACACCAAGACAAAAATCAAAACCACAAATGATCAAAAACCAGGGTCCCTACCAGCAGTGTAAAATGACCAAAATAAGGCTATGTATCCTTTTAATTCCCTTATATTAACACGGACCTTGCTCTGATACCAACTGTGCGGATCGCCTCGGTCAAGCCCGTTAAACCGATAACGTACTTGATCCGAGTCCGCCTCCCGCGAACGGGCCGAAGCCTCGCAAGGGATACCAAACCACAGTCCGTGTAAACATAAAGGAACACACCACATTTATATATATTTCACAAGTTTACATAGCCAAATTTTCACAAAAACTGAAAAGAAGTACAAGAGCCTGGGGCATACCCCGAGGTACAACTGAAGAAAGTAAACAACTACAAAACTACACTGCTGAAGCTACTCTGCTGGAGGTGCTGACCTTGCACCGCTACGACGCGGCCCGGAACTGGACGTCGGACGAGAGACGTCCTCCTCGCTCTCACCTGTGGGGGTAGGGGTGAGCCTCTCTAGTCACTGGCTCAGTAGGGAACTCCCCCAAAACCGAGCGAAACAAACACCACGAGTACGAATAGTAACCAGCACCAACAATTTATATAACAGCTAAGCAGGTAAGTAAAGCTGTAAAAGTACTCACCGTCTGCCGGCTACGAGAAACAACAGTAATAATTAAACGGCAAACCAGTACAGGTGTACAAGCTAAAGTAGAGACAGCCAACACGAGCCACGTAAACTGGTTCGCGACACCAGAAACTGACTCGGACAACTAACACAGGTCTACCTCTCAGTCTCGCAGCCACGGACGAAAGGTCCAGCTGCCGCTCCACGTAAAAAGGTCAAGCAACTGTGGAGACCAACTAAACACCACAACCTGCAGACCACACGGTCACAGGCCCATGCCTGGCACCTCCAGAGACCCTGGCCTGGGCTCGCTAGAGTGAGGCACTGGAAAGGACTAGCTGGGGACCAGTGTCGACTACTGGTGTCCGTACCCCCAACTACGAGCGCGCTACAAGTGACTAAAAACAAACACAAGTGTCACTGTCCCACTGTCGTCTTTCCCTCAGCCGGACGTACAACTCTAACACAAGAGTGAGGGTGTCCAGGTCAGACGACACAGACCTCGACGGTACAGCACAAGTACCGGGACAAAGCCCCGAGCTAACAGCCTGGCTCACAAAGAACTTGGGGCACCCAACTGGAGAGGTAACCACGGTAGGCGTCGTACTACTCGCCACGTACACAGAACCACGTGCACGTCACACACAAACCACGTGAAACCTCACGTAAACCACAAGTAACCACTGGTCCACTACACGTGAACCTAACTGCCTCGCGTACACAACACGCAGTCACCGGAGTAAACAACTAACAGCATACCTTGTATGCTAAACACGTAAACCAAGTGCACTCAGTGCACCTCATGCGTCAACACACATGCATTATCAATAATTATTGTACTTAGTCATTTCTGCTCCAAGAGAAGTAGGCGGCCACATCGATTGCCGCTTACTAGGAGTCAACGGCAAGGGACCTGGCCATTAACCTCCTGGCTGAGGACCTTGGCGGCAAGCGATGTTGACGCCAAGTTCTCTGGCCATAAACCCTGCAGAAACCCTAATCCGGCCCTGCGGGTTTTCTAACTGTTCTAACTACTGAAAAACATGCAAATGCGATTCCTTAGCATGCTAGAACCCAATACAACCCGTATAACATGATTCGTACAGTAAACTACTCAAACCACCCATTATCCCGCTTGGTGCAACTCTATCCAAACATGGATTATCATGCTGGTCAAGTGATTATGATATGTTTTAATGTTCCTACGGAGCTAAACGGGTTCGTCCCCTACCTCAGAACGCGTTAGAATCTCCTGCAATCCCCCGGTTCACGCCGAGCCCTCCGCGAGCTCCCACGCGAATTGCACCACGCCGCGACGTTTCCTCGCGTAATTCAGCGATGCCGCGCGTTCTACGATCGTCCAACTACTCCTCGGCACCTGTTGGAAGCTTCAGAAACACCAGGGCGCGAAGCTGGGGCAAGAGGGAAAGAGAGTGAGCTGAGAAAGCTACCCTCGGGTGAGCCTTTAACCTGCAGAACTGTCAGGTTGGCGTCAACCCCCATGCCGCTAACAAGCACCGCCAGTCTAAACGTCCACATAAACTGCCGTCAAGTTCAAGAAGTCAACGTCCATGAACCTGGACGCCAACAGTCAACGGCCACACCCTGGCCGCCAACTCAAACAGAACAGCAGCAGGTCCTATTCTATTTCCGGACCACCCTGCGCTGCACCTGCTCAAGCCACGCATGAACACCATGCATTCCATACAACCGACTCACACTGGCCTCACAACGGCTGCCACAACCACAACACACACGATCCGCATGGATCCGAAAAGCACGCGACGTTACAAACTGCCTAGCAAAACACTCCGAAATGAACGAGTGGGTAGCACCCGTATCGAACAAAACCCGAGCATACACACCTAAGAACAAAACCGTACCTTCGGTGACATGATCCGCCTGCTCGGCGTCCTCATGAGCTAACGCAAACACTCGAGCTGGGGCTCGAGGTCTCCCTGGTCGTCCTGTCGCTGGCGCTGATGCTGCTGCTGGGGCTGGTCCACGCTGGACTCCCTGCTGAAGCCTCGGACAATCCTTGATCCTATGCTCACTGCTTCCGCACTTCAAGCACTTCCCCGCCAACGTCCAACATTTAGTACCACCATGTGGCCTCCCGCAATGAGGACACTCCTTCTTACCATTAGGGGAACGTTGAGAAGGTACCTGACCACTGCCCGATGCCACAGGACGATGCGGTGACTGAAAACTCGCCTTCTTCTTCTCTTGCCTCTGAAAAGGAGCCGCGGGCCTCTTCTGAGAAGCCTTCTTCTCCTCCAGGTACTGCTCCATCTCTCCCTCATGCCGACACGCCACGCTGAGCGCCTGCTCGAGGGTACGATGGTCGAAAGCCACCAACCTCGTCCTCAGCGATGGTCTCAGACCCATCCTGCGCTCATCAGCCACAATATGAGGGGCATACTTTGATAGCTCGGAAAACCTGGCCTCATATTCCAGCACGGTCATGGAGCCCTGAGTCAAAGAGAGGAACTCCTGCTCCATCTTGTCCTAGATGTGCTCCGGAACAAACTTGGCTCGGAATAGCCTCACGAACTCATCCCAACTAACCTCCACAGCACCATCCTCGAACCGAGTACGCAACAACGAGGACCACCACACGTCGGCTCGCTCCTCCCAAAATCATCCATAAGGACTAACCAACATAATCTATACTTAAAGAAATAACCACCGAATTAAATTACGCATACCTGTAGCATATAGGTTGCTAAAGTGACCTTGTCATCCTCACTGCACCTAATAGCCCGGAAGATCTTCTCGATCTCCCTCATCCAGCTCTCAGTAAGTAACGGATCACTCTTCCCCTTAAAAGAGGGTGGCGACATCCTCTTGAACCTTTCCATGATGGAGGGTCCACCATGGTCAGCCTAGGGAGCTGGCACCTGAGCCTGCTACAACAAGCATCATAAGCAACACATACAACATAACAAACATGCATTTAATAAAACAAACTACTTTATCTCATTATTCTAACCTGAGCCTCCAGCTGAGCCTGGAGTGCAGCCTGAGGGTGGGCCTACGTCTGCATGGCCTGCACTAAACCCTGCATGAACACTCCATAGTCTACTCGTGGCGGTGGGGGAAGCACAGGACCCTGGGGTGCTGTGGCCTGCTGCTCACCCTGATCCTCACGCCGAGGCTCATCTCTCCTCTGCTCACCTTCACGAGCAGGAACACCACGCCTACCACGCGAAGCCATATCCTGCTAAATGATTTAATCACAATTTAGAACTAGACTATCTAATTTCTAACTATTTACTTATCTATGTGGACACTCTACACAGACTTAGCATACAATGAAGATGATGGTATGTGTTTATTTATGTACAATTTCAACCTGACGCTCTGATACCAATCTCTGTAATTACCCTCTTTATATCGGTACGGTTCTACCAACCCACGTCGATATAGAAAGCGTCGCCACAGTGGGACATTTACCCAACACTAGTACGATAGGCTGAAATATACACAAATATAAATATCACATGACAGCGGAAAAAAAAGAACTAAATGAGATATCTTATTCCATCATCCACATTTTATCCACAGTCCATATAGAGGAAAAGAAACTAGACATTTCATAAGTAAAACAAATGAATTAAGTACATTGTCCACATAAGACTACACAGAGTCCTATATTACATACTTATGAAAATGAAAATACAATGCTAAATCCACAATGTCTCCTACTCCCGCTCCGAGTCGCTCCTAACGACTTCCTCGGAAGAAGTAGTAACGTCTGCACCTGTACGCCGAAGCAAGAATGAGTCCAAAAGAACTCAACAAGTAACTCCTAACATATTAAACTTACATGCATCACCTAACATTCACATTCTCATACCACACGATCACATATAAGCATGGATTTAACTATTTATGCAAATAGAACCTAAACATGATTTCTACACATGTTACACATGGAAATTGTTTAGTACAAAATGTTCAATAACTTAAAGCCTATCACATGCTCTCAACACATTTATCAATATGTTAACTAAGTTTCATTTAACTACATTTATATCTTCACATGTTAACATTTGTCATCTTAAACATGGAGTTTATACATATAAAGAAAGAGACAATTCTAGCATGGATTCTATAATCATATTTACATGAATAACACATTTATACACAAGAAAAGCTTACTGTTTTGCTATGTACATAACATATTCATTTAAGAAGTTATCATTTCACATGCTATCTCAAGAGTTCATATTAACATATAATCATTTAAACAATTTCACAGTTTTCACATGCATATTCCCTTAAACACAATTTCACATTATTTAAATGCCGTGACACATAGCCCAAACCACCATTAGAAGGACACACACTAATCACAACACATATCTATCACCTGGGTATTCCAGTGATAAATCTTAGTTACTGCGCAGTACCGGGAGAAGCACTCTCCACCCTAACCAGCGATATTTGTTCGCCTCCAGGATTTTAATCCCAATGCCTGTGGGACATCACACAGTATGAACCTTCCTGTGAGGACTTTACCACAGTACAGTTCCACAACCCTCTAAGGTAGCAGTGTCACCCACTGACACATTTACATATTTTCCATTTAAACACACACACAATTTCACACCATTTTTAACCCGTTATTCTCATTTCCACATTCATGCACATGGTTCAGGTTCCCTATCATGGTACTACTGTTAATAGAACTAAATCAGTCACAACTACCAATTGATTCTTATCATGCTGTAATTACATTAATCATTTTTAATTAACACTAATCCATACCCTTTTCATGATGAAAATATTGTAATCAGTACCTACTGTTATCCAATGAACGTGAAAATTTAACCACAAGTCAATTACTATTCACATATCACGTATACGAAGTTTCATAATTTTCTGAAATATCCACTATTTAATAATGTTCAAAGAGTGATATTATCTACGGTTAAAATAACACAATTTACATAATTGTTATAATTCAAATCTATAGTTCATGCTACACCTGCATGCTGACCATACTAAACATATGATAATTTCTGGGATTTTAATTATTTCCACACTATTTATAAAAATTTCTACACTAAATAGGCATGCTCATTGTTTTTCAATTCAGAAAAATGTAATAATTTATACAGCTATCAGAAATTTATCAATTTATAACAGTACATTCTGATGATGATTTAACTACCATAGAAAATTTATGACATCAAACTTTATCACAAAATCATGTAACAGTAATTTAACATGCTCACAACAATGTTTCAGAAATTTCCAGTAATTATTGCAGTAAACGAAAATTCATCAAAATTTCATAACATACTCCATGGTATATATATATATATATATAGTTTATAACATACAAGATTTACCATATATCCTCATGTACAGAAATCCCAGAAAATAGGTTATAAAGGGCAGACAGATCAACTGTTTCTGCCTAAAGAACTAAACGGCAAGGGGGGTGGCTGTTTACCAGGTTAACGGCAACAAAGATCGCCGCCAACTTAAGATCTTAACGGCAAGATATCCTGCTGTTAAGTTCCTATTTGTGCAGAACACAGACTGAACGTCAAAAGATCACTTGAATGGGGGTTCCAAGACACGAGAAAAATCCGTAAAATTTCTGGGACATACTAGACACATGTAGGGATGATGTGGTTGGGTTACATGCCTTGGATAAAATCCCCAATCGATGTTTTGAGTTGAAGAAGCTCTCCTCGGCCAGAGCCAAATAGCCTTCAAATCCTTCTTTATCTTGGTTCTCTGTTGATCTTCACTGCACACCAGCGTGGGGAAGTTGTTCCCGGATGTTCAGAGTCCTCTCCAATCGATGCCGATCGCCGGATGAAGCCTCCAGTAGCTGGATCGAAGAGTTCCAAAACAAGTTTTCGCACAGAAAGTCTAGGTTTTTGACCCAACAGTCAAAAGGACAGACTTGGCCGAAAATTGGACAATATAAAGGGTTGGGGGTCGGATACGCATAAGGGTTAGGCTAGGTTACCGTTGGGGAAACGGTTTCCAAATTAGAGGGCGACATTTTTGGGGGTGTTTCCAGATCTGAAATCGCAACAGATCTATAAAATCAATGTCAACATCAGTGGCCGCCAATTCTCAGTTGGCGTCCATCGATGTGGCCGCTGACTTGGCATTAGCGTCCACCCATCATGACGTCTACTGGCTACCCGAACATAATTTAAAACTGCAGAACTATATACATCACACATATGTATATATATAAACAATGCATACATCACAATATTATTTACTCATGCAATATATATATATATATATACATATGCATTGTTTATATATATATATATAAATACTATGCACAATACTCTATACATCAATAGTATGTACTCATATATGCACATATACATAAGCAAACACTCAAGATGAAAATCAAGGGTCTTACACCCTCTCCCCCTTAAAGAAACTTTGTCCTCGAAGTTAGACCGACACTACTCAAACAAGTGAGGATACTTCTTCCTCATTGCCTCCTCAAGCTCCCAAGTAGCCTCCTCTCGCGAGAAGTTGCGCCATAAAACTTTCACCGATGCAATGCTCTTGTTCTGGATATGTTGAACCTTCCGGTCAAGAATAGCTACTGGTTGCTCCACATAAGAAAGATCTGGCTGGATCTCTACTGGCTCGTGACTAATAAAATGAGCTGGATCTCTGACATACCTCCTGAGCATAGAAACGTGGAAAACAGGATGAACACTAGCTAACGCTGGGGGTAAAGCTAGCTCGTATGCCACGCTGCTCAATCGTTTGAGAATCTCATACGGGCCAATGAATCTAGGACTTAACTTACCATGCCTGCCAAATCTAACTACACCACGAGTAGGCGAAATCTTTAAAAAGACATGCTCACCTACTGCAAACTCTAAATCCTTCCTCCTATTGTCGGCATAACTTTTCTACCTATCCTGTGCTGCAACAAGTCTCTTCCTCATTATCTGGACCTTATCCGAAGTCTCCTGAACTAACTCCGGACCAATCAGCTGCCTATCACCAGTCTCCTCCCAACACAAAGGAGATCTACAAGGCCTACCATACAACGCCACAAATGGAACCATACCAATACTCGCATGAAAACTATTGTTATATGCGAACTCCACTAAAGGTAAATGGCGCTCCCAATCATCCTTCCAATCCAGCACACACGCCCTTAACATATCCTCGAGCGTCTGGATAGTCCTCTCGGTCTGTCCATCTGTCTGGGGATGAAATGCCGAACTGAGCTTTAGCTCCGAACCTAACGCATCCTGAAGACCCTTCCATAGCCTCGAAGTAAATCGTGGATCTCGATCCGAAGTGATCGACTTCGGGACACCATGTAATCTAATAATACTACTAACATACAATCTAGCTAAACTCTCTACTGACTACTTCTTCTTCATAGTCAAGAAATGCGCAGTCTTCGAGAATCTATCTACCACTACCCAAATCGAGTTCTTAGCCCATCTGGATCGAGGCAAACCCGTAACAAAATCCATAGTGATAGGTTCCTACTTCCATACTGGGATCTCCATCTTCTGCATAAGACCAGATGGTCGCTACCGCTCGGCCTTCACTTGCTGGCAAACTAGACATCTAGACACAAATTCTGCTACATCTCTCTTCATCCAGACCACCAAAAAGATCTCTTCAAATCCTGGTACATCTTAGTGTTACCCGGATTAATAGAGAATCTAGACCTATGAGCTTCGGCTAATACATGCTCACGGACATCCACGATGTCGGGAACACAAATACGGTGATGGAATCTAATCACACCATCCTCATCACGAGCAATGCCCGCCTTGCCCACTTACCCTTGGAGTATAGGGTCGGCTTTCTGTTGCTCGATCACCTCATCTAACACCGAAGACCTAATGGACAACTGAGCTACAAAAGCCTGGCATAATGATGGCTCTAACTTAGTCATCGCACACGCTGCATCCTCCAACATCTTCCATTCCTGTTGGAGAGACGATCTCTTCCTACTAAGAGCATCCGCTACGACATTAGCCTTTCCAGGATGATACTGGAGGTCAAAGTCATAGTCCTTAAGGAACTCAATCCATCTTCTCTGCCTAAGGTTTAATTCCTTTTGGGAGAAAAGATACTTTAGGCTCTTGTGGTCAGTGAACACCTCAAATCTGACACCATAAAGATAGTGCCTCTAGATCTTCAGTGCATGAACCACTGCCGCAAGCTCAAGATCATGAGTCGGATAATTTCGCTCATGCTCCTTCAATTGACTAGAAGCATACGCTACTACCCTTCCTTGCTGCATCAATACACAGCCAAGGCCAATCCGAGATGCATTCGTGTAGATAGCAAAACCCTCTACACCGCTCGGAAAAACTAACACAGGAGCCGAAGTGAGCTTAATCTTCAACAACTGAAAACTACTCTCACACTCCTCGGACCAGACAAACTTTACTCCCTTCCTGGATAGCTGAGTCAATGGTGCGGCGATGGATGAAAATCCCTCAATAAATCTCTGATAATAACCCGCCAAACCAAGAAAACTCTAAATCTCTGAAGGAGTCTTGGGAATTTCCCAATCCATAACAACTTGGACTTTCGCTGGATCCACTGCTACAATGGCACTAGAGATAACATGCCCAAGGAAATGAACCTTCTAATCAAAAATCGCACTTGCTGAATTTTGCATACAGCTTGTGCTCACGGAGAACCTCTAACACTACCCTCAAATGCTGACGATGTGTGGCCTCATCCGGAGAGTAGACCAGCACGTCATCAATGAAGACTACCACAAAACTATCTAAATATGGTCTAAACACCCTGTTCATGAGATCCATGAATGCTGCTGGGGCGTTGGTCAGACCAATAGGAAGGACCAAAAACTCATAATGTCCATAACAGGTTCTAAAAGCCGTCTTGGACACATCCTCACTCCTAATCCTTAACTGATGATAACTAGACCGTAGATCAATCTTAGAAAAGACTGATGCATTCTGTAGCTAGTCAAACAAATCAATAATCCGAGGTAAGGGATACCTGTTCTTCACCGTCACTTGGTTCAGCTTCCTATAATCGATGCATAACCTAAGTGACCCATCCTTCTTCTTCAGGAATAAGATAGGTGCGCCCCAAGGGGAAACACTAGGGTGAATAAATCCCTTATCTAACAAATCCTGCAACTGCTTTCTTAGCTCTGCTAATTTTGCAGGGGCCATCCGATAAGGTGCCTTCGAGATAGGAGAGGTGCCTGGAAGCAACTCTAGAGTGAACTCTATCTCTCTCGCCGGTGGTAATCCAGATAAATCATCAGGAAAGACATCTAGAAAATCCTGCACTACATCTATCTCTACAAGAGTAAGTGACTCATCAGCCTTGGGTAATAATACCACGCTGGCAAGAAAAGCGTCACAACCCTTGTTCATCATTCTCAACGCCCTTATGGCCGAGATGACAAACTTCCCTGCCAAGTTACTCGGCAAAGGCTAAGAAAATTCATCCTCACCAGGAATGCAGATAACAATCTTCTTCCCACGACAATCTACTAACGCATAGTGCTCCTCTAGCCAATCCAGACCAAGAATGGCATCATAGTCCTCCATCTTTATCAAGAGGAAACACCCTTCTAGGACTCTATCCTCAATGCACACCAGTAAAGATGGAATATACTTCCTAGTCGATACTGTACCTGCAGGTGTGTGCATAGACAAAGGGTCTTCTAACTCCTCAGACTCTATCCCTGACTCTAAGGCTAACTACCTAGCAAAACACTCGGAAATGAATGAGTGGGTAGCACCCGTATCGAACAAAACCCGAGCATACACACCTAAGAACAAAACTGTACCTTCGGTGACATGATCCGCCTGCTCAGCGTCCTCACGAGCTAACGCAAACACTCGAGCTGGGGCTTGAGGTCTCCCTGGTCGTCCTATCGCTGGCGCTGCTGCTGCTACTGGGGCTGGTCCACGTTGGACTCCCTGCTGAAGCCTCAGACAATCCTTCATCCTATGCTCACTGCTTCCGCACTTCAAGCACTTCCCCGCCAACTTCCAACATTCCGTACCACCATGTGCCCTCCCGCAATGAGGACACTCCTTCTTATCATTAGGGGAATGTTGAGAAGGTACCTGACCACTGCCCGATGCCATAGGACGCTGCGGTGACTGAAAAGTCGCCTTCTTCTTCTCCTGCCTCTGAAAAGGAGCTGCGGTCCTCTTCTGAGAAGCCTTCTTCTCCTCCAGGTATTGCTCCATCTTTCCCTCCTGCAGACACGCCACGCTGAGTGCCTGCTCGAGGGTACGATGGTCGAAAGCCACCAACCTCATCCTCAGCGATGGTCTCAGACCCATCATGAATTTCTTCACCTTCCTGTGCTCATCAGCTACAATATGAGAGGCATACTTTGATAGATCGGCAAACCAGGCCTCATATTCCACCACGGTCATGGAGCCCTGAGTCAAAGAGAGGAACTCTTTCTCCATCTTGTCCTGGATGTGCTCCGGAACAAACTTGGCTCGGAATAGCCTCACGAACTCATCCCAACCAACCTCCACAGCACCATCCTCGAGCCGAGTACGCAACAACGAGGACCACCACACGTCGGCTCGCTCCTACCAAAATCATCCATAAGGACTAACCAACATAATCTATACTTAATGAAATAACCACTGAATTAAATTACACATACCTGTAGCATATAGGTGGCTAAAGTGACCTTGTCATCCTCAGTGCACCTAATAGCCCGGAAGATCTTCTCGATCTCCCTCATCCAGCTCTCAGCAAGTAACGGATCGCTCTCCCCCTTAAAAGAGGGTGGCGACATCCTCTTGAACCTTTCCATGATGGAGGGTCCACCATGGTCAGCCTGGGGAGCTGGCACCTGAGCCTGCTACAACAAGCATCATAAGCAACACATACAACATAAAAAACATGCATTTAATAAAACAAACTACTTTATCTTATTATTCTAACCTGAGCCTCCAACTGAGCCTGGAGTGCAGCCTGAGTGTGGGCCTGCGTCTGCATGGCCTGCACTAAACCCTGCATGAACACTCCATAGTCTACTGGTGGCGGTGGGGGAAGCACAGGACCCTAGGGTGCTGGGGCCTGCTACTCACCCTGATCCTCACGCCGAGGCTCATCTCTCCTCTGCTCACCTTCACGAGCAGGAACACCACGCCTACCACACGAAGCCATATCCTGCAAAATGATTTAATCACAATTTAGAACTAGACTATCTAATTTCTAACTATTTACTTATCTATGTGGACACTCTACACAGACTTAGCATACAATGAAGATGATGGTATGTATATATTTATATACAATTTCAACCTGACGCTCTGATACCAATCTCTGTAACGACCCTCTTTATATCGGTACGATTCTACCAACCCACGTCGTTATAGAAAGCGTCGCCACAGTGGGACATTTACCCAACACTAGTACGATAGTCTGAAATATACACAAATATAAATATCACATGACAGCGAAAAAGAAAGAACTAAATGAGATATCTTATTCCATCATCCACATTTTATCCACAGTCCATATAGAGGAAAAGAAACTAGACATTTCATAAGTAAAAGAAATGAATTAAGTACATTGTCCACATAAGACTACACAGAGTCCTTTATTACATACTTATGAAAATGAAAATACAATGCTAAATCCACAATGTCTCCTACTCCCGCTCCGAGTCGTTCCTAACGACTTCCTCGGAAGAAGTAGTAACGTCTGCACCTGTACGCCGAAGCAAGAATGAGTCCAAAAGAACTCAACAAGTAACTCCTAACACATTAAACTTACAAGCATCACCTAACATTCACATTCTCATACCACACGATCACATATATGCATGGATTTAACTATTTATGCAAATAGAACCAAAACATGATTTCTACCCATGTTACACATGGAAATTGTTTAGTACAAAATGTTCAATAACTTAAAGCCTATCACATGCTCTCTACACATTTATTAATATGTTAACTAAGTTTCATTTAACTACATTTATATCTTCACATGTTAACATTTGTCATCTTAATCATGGAGTTTATACATATAAAGAAATAGACAATTCTAGTATGGATTCTATAATCATATTTACATGAATAACACAATTATACACATGAAAAGCTTGCTGTTTTGCTATGTACATAACATATTCATTTAAGAAGTTATCATTTCACATGCTATCACAAGAGTTCATATTAACATATAATCATTTACACAATTTCACAGTTTTCACATGCATATTCCCTTAAACACAATTTCACATTATTTAAATGCCGTGACACATAGCCCAAAGCACCATTAGAAGGACACACACTAATCACAACACATATCTATCACTTGGGCATTCTAGTGATAAATCATAGTTACTGCGTAGTACCGGGAGAAGCACTCTCCACCCTAACCAGCGATACTTGTTCGCCTCCAGGATTTTAATCCCAATGCCCGTGGGACATCACACAGTATGAACCTTCCTGTGAGGACTTTACCACAGTACAGTTCCACAGCCCTCTAAGGTAGCAGTGTCACCCACTGACACATTTACATATTTTCCATTTAAACACACACACAATTTCACACCATTTTTAACCTGTTATTCTCATTTCCACATTCATGCACATGGTTCAAGTTCCCTATCATGGTACTATTGTTAATAGAACTAAATCAGTCACAACTACCAATTGATTCTTATCATGCTGTAATTACATTAATCATTTTTAATTAACACTAATCCATACCCTTTTCATGATGAAAATATTGTAATTAGTACAGACTGTTATCCAATGAACGTGAAAATTTAACCACAAGTCATTTACTATTCACATATCACGTATACAAAGTTTCATAATTTTCTGAAATATCCACTATTTAATAATGTTCAAAAAGTGATATTATCTACGGTTAAAATAACACAATTTACATAATTGTTATAATTCAGATCTATAGTTCATGCTACACCTGCATGCTGACCATACTAAACATATGCTAATTTCTGGGATTTTAATTATTTCCACACTATTTATAAAAATTTCTACACTAAATAGGCATGCTCACTTATTTTCAATTCAGAAAAATGTAATAATTTATACAGCTATCAGAAATTTATCAAATTATAACAGTACATTCTGATGATGATTTAACTACCATAGAAAATTTATGACATCAAGCTTTATCACAAAATCATGTAATAGTAATTTAACATGCTCACAACAATGTTTCAGAAATTTCCAGTAATTATTGCAGTAAACAAAAATTCATCAAAATTTCATAACATACTCCATGGTATATATATATATATATATATATAGTTTATAACATACAAGATTTACCATATATCCTCATGCACAGAAATCCCGGAAAATAGGTTATAAAGGGTAGATAGACCAACTGCTTCTGCCTGAAGAACTAAACGGCAAGGGGGGTGGTCGTTTACCAGGTTAACGACAACAAAGATCGCCGCCAACTTAAGATCTTAACGACAAGATATCCTGCCGTTAAGTTCCTGTCTGTGTAGAACACAGACTGAACGTCAAAAGATCACTTGAATGGGGGTTCCAGGACACGAGAAAAATCCGTAAAATTTCTGGGACATACTAGACACATGTACGAATGATGTGGTTGGGTTACTTGCCTTGCATAAAATCCCTAATCGATGTTTTGAGTTGAAGAAGCTCTCCTCGGCCAGAGCCAAAGAGCCTTCAAATCCTACTTTATCCGGGTTCCCTGTTGATCTTCACTGCACACCAGTGTGGCGAAGTCGTTCCCGGATGTTCAGAGTCCTCTCCAGTCGATGTCGATCATCGGATGAAGCCTCCAATAGCTGGATCGAAGAGTTCCAAAACAAGTTTTCGCACAGAAAGTCTAGGTTTTTGACCCAAGAGTCAAAAGGACAGACTTGGCCGAAATCTGGACAATATAAAGGGTTGGGGGTCGGATACGCATAAGGGTTAGGCTAGGTTACCGTTGGGGAAACGGTTTCCAAATCAGAGGGCGACATTTTCGGGGGCGTTTCCGGATCTGAAATCGCAACAGACCTACAAAATCAACGTCAACATCAGTGGCCACCAATTCTCAGTTGGCATCCATCGATGTGGCCACTGACTTGGCATTGGCGTCCACCCATCATGACGTCTACTGGCTGCCGGAACAGAATTTAAAACTGCAGAACTATATACATCACACATGTATATATATAAACAATGCATACATCACAATATTATTTACTCATGCAATATATATATATATATATATATATATATATATATATATATATATATATATATATATACTATGCACAATACTCTATACATCAATAGTATGTACTCATATATGCACATATACATAAGCAAACACTCAAGATGAAAATCAAGGGCCTTACAGTTTCACCTAAAGAAAGATCTGTTAAAAGTCTTGTTCAGAAAGATGTTCAAAAACTAAATTATAAATTGAATAAAAATGTTGTAAATGTTTGAATTGAAAATCAGAAAATGAAAATAGGATTCTACAAGACTTCCCCACCTCCTCCATCAGCCAAGAAAGCTCAAAGGCAATCTCCAACTCCACATCATGACAAGAGCTACCAAGGGGTATCACCTCCTCCCTTTCAGCCCAAGGATAATCAAAGGTACTCTAGAGGATTTCAGAGATTCCAGTAAATGCACTCATGCTATGGTAAGCTCCAGGTAAATACTCAACCCATTTGCTTTAATTGCAATAGACTTGGTCATCTTGCTAAATTTTGTTGGAATAAAGATCAACATTTTCATAAATGTGTCAAACCAATTCAGTGCTTTACATGTCATCAACATGGACATTTGTCTAAGGATTGTTGGCATAGAAATCATGATTTTGTGCAAGCTCCAAAGTTCCATTATAATGCATGTGTTCATACACATAGGAATAAACATCATGTTCATACTGAGAGAATTCAGAAATCTCATGTGTCTATGAACAAGAAAATTGCACAAAATAATTTTGCTGCTACTTATAATAAAAATCTAAAAAATAGAAAATCTCATGAAAACATAGATGTATTGAATAAGACTAAGGAAAAATCTAGAACTAATGCTGCTCATAGTTCAATTAATGAAAGAAATGCATCTATTCTAAAAATAAAATCATTTTGGATTCAGAAATCATTGTTGCATTCTAACATTGATTTCATTGCAGGACCCAAGCAAGTGTGGGTCCCAAGACGAGCTTGATCAACAAGTTGAGGAGTCTTGCAGCCATACAGTGTAAATTGACTGAAGACATTGGCTGTGCAAGGCAAGAAATGATTGGAGAACACAGGTAAAATCTTTGAAAACAATTAAAGACTGTTTAGGTAAAACCTCTTTATCACTTCAGATTTGAATTGCTTGAATTGGAATGAATTTTTAATTTTTATCTGAACAATGAAAAATGTGTTTTGATGCTACCCCCAAATGACAATGTCTCTTAGCAATTGGAATCATGTTGTGTCATCTTGCTTGCATAATTGTACATATGATTTCTTATGCATATCATTTGCTTTGACTTCTTGGTATATCAAATGATGGCATGTGGAAAAATAAGTTATGCTTGTTTGTAAACTATCATTATGCATGAGTAAAATACTCCGCCAAGTACCAAAAGTCATGTGTGCATAATAATGTGTGAATTGCTTGCTAACTTTTTCATTCCATACACATGTTAAGAGGGAGTAAATTTGAAAAAGTGCAAATATGTTCTTGAAAATACTACTAATAATTGTTAAAATTTGTTGGAACTGGAATATCTTTGAATATTGTCTTTGATCTTCATCAGGTCAGCACACTAAGAATCATATGTCGACACATCATCTTCTAATTGTTGAAACTCGAAAATCCAATGTCAAACAATTCTTATGTCTACCCTGTCGACAACTTCCATGTGGTTTGTCGACAGACAATCTTGTTCTGAAAACATTGAGTCTGCTACTTCAGTAATTGTCGACACATGAGATCTAGTTGTCGACAGATCCTTTAAAAATCTTTGAAGATTGCTTCAATCTAGAATAAAGGCTTTCATTACATCTTTGATGGGGAGTTATCTATGAGAGAGACCTATGTCCTTTTCAGTCTACATTTCTGATCACTCTCTTACCTTTAAATTTCATTGAATATCAGTCTATCAATGATTTGGTTGTGTTTCTAACAACTGCTCCTTGATATAAATCCTAGCAATCATGCACAATGCTTCTTTATTCATGCTTGATATGAATTCATCTACTGTGTCTTAATAGTTTAATGGTTTATCTATAATAAGACTAATGCATTATGTGGTTAAAGAGTATTTTTAAACACCTAATGGCAGGCTAGATATTTTTCTTTATAGCTAAAATTAACAAAAAAAATTATCTAGTAGTTCTGTAGATACTTGATGGAAGTGTTCCAAAATTTAAGCTAATTTAGCCCAATTCAAAGAAAATTTTATAAGTGTGTTTAAAAATGCCATCTATGATAACAGAAACTGTAATGAGTTCATGTAATACAAAATTCAGCCAAAGAAATGAAATCAATGATAATTCAATCCAATGGACTGACTGTAGACAGAGCAATGCTCAGTCACATTGAGTAACTGGGTTATTTTGCCTAACCAGATGATTTAACTCATGCAAAAGATGGGAAATTGAGTATCTCTGTAATAAAAATGATGGGGGTTAACCACTGAGTAATCAGGGAGTCTTGCATCTGGTAAATGTGACTCCTTGCACTGAAAGGTGTGAATTTAACCAAATTGTTCATGTAGTTATCCAAATAAATTGTTCAGAAAGAAAAGAAAATTTTGACTATGAACTCTTCCTGAAAAATCATTAAGTTGACATTTTTTAGGATCATTTTATACATGTTACTTGAGTTGGTCTAACTTATCTTTCTTTCTAGTCACCAAATGTAACAACTCTGATTTTTAAAATCCCAAATAAAATAAACACTTTAATTAAATAAATGTGATAAATAGAATTAAACTAGAATAAAGAAGGAATAAATGGAATAAAAGGGAATTAAACTAAAACTCATTAAGCTAAATTAGTAAATGAGTTCAACTAATGGACCACACATAATGTAATGGGCCAAAATGCCAAGAGCCCATCTTTGGATGGGAGATCTTTTGCCTAATTTCGGAGCAAATTAATAAATAAATTAAATAAGGGCAAGATCAATACTAGAATAGGTTGTAAATATCCTAAAGGGAGTCCTAAGCCTATCCTAACCCATTGCCCACGGATTTAGACTTCTCCCCTATACTATTAAGTAGATAATGGTTGGAAAACAGGGAGATAATAGTGAAAATTCGGAGTTTGGAGGAGAAGGAAGAGTTTTAGACTAATAGGACTCTTACACTAGCTAAAACACCGCTAATTCGTCCCCACCAAGCCATAACTCGTTGCTGGAGCTTTGGAGAATGAGGAGAGAAGGCTGAGGACGAGGAGCAAGGAGAGGAAGGGCTTGGAACAAGGGGATTTCTACTTCGTTCTTCATAAAAAACCCTAGGATTTCTTATCAGTGAGAAAAGGTAGGCAATGTCTCAAGCACAAATCACATAACTTCCATAGATAACCCATACATCTATCTTTAAAAGCCCCATGATTTCCCTAATTTTCGTTGCTCCATGAGAGCGAATTAAATGTTCAAATCTCTGTCATCATCATATAACTGAACCTTCATGTTTGCTTTCAATCAATGCATGTACTTGATCCCATGGCATGTGAATATTCTCATAAATACTACATGTTAGGCTTCAAACGCCCCTATTTCCCCCAATTATCATCATGTATCCATTTCTAATTAATTCATTTTCCATGACTATGCATGTTTAGGTCACCGAGAAGTAACCTAATTAAAACATGCTAATGACTTGTCTATTTTCTAATTAATCGTTCCTATAAATACGCCTTCATGCCTAGTTTCGTTTAAAAGTGGTTTCGTGATTTTTGGACTTGTGTATGATTTATTATTGATTTTTAAAGAAACCTGTATCATGCATGGAAAGAATAAACCCAACCCAAAAAGGGTCGAATTCCCCTTTCTAGGCTCGGGCCACCTTCTAAAATCGCGACGGCCCGACCCGTTGCAATCTCAGAAGGGGTTGTGACAGGGAGGACCGTTGTGTCTTGAACGTGACGGGCTGACCCGTCGCGATTCCCATCGGTTCACACCCACCCGGCCCGGTTCAGCTGTCGCGACCGGCAGCAATGTCGCGTTCTGAAACGCAACGGGTACCGCCTTCGCGATTTCAATAATGCGGCCAGGACCTGAATTTACTCTTATACGCCTACTATTTACACCATTTGACCCTTGATTAAACTTAATTAAACATTTTATGCATAGTGTTGATCTAAACATTAATATTTTGTAATAATTATATAAACTCAATTAATTAAAGGCCATGTGCACAATCTTTCATGTTCTCAAGATTTCTTTACACTTGCACACACTAAACCTTATTATTTTCTATAAGACCTTATTAAATTACTTAATAATATATCTGGTAATTAAGTGTAACTAATCACTTAAATTTCCCTATTATTTAAATAACACTTGTCTTTGTTTTATTCGTGTGCTTCGTACATCGCTATCACATCCCTCTGCCTTCGAGCACTCGAGGCAAGACGGACAATATTTCGTTACACACTTTTCTTGGCATGGACCACCTCTCCATTGGGAATACTCCTAACTAGACCAGGGACTCCTTGTCAAGGCCTCCGTAAGTCTCCTTGGCTTTGGCGCACGTCCATTGCCGATGAGCTGGTTGTACCTTTAAAACCCTTTTTACCTTTAGGGATCAGTACGATCCAACTGGCCTTAGTGTGTTTCCTTCTTATCTTGGTATCATGTCGGACCATCTGGTCAGCGTTCATAGCACGGCTAATGGGCGGTTATGAATTCTACCGGACTGCCGGCACACGACCTAGTGCTGTGCAACTGTTACTATCGACTGTTTAACGTTATTTTTATCAATATGTCCCTATTCTTATCTACTATCCTTGTACTCTCATCTGTTCACTTTCCCTCTACACTCTCTCGTCTATTCCTCTACTATTCTCATCAATTCTTGGTACTCTCTTTGGCCATCCATATGATTGTTTAAGATAAGAAACATGACTATGTCAGTGCAATGGGGCCCGATCTAGTCCTGGGGAGAGCGCCCGAAAAGTGCCATTTGCCTATGGGAGTTAAAATGATCAGGATGTTGGCATACACCAAGTGCCATTATACTATCAAAATTTAATCTATGACAATTAATCTGTAATACCCTTGATTTTTAAAATCTAAATAAATGAAAATTTTATTTTAAATAAATGAGGTAAATAGATTTAATTAGAATAAATGAGAAATAAGTGAAATAAAAAGGGAATTAAATTAAGCCCATTAAGTTAAAACCCTAATGGGTTGTGTAAATGGCTTAATTACAAAATAATGGGCCTAATATAGTGGAGCCCATCATGGGATGGGAATTACTTATCCCAAATTCATATTTAATTAATTAGTAAATAGTAACAGGGTAGGATAAATACTAAATAACTTGTATTTATCTAAAACAAGAGTCCTTACCCCAACCTAAACCCTTGGCCACAAAATTGGCTCTCTTCCCAATCTTATTAGGTGGATAATTAAGGGAATTAGGGAGATAAATAAGGAAAACTCAGATTTATTAAGAAAGAAAGGAGTTTTAGCAAGAAGGGACTCTTATGCCATACAAAACACCTCAAACTTCGACCCTAGGAACCCTAGTTCACTTCTGGAGTTTTGGGAGACGATGGGAAAGGCTGGAGGACGAGGATCTTGGAGGAGAAGGGCTGGAGTTTGTTGTTCTTCATCATTTACCGTCTTCAAATTAGGGATTTTCTTACTCCACGAAAAAGGTAGGCAATCTCTCAAGACAAATCCGTGTAAAAATTACCCTAGGAAGACTTCTTGTTCCCGAGCAAAAGTCCTCTAGTTTCGCTTCATTTCGATCTCCTATGAGGGAGAATTAATTCTTTGAATCCCTATCAATTCTATGTACCCGACCCTTCATGTTTACTCTTAAACCTCGAGCATACATAACCCCATGCCATGAGAAATTTCTCATAAATACTACAGCATGTTAGCTTTCAAACACCTTAGGTTTGCTTAATTTTCATCATGTATCCAACTCTAATTAATTCGTTGAATTTTGACTATGTATGTTTAAGTCATCAAAATGTAACTTTATCAAAGAATGCCAAAACCTTGTCTATTCTCAAATTAATTGTGCATGTTGATAGATCTATATGTCTACTTTCGTTTAAAACTAGTTTCGTGATTTTTGGATCATTGTGCAATTTTATATGGAATTTAGAATGACCAGCTATTAAAGAGGATTCACCCTGGAAAAAAGGGTAAAAGACCAGACCCTCCCTGATATCGCGGCGGCGCGACCCGCCGCGATACCAGCGGGGTCACGGTCGGCGGGTGCGTCGCATTAAGAAATGCGGCAGCCTAAGCCGCCGTGATTCCTGATGCAGACCGGACCGGGCCGGTTGGTCTTCGGACCGCGATCGAGCCGCCCGTCGGGACTTGAATCGCGGCGGGTGGCCCGCCGCGATTTGAAGACTGCGGCCAGAATTTTTAATTATGCTCATGCTCTTGCTGATTTGGCTATATAACCCTTATTTAGCCATGATTAAACCATGTTATAGTTAATTCGATTTGGTAAATTAATAAATGGAAATAATGATATAAATTTAATTATTTAAAGGACATTTGCACGATTTATCATATTCTCAAGATTTCTTTACACTTACACACACATATATTATTAATTGTCAATTGACCTTAATAATTTATGCAATAATATATCTGGTAAATTACCAAAATAAATGATTAAATTTCCTTATTTAATTAATCATGTTGTCTTCGTTTTATACGTGTGTTTTGTACACCGTTACCGTTTCCCTCGGCATTTGAGCACTCGAGGCACGACGGACCAGTTTTCTATATACTTTTTCTTGACTTGGACCACCTCTCCATCGGGAATACTCTCGACTGGGCTAGAGACTCCTTGTCAAGGCCTCCATAAGTCTTCTTGGCTTTGGCACACGTCCATTGCCGACGAGCTGGTTGTACCCTAAAACCCGTTACACCTTAGGGATCAGTACGATCCATGGCCTTAGTGTGTTCTCTCCTTATCTTGAGATCATGCTGGACCATCTAGCCTGTGTACACAGCACGGCTAGTGGGTGGTGATGATTTCTACCAGACTACTGGTACCCGACCTGGTGCCGCGTAACTGTGACTATCGTTGTTTCTCGTGTTTTTACGATATTCTCCCTATCTCAACTACTATCTATATCCTTTCATCTGTTCACGTTCTCTGTACGCTCTCATCTATCTCATCTAGTACTCTCTTATCTCTTCTTGGTACTTGATTGGCCATTCATGTGATTGTCAAGATAACAAAATGATTAATGCCAGTGCAATGAGGCCCGATGAGGTCCTGGGAGGAGCGCCCGAAAAGTGCTAGTGCCCATGGGAGTTAAAATGATCAAGGATGTGTTACGGCATGCATCCAGCGCCATCATACTATCAAGATTAATCTATGACAATCAAAGTGCTATCTATACCAGTGCAATTGTTATTGTTGCTAGTGCACGTTGTGCAATTTACATGTTATATAGTTACATGGCCATTCTATTATTATTCTCGTTGTGCTATTTTCCATGTGCCAGATGCTATTGTACTCCCGTTATCGTTACTTGTTCTACATGACTATTCTCTCTAGTTAACCTGCCATTAAGACATTAATTATTTAAACTGTGCTTGTGTTCATGAGATATTAAGTCTTACTGGGCGTTATTCACTCATCCTGCATTTTTATTTAATGTGTTTCAGGCGAGTTTGACGATGACCACACTCATGAGGACGAGACTGAGGATGACGTTCAGGAGTGACCCTTATCAGCAACCATTGCTTTAGTAGATAGTTAGTTTAGAATGAGTCAGATAGTCATGATGTATTAGTTTGGTTTTCAATAAATTACTCTGGGTCCTAGTTTTGGCTCTGATACGTTGATGTAATACTTAGTCCATGATGTCGATAGGATATTGGTGATTGTAATGTAGATTAGAGGATTATTAATGAAATTTGAGTTTATTTGGTATTATACCATTTGTGCAATGGTTTGTTATTTATTTTCTCGCTCTGTACTATTTAATAACTGTAATATCGCAACGATATTCCGCATCGGGGCGTTACACAATCAGTGCAATCTATACAAGTGCTATCGTTACTAGTGCACCGTTGTGCAACTTTACTTGCTATATCGTTACATGGCCAATCCATTATCGTACTTGATGTGCTATTTTTCGTGTACAAGTGCTATCATTCTTTTGCTATTGTTACTTTACTCTACATGACTGTACTCTCTAGTTATCATGCCTTTCAAGACATTAATCATTTTAAACATGCTTGTTCATACGAGATATTAAGTCCTACTGGGCATTTTATCGCTCATCCTGCGTCGTTATTTCATGTGTTTCAGGTGAGTCTGATGGAGATTACCACACTCACGAGGAAGGGAATGAGGAGGATGTTCAAGAGTGACCCATTTTGTCAACCCGTGTTTATTAGTAGTTAGTTACTTAGTCATTAATTAGTCAATGTGTAATAGTTTGGGTTTTGAATAAAGTACTCTGGGCCCTAGTTTTGGCTCTGATTGGTGATTGTAATAGTTAGTTGATGGAATATTATTGAGGTTGGATTTTATTTGGTTTTATTCCAATGGTGCAATGGTTTGTTGTTTATTTCTCGCTCTGTACTATTTAATTAACTATATTCCACTCCGATATTCCGTGTCAGGGCGTTACAGTTTTGTGGTATCAGAGCCTAGGTTATTCTTAAGTATAGGATGATCTAGGTTTGACCTGTCTCGACTTAGAGTCTAATTCCATACCTATGTGAGAGATGGGTAGAGCCAAGGGTAATAAGATAAAATAAATTCACACGCGCACAAACTTAGTGCAACCTCATTTCTTACATTAAAATTCTATTTTGAAGGAATATAAATCATAGCAATGGCAGCAGAGCGTGCTCAACTCCGTGACATGCAGTAGACTATCTAGCAACTTACTTAAGCACTACTTCAGGCTGCTGGAGCCAATGGAAACTGAGGAGCCGGAGATCTGCACAGGAATTTCTACAATCTGAACCCGCCTCGTTTCAGTGAGACCACTGATCCCGATGAGGCTGAAAACTGGCTGAAGGAAATAGAACGTATTTTTCACGTCATGCAATGCACGGATGGAGACAAGCTACTACTTGCAACATTCCAGCTTGAGAAGGACGCCTGTGCGTGGTGGGAGTCCGTTGAGGCAACCAGGGTCGATGCACAGTTCACCTGGAATGAGTTTAAGGAGCATTTCAACTCCAAGTACTTTTCTGAAAGAGTTCAAGAGAGGAAGGCCTCCGAGTATGTGGCCCTTAAGCAAAGGAACCTCTCTGTAGCCGAGTACGAAGCCCAATTCTCCCAGTTGGCACGATATGCCAATCACCTTGTAGGCACCGAGAGACTGAAGGCGAAGTGCTTTCTTAATGGGCTCAGGCCCGCATACATCACCCAACTAGCACCTCTAGATATCCAGACCTATCCAGAAATGGTCAAGAAGGCACAGCTGCGAGAGGATGCGACCGACCTCACTGATCACATCAAGGGTACAATGGTTAAGAAAGAGCAGACATCAGGAGCACCAAGCAAGCCCACCAACGGCAAGAAGAGGCCATTAAGCATTACTGACGGGCCAAGCAAAGAGCGGAAGCCCAAGGTCTTCGCCCCCACTGCACCTAACAAGCCCAGATGCAAGCACTGTGACAAGCTGAGTCACACTGCCGAGGAATGCTAGAGGAAGGTAGGTGCAAACCTACGCTGTGGTAGTTGAGAGCATCGCATCCGATTGCCCACTGCTTAAGGAAAATGAGAAGCATCCTATGGGATAGAAGAAGCCAGGAAGACTGCAAGCTTTACATGAAGTGCAGACCACCGAGGAAGGTGGAGTTGTGGAAGGTACACTACCTGTCTTTTTCCAGTCAGCATTTGTTTTGTTTGATACTGGCGCAACACATTCGTTCATATCATAAGCATTTGCTGATACATTAAATGTTAAACATGTATCTATGGGAACTGAATTACGTGTTACAACCCCACTGGGCGAGAAAGCCCAACTGAACAAATATTTTCCATTAGCTGATGTGAAGATTGGTGAACTAAACTTTAGAGCCAACCTAATCTGTATGCCCATGGAGGGCTACGATGTCATTTTGGGAGCCGATTGGCTATCCACTTATGGGTCTATTGTAGACTGTAGAAGAGGGAAAATCTACTTTAATGAATTCCCTAAGCTGACCTTTACGAGACGTAGACACAAGAGGCACTTGTCTCTCGTCTCTACTATTAAGGCACAAAACATGATAAGGAAGGGCTGTGTGGCATTTCTTGCCACCATAGTGGTTGAAAAGAAAGCATCCAAGATATCAGACATACATATAGTGCAAGAATACCCCGACATGTTCCCCAATGAGCTGCCAGGCATTCCACTGAAAGAGATGTGAATTTCTCAATTGATTTAATACCTGGAGCTGCACCGGTGTCACGCCAATGCTACAGAATGTCCCCTGCTAAATTGAAAGAGTTGAAGGAGCAATTAATGGAACATATGGAAAAGGGATTTATCCGACCAACTACTTCTCCTTGGGGAGCACCTGTGTTATTTGTCAAGAAGAAGGACAGATCTATGAGATTATGCATCGACTACAAGTAGTTGAACCATCTGACTATCAAGAACAAATACCCTATGCCTCATGTCGACGAATTGTTTGATCAAATATCAAGAGCCAAGTACTTCTCTAAGATTGACCTTAGATTGAGATATCATCAGATGAGAGTTAAAGATGCAGATATTTACAAGACAACTTTCAGGAGCAGGTATGGTCATTATGAATTTGTAGTCATGCCTTTTGGACTAACCAATGCTCTTGTAGCTTTTATGCAATTAATGAACAACATATATCGACTATACCTCGACAAGTTCGTCGTGGTGTTTATCGATGATATTCTCATATACTCGAAGACCAAAGAAGATCATGAGGAGCATTTGAGGATCGCTCTACAGATCTTCCGGGACAACAAACTCTACGCCAAATTGAGCAAGTGTGAATTCTGGCTCGAGGAGGTGTCATTTATAGGGCATGTTATATCCAAGGATGGTATAGTTGTCGGTCCTTCCAAAGTAGAAGTTGTACTCAACTGGGAGAGACCGACCAATGTCGCTGAGATCAGAAGCTTTCTTGGACTGGCTGGCTACTACAGACGATTCATAAAAGACTTCTTCAAGATAGTTGTACCTCTTACTTGCCTTACGCGAAAAGAGAACCCCTACGTCTGGAGCAAGGAATGCGAGAAGAGCTTTCAGACACTGAAGCAATGCTTGACATCTGCACCTATCCTCACATTACCAATCGAGGGTGAAGGATTCTCAGTCTACACTGATGCATCTAGAATCGGTCTAGGCTGCATACTAATGCAGAATGAAAAGGTGATAGCTTATTCATCAAGACAGTTGAAGCCTCATGAAGTTAATTATCCTGTCCTTGACTTATAATTAGCTACAGTGGTGTTTGCACTTAAAATTTGGAGGTATTATTTGTATGGAGAACAATTCATTGTCTACTCCGACCACAAGAGTCTGAAGTACTTATTTTCCCAGAAGGAGCTCAATATGAGACAAAGGAGATGGCTGGAATATTTGAAACATTTTGACTTCAATATCTAATATCACCCAGGCAAAGGTAATGCAGTAGTTGATGCACTTAGTAGGAAGCCAGTAGCAGCCTTGTCATGTTTAGTCATGGGCGAGATTCAATTACTTGAGCAATTCGCTAGTCTGGATCTAAATATTGAGCAGAGAAGTGATCAGGTGTTAGTGGCTAACCTTAGAGCTCAACCCGACATCTATGTCGAAATCAGAGAACAACATGCTAATGATCCATTCCTAATCCGAGTCAAGGAAACCATAACTGATAGACCCGATTTCTCCATCACTGAGGATGGGAGACTGTTATTTCAAGCCAGGACCTGTGTGCCTGACAATGAAGAGTTGAAGAGAAAGCTGATGGATGAAGCCCACAAGACTAAGTATACAATTCACCCAGGCGCAACCAAGATGTACCAAGACATGAAAAGGTCATTTTAGTGGCCGAACATGAAGCGTGAGGTGGCTGAGCATGCCGCGCACTACCTCACATGTCAGTAGGTAAAAGTAGAACATCGACGTCCTGCGGCTGTACTCAGACCCCTGGACATACCTGAATGGAAGTGGGAGAGTATCGGCATGGATTTCATCATGGGTTTACTCCGAACTCGTGGTGGACTCGATGCTATCTGGGTCATTGTGGACCGATTGACTAAGTCCGCACATTTTCTAGCAATTAAAAGCACCTGGAGTGTGGATGTTCTAGCAGCACTGTATATAAAGGAGATAGTGAGATTATATGGAGTCCCCGTGTCTATAGTCTCAGATCGTGACCCTTGATTCACCTCTAGATTCTGGAAGGGACTTCAGACTGCTTTAGGAACAAAACTCAACTTTAGCACAACATTCCACCCACAAACAGATGGGCAGACTGAAAGAACATATCAGATCGTGGAGGATATGCTATGAGCCTGCACTATAGATTTTGAGGGGTATTGGAATGAACAGCTATCACTAATAGAATTCACCTACAATAACAGCTACCAGGCCAGCATTATGATGGCACCGTTTGAAGCTCTGTATGGAAGAAGTTGTAGATCGCCAGTTTGCAGGAATGAAGTAGGTGAGCAGTAATGGCTAGGACCAGACATGGTACAGAACACCAGTAGAGATATACAGATTATCAGAGACAAGATTAAGATAGCTCAATCCAGGCAGAAAAGCTATGCAGACAAAAGAAGAAGGGACTTAGAATTTCAAATTAGAGATCATGTGCTGCTTAGAGTATCTCCGACCTGAGGATTTCAAAGGTTTGGGATGAAAGGCAAGTTGAGACCGAGATTCATAGGTCCATTTGAAGTGTTGGAAAGAGTTGGCGAGGTGTTGTATCATCTAGCACTACCTCCTAAGTTCTCCATTGTACACAATGTTTTCCATGTATCAATGCTAAGGAAGTACGTGCACGACCCATCACACGTAATCAACTATGATGATATCATTTTAAACAAAGATATGACCTATGAAGAGAAGTCGGTGAGAATCTTGGACAAGAAGATACAACAGCTCCGGAACCGACCCATATCAGTGGTAAAGGTTCTATGGAGAAACCACGAAGTTGAAGATGATGATATCATTTTAAACAAAGATATGACCTATGAAGAGGAGCCGGTGAGAATCTTGGACAAGAAGATACAACAGCTCTGGAACCGACCCATATTAGTGGTAAAGGCGCTATGGAGAAACCACGAAGTTGAAGAAGCCACGTGGGAACCCGAAGCAACCATGCGACGGAATTACCCGGAGTTATTCAGTAAGTCATTCTTCCTCTTACGATCATATGAATTTGGGGATCAAATTCTTATTAAGAGGGGGAGGATGTAGCAACTCTGATTTTCAAATCCCAAATAAAATAAACACTTTAATTAAATAAATGTGATAAATAGAATTAAATTAGAATAAAGAAGGAATAAATAGAATAAAAGGGAATTAAACTAGAACCCATTAAGCTAAATTAGTAAATGGGTTCAACTAATGGACCACACATAATGTAATGGGCCAAAATGCCAAGAGCCCATCTTTGGATGGGAGATCTTTTGCCTAATTTCGGAGTTAATTAATAATAAATAAATTAAGGGTAAGATCAATACTAAAATAGGTTGTAAATATCCTAAAGGGAGTCCTAAGCCTATCCTAACCCATTGCCCACGGATTTAGACTTCTCCCCTATTCTATTAAGTAGATAATGGTTGGAAAATAGGGAGATAATAGTAAAAATTTAGAGTTTGGAGGAGAAGGAAGAGTTTTAGACTAATAGGACTCTTACACTAGCTAAAACACCTCTAATTCATCCCTACCACGCCATAACTCATTGCTGGAGCTCTGGAGAACGAGGAGAGAAGGCTGAGGACGAGGAGCAAGGAGAGGAAGGGCTTGGAACAAGGGGATTTCTACTTCGTTCTTCATAAAAAACCCTAGGATTTCTTATCAGTGAGAAAAGGTTGGCAATCTCTCAAGCACAAATCACATAACTTCGGCCATAGGTAGCCCATACATCTATCTTTGAAAGCCCCATGATTTCCCTAATTTTCATTGCTCCATGAGAGCGAATTAAATGTTCAAATCTCTATCATCATCATATAACCGAACCTTCATGTTTGCTTTCAATCATGCATGTACTTGATCCCATGCCATGCAAATATTCTCATAAATACTACATGTTGTTGGGCTTCAAACGCCCCTATTTCCTCAATTTTCATCATGTATCCATTGCTAATTAATTCATTTTCCATGAATATGCATGTTTAGGTCACTGAGAAGTAACCTAATTAAAGCATGCTAATGACTTGTCTATTTTCTAATTAATCATGCTTGTAGATACCGCTTTATGTCTAGTTTCATTTAAAAGTGGTTTCATGATTTTTGGACTTGTGTGCGATTTATTATTGATTTTTAAAGAGACCTGTATCATGCATGGAAAGAAGGAACCCAACCCAAAAAGGGCCGAATTCCCCTTTCTGGGCTCGGGCCGCCTTCTGAAATCGCAACGGGTAGACCTGTCGTGATCTCAGAAGGGGTCACGTCAGGGAGGACCATCACATCTTGAACGCAACGGGCTGACCCGTTGCGATTCCTATCGGTTCACACCCACCCGGCCCGGTTCAGCTGTCGCGACCAGCCGCAGTGTCGCGTTCTGGTACCCGTCGCAATTTCAATAATGTGGCCAGGACCTTAATTTGCTCTTATACCCCTACTATTTACACCATTTGACCCTTGTTAAACTTAATTAAACACTGTTATGCATAGTCTTGATCTGAACATTGATATTTTGTAATAATTATACAAACTCAATTAATTAAAGGCCATGTGCACAATCTTTCATGTTCTCAAGATTTCTTTACACTTGCACACACTAAACCTTATTATTTGCAATGAGACCTTATTAAATTACTTAATAATCTATCTGGTAATTAAGTGTAATTAATCATTTAAATTTCCCTATTATTTAAATAACACTTGTCCTCGTTTTATTTGCGTGCTTCGTACACCGCTATCGCATCCCTCTGCCTTCGAGCACTCGAGGCAAGACGGACAACGTTTCGTTACATACTTTTCTTGGCATGGACCACCTCTCCATTAGGAATACTCCTGACTGGACTAGGGACTCCTTATCAAGGCCTCTTGCACATGTCCATTGCCGACGAGCTGGTTGTACCTCTAAAACCCTTTACACCTTTAGGGATCAGTACAATCCAACCGGCCTTAATCTGTTTCCTTCTTATCTTGGTATCACACCGGACCATCTGGTTAATGTTCATAGCACGACTAATGGGCAGTTGTGACTTCTACCGGACTGCCGGCACACGACCTAGTGCTGCGCAACTATTACTATCGAATGTTTAACTTTGTTTTTACGAATATGTCCTATTCTTACTATTCTTATCTACTATCCTTGTACTCTCATCTGTTCACTTTCCCTCTACACTCTCTAATCTATTCGTCTACTATTCTCATCTATTCTTGGTACTCTCTTTGGCCATCCATATGATTGTCTAAGATAAGAAACATGACTATGCCAGTGCAATGGGGCCCGATCTGGTCCTGGGGAGAGCGCCCGAAAGGTGCCATTTGCCCATGGGAGTTAAAATGATCAGGATGTTGGCATACATCCAGTGCCATTATACTATCATGATTTAATCTATGAAAATCAATCAGTGCAATCTATACAAGTGCTATTGTTACTAGTGCACCGTTGTGCAACTTTACATGCTATATCGTTACATGGCCAATCCATTATCGTACTTGACGTCTTATTTTCTGTGTACAAGTGCTATCATTCTCTTGCTATCGTTACTTTACTCTACATGACTGTACTCTCTAGTTATCAAGCCTTTTAAGACATTAATCATTTTAAACATGCTTGTTCATACGAGATATTAAGTCCCACTGGGCGTTTTATCGCTCATCCTGCATCGTTATATCATGTGTTTCAGGTGAGTCTGATGGAGATTACCAAACTCACGAGGAAGGTGAAGTGTTGCGGAATTCCCTATATGGTAATCTAGAAGGGGGGTTGAATAGATTACTGCCTATTAAGAACACTTGTTGCCTTCTTTTCGATAAGATACAAATTACTAGAAGTTATGGCAAGGACTAAACTTAGTGTGGATGTTTGTGATTCGATGATAGATATCAAACAGATGATTAGACGTGTGTATATGCGCCGTGCCTACTAAACATCTAACGTAGAAACGTTCAAACCACGAGACACAACGATTTACGTGGTTCGGAATACACAACTCGTGTATCCTACATCCACGGGCCACACACACATGCAGAATCACCTGCTTATGAGCTAGTTCACGAACTACAACTCACACACACACGTGTTCTCTGATGTGTAACCACGATCAGAACAACACACACACGTGTATCAAGCACAAGGACTGCTTGAAACACACCACACACACACAAGTATGGATAAAAGTGAAACAGAGAAGAGTTTAAGAGTTGAGGATCAAATCCAATTGAAAACTCTTCTGATGAACGTTTGGGTAGACTTCAAGCTTCGTCTTGATGATCAGAAGTTGATGGAGAGGCTTGAATCCATGACGTTCAGACTTCACCACTGCACGGAAGACTTCTCTTGTTGAATCTGGGCAGCAGGTAGAAGCAGAGCAGCAGGGTAAGACTTTTCTTGAGAGGCTTTTAGGGTTCTTGCTTGGAGGCTGCTTGTGTACGTGAATAGCTTCAAAAGATTGCTTATATATTGGTGTTTACATATGGAGATACGTGGTACATGGAAACACCAAGTTTGGTAACATCCAAACTTCCCGTATTTGAAGCAACAGGTCGGCTGTCGACAGGTCTTCAGGCTGCTGTCGACAGGTCTTGACAGTTTGTCATTTGACAGAAGTCTGGAAGTTCAGGTTTGGCTCTGACTGAGTACATCTGTCGACAGGTCTTTTGGTGCTGTCGACAGGTACCTGGTTTTCAGAAACCTGAAGTGTCTGACTATGTAATTCTGTCGACAGGTGTCTGGCTGATGTCGACAGGGCTTGTCTTCCAGAGTCTGTTGAGTGCTGACTGTGTGTATCTGTCGATAGGGTCCTTGGTGCTGTCGACAGGTACACTGTCTTTTGACATTTGTTGACCTTTTCTACATGTTGTTGGTACATGTCTTGAGTAGTGTGTCTCCTACATTATTGAAGATAGTTAGTGAGACATTATAGTCATTTATAACCAAGCATTATACCAACATATTGTGACAAGTCATATGTATCAAGATCTTATGCAATTTTAAACTCAATTCACATTGTTCACTTGTTTACTTTGTTCATCATTGATCATCAACAAAAACATGTTGTATTTATGATTTAGAATGTGAACCCAACATTCTCCCCCTTTTTGATGATGACAAAATTAATCAATTAAGCAAGTGTAAGCAAGTGCACAATTGAGTTTTCTCCCCCTTTTGTCAATATCCAAAAGCATACACCATAGACACATGTAGTAGGCAAGAAGACACAAATTTTCATTGATTTTTCATTGAGCCATACATAACGTGCTAGGTAAAACATAACTTGAAAGGGAAAGACATTGCATGACCATCAAAGTAAGAGAACAACATAAGACTTAAGATAATTGGATAACAAGACATGACACTCTCCTAGACACCTAAGCTAGCTATGCATCCTCATCAGCTGGCGGTGTAGGAGCCGGACGCGAAGGTGCAATGCTATCCAAGCGGGCGTCAAGTGTATCCATCCTGTTATTGAGCCTCTCAAATCCAGTTGACATCTGAAGTTGGAGTTGAGCGAGTAATTCTCGAATGGAGGGCTCAACTGCCACATCAGGAGCATCATCTCTTGGAGCAACTAGTGGCTCATCTTGTGAATCATCATCATGAGCATCTTCTACATATTGATCTTCTTCAACTTGATCTTCTTCATCTTGATCTTCATCATCATCTGCAGCTGCCCCTTTACCCTTGAGATCTCTGGTTACAGTGCCATCCACCATCTTGTAGCCCATCCTATGTATAGCTGTGAGATCATAGGAGCTACGGGATGTGAGAACTTTCATCTCCCCATTTGGAATTTGAATGCCAAGGAATAGGAAGAGAGAAGTGAGTTGACATGCATATGGCATTGATCTCTTGGCACTGCGAACACATATGCGAAAGATAGAGACCATAAGAGCAGGTAAGTTGATAGGCTCAGCATTGAGGAATTGGTGAAGCAGAGACTTGTGAAGGGAGGTCACAAGTTCTCAGCTACCATCCTTGGGAACGATGAGAGTTGTGAAGATGTGATGGATGAGATGATGAAGAGGAGGGAAGGAGTTGGCATTTAGTTGCCGACGATCAGTAGGATCGTAAGGCTGCAAAGTAATGAGCATGTGATACTCCTCTGGAGTTGGATGATGGGTCTTGATATCCACTCCTATATTTGGGATTTGCAAAGCGGTGGATAGGAGATTAGGAGTGATAAGAAATGGAGTGTTCTTCACCTTGGTATACAACTGTCCAGTTTTTGATAGTCGAAGGTTGGTGTAGAAATCGGTCACGGTGGTTGTAGAGTACCGCATGTGATCGTAGCAGAAGGGTGCCCAACCCTGGACATCAAAGAGAGTTTGGAGTTCTGGAAACATGTCTTCAAGGGAAAGGAAGTCGATGTAGCGGGGCTGCACGACCTTGGAGAAGGTACCATGGACATCAAGAAAACTTAGAGAGGGTGGAATGATGAGCTCCGGCAAACGATCCTCCCGGTACTTCGTCCGACGCTCGGTGGTGCCTCTGGAGCCTTGGCCGGCTTCGGGAGATCGTGGACGACGACGGGATGGTAGCTTCTTGGCCTTGGGAGCCATCAGGAGGGGAGGTTTGATGCGGTGGGAGAGGATATAGAAGAAGAAAAGACAGGAAGGAGGAAGAGGAAAGGGAGAAGAGAGCTCTTCCGGTGCCCTAGAGAAAGAGGTTTGAAGAGAGGGAGGGAAAGAAGGGTTTTTGGAAGTGAAAAAAGATGGAAAGGGGTGTGGGGTCCTCTTATAGAAGGCTTGAGAGTATGTGAAGAGTCGGATCCCACCAAATCCGTTTTCGGAGTTAGCCCGTTGGACTTCCAAAAACAAGTCTGCCACCGGCTGTCGACAGGGCCCCTGGTGCCTGTCGACAGGCGCTTTCAGAAAATGGCCAGTTTTGTGATTTTTGGTGATTTTTGAACTGAAGCTCTGAGCAATGTCTTCCAGGAGTTATGTGAAGGTGTATAGGAGGTGAATCATGTATGGAAGCCTACCATATACAAGGATATAATAAACCATAACAATTTCCTCAATGGTTTTAACATAATACCCAAGGAATTTAAGGTTAAAGCATTAAGAAAACACCCACTTAAATAAAGAACATTGCACACTCACCCTTCGTTGTATAAATACAACGTAAGACAACACAATCCCCATTTTGTGGATAGGCAAATGATGCATGAAATGATATCTATATGTCAAGACAATCACAAGACCAATGACCTTGGAAATTATGACTCAGTGAAGGCTACACACTATTTCCCTTTTTGTTTGAAATTTAAAAGAACAATGGGAGGAAATGGTACTTAAGAAGACGTCACACCTTTTGACGTGAGGATAGACATTACATGTGCCAATACCCCCAGTTAATTAGTGGAAGTTTCCATCATACCGTTGTACAGAGATGATGAGTTGGCCTTTTGACGCGAGGGCAGACATTTTTTATGCCCATCTCCCCGGTTACTCAACATAACCCAACATTGCTCTATATTCTTCCCATGTAAAGTTGATTTTATTACGAAAAAAATATATTTTTTTTGTTTTCCTTGTGAAAGATTCTTTCAGAAATATGTAGCTTTTCTCCAAGTATTGTTGTAAAAGCCAATATCAAGTAGGTGATATGATTACTATCAATATTAGACATTCACTTTCATGACCAAAAGGCTTATCAAGTAAATTGAGACGATGTTTGCCCACAAAGAATTAATGTGGAGAAGTGAGGTTGATATCCTTTATAGTTATGAAATGTTTCCTAGATGATAGAACCTAAATCCAATCTTGAATAGTATGTGAAAATCATAGTGGAATAAAAATAGCTTAAATATCATTTGTATGTAGTATGGTCAAACATGCATTAACACCTTATAGACACCTTATATGTTAATCATGAAGATGCTCACTGAATGGGTGAAGAAATAAGAATGAACAACCAAAATCAGAATATATGTCGACAAGGAAGGAAGGCCTGTCGACAGGAAGACACATACAGAAGTTGGAGATTTCGGGGAGGCAAAAACTATGTGCATCTGTCGACAGCAGATTGAGGGCCTGTCGACAGATGGACACAGACAGAAGAATCAGAGTTCTGTCTGGGCTGAGCTGTCGACAGGGCCATTGTAGCCTGTCGACAGGGGCATGTTCAGAGCAGTTTTAAGGGTAGAATGAAGGGCTGAAATGTCTAATGGTTGTGAGGGAGTTGAGATGGACAAAGGTTGAACAATTTCCTTCACATTTGCATTCATCTAACCCTAACCTGCTCCCCCATAATGTGTGCCATTTGAAACAAAAGGACTCAAGTTCACGACATATTTGCAGACAAAGACCAAGCACTTAAGAACACCAAGCATGTAGAGAGACAAACTGTAATGTCGCGTGCTTTTCGGATCCATGCGGATCATGTGTGTAATGGTTGTGATGGTCGCTGTGAGGCCAATGTTGTGTGGTTTGGATGTGTGGTTGATTAGGTATGGTGCAGGTTTGCGGAATGTGTAGGTTTGGAACCTAAAATAGAACAGCATTGGCTGCTGTTGGTTGCAGATTGACGGCCAGATATGGACGTTTAATGAGTTAACGTCCATGTAAAGTGACATTAAGATATGAACTTAACGGCAATGGATGTGGACGTTTGTGGTGGCGGTTGCCATTGGCGGCAGAGGGGTTGACGCCAACCTGAGAATTCTGCAGGTTATAGGGTCACCCGAGAGCAGGTTTTCTACCTGGTTCTCTTTCTCTCTTGCCCCATCTTCATGCCCCCGTGTCCCTAAAGCTTCCAACAGGTACAGGAGACTGGTTGGAGGATCGTGGGACGTGTGGCGTTGCCGAATCGCACGGAGAAACGCCGTGGCGTGGTGCAATTTTCGTGGGAGCTCGTGGAGGGTTCGGCGTGGATTGGAAGAATTCAGAAGATTTAAGTGTGCGTTGAGGTAGGGAATGACCCTTGTAGTACCTATAGGTTGTAATAAAATAAATAGAAAGCATGAAATTGCATGAAAATGGCATTTTCGGGTCATGGTATCCATGCGGGGTTCTAAGGGTGGTTTGATGGAATTTAATGGTTAATTCATGTAGTTTAAATCTTAAATGATGCATGTTTGGCTTGGAAAATGGTTTCCTCAGGTTTTCTCGTTGTTTTGATGGTTGTAAAACCTGTAGAATCAATTTAGGGTTTCTGCAGGAACAGTGGCTGAAGAGCTTGGCGTAAACATCGACTGTCGCCAAGTTCATCAGCCAGGATATAGACGGCCAGATCCATTGCCGTCTACTTCCTGTAAGCGGCAGTCGATGTGGCCGCCTACTTGTATATAAGTAGAAAAGACTATTTGAGGTATTTGTCGATAATGAATGGTGCGTTGGCACCTATGGTGCACTGAGTGCACATAGTTCCCGTGTTTAGCATACAAGGTATGCAGTTAGATACTTACTTTCGTGGCTGCGTGTTGTTCACGCGAGTCCAGTTGGGTTCACGTGTAGTGGACCGTTGTTACTTGTGGTTTACGTGAGGTTTCACGTGTTTTGCGTGTGACGTGCACGTGGTTTTGTGTACGTGGCGAGTAGTACGACGCCTACCGTGGTTACCTCTCCAATTGGGTGCCCCAAGTTCTTTGTGAGCCAGGCTGTTAGCTCGGGCCTTTGTCCCGATACTTGTGTTCTACCGTCGAGGTCTGTGTCGTCTGACCTGGACACCCTCACTCGTGTGTTTGAGTTGTACGTCCGGCTGAGGGAAAGACGACAGTGGGACAGTGACACTTGTGTTTGTCTTTAGTCACTTGTAGCGCGCTCGTAGCTGGGGCAGGGACACCAGTAGTCGACACTGGTCCCCAGCTAGTCCTTTTCCAGTGCCTCACTCTAGCGAGCCCAGGCCAGGGTCTCTGGAGGTGCCAGGCATGGGCCTGTGACCGTGTGGTCCGCAGGTGGTGGTGTTTGGTTGGTCTCCACAGTTGTTTGACTTTTCACGTGGAGCGGCAGCTGGACCTTTCGTCCGTGGCTGCGAGACTGAGAGGTAGACCTGTGTTAGCTTGTCCGAGTCAATTTCTGGTGTCGCGAACCAGTTCACGTGGCTCGTGTTTGGCTGTCTCTACTTTAGCTTGTACACCTGTACTGGTTTGCCGTTTAATTATTACAGTTGTTTCTCATAATCGGCAGACGGTGAATACTTTTACAGCTTTTATATCCTTCTTAGTTGTTCTATAAATTGTTGGTACTGTTTATTGCTTTGTACCTGTGGTTTTTGGTTTGCTCAGTTTTGGGGGAGTTCCCTACTGAGCCAGTGACTAGCGAAGCTCACCCCTACCCCCACAGGTGAGAGCGAGGAGGACGTTTCACGACCGTCGTCCGGTTCAGAGCCGCGCCGTAGCGGTGCAGGGTCGGTACCTCCAGCTGTGTAGTGGCAGCTCCAGCAGTGTAGCATAGTTAGATGTTTATTTTCTTCAGTTGTACCTCGGGGTATGCCCCAGGCTCTTGTACTTCTTTTCAGTTTTATGGAAATATGGCTATGTAACTTGTGAAATATATATAAAATGTGGTGTGTTCCTTTGTGTTTACACACACTGTGGTTTGGTATCCCTAGCGAGGCTTCGGCCCGTTCACGGGAGGCGGACTCGGATCAAGTACGTTATCGGTTTAACAGGCTTGGCCGAGGTGTTCCGCCACAGTTGGTATCAGAGCAAGGTCCGTGTTAATATAAAGGAATTAGTAAGATACATAGCCTTATTTCGGTTTTTGTACACTGCTGGTAGGGACCCTAGTTTCTGATAATTTGTTGTTTTGATTTTGTTTGGTGTTTTGTTTATGTAGAAATTTCTGGAATGGCTGAGAAAAGAGATTGGGCTGGTGGCGGAGATGATCCGGAGGAAAGTATTCAGCGTATGATAGAAAGAATTTGGGAAAGCCTCACGGATATTCGGGCGAGAATGGATCAGCAGCGTCGGTACCACCGGTTGCAGTGCCACCTAGAGATGGAGAGGTTGTACCTGTAGCCCAGTCCGCCAAGGGTAGAGGTGCCTTTTGCAGCACCTGTGCCACCACCACCACCAGTGCTGATAGCAGAAGAACCAGTGATGCAGGTTGAAAAGTTTCTGAGATTGCAGCCACCTACTTATTCAGGAGGGCCGAATCCAGATACAGCGGAGCACTGGGTTCATGAAATCGAAAGAGTTTTTGCAACTATGAGGTGTCCGGCAGCAGATAAAGTTGTGTTAGCTGCTTATCAGTTGAGAGGTTTTGCCTTGGAATGGTGGCGACTGAAGATGCAGACCACCTTTGCAGGCAGGACAGAGGAGGCCATCACTTGGTCGGAATTTCTCGATGTATTTAACGATACATTCTTTCCTATTCAAGTACAACAAGTAAAAAGAGAGCAGTTTCGGACGCTCCAGCAAGGTTACTCTTCAGTTTTAGAGTACCAGATGAGGTTTATGGCACTTAGCCGTTATGCACCTTATGTAGTTTCAGATAATAATATGATGGTTGAGTACTTCATTAGAGGATTGAGAGTGGAGTTGTAGGATGCGATAGTACCTCTCATGTGCAAGACAGTGGAAGAAGCAGCCCAAAGAGCAGCTACATTGGAGAGGTCTATTCGGACTCGTCAGGTGGGCGAGTCAGGTTCAGGTAGTTTCCGGCTACCGCAGCAGTCAGTAGGTGCAAGCAAGGGTAAAGCACCAGCAGGACCTTCTTCATCAGGCTTTGGAAAATGGGGTTAGAAATTAAAGCAAGCATTTAAAGGAAAAGGAAGAGGATGGGGAGGTCATCAGCAGTTTCAGCAAGGCCGAGGTAGGCCTGAGGTGGAGGAGTCGCAGCAAAGTACTGCCAGGCAGCCTATTGTTCCACCAGGATATAGATGCTATAATTGTAATCAGCCGGGGCATTTGATCCGCAATTGTCCCTATCCGAGAGAATATGGGTATGGAAGAGGTGTGCAGCAGCAGCAGCAGCCTCAGCAGTTTCAGCAACCACCGGCAGGTCGTGGCAGAGGAGTACCGCAGCAGCGAGGAAGAGGCCGGGTTATGGCTATCACCCGAGCCCAGGCGGAGGCATCGAATATGATAGAAGGTACTCTACCTCTTTATAATTACTCAGCAAGAGTCTTATTTGATTTGGGTGCCTCTCATTCTTTTATTTCCGAAGAATTTCTGGATTGTATAGCTCATCCTTTAGAGGAGAAGTCCTGTGAGTTAGTAGTGGAAGTTCCTTCGGGTGAGTTCCTACTCAGTTCAAGCTATATAGATGAAGCTCATGTTATGATTGAAGGGAACCAGATGCCGGGTCGGTTGTATGCCTGCAGTTGTCAGATTATTATATTATTTTGGGTATGGATTGGCTTGAGATGTATGGAGCAATGTTAGATTGCAGAAAGAAAAGGATCAGGTTTTGTCATCCTAATGGTGCAGTATTTGAATATCAAGGTATGCCTTTTTATACCTCTAAGTTTCTAATTTCTGCAATTAAAGCTAGAAAGTTGATAAATGCTGTGTGTGTGGCTTATTTAGCCTCGGTAAGTCTGGTAGAAGCCAGTCAGTCAGTGGAAGCAGTTCCCGTGGTTAGGGAATTTGCTGATGTTTTTCCTGAGGATTTGCCTCGTTTAGCTCCACATAGAGAGGTGGACTTTACCATTGAGTTGCTGCCAGGTACCATGCCGATTTCTAAAGCTCCATATCGGATGGCACCAGCTGAGCTTAAAGAATTGAAAAAGCAGTTAGAAGAATTGTTGCAGAAAGGGTTTATTAGACCGAGTCATTCCCCGTGGGGAGCGCCGGTTTTATTTGTGAAAAAGAAAGATGGAAGTTTTCGGATGTGTATTGATTATAGAAAGTTGAATGATGTGACCATTAAGAATAAGTACATGTTGCCGTGAATAGATGATCTGTTTGATCAGTTGCGATCAGCAAAGGTATTTTCTAAAATTGATTTGAGGTCCGGGTACCATCAGTTGAGAATCAAAGAGGAGGATATAGATAAGACAGCTTTCAGAACCAGATATGGTCACTATGAGTTTGTGGTTATACCATTTGGGTTGATTAATGCTCCTGCAAGTTTTATGGATTTGATGAATAGAATTTTTCATCCATATTTAGACCGATTCATTGTGGTCTTTATTGATGATATTCTAATTTATTCAGCATCTGAAGAGGAGCATGCAGCTCATTTGAGGTTTACTCTGCAGTTGTTAAGAGATAACCAGTTGTTTGCTAAATTCAATAAGTGTGAATTTTGGTTGAAAGAAATTCAGTTTCTGGGTCATGTTATTTCAGCCAAAGGAGTAGCAGTGGACCCAAGTAAAGTGGAAGCAGTGATGAGATGGGGAGTGCCTAAGACAATAACCGAGATTAGAAGTTTTCTGGGATTGGCAGGTTATTATAGGCGCTTTATTCAAGATTTTTCTAAGATTGCAGCACCTATGACTAAATTGACCAGGAAAGGGGTGCCATTTGTATGGTCCGGTGAATGTCAGAAAAGTTTTATGGAATTGAAGAAAAGACTTACATCAGCACCTATATTGACATTACCGGCAGGGAGTGGTGGTTTTGTGTTGTATACTGATGCTTCAAGGAGAGGACTTGGTGCAGTGCTTATGCAGCATGGTAAAGTGATAGCTTATGCGTCCAGGCAATTGAAGCCAGCAGAGGAGAATTACCCCACTCATGATTTGGAATTGGCAGCAGTTGTATTTGCCTTGAAAATGTGGAGGCATTATCTGTATGGCGAGAGATTTGAGATCTTTATAGATCATAAAAATTTGAAGTATATTTTCTCGCAGAAAGATTTGAACCTTCGCCAGCGCAGATGGATTGAATATTTAAAAGATTATGATTTCAGTTTGGCTTACCATCCGGGTAAGGCCAATGTTGTAGTTGATGCCTTGAGCAGAAAGGCATATATGAATCTGATGATGATTAAAGAATGGAAGTTGTATGAAGAAGTAGTGGAGAAGTCCTTGTATGTGCCCAGTAGTCAGCGACAAGCAGTACTAGCTGCTAGTGTTGTAGAGCCGTCTTTGTATTGGCAGATTATTGAGGCTCAGAGAGCAGATATAAGTTTAGCTGAAATTGTGAAAATGGAAGGAGTTACCATTGATGATAATTGCGTGGTCAGGCTCAGAGGCAGGTTGTTTGTTCCAGCTGAAAGAGAGGTGAAGCAGCGAGTGTTGGAAGAGGCTCATAAATCTAGGTACACTATTCATCCGGGTAGTACTAAAATGTACCATGATTTGAGAAAGCATTTCTGGTGGCCTCATATGAAGAAAGAAATAGCAGAGTTTGTTGCAAGGTGTGCTATCTGTCAGCAGATTAAAGCAGAGCATCAGAAGCCTGGAGGTCTATTGCAACCGTTACCCATTCCACAGTGGAAGTGGGATGATATTGCTATGGACTTTGTGGCAGGTTTACCAAGATCGAGTTCCGGGCATAATGGAATATGGGTATTTGTTGACAGATTAACCAAAGTGTGCAGATTAGTGGCAGTGAGTATGTCTTGGACAGTGGATAGACTGGCAAATATTTATGTTGAAAGAATTGTTCCACTGCATGGTATTCAGAAGACTATTGTGTCTGATAGAGATCCAAGATTTACTTCTGGTTTTTGGAGAAGTCTGCAAAGAGTAATTGGTACTGAGTTGAGGTATAGCTCCGCTTATCATCCCCAGACAGATGGTCAGACAGAGAGGACTATCCAGACGATTGAAGATATGTTGCGAGCTTGTTGTTTAGTTTGGGGAGGTAACTGGGAACATCATTTGGGAATGGTTGAGTTTGCCTACAATAATAGTTATCATACCAGTCTTGGGATGGCACCGTATGAAGCTTTATATGGAAGGCCATGTAGAACCCCATTGAACTGGCATGAAGTGGGAGAAAGGCAATTAGTGGGTCCTGAATTGATTCAGCAAACCACTGAAGTAGTGAAGCTTATTAAAGAAAAATTGCAGGCAGCTCAAAGCAGGCAAAAAAGTTATGCAGATATTCGGAGAAGACCACTTCAGTTTGAGGTGGGAGATTTTGTTTTCCTGGGAGTTTCTCCGAGTAAAGGAATTATGAGATTTGGCAAGACTGGAAAGTTGAGTCCAAGGTATGTGGGACCCTTTCAAGTGTTATAAAAGATTGGGGAAACGACTTATAGACTTGATTTGCCAGCAGATTTTGCAGATGTATGATATTTTGCACGTCTCCATGTTAAGAAAGTACATTGAAGATCCAGCTCAAATAATCAGATATCAAGGTGGTGACCTGAGGCCGAATATGACTATGCCAGAATATCCGGTACAGATCACAGATCGAAAGATAAAGAAATTAAGAAATAAAGAAATTGAGCTAGTTAAAGTGAGATGGGCAAATAGGTTGGGTGGTGAGGATACCTGGGAGTTAGCCGAGGAAATGGCTAAAGGGTATCCCTATCTGTTTGAATAAGCTTTTGTATTTCTTTTTAGATAATAGTGCTTATAAAGGTGTGTATGTATAAGTTGTTTAACTATGAGCTGTGTTATGAATTTCGAGGTCGAAATTTTCTTTTAGATGATAGTAATGTAACGTCGCGTGCTTTTCGGATCCATGCGGATCATGTGTGTAATGGTTGTGATGGTTGTTGTGAGGCCAGTGTTGTGTGGTTTGGATGTGTGGTTGATCAGGTATGGTGCAGGTTTGCGGAATGTGCAGGTTTGAAACCTAAAACAGAACAGCATTGGCTGCTGTTGGTTGCAGATTGACGGCCAGATATGGACGTTTAATGAGTTAACGTCCATGTAAAGTGACGTTAAGATATGAACTTAACGGCATTGGATGTGGACGTTTGTGGTGGCGGTTGCCATTGGCGGTAGAGGGGTTGACGCCAACCTGAGAATTCTGCAGGTTATAGGGTCACCCGAGAGCAGGTTTTCTACCTGGTTCTCTTTCTCTCTTGCCCCAGCTTCATGCCCCCGTGTCCCTAAAGCTTCCAACAGGTACAGGAGACTGGTTGGAGGATCGTGGGACGTGTGGCGTTGCCGAATCGCACGGGGAAACGTCGTGGTGTGGTGCAATTTCCGTGGGAGCTCGTGGAGGGTTCGGCGTGGATTGGAAGAATTTGGAAGATTTAAGTGTGCGTTGAGGTAGGGAATGACCCTTGTAGTACCTATAGGTTGTAATAAAATAAATAGAAAGCATGAAACTGCATGAAAATGGCAATTTCGGGTCATGGTATCCATGCGGGTTCTAAGGGTGGTTTGATGGAATTTAATGGTTAATTCATGTAGTTTAATCTTAAATGATGCATGTTTGGCTTGGAAAATGGTTTCCTCAGGTTTTCTCGTTGTTTTAATGGTTGTAAAACCTGTAGAATCGATTTCGGGTTTCTGCTGGAACAGTGGCTGAAGAGCTTGGCGTCAACATCGACTGTCGCCAAGTTCATCAGCCATGATATAGACGGCCAGATCCATTGCCGTCTACTTCGTGTAAGCGGCAGTCGATGTGGCCGCCTACTTGTATATAAGCAGAAAAGACTATTTGAGGTATTTGTCGATAATGAATGGTGCGTTGGCACCTATGGTGCACTGAGTGCACATAGTTCCCGTGTTTAGCATACAAGGTATGCAGTTAGATACTTACTTTCGTGGCTGCGTGTTGTTCACGCGAGTCCAGTTGGGTTCACGTGTAGTGGACCGTTGTTACTTGTGGTTTACGTGAGGTTTCATGTGGTTTGTGTGTGACGTGCACGTGGTTTTGTGTACGTGGCGAGTAGTACGACGCCTACCGTGGTTACCTCTCCAGTTGGGTGCCCCAGGTTCTTTGTGAACCAGGCTGTTAGCTCGGGGCTTTGTCCCGGTACTTGTGTTGTACCGTCGATGTCTGTGTCATCTGACCTGGACACCCTCACTCCTGTGTTTGAGTTGTACGTCCGGCTGAGGGAAAGACGACAGTGGGACAGTGACACTTGTGTTTGTCTTTAGTCACTTGTAGCGCGCTCGTAGCTTGGGGCACGGACACCAGTAGTCGACACTGGTCCCCAACTAGTCCTTTTCCAGTGCCTCACTCTAGCGAGCCCAGGCCAGGGTCTCTGGAGGTGCCAGGCATGGGCCTGTGATCGTGTGGTCCGCAGGTGGTGGTGCTTGGTTGGTCTCCACAGTTGTTTGACTTTTCACGTGGAGCGCCAGCTGGACCTTTCGTCCGTGGCTGCGAGACTGAGAGGTAGACCTGTGTTAGCTTGTCCGAGTCAGTTTCTGGTGTCGCGAACCAGTTCACGTGGGTCATGTTTGGCTGTCTCTACTTTAGCTTGTACACCTATACTGGTTTGCCATTTAATTATTACAGTTGTTTCTCGTAATCGGCAGACGGTGAGTACTTTTACAGCTTTTATATCCTTCTTAGTTGTTCTATAAATTGTTGGTACTGTTTATTGCTTTGTACCTGTGGTTTTTTGTTTGCTCGGTTTTGGGGGAGTTCCCTACTGATCCAGTGACTAGTGAGGCTCACCCCTACCCCCACAGTGAGAGCGAGGAGGACGTTTCATGACCGTCGTCCGGTTCAGAGCCGCACCGTAGCGGTGCAGGGTCGGTACCTCCAGCTGTGTAGTGGCAGCTCTAGCAGTGTAGCATAGTTAGATGTTTATTTTCTTTAGTTGCACCTCGGGGTATGCCCCAGGCTCTTGTACTTCGTTTCAGTTTTGTGGAAATATGGCTATGTAACTTGTGAAATATATATAAAATGTGGTGTGTTCCTTTGTGTTTACACAGACTGTGGTTTGGTATCCCTAGCGAGGCTTCGACCCGTTCGCGGGAGGCGGACTCAGATCAAGTACGTTATCAGTTTAACGGGCTTGGCCGAGGTGTTCCGCCACACAAACCAACAAGAGTTTTCAGAATTTTAAAGAGAGTTTTGAATAAGGAAAATTATAAAGAAACTAATTCCAAATGTAGAGTGCATGTCCCTTTTATGTCACATGACAATGGATACTTGGCGGAGAATATTTCTCACGCATAATGTGAGTTTCCAAACAAGCATGACTTGTTCTTCCACACATCACCATTTGATATACCTCACAGTTAGTGGACATAAGGGACATATGCTTAACATTTGAGTTAAGTTTCATTGCAATTTGCACAACCCCAACTCTCTTCGCAATGTGGTGAATCTATCTTCAGCTAGAGGTTTGGTAAAAATATCAGCCAACTGTTTCTCTGTGGGTATGAAACTGATTTCCAATGATCTATTGGCCACTTCATCTCTCAAGAAATGATGACGAATTTCTATGTGTTTCGTCCTGGAATGTTGAATGGGATTCTTTGATAGATTGATTGCACTAGTGTTGTCACACATGATAGGTGTGCATCCAATATCGATGTTATAGTCACACAACTGACTTTTTATCCACAACACTTGTGTTGCACAATTCCCTGCAGCAACATATTCTGCTTCTACAGTAGAGAGTGCAACCGAGTGTTGCTTCTTGGATGCCCACGAAACCATACAACCACCAAGCATTTGGCAATAGCCACTAGTGCTTTTCCTGTCAATTTTACACCCAGCATAGTCTGCATCAGAATAAGAAATCAATTCAAAACTACTACCAGCTGGATACCAAAGACCCAAGGCATGCGTACCTGAGAGATATCTGAAGATTCTCTTGACTGGAATTAAATGTCTTTCCTTTGGACTAGATTGGTATCTAGCACAAAGGCAAACACTGAATTGTATGTCCGGTCTACTTGCAGTAAGATAAAGGAGTGAGCCAATCATACCTCGAAATTGTTTGGCATCTACCGGTTTACCTTTCTCATCACATTCTAGCTTAATGCTTGTGCTCATTGGTGTTGAAGCGGGCTTGGATTGTTCGAACTGAAACCTTTTGAGTAGTTCTTTTACATATTTCTCTTGGTTTATAAAGAATCCATCTTCAAGCTGCTTGACCTGCAAACCAAGAAAAAATTGAAGCTCCCCATTAAGCTCATCTCAAATTCACTGTGCATATGTTGTGAAAATTCTTCACACAGTGTGGATTAGTGGAACCAAAGATGATATCGTCCACATATACTTGAACAACAATTATGTGATTGCGAACTTTCTTTGTAAAAAGAGTTTGGTCCACCTTACCTCTTCAGTAGTTTTTGCTTACCAAATAGGTACTCAGCCTGTCGTACCAAGCTCGGGGTGCCTGTTTCAAACCATAGAGAGCTTTGTGCAATTTAAATACATGGTTTGGTTTATCATGGTCCTCAAAGCCAGGTGGTTGAGAGACATAGACTTCCTCTTTTATGTAGCCATTCAAGAAAGCAGTTTTGACATCCATTTGAAATAATTTGAACTTGTTTGAACATGCATATGCTAACAAGATCCTAACTGCTTCTAGTCTAGCTACAGGTGCAAAGGATTCTTCAAAGTCTATACCAAATTCCTGATTGTATCCTTTTGCAACTAGTCTAGCCTTGTTTCTAACCACCTTACCCTCTTCATTTAGTTTATTCCTAAAGACCCATCTTGTTCCTATGACAGAAATTTCAGGGGTTCTAGGAACTAAACTCCAGACATTATTTCTTTGAAACTGCCCAGCTCCTCATGCATGGCATCAATCCAAGAATTTTCTTTTAGTGCTTCTTCAACAGTTTTGGGTTCCACTTGAGATACAAAGGCTAAATGATCCTGTTCAACTATTTGATTTACCTGAGACCTAGTTTGAACTGAATCATTTATGTTACCTATGACATTCTCAAGTGGATGAGCTTTAGAGTACCTCACATTAGTGATTGTTGAAGGCCCGGGTTGATCTTGCAATTGAGGAGGATGTTCTGGAGGAGGGGTGGCTGGAGGAGTTTCATGTCGAGGTTCATCCTCTTGTTGTGGATCTTGTGCAGTATTTCTTCTTCATTTTTGAGTAGATGTCCGTCATCTTCATCATCGTACCTGCGAAGATATCCACGTTTAGCTTTATGAACTGACTTAGAGATTGCATTTGATTTGCTTTGTAGATCTCCAAGAGTTGTTTCATCAGATTCATCGTCAAACCTGTAAGGAGTAGAATTGTTAGACTTGATTTGAGATTCATCAAAAACAACGTGTGGAGTTTCTTCCACCTTTCTGGTTTTCAGATTAAACACTCTATAAGCTCTAGAATGTTCAGAGTATCCAAGAAAATACCTTGATCGCTTTTGGCTTCAAACTTGTCCAAGTCATTTTTATCATTGTTATGAATAAACACCTTTGAACCAAAAACTTTAAAGTACCCAATGGTGGGTTTCTTACCTTTCAGAAGTTCGTAAGGAGTTTTCTTGAATACGGGTCTTACCATGGCTTGATTAAGGATGTAACAAGATGTGTTTACCGCTTCTGCCCAAAAGGTTCGTGCTAATTGATTCTCGACCAGAAGCGTACGAGCCATCTCCACCAAGGTTCTATTTTTTCTCTCCACAACTCCATTTTGCTCGGGAGTTCTCGGGGAGGAAACAGGTGGTCTATACCTTGGTTCCTGCAAAATTCGGAGAAGGAATTATTGTCAAATTCTCCCCCGTGATCAGTGCGGATGGAGCAGATTTTATTGACATTCCCATGCTCAATTTGTTGAAGAATTCTTCAAAAACACTTAATGCTTCATTCTTGTGAGCAAGGAATTTTACCCAAGTGAACCTAGAGAAGTCATCCATAATGACAAAACCATAACACTAGCCATTGAGACTGAGTGTTCTCGTAGGTCCAAATAGGTCCATGTGCAAGAGTTCATAAGCTTTGGAAGAACTTACCGGTGCCTTTGATTTGAAGGATTTCCGGGTTTGTTTTCCCTGTGCACATGCATCACAGAAATTTTCATTCTTGTTAAAGGAAATTTCAGGAAGACCACTTACCAACTTAAGCCTCATGATCTTGTGCAATACATTGTAACTAGCATGACCGAGCCTACGATGCCACAATGTAAGCTCGTCCTGTTTGTTTGCTACAAGACACAAATTGTTATTTTCTGGATCATCTAAGTCAACCATGTAGATGTTGTTCATTCTTTTTCCAGAAAATTTTAGGCTTCCTGTTTCCTTATCAAGAATTTGACATGAATTGGATTCAAAGACAATTTTATGACCTTTATCACACAATTGACTTATGCTAAGCAAATTGTGATGAAGGCCATCAACTAGTAGCACATTGTCTATAGAGTTAGAGGCAAACTTACCAACTTTACCTGAGCCAATTATCTGACCTTTGTTGTTACCTCCAAAGATCACTTGACCTCCGTCTTTTTCCACAAGCAAACTGAATTTAGCTTTGTCGCCCGTCATATGCCTCGAGCAGCCACTGTCCAGTACCATTTGTTTTGATTGTGGGCTGCTAGGCATTCCTGCATGGTGGATCAAGCAAGAGGTTTTGGTACCCAAATTACTTTGGGTCCCATTAAATCATTCATGCCAAATAACAAGTGCTTAGGAATCCAAACTTGTTTGATTTTCATTTGATTTGGTTTATTCCAACATTGTTTTTCATTATGTCCAATATTTTTACAGATTTTGCATGATGATGATTTAGGAACAACATTGGGTTTGACATTTTTAGAAGCATCCATAGGCATCTTACCCTTTTGTTCCCTTGTAAGTCTAGCTTTGGGAACTTGTTGTTTGTCTTGTGGACGGCCCTGTTTAGAGCTTGTAGCAAATTCCTCATGTTGACTAGGAACAAATTTGGTGACTTTAGGTTCCTGTTTTTTACCCTTGTGTTGATTTTTCCTTTTCTTTGAAGGGTTTGGTTTGCTAGAGCTTGGGGTTGGATCAATGAAATCAGTCATCAGATTTTTGCCAATTACCTTTGGCTTTGGATTTTGAAATCCAATCCCATGTCTTGCAACAAAAACATTTGAACCTAAGATTGCATCCAAGTTCTGTTTGCTTTTTACAAAACTTGATAGATCTTTTGATTTGCCTTTTAGTTCTGTTTCAGCTTTTTCAAATTTCTCTTTCAGATTAGCATGCTCACCTTTAAGAATTTCAAGAGAGTTTATTAGATCATCTCTTTCCTTTTGAACTTCTTGATACTTAAGTTTCATGCTATCCAATTCATCACTGTGGGTTTGTTCATCAATTTTCATCAAATCAATTACCTTGTTCAGAGACTCAATTTCTTCATTGTTGTTTGATTCATGAACAAGGAAATTCATTTTCTTCTTAAGTGCTTTGTTTTCAGACTTAAATTCACAAATTTTTCAAATAGTACAGTATAAGCCTCTTCCCATTCATCAATAGAAAATTCTCGAAGGAAGAGTTTACCTCGGTTGAATCGTCACTCTTCGCCATGAGACACTGAATCTCTTCATCTTCCGAGGTGGCTTGACTGTCCTCATCTTCATCGCTCCATGAAGCCAACATTGCTTTGGCTTTCTTGAACGTGAATTTGTCTTTCTTCAATTTTTTCTTAAGCTCGGGGCATTCTCCTCTCATGTGCCCCTGCTTCTTGCACTCATAACAAACCACATCAGATTTTTTGTTAGGTGAATCAAATCTGTTGGTACCCTTTTGGAACGGTTTTGAGTTTCCTGAACCTCTTTTCTTGAATTTAAGGAACTTCTTAAATTGTCTAGTGAGCATGGCCATCTCGTCATTCTCACTATCACTAGAGGATTCAGACTCAATACTTTCCTGTTGAGTACTCCTTTTGGAATCTGAAGAGACTTTCTTGGAAGCTTTCAAAGCAATGGACTTCCTTGGGTTCTCTTCAGTTTCCTTCCTTTTCACATTCAATTCATAGGTCATGAGAGAACCAATCAATTCATCCACCTTCATGGTTGAAAGATTCTTGGAATCCTCAATGACAGTGACTTTGGTGTTCCATGAGGATGGAAGAGACCGAAGTATCTTCCTCACCAAATCACTCTCTGAGTATTCCTTTTTAAGACCTTTTAGTCCATTTATCAGAACCATGAATCTAGCAAACATGTCAGATATTGTCTCATCATGATTCATCTTAAACATTTCATATTCTGAGACTAGCATGCTTACCTTAGATTCTCTCACCTCAGACGTACCTTCATATATTAACTCGAGCTTGTCCCACATCTCCTTAGCTGAGGTGCATGTGGAGACCCTCGAGTATTCCTTTGGATGGACCGCGCACTGCATCATGTTGAGGGCGCTCCAGTTGAGAGTCCCTTTGGCAATCTGGTCTTTAGTCCATGTATCTTCGTCTTGAGGCAATTCATATGGTCCTGTTCTGACTATCTTCCACAATTCAAAGTTTTGTGCACGTAGAAACACCTGCATGCGGTTTTTCCAATAGGGATAGTCAGTGCCATCAAAGAAGGTGGCCTAGTGACTGAATGTCCCTCGGCCATATACCCCTTACTAGAATCCATAAGATCAAGGATCTCCTGATCGTAAGATCAAATAGATGTGACAGTAAACGGAGAAACCTCGCTCTGATACCAATTGAAGTGTTGCGGAATTCCCTATATGGTAATCTAGAAGGGGGGTTGAATAGATTACTGCCTATTAAGAACACTTGTTGCCTTCTTTCGATAAGATACAAATTACTAGAAGTTATGTCAAGGACTAACCTTAGTGTGGATGTGTGTGATTCGATGATAGATATCAAACAGATGATTAGACGTGTGTATATGCGCCTTGCCTACCAATCATCTAACGTAGAAACGTTCAAACCACGAGACACAACGATTTACGTGGTTCGGAATACACAACTCGTGTATCCTACATCCACGGGCCACACACACACTCAGAATCACCTGCTTATGAGCTAGTTCACGAACTACAACTTACACACACACGTGTTCTCTGATGTGTAACCACGATCAGAACAACACACACACGTGTATCAAGCACAAGGACTACTTGAAACACACCACACACACACAAGTATGGATAAAAGTGAAACAGAGAAGAGTTTAAGAGTTGAGGATCAAATCCAATTGAAAACTCTTCTGATGAACGTCTGGGTAGACTTCAAGCTTCGTCTTGATGATCAGAAGTTGATGGAGAGGCTTGAATCCACGACGTTCAGACTTCACCGCTGCACGGAAGACTTCTCTTGTTGAATCTGGGCAGCAGGTAGAAGCAAGCAGCAGGGCAAGACTTTTCTTGAGAGGCTTTTAGGGTTCTTGCTTGGAGGCTGCTTGTGTACGTGAATAGCTTCAAAATATTGCTTATATATTGGTGTTTACATATGGAGATACGTGGTACATGGAAACACCAAGTTTGGTAACATCCAAACTTCCCGTATTTGAAGCAACAGGTCGGCTGTCGACAGGTCTTCAGGTTGCTGTCGACAGGTCTTGACAGTTTGTCATTTGACAGAAGTCTGGAAGTTCAGGTTTGGCTCTGACTGAGTACATCTGTTGACAGGTCTTTTGGTGCTGTCCACAGGTACCTGGTTTTCTAGAAACCTGAAGTGTCTGACTGTGTAATTTTGTCGACAGGTGTCTGGCTGATGTCAACAGGGCTTGTCTTCCAGAGTCTGTTGAGTGCTGACTGTGTGTATCTATCGACAGGGTCCTTGGTGCTGTCGACAGGTACACTGTCTTTTGACATTTGTTGACCTTTTCTACATGTTGTTGGTACATGTCTTGAGTAGTGTGTCTCCTACATTATTGAACATAGTTAGTGATACATTATAGTCATTTATAAGCAAGCATTATACCAACATATTGTGACAAGTCATATGTATCAAGATCTTATGCAATTTTAAACTCAATTCACATTGTTCACTTTGTTCATGATTGATCATCAACAAAAACATGTTGTATTTATGATTTAGAATGTGAACCCAACAGAAGGGAATGAGGAGGATGTTCAAGTGTGACCCGTTTTGTCAACCCGTGCTTATTAGTAGTTAGTTAGTTAGTTGTTAATTAGTCAATGTGTAATAGTTTGGGTTTTGATAAAGTACTATAGGCCCTAGTTTTGGCTCTGATTGGTGATTGTAATAGTTAGTTGATGGAATATTAATGAAGTTGGATTTTATTTGGTTTTATTCCAATGGTGCAATAGTTTGTTGTTTATTTCTCGCTCTGTACTATTTAATTAACTGTATTCTGCATCGGGGTGTTACACCAACTCAAGGATATTTAGTGACAACTAAGATGCTTTTTCTCTCTTTTGGTTGTACAGTCATTATATTTCTTGACTTTCTTTGTAACGCCGCGTGCTTTTCGGACCCTTATGGATCATGTGTGTAATAGTTGTGAAGGCCATTGTGAGGCCAATGTGGTTTGGTCGTGTGGTGTGTGCAGGTGTGGTGCAAGTTTGGTCCTGAGATAAAATAGGACCTGTTGCACTTGAGTAGGGGTTGACGGCCAGGTGTGGTCGTTGACTGATTGACGTCTTTGTATATTGACGTTTACTATATAAACTTGGCGACAAAGGATATGGACGTCTAGCCTTGGCTGTCTGATTGGAGACAGCCATGTTGACACTAACCTGTGCGACCTGCAGAATATAAGGTCTGCCCGAGGACAGTTTCCTCAGCTCATTCTCCCTCTCCCTTGCCCTGTTTTCATGTCCCTTGCTTTCACACTACTTCCAATAGTTGTATAAGGTTAATTGGAGGATCGTGGAACATGAGGTGGTGACGAATCGGCCAAGGAAACGCCAGAGCATGGTGTAATTGCCGTAGGAGCTCGCAGAGGGTTTGGTGCGAATCGGGAGAATTTAGGAGGTTTAAGCACGTCCTGAGGTAGGGGACGATCCCTTTAGTTCATTCTAATCGCTTTAATGTATTCTGAAAGCATGAAATGACGTGATAATCACATTTCTGGGAAGGAAGTGTTCCATGCGGGTTAATAGGTGGTTTGATTAATTTGAGTAACGAAACATGCTGTTACGGTTTGGTTATAGTGTGTGGATGTTAGAGGAAGTATTTTCTCATGTTTTCTCGATTGTTTTGGGACCAGGAATGCCTGTAAAATTGGTTTAGGGTTTCTGCAGGAACTGGAGTTAAGGAGCTTGGCGTCAATATCGATTGACGCCAGGTTCTTTAGTTTTCCAGTGCCTCACTCTAGCGAGCCCGGGCCAGGGTCTCTGGAGGTGCCAGGCATGGGCCTGCGACCATGTGGTCCGCAGGTGGTGGTGTTTAGTTGGTCTCCACAGTGGTTTGACCTTTTCACGTGGAGCGGCAGCTAGACCTTTCGTCCGTGGCTGCGAGACTGAGTGGTAGACCTGTGTTACCTTGTCCGAGTCAGTCTCTGGTATCGCGAACCAGTTCACGTGGCTCGTGTTTGGCGGTCTCTACTTTAGCTCGTACACTTGTACTGGTTTGCCGTTTAATTATTACAGTTGTTTTCGTAGTCGGCAGACGGTGAGTACATTTACAGCTTTCATATCCTGCTTAGCTGTTCTGTAAATTGTTGGTACTGTTTATTACTTTTGTACCTGTGGTTTTGGTTTGCTCGGTTTTGGGGGAGTTCCCTACTGAGCCAGTGACTAGCGAGGCTCACCCCTACCCCCACAGGTGAGAGCGAGGAGGACGTTTCTCGACCGTCGTCCAGTTCAGAGCCGCGTCGTAGCGGTGCAGGGTCAGTACCTCCAGCAGTGTAGTAGTAGCAGCAGTGTAGCAGTAGTAGTGTAGTTACTTGTTTACTTTCTTCAGTTGTACCTTGGGGTATGCCCCAGGCTCTTGTACTTTCTTTCAGTTGTGTGGATATATGGTTATGTAAACTTGTGAAATATATATATATATAATGGTGTGTTCCTTTTTGTTTACACGGACTGTGGTTTGGTATCCCTTGCGAGGCTTCGGCCCGTTCGCGGGAGGCGGACTCGGATCAGGTACATTAGGTTAACGGGCTTGGTCGAGGTGTTCCGCCACAGTTGGTATCAGAGCAAGGTCCGTGTTAATATAAGGGAACTAGAAAGATACATAGCCTTATTTCGGTCTTTGTACACTACTGGTAGGGGCCCTGGTTTCTGATAATTTGTTGTTTTGTTTTTGTTTGGTGTTTTGTTTATGTAGAAATTTGAAATGGCTGATAGAAGAGATTGGGGTGGTGGAGGAGATGATCCAGAGGATAGCACTCAGCGTATGATAGAGAGGATTTAGGAGAGCCTCACTGATATCCAAAGGAGGATGGATCAGTAGGCGCCGGTACCACCGGTTGCAGTGCCACCTGGGGATGGTGAGGCTGTACCTATTGCTCCAGTCCCGCCAAGAGTAGAGGTGCCTTTTGTAGCACCTGTGCCACCACCACCACCAGTGTTATTAGTAGAGGAACCAGTGATGCAAGTTGAGAAATTTCTGAGATTGCAGCCGCCTACTTACTCAGGAGGGCCAAATCCAGATACAGCGGAACACTGGGTCCATGAGATTGAAAGAGTCTTTGCGACCATGAGATGTCCGGAAGCAGATAAAGTCGTGTTAGCTGCTTATCAGTTGAGGGATTTTACATTAGAATGGTGGCAATTGAAGATGCAGACCACCTTCGCAGGCAGGACAGAAGAGGCTATCACTTGGTTGGAATTTCTTGATGTATTTAACGATACATTCTTCCTGATTCAAGTACAGCAAGTAAAGAGAGAGCAGTTTCGAACACTCCAGCAAGGTAATTCTTCAGTTTTAGAGTACCAGATGAGGTTTATGGCGCTCAGCCGATATGCGCCTTATGTAGTATCAGATAATAATATGATGGTTGAGTATTTCATTAGAGGTTTGAGAGTGGAGTTGCAAGATGCAATAGTACCTCTCATGTGTAAGACAGTGGAAGAAGTAGCTCAGAGGGCAGCTATGTTGGAGAGGTCTATTCGGACTCGTCAGGTGGGCGAGTCAGGCTCAGGTAGTTTTCGGCTACCACAGCAGTCAGTGGGTGCGAGTAAGGGTAAAGCACTAGCAGGACCTTCTTCATCAGGCTTTGGTAAATGGGGCCAGAAATTGAAGCAAGCATTTAAAGGTAAAGGAAGAGGATGGGGAGGTCGACAACACTTTCAACAAGGTCATGGTAGGCCAGAGGTGGAGGAGTCATAGCAGAGTACTTCCAGGTAGCCCATTATTCCACCAGGATATAGATGTTATAATTGCAATCTGCCGGGGCATTTGATCCGCAATTGCCCCTATCCAAGAGAGTATGGGTATGGAAGAGGTGTGCAGTAGCAGCAGCCTCAGCAGTCTCAGCAGCCGCAGGCAAGTCGTGGCAGAGGAGTACCACAGCAGTGAGGAAGAGGCCGGGTTATGGCTATCACCCGAGCCCAGGCGTAGGCATCAAATATGATAGAAGGTACTTTACCTCTTTATGACTATTCAGCAAGAGTTTTATTTGATTCGGGTGCCTCTCATTCTTTTATTTCCGAAGAATTTCTGGATTGTATGACTCATCCTTTAGAGGAAAAGCCTTGTGAGTTAGTAGTGGAGGTTCCCTCGGGTGAGTTCCTGCTCACTTCGAGCTATATAGATGAAGCTCCTGTTATGATTGAAGGGAACCAGATGTCGGGTCAGTTATATGCCCTGCAGTTGACAGATTATGATATTATTTTGGGTATGGACTGGCTTGAGACTTATGGAGCAATGCTAGATTGCAGAAAGAAAAGGATCAGGTTTTGTCATCCTAATGGTGCAATATTTGAATATCAAGGTATGTCTTTTTATACCTCTAAGTTTCTAATTTTTGCAATTAGAGCTAGAAAGTTGATAAATGCTGGGTGTGTGGCTTATTTAGCCTCGCTAAGTCTGGTAGAAGCTAGTCAGTCAGTGGAAGCAGTTCCCGTGGTTAGGGAATTTGCTGATGTTTTTTCTGAAGATTTGCCTAGTTTAGTTCCACATAAAGAGGTGGACTTTACCATTGAGTTTCTGCCAGGTACCATGCCGATCTCTAAAGCTCCATATCGGATGGCACCAGCAAAACTTAAAGAATTGAAAAGGCAATTAGAAGAGTTGTTGCAGAAAGGGTTTATTATACCAAGTCATTCTCCGTGAGGAGCGCCGGTATTATTTGTGAAAAAGAAAGATGGAATTTTTCGTATGTGTATTGATTATAGAAAGTTGAATGATGTGACCCTTAAGAATAAGTACCCGTTGCCGAGGATAGATGATCTGTTTGATCAGTTGCAATCAGCAAAGGTATTTTCTAAAATTGATTTGAGGTCTGGGTATCATCAATTGAGGATCAAAGAGGAGGATATAGATAAAACAGCTTTCAGAACTAGATATGGTCACTTTGAGTTTGTGGTTATGCCATTTGGGCTGACCAATGCTCCTGCAGGTTTTATAGATCTGATGAATAGAATTTTTCATCCGTATTTAGACCAATTCATTGTGGTCTTTATAGATGATATTCTGATTTATTCAGCATCTGAAGAGGAGCATTCAGCTCATTTGAGGTTTACCCTGCAGTTGTTAAGGGATAACCAGTTGTTTGCCAAATTCAGTAAATGTGAATTTTGGTTGAAAGAAATTCAGTTTCTGGGTCATGTCATCTCAGCTAAAGGAGTAGCAGTGGACCCAAGTAAAGTGGAAGCAGTGATGAAATGGGAAGTGCCTAAGACAATTACTAAGATTAGAAGTTTTCTGGGATTGGCAGGTTATTATAGGTGCTTTATAAAAGATTTTTCTAAGATTGCAACACCTATGACCAAGTTGACTAGGAAAGGTGTGCCTTTTGTGTGGTCCGGTGAATGTCAGAAAAGTTTTATGGAATTGAAGAAGAGGCTTACAACAGCACCCATATTGACATTACTGGCAGAAAGTGGTGGTTTTGTGGTTTATGCAGATGCTTCAAGAAGAGGACTTGGCGCAGTGCTTATGTAGCATGGCAAAGTGATAGCTTATGCGTCCAGGCAATTGAAGCCGGCAGAGGAGAATTACCCCACTCATGATTTGGAATTGGCAGCAGTTGTATTTGCTTTGAAAATGTGGAGGCATTATCTGTATGGCGAGAGATTTGAGATCTTTACTGTGGCGACCCTCATTATATTCGGTACGGTTATACCAACCCACGTCGATATAGTGAACGTTGCCACAGTGGGACATTTACCCAACAATAACATTCAGCTGAGATACACGTGAATATAAGAACAGAGTAGCGGAAGTAAAAGAACCACTGTCTTCATTTCATTCATCATCCACATTTAACATACATAATTGCAATAACATTTAAAGAACTAAAAGTCCACATAATTAAATTTCTGAAAATCAAATACATAATTGTCCACACTTAAACATCTTTCCATGATACTGCTAGTACAATGTTGCAATTACATACTTATGAAATCAAAATATCGCAAAGTACACCAACAATCTAATCTCCACGCTCGGAGTCGGTCTCCACTGCCTTCTCCGCAAGGGTGTCGTCACCAAGTACGCCTGTACGCCGAAGCAAGTAATGAGTCTAAAAGACTCAGAAAATAACACTACATCTATCATACATGTACATGTCATAGCAGGTTTTACATACACATTTACAAGACACAATCATGTAGCATGCTTGTCATTGAAATTAACAACCTATCATGGTAATTCTATTAATGAACACATGATTCATGCTTTCAGATTTTCTAAATCAAAATCTCTATCACATGCTCTCTAATCATTCCAACACATGAAAGGTTTATTTTCAATTAAACTAAAACATGAAAGCAAGTTTAGCATGATTTCAATGCCTACGTAAAAGAACGCACTTAGCATGAATTTCTATACATTCCTATACATGCTCATGACCATTTCATCCTCTTTAAGCTTTCTGGTTTTACATGGATTAGAAAGCATATCCCACACACAAGAGCTACTTAATCAATTTAAATCACAACATGAGGGCAAACAAGCATGGGATTACTTACACACCACTAAGAACCGTTTCTAACATGGATTCTAGGCAATTTACACATGTAAAGCATGATCATAAGTACATTTAGTTTGCTTTTTTATCATGATTTCAGATTACCACAACATGGATCACAAATTCACAACCCTCACGTTTTGGTTTCACATAATTACACAATTCTCATTCACATAATTTACACTTTACACATGCACATTTACACATTGTTCACACTACACAATTTGCACATGATCACAATCACATTTCACATTTTACACTTTAGTGCCGTGACACATAGTCCAAACCACCATAAGAAGGACACATCACATCACATACACATAGACGCCACCTAGGCAATACAGTGACGACTCTTGGACTACGCAGACTGAGAGAACAAGTCTCCACCCTAACCAGTGGTACTTGTCCACCTCCAGGATTTCATCCTAATGCCCTTAGGATCACAACACATTGAACCTTCCCATGGGGACTTTTCCATGGTACGGTTCCACAGCCCTCTATGGAAGCAGTATCACACATGGCACAGTTTTACACATTACACATATCGGTTTTTACACACGACACTCACATCTCATTCATTCTCTCATTTGCAACATGACTCTGTTTTTCTAATCATGCCACTACAGATGACAGAATTTATCATTCAGGAAATTTCACCAAACAGGTTGGGTTACACAGAAATTAAATCATTTCACAATGGCATGCATTAATTACCTATTTTTGCATGGAAAATTCATATTGCATGGTATAGTTGTCCAAATGACCTGAGAATTTAACCACATGCTGATTTCGGGTTTAGGACCCCACATGAAAATTTTCACATTTTTATGATCCAAAATGCAATCGCAGAAAATTTAACATAAATTCCCGTATTATTCAAAATTTGATTTATCATGGTATATAACATAAAAGTTCAGTTTAACAGATCATAACCATGAACCCAATATACACAATACCACAGGAAATTTCCCGGATTTATTACACAACACACGATTTACTGGAATTTTAACAATCCTACACATGTTTTTCTAATTCCATTTTAGAAAATTCAATAAATCAGAGGAGCATGAGGAAAATTCCCAAAAATTCAGAGCATGTACTGATTTACCCACTCATAGTTTAGAAAATTTAGGGCATCCAACTTCACATGAATTGCACAAACGGTAAAGAACATGGTCTAGGTCTCATCATGCATACATTCTCCATAATAAAACCATTTATGCCAAATCACAGAAATTACAAAGATCTCACCACACATTCAGACATCCATATTACATATCATAATAGGTTTACAATATATCCTCATCGAAAACACATCAAAATAATCATATACCAGGAAGAACAGCTCACTGTTCTGTCCTGGAGAACTTAACGGCGGTCTCTGGCCGTTCCAGGAGTGGACGACAAGATCGTTGGACGCACACTAGGGATCTCGGCGTCAAGGGCATTGACGCCAAGTTCCTGTCTGTGCAGAAACACAGACCGAACTCCAAATAAAGGGGTGAATGGGGGATCTAGGACATGAGGAAAAATACATAAAAATTATAAAACCCTACTAGACATCTACATGGACGATAAGGGTAGGTTACTTGCCTCTAGAAAATACTCCAGATGGATCTAAATGGCCAGAGAAGCTCTCCTTGGGCAGTCCCAAGAAGCTTCACAATTGCTCTCCTCCGGGTTCTAGGTCGATGTAGAAACCAAACCACAGTTGGGGAAGTCCTCCCCGATGTTCCAGCTACCCTCCTGATGCAGTAGGTTGTCGGATGAAGCCTTGAATCGCCGGATTGAAGCCTCCAAAGTTGGGTCTTTGCACGGCTCCGAGCTAGGGTTTTCTCTATCTTTTGAAAGAGGTCAAGAGAGGTTTTCTGGTTGCAAAATGGTGAAGTCTTATAGCAAAGAGGCCCCTCCACCCACGCAGGGGGCTAATGGGAAGGCTCATAGCCGTTGGGGACAGCTCCCCAATGGGTGAGCAAGCTTGCTCCCGGAAATCCGGCTCTGCAACGCATGCAGGTTAGAGAAATTAGCGTCCACATCGCTGTACGCTGGGATTAGTGTTGGCGTCCATATGGTTGACGCCTACACAACACAAACGTCCATTGATATTGACGCCAAGCTAGCCTTCGGCCAGAACTCTAAAACATGCTTAAACCATGCACAACTTATACATATATACATGCATTATGTATACTATCACGTACATACTACCATCATACCATTCATACATTATTTACAATTAACTTATACACATGCATACATAAGTATAAATAGTAAATACATACGTAGATATGTACATCTATGCATACACAACATAAATTATTTACACGAAATTAAAATAATGCAACAAAATTCGAGGGCCTTACATTTACAGATCATAAAAGCTTGAAGTATATCTTCTCGCAGAAGGATTTAAATCTTCGTCAGTGCAGATGGATTGAATATTTGAAAAATTATGATTTCAGTTTGGCTTACCATCCGGGTAAGGCCAATGTTGTAGCAGATGCCTTGAGTAGAAAGGCATATATAAATCTAATGATAATCAAAGAGTGGAAGCTATATGAAGAGAGTGGAGAACTCCTTGTATGTGCCCAATAGTCAGCGACGGGTAGTACTAGCTGCTAGTGCTGTAGAGCTGTCCTTGTATTGGTAGATTGTTGAGGGTCAGAGAGCAGATGTAAGTTTAACTGAAATTGTAAAAATGGAAGGAGTTACCATTGATGATAATTGTGTGATTAGGCTCAGAGGTAGGTTATTTGTTCCAACAGAAAGAGAAGTAAAGCAGCGAGTGTTAGAGGAAGCTCATAAATCCAGGTACACTATCCATCCGGGTAGTACTAAAATGTACCACGATTTGAGGAAGCATTTTTGGTGGCCTCATATGAAAAAGAAAATGGCAGAATTTGTTGCAAGATGTGCTATCTGTCAACAGATTAAAGCAGAACATCAGAAGCTTGGAGGTTTATTGCAACCGTTGCCCATTCCACAGTGGAAATGGGATGATATTGCCATCAACTTTGTGGCAGGTTTACCAAGATCGGGTTCCGGACATAATGGAATATGGGTATTTGTTGACAGATTAACTAAGGTGTGCAGATTAGTGGCAGTCAGTATGTCTTGGACAGTGGATAAATTAGAAAAAGTTTATGTTGAAAGAATTGTTCCATTGCATGGTATTCTGAAGACTATTGTGTCTGACAAAGATCCAAGATTTACTTCTGGTTTTTGGAGAAGTCTGCAAAAAGTAATTGGTACTGAGCTGAGATATAGCTCCGCTTATCATCCCCAGACGGATGGTCAGACAGAGAGGACTCTCCAGACAATTGAAGATATATTGCGGGCTTGTTGTTTAGTTTGGGGAGGTAACTGGGAGCATCATTTGGGAATGGTTGAGTTTGCCTATAATAATAGTTATCATACCAGTCTTGGGATGGCACTGTATGAAGCTTTATATGGAAGGCCATGTAGAACCCCATTGAACTGGCATGAAGTGGGAGAAAGGCAATTAGTGGGTCCTGAAACGATTCAGCAAACCATAGAAGTAGTGAAGCTTATTAAGGAAAAATTGCAGGCAGCTCAAAGTAGGCAAAGAAGTTATGCAGATATCCAGAGGAGACCACTTCAGTTTGAGGTGGGAGATTTTGTTTTCTTGAGAGTTTCCCCGAGTAAAGGTATTATGAGATTTGGTAAGACTGGAAAATTAAGCCCAAGGTATGTAGGACCTTTCCAGGTGATTGAGAGAATTGGGAAAATAGCTTATAGGCTGGATTTGCCAACAGATTTTGCGGATGTTCATGATATATTTCATGTTTCTATCTTAAGAAAATGTATTGAAGATCCAGCTCAGATAATCAGTTATCAAGGTGGTGACCTGAGGCCGGATATGACTATGCCAGAGTATCCGGTGCAGATCACAGATCGAAAGATAAAGAAGCTGAGAAATAAAGAAATTGAGTTAGTTAAAGTAAGATGGGAAAATAGGTTGGGTGGTGAGGATACCTGGGAGTTAGCCGAGGAGATGGCTAAAGGGTATCCCTATCTGTTTGAATAAGCTTTTGTATTTCTTTTTAGATGATAGTACTTGTAAAGGTGTGTATGTTTAAGTTGTTTAAGTTTGGGTTGTGTTATGAATTTCGAGGTCGAAATTTTCTTTTTAGATGATAGTAATGTAACGTCGCGTGCTTTTCGGACCCTTATGGATCATGTGTGTAATAATTGTGAAGGCCATTGTGAGGCCAATGTGGTTTGGTCGTGTGGTGTGTGCAGGTGTGGTGCAGGTTCGGTCCTGAGATAAAATAGGACCTGCTGCAGTTGAGTAGGGGTTGACGGCCAGGTGTGGTCGTTGACTGATTGGCGTCTATGTATATTGACGTTTACTATATGAACTTGGCGACAAAGGATATGGACGTCTAGCATTGGCGGTCTGATTGGCGACAGCCTTATTGATGCCAACATGTGCGACCTGCAGAATATAAGGTCTGCTCGAGGACAGTTTCCTCAACTCATTCTCCCTCTCCCTTGCCCTGTTTTCATGCCCCTTGCTTCCACACTACTTCCAATAGTTGTATAAGGTTAATTGGAGGATCGTGGAACGTAAGGTGGTGACGAATCGGCCAAGGAAACGCCAGAGCGTGGTGTAATTGCCATAGGAGCTCGCAGAGGGTTTGGTGCGAATCGGGAGAATTTAGGAGGTTTAAGCACGTCCTGAGGTAGGGGACGATCCCTTTAGTTCATTCTAATCGCTTTAATGTATTCTGAAAGCATGAAATGACGTGATAATCACATTTCTGGGAAGGAAGTGTTCCATGCGGGTTAATAGGTGGTTTGATTAATTTGAGTAACGAAACATGTTGTTACGGTTTGGTTATAGTGTGTGGATGTTAGAGGAAGTATTTTCTCATGTTTTCTCGATAGTTTTGGGACCAGGAATGCCTGTAAAATCGGTTTAGGATTTCTGCAGGAACTGGAGTTGAGGAGCTTGGCGTCAATATTGATTGACGCCAGGTTCTTCAACTGGGAACTAGATGGCAAGATCCCTTGCCGTCTATATTCCATTGACGGCAGTCGATGTTGCCACCAGCATGTGTTTATTTAAATATTGCTATACAAAATGTTTATCAATAATAAATAGTGTTTTAGTATTTGTGGTGCACTGGGTGCACGTGGTTTCTGTGACTAGCATATAGGGTATGCAGTTAGCTAGTACTTTACGTGTTTACGTGGTGTTCACGTGTAGTGGACTACTAGTGTACACGGTTTATGTGAGTCTTCATGTGGTTTGTGTGGGACGTGCACGTGGTTTTGTGTACGTGGCAAGTAGTACGACGCCTGCCGTGGTTACCTCTCCAGTTGGGTGCCCCAGGTTCTCTGTGAGCCAGGCTGTTAGCTCGGGGCTTTGTCCCAGTACTTGTGTTGTACCGTCGAGGTATGTGTCATCTGACATGGACACCCTCACTCCTGTGTTTGAGTTGTACGTCCGGCTGAGGGAAAGACGACAGCGGGACAGTGACTGCCCTACTTGTCTTTTAGTCACTCGTAGCGCGCTCGTAGTTGGGGGTACAGACATCAGTAGTCGACACTGGTCCCTAGCTAGTCCTTCTCCAGTGCCTCACTCTAGAGAGCCTGGGCCAGGGTCTCTGGAGGTGCTAGGCATGGGCCTGCGACCGTGTGGTCCACAGGTGGTGGTGTTTAGTTGGTCTCCATAGTTGTTTGACCTTTTCACGTGGAGCGGCAGCTGGACCTTTCGTCCGTGGCTGCGAGACTGAGAGGTAGACCTGTGTTACCTTGTCCAAGTCAGTCTCTGGTGTCCCGAACCAGTTCACGTGGCTCGTGTTTGGCAGTCTGTACTTTAGCTCGTACACTTGTACTGGTTTGTTGTTTAATTATTACAGTTATTTTCGTAGTCGGCAGACGGTGAGTACTCTTACAGCTTTCATATCCTGCTTAGCTATTCTATAAATTGTTGGTACTGTTTATTGCTTTTATACATGTGGTTTTGGTTTGCTCGGTTTTGGGGGAGTTCCCTACTGAGCCAGTGACTAGCGAGGCTCACCCCTACCCCTACAGGTGAGAGCGAGGAGGACGTTTCTCAACCGTCGTCTATTTCAGAGCCACGTCGTAGCGATGCAGGGTCAGTACCTCCAGCAGTGCAGTAGTAGCAGCAGTGTAGCAGTAGTAGTGTAGTTAGTTGTTTACTTTCTTCAGTTGTACCTTGGGGTATGCCCCAGGCTCCTGTACTTTCTTTCAGTTGTGTGGAAATATGGTTATGTAAACTTGTGATATATATATATATATATATATATATATATTATATATATATATATATATATATAATAGTGTGTTCCTTTGTGTTTACACGGACTGTGGTTTGGTATCCCTTGCGAGCCTTCCGCCCGTTCGCGGGAGGCGGACTTGGATCAGGTACGTTATCAGTTTAACGGGCTTGGTCGAGGTGTTCCGCCACATTGTTTGTCTAAAATGCACTCTATTCTTGAAGTATAGTGTTTATTATTGTTAAATCATTGAAAAAAAAATTATACACGCAGAGTGAATGATATTCATCTCATATTCATGTCAGCATACAAGAGTACATGATTATTAACTTTTAAATCAAGGAAGCACTTTTTATTAAGCATAACCAAGTCTTTGCTCTCTCTAATCAATGTCCTTTCACGTTACTTCTTGAGATTCCATCCATGTGATCAAGAATGGTCAACAACTTTCTTCATAAAATTATATGTCCTCAGTGGTTGTCGACAGACGACCTTATGGTTGTCGACAATCAGAACCCAGTTCCGAACCAAAATTTGAACCGGTTCACATTCTGTCCAGTTTTCCTATGTCGGTTCACTTCCCAAAGTTTTTAAATAAACTAGCTGTCGACACACACCCTTTCAACTCTTCAAATTCCAGAAACTGTTGCCCTCTCTTCTATAACCTCCATCATCTCCACTCTAGGGCGAAATCAAGTTCTCATCTCTCTGCAGCATATCTCTCTCAATCTCATACTTCTACAACATCCTACTATCATCATCGTCCAGAGGCATCTTTTCCAGGGCAAAAATCTCTACTTCTTGTGCCTCTATCCAATCTCTCATCATGAGCTCCAGGGGAAAACACACAACTACTAAACCCAAGAGATTCAAGCCCCATGATCAAGTAAGAGGTCAGAGCTCAAGAGCACCCACTGAATGAAGATCCAAGTTCAGAGATGATAGGCTTCCAGAGTTGAATGTTCCATCAAATATAAATCTGCGCAAGGTCAACGGAGTCTTCAAGAAGACCATACAACCTCAGTATGTGGATTTCCCCTCTATGGAAGATATGTTTCCCGGATGGACAGCCCTATTTAAAGAACAAGGATGGATTTCTTTTATGCGGTCACAGAAGTCATACTCTCTAACAATAGTTTTGGAGTTCTACAATAACTTGGGAATGTCTGAAGAACAAGAGTTCTACACAAATGTCAGGGGTATCTTCTTTAAGATTACACCCAACCTCTTCAGTAGAGCCCTACAAATTCCAAATGATGGGGTAGATATTCTCACCCTTGAGATGGATCCTGAAGTTACCTACACATTGATGACCAACCAACCATTTGATGAATTCAAAAGGGTTGCTAGACTAAATCCAAACACTTTTCCACCTTTGAATAGAATGATCCATCATATGTTCATGACTATCATTTTACCAAAGGATGGTAGCAGAGAGCTAGTCAATGAAACTCACAAGACACTATTCTACCACATTCTTCAGAAACAATAGATCAATCTTCCAGTTTTAATGGTCAATTTCATTGGACTGTGCTATTGTGATTCAAAAAGGTCCATTCCATATGCTTGCTCTATCACATCAGTGCTTAAATATGTGGGATTGTCACTTACTCCTTGTAGCAACCCGATATTTTAATATTTTAAATAAATAGAATAAAGGTGAGAAATTGATTAAATAAAACCCAAAAAATATTAAAAGTAATGGGCTTGAGTTAATTAGATTATGCAAAGGCTAATGGGCCAAATTGGGAGTATGAATGATGGAACAAGAACAAATACTCCAAACTTCGTAACCATAATTATGGGGAAAATAGAAAAGGGTAAAAGAGGGATTGAAACCATGGCAATTGGCCACGAATGGCAAGACAAATCGTCCCCCACCATTACAGCAACCTTCTAGAGGGTTTTCCACTCCAATAGGGAGAGGAGATCACCAAAACAAGGGAAGAACTGGAATTCGCAACCCCTTTCCTAGTTCCATTAGGACATGAATTACACCCTAAAAATATAACAACTCATCCTAAAACTAAAAGGGAAGGTTCACATACTTTCTAGGGTCATGGGAGGCAGACCTAGGGCGTCAGGAGTAGAGGAGGACTGTTGGGAACCCAAGCTTTTCCTAAAACCATGCTCTGCTACATCCTACGCATCAGTCTGGTGCTTAAGCTTCACAAGGGGAGGTATTCTCGGGCCAAAGAAGCATCTAAATCATCCTATATTGTAGAGCATCGTGTCCTCTTTCATTTGCAAGTGATATGCCCAAATTCCATCATGCATTCGTTGAGATATAAGCGTTTTCCCATCGTTGCGCATGATTGTCATATTTCTTGTTCATGCTTGTTTACACGCCTTACGAGACCAAATTGATCCAGTCCAAAGGCATAGGTCTCTTCATCTTGATGTCCTCTACAAGTTTTATGTTCACCACTTTGTCCCATGTGCCCTAGTTTAAGAGATATAGGCGTTTTATGAAGATCGCTACATGTTCCCTACGTTTTCTGTGTTTTTCGGGTTGCATGTTGAATCGCGTCCGCGTCAGACGCCGCAATTCAAGAGACTGGTATCACGTCGGTATCTACTGCCGCGATTACCAGAAATACATCCTTCATGGGCGACGCGATTTGGCACACCCAGCATCTCAAACTGCGTGCCTCTGACCTATCAGACTTTCTCTGAAGCGACCACACGGGTCGACGCGTTTCAGGATATTTTCCCCCCCTTGGGGGATCGCACTAGGGTTTTAAAGAACGTGGTGGATCCTGCCGATGCGTTTTGCCCGCCTACAAAACACGGCCAGTACCCACGGCGCGATTTAGCTATGTTGTTCCAGCACCGAAATTAGCTCTATTTAAATGGTTCTTTGGACTATTTAAGCATGTTTATACCCTGTAAAGTTGAGAAATGAATAGTAAACCAACCTATTATTAAAATTTTATTTATGTCCCATAATTCTTTAATTTAAACTATAATATGCACAATCATTCAATGTTCATGATTTCGTGCACATGCACACACCAAATATTCACCCTTGCTATAAAATGATACAAACAATACATGAAATAAATTATCTGGTAATTTACTTAACTAATTGCACATTAATCGCCCTTTTTAATAATAACATTGTCTTTGTTTATTTCGTGGTTTTTGGAACACTGAGATCGCCGCTCCACTATTCTAGAATTCCTCTAGGACGTCGAGCAACTTGTTTCCTTTACACACTACTCTCTTGACTAGTTGGAACCTCTCTATCAGACATTCCATTCTGGTAGACAGGAGACCTTCTTGTTAAGACCTCCGTAAGACTCCGTACTCTGTGGATTCCCTCATGGAGACCGAGCTGGTTGTACCTTAACACCCATAACACCTCTTAGGGATCGATATGATCCAAACCTCTTTAAAAGTTCTCTCTCATCTTGATATCACGCCGGACCTCTGGACATGTGCATAACATGGCCAGTGGAAGGGTAGTGAATTCCACCTGACTGCCAACACCCGTTGCACGTGTTGTGCAACTGTTACTATCGCCTGTTTAATTCGACATTTTATGTGCACTGACCTATAGTTCTCATCTACACTCTACTCGCTCATCTATTCACACTCTCTCTGCTATCTCGTCTACTCATCTAGTACTCTCATCTATTTCTTGGTACTCTCTATTGGCCATTTGACTGATTGTCTAAAGATAAATAATATAACTAATGCCTGGCAATATATAAGGGCTAGGTCAGGTCCTGGGATGTGAGCCCAAAAGTGCTATTTGCCCGCGGGAGTTAAATGACTAGAGTGTTTGGCATTACACTCAAGTGCTATCTATCTTGACTATCTAAATGACAATCAAAGTGCTATACTATACTCATTATGCTATTTTACATTTGTGCTATGGCCATCTTACTCTGTGCTATATTTGGAAACTTGTGCTATTTCAATCATGTGCTATCATGCTATCTCTTACATTACTTGACTCTCTCGCTTTATCATATAGAAACTCTACTTTTAATACATTAATCATGTAAAGTTGCCCGCACAATGAGATATAAATCCTACTGGACGTTATCACTCAGCCTATGTTATTTGTCATTGTGTCTCAGGTGAGGCCGAGGAGAATGAATACACTCACGAAGATGGGGAGGACCAGGAGTGATCCACGAGTGCCATGACGTCACCAAGTTATCCTAGAGTGTCTTAGTAGTCTTTTATTTCCATCTTATGTATTAGTGTCAATTGGGCCCTATGTTATGGCTCTGAGTTAGTTCATGTAATAGACAACAGTTGAATTATCAATAACAATTATTTAATTATGTATTATTAAATGGTCCAATGGTTTGTTGTCTATTCTACGCTCTATACTCGCTTACTTGCAACTTCCACACGTTCCGATATTCCGCTTCGGGGCGTGACACTCCGAATGAGCTGATCACACTCAAGAGTAGAAGTGCATATAATCTTACCACTACACACAGAATGGGTTACAGAATGATTAATAGAAGAGTCAACAGGACTTTAATAGGTCAAGCAGATGAAGAGCAGGATCTAGCAAAACAAGAAGTCACAAAAGAAGCAACTGATCAAAATGATGAAGATAATGGTGAAGATGAATCCCACATTGAGATTCCTCAAGATTCTCGTCCAGATATTCCTAGTGCATCTCAAGTTCCAATGTCTGGAGATGTAAAAGAGTTCTTTGCCGATCAATTACTTCAACTTCAGTCAACTCTCACACAGCACATCAACACCCAATTTGATCAGTTGAAGCAACAAATGAACACTAGAATGGATGCAATTAAAGAAAATCAAACTCACATTTAGAGGCAACTAGATGGCATGGATTATGGAATGATGAAACTTCATGATGATTATCAAAATCTCCAAAATTTCTACAATCCTCCAGATCCTCAAGCTGACAATTTCTCCAACCTGTCATCCTAAGGTGTACAAGGTCCCCGTCGTCCCACTCCTCTAGGGGACAACAATCCTTAAATTGTCAAGGGAGAGATTTCTTTTAGTTTTGGGGAAGGGTAGTAGTAATTGAGTTCCGTTTATAAGGTTCTGAAATGCTTGTGTATGCTTTGTGTGTGTCAAGTGTAATGACTACAACTCTTTGAAGGAAAAGCAATCCATACTATCCTTGTTGTCTATGTTTGCAAATTTCATGATTGCCAATCTCAAAACAATGTTGTACATGACCATTGTGCTTACTTGTCATTTATATTTTCTCTTCATCTTTTTGATGATGTAAAAAATGGGGAGAAATATGAATGTATATTTGTCATCATAAAAAAGGAGGAGAATGTGACGACCCAACCAATAAACTGGCCCAACAACTATACTAGTTGGTAGACTTCCCAGGAAGGTCACCCATGTAACGTCGCGCATTTTTTGGATCTTCGTGGATCCTTGTATAGTGGGTTTGGTGGCCAATGTGTGGCCTATTAGCTTGGGTTTTAGGTGTTACGCGCATTGTGAGGCTTGGTGGGCCGTCAGATTGGGCCCAAAGCGCTCACAGGTTTTCTGCCTGTGAACGCGACAGGGGTGTGCGTCGCGTTCTGAACGCGATAGCCCTGGTGGTCGCGTTCCTGTTGCCGCTGTTTGGGTTGACGTCTGCATGTGCGCCACGTGTCGCGCACGGGGCAGGGCTTGCTGATGTCAGGAGTGTGAAGGCGACGGCCTCCCACGTCGCATTCCGGTCGCGACGTAGGGCTACGTCACGTTCCCAACCGCTGTGCATTTTTAAAGGGGTTTTCGTCGAACAGAGCAGGGGAAGCTCTGCTTGGCCAGGGGGATCTGCTGCGAGGTTCCTTCAGGCGGCTCGAGGTTTTGGAGATGTGTGGGGCATGTTCTCGCCGCGAGGACGTCGCGTGTATCGAGGGAAATGCCGAGAGATCTCCGATTCTTGCATTCTTCACGAAGGTAGGGTTTACTACCTTGTTTTGTGTTGTGAATTGCATGTTCGTTCGTTTATTGCTTTGAAAACTGTAGATACCATGTTAGGGTATCCATTAAAGCATGAAAAATGTGAATTAAGCATGGTTTGAATGGTCCGGAATGGTGATCCGTGGAATTACTCCCGGATTAGGGTTTGCGCCTGTGAAGGCGACGACCCAGAGTGTCGCGTCCTGAACGCGACAGCCCGACCCATCACGTTCATGTTATGAACGCGACAAGTCGATGGGTCGCATTCTGAAGGTGACCTAGCCCCTTGTCACGACCTCAGTTGAGAGGTCTGGACATGAATGCTTTCAGTGTTGTGGTTAAACGATTATTCGTATTTGTTGTGAATGGCAATGATAGGTGGAGCCAGTGCACTTGTTACGCTCATGGAGCGTATTGCTCATGTGGTGGACATGTTTTACATGGTTAATGTGTTATGTACGTAATCGGATTGGTGTTTACGTAGTATGTGTGGTGCGTTGGCACCCGTAGCGCTCTTGGAACGTGCTGTCCATGTGTTCGACATGTTGTTTACGTGAATAACGTGTGGTGCACTTGGTTGGTGTATTATACACGTGGTGTCTACGTGGTTTGGATGTCGTGCATATGGTTTGTGTGTGTATGGCACATCGTACGTTATTGTGTTTATTGTATCTTAATTATTGTGTTAGTCCGTGGTGTTATGGCAGTGAGGTTCACGTTTGAACCTAGCCTTGATCCTTTAGGATCTTTTATAAGTTATCCTCGATGGAAAATTAGTAAAGTATAAGTATGATTATTACGTGATTATCGTGTACTGTGTTTAGTGTGGTAGTGGAGGTCACAAGGTCACCGATGACAGGCCGTGGTGTTATTATTAATATGGTTTATGTGTGTGAATGTGTAGGTTGGCTTGTAAATCACAGGGTGACTGGAACAAGCTATTCCTAACATATGTACCGTGATTGGTAATATAAAGTGTTTGTGTATATATCGTGGTTTGAGCTTGCCGAGTGTGGTGGTCAGGCGCCTGTTCCGGAATGCCTCACTAGTCGGGTACCCCAGCTTCTTTGTGAGCCAGGCACATGTGTTTGTTGTGCTCGGGGTTTGTCCCGGTACTTGTGTTGTACCATCGAGGTCTGTGTCATCTGTCCTGAACTCCCTCACTCCTGTGTTTGAGTTGTACGTCCGGCTGAGGGAAAGATGGCAGTGGGACAACGACTTCCCAGAGCTTGTTTTTAGTCGCTTGTATCGCGCTCGTAGTTGGGGGTATGGACACCAGTAGATGTCACTGGTCCCCAGCTAGTCCTATTTTCCAGTGCCTCACTTTAGGGTGCTCCGGCCAGAGACCCTAGAGGTTCCAGGCATGGACCTGCAGCTGTGTGTCTGCAGGTGTGGTATTGGTTGGTCTCCACAGTTGTTTGACTTGTTCTCATGGAGAGGCAGTTGGACCTTTCGTCAGTGACTACGAGACTGAGATGTTGTTCTTGTGTTGTGTTGTTCGGGTTGGATACTGGCCTGATCAGCCAGTAGTTCGTTCCCGTGTGGTGGCGTCGTTCTTTCTGACTCGTGCTATGACGGCTCTGGTTGTGGCTTGTGTGACTTGCCGATTGAGGTTTCACCTGTAATGTTGTGCCTAAGTGATGGCACAGTAAAGTTGTGGTTCTGTATGATGTTTACCACATACTTGTACCCTTCGTACAGGTGTTTGTGTTGTGATACCTCAAGGTAGTAGGTACCTGTACCCTTTGTGGGTTGCTTTGCGGTTTTAAAGTGTACACAACCTTTTTAGGTGTTGAGGTAATACTCTTGTTTCTGTGGAGGTCTTATGGATTGACCTGCCACCTAGTGTATTTTATCTATTTTAAGTAAGTCTTCATTTATGGTTTATTATGAAATGAATTGTCTTGTGGTTGCCAATCCTGTTACCCTTTGTGGGTAAGTTGCCGATGAGGCTTGTGGTCTAGGCATACTATGGTTTGGTGGAGCTATGCTCCGTGGAGGTCATGTGATGGACCTTCCACTTGTGGTGTTTCACCTTTCTTTAGGTAAGCTTTCGATTATGGTTGTATTATGTGATGGATTGGCCCGTTGTATCCGATCATGTTACCTTTTGTGTGTAGCTTCTGATATATCGTGGTTTGGGGTTTAATGGACTAGCACTTGGTTGGTTGTCCTATTACTCACGAGGTTGAGGTTCGCCTAGGAAGCTTGCAGCCTAGGCAATGACTTGCCTGTGTGCCTTAAAGCATTGGCGACCAGTTGTTGTTATGGTTTGCCTGTGAGGCTTAAGGCTTAGGCGTTTCAGTTGTTGTGTGGACTAGCGATGCGAAACTAGTCCTGTTGTTTCTTCTTACCTTCCGAGATTATGTTTGATTAAGGTGTTTATATTTAATTGCAGCTTAAATTCAATTGTTGTGAGCATGAAATGGTTTGGCTATTGGTGTTGCCAATGAGACCCTCTGGGGTTGAGGTGTCCGTAGTTTTGTTGTTGTTTTGGGTAGCCCCTGCTGAGCCTGTGACTTGTTGAGGCTCACTTCCTACAGTTTCTTTTTAGGGCTTGCCGTTTTTGTGGTGTGTGGAGAAGTTTGTGGCAGACTTGTACCACCAGCAGTTATGTTGTAGTAGTGTTGTGTGAGCTTCTGCTCCCTCGGGGTATGCCCCAGGTAGTTGTACTTTTTAATTGGACATGTAATAATGTAATGGGACAATTATAAATTGTTATATGCAGGTATGAGCACATGTACTTTATTGTGTCTTATACTGTGTAGTTGTCTTTTATATTCTTACTAGACACTTGTGTGAGCTATCCCTTGCGAGACTTCGGTCCATTCGCGGGAGACGGATCTGGATATGGAGCCTTATTGGGCATGAATATCCAGGGCCGTCACTGTTGGTATCAGAGCAATGTCCAGTTAGAATATGAAAAGACATTGAGAGTACAATGTCCCAATACATGGATTAATGTCCACTGCTGGAAGTAAGTCTATAGTTTTGTGTTGGTTAAGGTAGTATTTATCTGAGTTTTTGTTCTATAAAACGTGTTTTTGTATTGAGAAATTTAGTTGTTAGTAGTTACTGAAAGTTGATGTGATTAGAGGTGGTATAATCTATGTGATTATACCAGCGTGCTGGTTTGTGATAGATCAATTTGGTTGTCAAAGATTCACAGTTAAAGGAATTGAGGAGATTAACAACTTTGGATATGGAATTCAGTAAGTAAGTTATAATGAAATACAGAGTTAGCAGAGACAGGTATATGGTAACTAGGTGATGAGGAACAGGTCAGTGTGTGTGTTAGAAGTGATTAAATATGCAAAATATAGTTGAGAACCTCAGCAGAGGTATTGTGGCATCAGAGATCTGAGTCAGATGATATCAAGAAATAGTATGAATGAGAATGTGATTTGTGTTATGAAAAAATTGGCATGATTAAGTAAGGCAGATCAGCTTTAAAAAAAAAGTACTGGTACAGAAGGGAGCAATGGTTTATGGCAGATAGATTAAATATGCTTGAGATCAAAAATTTGAGAAAAAGTGTTGTTATGAATAATGATGGTAATAGGAAGTGTGATATGAACAGTATTTAAATAAGTATAGAAAGGATCAGTTGAATAAAGAAAGAGAGAAAATAAGAATCAGTGTGCAATGTGATTTTTTGGGAATTGCACAAGGGAAATATTTAGTTGATAAATGGCAGATTATGAGGATTTTTTTTTTAGAGAAAGTTATTATAGATTGTTGTATTAAAGAAAAGGTCAGTAAAAGATAGTAACTGTGAATAGTTTAAAGAAGATTAGAGTTGAAGTTAAGTATATTGGAATGTGTTTAAGCTAAATAAAATAGAATGGAAAGAAGTGCATTAATGGAGAAGCAGTTAAGAAATATTGAGCTAAGAAAAATAGCAAGACAGATTGTAATATTTATGATATTTGAAAAAAGAGCATTTAATGGAATAAGAGAAGCAGACAGAGTAAGTTAATATAGTTTTTGCTGTATTTTAAAGAAAGATGACTACATACTAGAAAGATTTATAGTATGAACGGTACAGTAAGATTAGCCAGGCAGCAGAATGAATAAAAGAAGTATTTTGTGGAAAAGATGTTATGATTAAAATGATTGGCAGCTTAGAAAAAAAAAGATATGGACCAGAGAAAGGAAGAATTTAGAAAATGATGAAGTGAATAAAATCAGATGAGTTAGGAAATGTCAATTAGAGTTTGCATATCGGTGCAAAGAAATGATTCAATTGAGCAGAAATGGACTGTTATTAAGATATTCCAGAGTTTGATGCAGGAGCAGGAACAGACTAATTAAAGAATATTTGGAAAAGTTATGCAATAAAATTATGAGATTATCCTAGAGAATGTCAGTAAAGCAAGAAAGATATATGAAGAGCACAATATGTCAATAATGGTTTAGCAGATCAGAAATTGCAGTGATATCTTCAGCCCGGATTAATTAAATAAGATGATTTGAGAAGCAGGTAAAGTTAGAAATGAATACAGTTGAAGCCAGAAGAAAGTAATTAAAAGCAATAATGAGAACATAAATTGTGGAATATTTTGCAAAAGTGTTCAGTGTGATCAGAGTAGCGCAGCGGAAGCGGAAGCAAGAAAGATTTAATATTCATAGATTGTTCAAGGTTTGCTTGAATAAGGAGAAAGTGTAAAGTTTTGCGCAGCGGAATAAAGGAACAGAGGTTATTATGGTTTTTAATCAGAGATGACTTAAAGCAGTATGAGCAGAATAATACGAAAATGCAGAAAATTCAAAGATAGTAATTGGTTTTCTCTATAAAAAAAAATGATGGTAGTTACGAATGTAAATACAGATGAGGCAGGATAACAGTTGGTAGTGATAAATAGGAAAAAGAAAATGGCACTGAAAAATTCAACAATTTGGAAGGATTATGGCATGGTAAAGTATTACAGTATAAGATATTCGAGAAAGGTGAAGCGGTCCCGGATGAAATACTGCAAACACAGCCGAAAAATTATGGAAGCAGGTTGAGTCTAAGGAGATAAAGCGCCAACGGCAAGGTAGAATTGGTTAAGGGTAAGAAATGGCAGTTGTGAAATGAATTGAGGGAAAGTAAAAGCAGAACAAGCGTAAATTAAACAGATGAATCAGTTACCGTAATTAGTTTGAAAGAAAGATGCAGTAGAAGAGTATCCTACTTGTTCTGTGTACGACTTTGTTTCTTTTTAGGTGATAATCTGGTTTACTATGATTTGTTTTGAATGTCGAGGATGACATTCCTTTTTAGGTGATAATACTGTAACATCGCGCATTTTTTGGATCTTCGTGGATCCTTGTATAGTGGGTTTGGTGGCCAATGTGTGGCCTATTAGCTTGAGTTTCAGGTGTTATGCACGTTGTGAGGCTTGGTGGGCCGTCAGATTGGGCCCAAAGTGCTCACAGGTTTTCTGACTGTGAACGCGACAGGGGTGTGCGTCGCGTTCTGAATGCGACAGCCCTGGTGGTCGCATTCCTGTTGCCGCTGTTTGGGTTGACGTCTGCATGCGCCACATGTCGCGCACGGGGCAGGGCTTGCTGACGTCAGGAGTGTGAAGGCGATGGCCTCCCACATCGAGTTCAGGTCGCGACGTAGGGCTACGTCGCGTTCCCAACCACTGTACATTTTTAAAGGGGTTTTCGCTGAACAGAGCAGGGGAAGCTCTGCTCGGCCAGGGGGAGCTGCTGCGGGGTTCCTTCGGGTGGCTCGAGGTTCTGGAGATGTGTGGGGCTTGTTCTCGCGTGAGGACGTCGCGTGGAGCGGGGGAAATGCCGAGAGATCTCCAGTTTTCGCGTTCTTCGCGAAGGTAGGGTGTGCTACCTTGTTTCGTGTTGTGAATTGCATGTTAGTTCGTTTATTGCTTTGAAAACTATAGATACCATGCTAGGGTATCCATTAAAGCATGAAAAATATGAATTAACCATGGTTTGAATGATCCGGAATGGTGATCCGTGGAATTGCTCCCAGATTAGGGTTTGCGTGTGTGAAGGCGACGGCCCAGAGTGTCACGTTCTGAACGTGACAGCCCGACCCATAGCGTTTATGTTATGAACGCGACAAGTCGATGGGTCGCGTTCTGAAGGCAACCTGGCCCCTTGTCGCGACCTTAGTTGAGAGGTCTGGACATGCATGCTTTCAGTGTTGTGGTTAAACGATTATTCGTATTTGTTGTCCATGGCAATGACTGGTGGAGCCAGTGCACTTGTTACGCTCATGGAGCGTATTGCTCACGAGGTGGACATGTTTTACATGGTTATTGTGTTATGTACATAATCGGTTTGGTGTTTACGTAGTATGTGTGGTGCGTTGGCACCCGTAGCGCTCTTGGAACGTGTTGTCCATGTGTTGGACATGTTGTTTACGTGAATAACGTGTGGTGCACTTGGTTGGTGTGTTATACACATGGTGTGTACGTGGTTTGGATGCCGTGCATATGGTTTGTGTGTGTATGGCACATCGTACATTATTGTGTTTATTGTATCTTAATTATTGTGTTAGTCCGTGGTGTTGTGGCAGTGAGGTTCACATTTGAACCTAGCCTTGATCCTTTAGGATCTTTTATAAGTTATCCTCGATGGAAAATTAGTACAGTATAAGTATAATTATTACGTGATTATCGTGTAGTGTGTTTAGTGTGGCAGTGGAGGTCACAAGGTGACCGATGACAGGCCATGGTGTTATTATTAATATGGTTTATGTGTGTGATTGTGTAGGTTGGCTTGTAAATCACAGGGTGACTGGAACAAGCTATTCCTAACATATGTACCGTGATTGGTAATAGAAAGTGTTTGTGTATATATCGTGGTTTGAGCTTGCCAAGTGTGGTGGTCCGGCGCCTGTTCCGGAATGCCTCTCTAGTCGTGTACCCCAGCTTCTTTGTGAGCCAGGCATGTGTGTTTGTTGTGATCGGGGTTTGTCCCGGTACTTGTGTTGTACCATCGAGGTCTATGTCGTCTGTCCTGGAAACCCTCACTCTGTGTTTGAGTTGTACGTCCGGCTGAGGGAAAGACGGCAGTGGGACAGTGACTTCCCAGAGCTTGTTTTTAGTCGCTTGTAGCGCGCTCGTAGTTGGGGGTACGGACACCAGTAGACGTCACTGGTCCCCAGCTAGTCCTGTTTTCCAGTGCCTCACTTTAGGGTGCTCCGGCCTGAGACCCTAGAGGTGCCAGGCATGGACCTGCAGCTATGTGTCTGCAGGTGTGGTGTTGATTGGTCTTCATAGTTGTTTGACTTGTTCTTGTGGAGCGGCAGTTGGACATTTTGTCTGTGACTGCGAGACTGAGAGGTTGTTCTTGTGTTGTGTTGTCCGGGTTGGATACTGGCCTGATCAGCCAGTAGTTCGTTCCCGTATGGTGGCGTCGTTCTTTCTGACTCGTGCTATGCCGGCTCTGGTTGTGGCTTGTGTGACTTTCCGGTTGAGGTTTCACCTGTAATGTTGTGCCTAAGTGATGGCACAGTAAAGTTGTGGTTATGTGTGATGTTTACCACCTACTTGTACCCTTCGTACAGATGTTTGTGTTGTGATACCTCAAGGTAGTAGGTACATGTACCCTTTGTGGGGATCTTTGTGATTTTAAACTGTACACAACCTTTTAGGTATTGAGGTAATACTCTTGTTTCTGTGGAGGTCTTATGGATTGACCTGCCACCTGGTGTATTTTATCTATTTTATGTAAGTCTTCGTTTATGGTTTATTATGAAATGAATTGGCTTGTGGTTGCCAATCCTGTTACCCTTTGTGGGTAAGTTGCCGATGAGGCTTGTGGCCTAGGCGTACTATGATTTGGTGGAGCTATGCTCCGTGGAGGTCATGTGATGGGACCTTCCACTTGTGGTGTTTCACCTTTCTTTAGGTAAGCTTTCAATTATGGTTGTAGTATGTGATGGATTGGCCCGTTGTATCTGATCATGTTACCTTGTGTGTGTAGCTTCTGATATATCATAGTTTGGGGTTTAATGGACTAGCACTTGGTTGGCTATCCTATTACTTACGAGGTTGAGGTTTGCCTGGGAAGCTTGCAGCCCAGGCAATGACTTGCCTGTGTGGCTTAAAGCGTAGGCGACCAGTTGCTGTTATGGTTTGCTTGTGAGGCTTAAGGCTTAGGCGTTTCAGTTGTTGTGTGGACTAGCGATGCGAAACTTGTCCTGTTGTTTCTTTTACCTTCTGAGATTATGTTTGATTAAGGTGTTTATATTTAATGGCAGCATAAATTCAATGGTTGTGAGCATGAAATGGTTTGGCTATTGTTGTTGCCAATGAGACCCTTTGGGGTTGAGGTGTTCGTCGTTTTGTTGTTGTTTTGGGTAGCCCCTACTGAGCCTGTGACTTGTTGAGGCTCACTTCCCTACAGTTTCTTTTTAGGGCTTGCCGTTTGTGTGGCGTGTGGAGAAGTTTATGGCAGACTTGTACCACCAGCAGTTATGTTGTAGTAGTGTTGTGTGAGCTTGTGCTCCCTCGGGGTATGCCCCAGGTAGTTATACTTTTTATTTGGACATGTAAAAATGTAATGGGACAGTTGTAAATTGTTATATGCAGGTATGAGCACATGTACTTTCTTGTGTCTTATATTGTGTAGTTGCCTTTTATATTCTTACTGGACACTTGTGTGAGCTATCCCTTGCGAGACTTCAGTCCATTCGCATGAGACGGATCTGGATATGGAGCCTTATTGGGCATGAATATCCAGGGCCATCACAACCCATCCTAGGACTACTCCCAACTGAACATGCTTAGCTTCAAAGTTCTTTTCCTACTCGAGCTCTAAAAATGACTAGTCCGAGTTGTTTGTAATTTGCTGATTTAGTCCGTTCAACATATTCTTATATAGGGTGTTACAATCTACCCCTCTTATATAAGCGACGTCCTCATCGTTGCTCACATATAGCACACAATCAAACCCCAGGCAGCCAAATTCTAGAGGTGGCCCCCACAGGCTCAAGAGGTGGCTCCCACTATGCAGCACTTTCGCCATTATGGCCTCAAGAGGTGGCTCCCATATTGTAGCACTTTGCCCTATGTGGCACTTAGTTTCTGCACTTCCGGCTGGGCAAGGCTCTGATACCATTTGTGACGACCCAACTAACAAACTAGCCAAATCACCATACCAGTTGGTAGACGTCCCAGGAAGGTCACCCGTCCTGGGACTACTCCCAACTGAGCACGCTTAACTTCAGAGTTCTTTTCCTACTCGAGCTCTGAAAATGACTAGTCCGAGTTACTGGTAGTCTGCTAATTTAGTCCATTTAACATATTCTTATATAGGGTGTTACAGAGAATGTTGAGTTATGGTTATTTAAATAACTATACTCATTGACTTGATCATTATTTTGATCTATTTTTGGTGATAACACAATTATGGCAATCTTGTTAACCACATAACTTCAAACATATTTCTGTTTTGATGATGACATATTTGTGTTGTTGATGAAAAACCTTTTGATCATGTTGAAAAATCTCTGTGTCAACCTAACATGTTGATATTTTACATGAATACAACTCACATGTCAAGTCACTGTCTAAGTGTGTCGACACATGATCTTCTTAGTGTCGACACATATACTGCAACCAGTTCACTGCAATGTGTTTTTCACATAAGTGTGTTGATACACTCCTGTCTTGGTGTCGACACATGATTGGTTTTTATTGAACCTTTATTAATGAAATTAATGTGTGTGTCGACACATACCATGAGTGTGTCGACATGAGTTTGAATTTCATTACTTAAGTAATCTTGAATAAATGCTTTATTAACATTGATGATTTGTGTTTGAAGGGCCAATGGGTAAAATGACCAAGAGCATCTCCAGATTGATGTATGTTGAACTCAAAGAGTACATAAAGCCAAGCCAAAATCAAATGACAAACATACAAGAAAAGTTTTTCATGATATTGCTTCTGGATAGACAAGTTCTAGCAGTAGTTGTCGACAACCAAAAATCATTTGTCGACAACCCAGACAAGTTCTCAACACTTAGCTTCTGAAAGAACCAAGTTGAGCAGTAGTTTTCGACAACACTAGGTCGTCTGTCGACAACCCAGACAAGTCTTCAAGATCTTGGTTTTGGATAGAAGATCTGCGGCAGTGGCTGTTGACAGCTGCTGTGCATCTGTCGACAACCGCAGGTCCAACGCCAACACGTGAGCAGCATGTGCACTCACTTAGGGCATCCTTTTCTCGTAACATGAATTCCCACATTGTGTAATGATTAGGACACACCTATAAAAAGGTGCCCCTTGCCCCTTTTTGAAGGATGAGCCTACACAACTCCAAAAAAAGGCTAAGGCGGCAAGAAGGGACTTCTACAGTACTCTGCTCAAGCTCCAGAGGTTGCAGATCAAAAGATTTAATCTGAGAAGATCGATTGGACTCCAAATTCGCCATGAAGGCTCTGAAAGAAGAAGGTGAAGAAGAGGAAGAGCAATCCAAGCAGCAGAAGAAGCAAAGGGAAACTAGAGGAGAGTCCAGAGCATATTGCACCTACTTGAAGCTTCTAAAACTCGAATTGCTCAGGGACTTCATCGAGATCCAACTCCAATTTAAGAAGCAGTAGTATCAAGGAAGAAATAGTGTGGATCTATGATTGTGGTGATTAGATCAATAGTTGAAGAGACCTCTCTTCCTTCACTCACACCTTTTCTCAATTCATTTCATATATATATGTGTGTGTGTGTACTGACTTGAGATCAATACGAGGATTATGTGTAAGTGTGTGCCTTGTGATCTGTACAAGTGCTCTGTACAGATCATAGTGTGTCTGATGTGATCTATGCTGGTTTGTGCCCAGATCTGAATTGTGTGTGGTGGGTTGATCAGATTGGCTAAAGGATCTGATCTTTTGTGGACTTGATCTAGCATGTGTGTGTGTTTGAGCTATTGTGCTCAAGTGTGTGTGTTGTACTAAACCTTGAGTAGTGTGGCCTTACTGTGTGAGGGGTGGACGTAGGAGTCACTAGATGTGATCCCGAACCACCTAAAAATCCCTCGTATACTGTGTTTTGTATTGTGATTTGATCTTGTGTTGTGCTAGATTCATGCATAGGGATTTCGCCTACACACTTCTCATTAATTTGTTCACACACATCAATCACATGTTTGATGCTTAAACTAATTGATAAAATTTTTCACACATTTTAATCACACACATTGCATCAGTTCAGTGGGATTTTAATTGAATAGACCTCTTAATCTGAAGTAATTTTTAAATTGCTTAAGTTTTCGCTGCAAATCTATTCAACCCCCCCCCTTCTAGCTTTGCCATCACCGAATATCCGATCCTAAAAAAACATCGGTTGCCTTTATAAAACATCGATTGCCGTTATAAAACATCGATTGTCTTCATAAAACATCGATTGCCTTTATAAACATCAGTTACTTTTATATTTAGACATCGATTGCTATTATGACTTGAATATCAATTGCCACATCGATTACTGATCAGTTTCACATCGATTGCTTTAGATATCGATTGCCTATATAAACATCGATTGACTTTCAAATAGTTCAAAATGTCTTTGGTGCCAAATGAAATTTCAAATGCACTTGTTATGCTTAACTTATCATTTCTCTGAAAAAAGTTACATTTTTGATGTCTCATAAGATTAATCATTTTTGAAAAGAAACAAAAAGAAACTTACCTAACATATCTAGATCTCAGCGGAAATCATGGACCTCTACACAAAAGAGGTATGGGACATTTGACAAAAGACATCTCTAATCTAACATGTTCCTATTTGCATTAAATATTTGTAGGACTATTCTACTCCTAGTCAAAACATCTTGGACCTGTTGTTACTATCCGTTAAACACATGAAGATCTCTGTTAGACAGAAGAAGGAAAAGTAGATGAAGAAGAAGATGAACAACGGCTAAAAGAGTTCCAACGGATCTCCTCAATGGATCTATCTTTCTACTCTATAAAGGATGAAATGTTTGAAGCAGAAGAACAAGAGCCTTCCTAAAACTCCTTCTGAAAGAGTGTACATCTAGTGAGAAGCCTCAACGCCATACACACTCAATGCAAGAGAGAAAGGGCTCGAGCCCAAGAACAAGTGTGCACTCAAGCAGCCATCTAAAGTCTTCAAGCATTCATGCTTCTTTTCACTCCTCACTCTTGTAATCATGAGGAAACGCGCTACTCAAAACAAACAACAGGATATCACTATGTGATGATGGAAAGTCTGATTGCACCTAACATGTTGCCCTAAGATGTAAGCGAATTAGGGGCTAACAAACTAGGAAAATGTCATGCCCCGACACGGAATATCAGGATTTGAAGCAATTAATATAATGCAAGTATAGAGCGATATAAACATCAAACCACTGCACAGTTTTAAATAGTATAAAACCAACTATATTTCCTTATCCCTCTACCATGTCCGTTACATTTACTAGTTCAGAGCCTTGACTATGGGCCCATAGAACTTCTTCAGACTTAAATAAAAACAACTAACTAAACTAAACTAGACTCTAACACTCTAGACGACACTGGGGTCACTCTTGATTCTGCTCATCCCCATCTTCTTGTGTATGGTCCTCATCATCATTATATTCACCTGAAGACAAATCATAATTTCACAGGATGAGTGATAATGCTCAGTAGGACTTAATATCTCGTAAAACATGCATGCTTTAAGTGATTAATATCTTGGATAGCAGGATAACTAGAGAGAATGTTCAAGAGAGTCATAGCACATGATAACAAGGGCACAATAGAACTTTTCAAAAAGAATATAACACATCTAGCACATTAAAGGATTGGCCATATCACGAGATAGCACGTCACGATAGCACACTAGTCAAGATAGCACTTTTGATTGTCTTTAGATTATCGAGACAACTAGCACTTCAATGTAATGTCAAACACTCTAGTTAATAAACTCTCGTGGGCACTACCACTTTTGGGCACACCTCCAAGGACCAGACCGGGTCCCTTATAATATTGTCAGCCATTAGTCATGTTTATTATCTTTAGACAATCAGTCAATAGCCAATAGAGTATCAAGGATAGAAGAGAGTAAAGAAAAATAGATGAGAGCGTAAAGAAAAAACTTAAATAGATAAGTTTATAAAAGGATCTAAACAGAAACAACAGGTTGGGCACGTAAAATGACAAGTAATACCAACGATAGTATCTGTTGCACATCACAGTCGGTACTGGCAAAAAGTTTGGATTCTTTTTCTTCTGGTTGATGTGTGCATGTGAAGAAGAATCCAAGATAGTGGAATAGGTCATGCACATCTTCCATGGATAGAGCTATTAACATACTTTTAACCTTAATAATACTAATATTGTTACAGTCTTTACAGAAACTTAAAGACAGACTCATTACGGTATCAAGCAGGATAGTTTAGAAATCTGGGTTTGAAGACTAGAGGAAACACTTAGGTCTCGATATATACGGCATGTAACTTATGGAAATAGTTAAACAACTCCTAACAAGTTATACTCAAAATAAAACAAGGTCTTGACAAAAATTTCATGAAGAACAAGAGCAACCAAAAGGTCACGAGTACGTGAAATAATAGAACCTTGAACATGAAAATCTTACAACTTGAGAGATAAAATATGGGACAAACATGGGCTTTGGCTACTGGTTTCCTGGACTGTCTATGAATGAGATTATTTAGGTATGTGCTTGAGAGATTTCCTACCTTTAGACATCCCTAAGAAAATCTTCTACAGGATGAAGCAGAACGGGGTCTGGGGAAGAAACCTCCGGTTGGGGGATCTCCTCCTTCTCTGGTGCTCTAGGTATTCTTCCTCAAGTCCTTTAGCAAGTTGGTAACTTGCCCCCAAGGGCTTATGATGAGTATTTATAGATTTAGAGTTGCCAGGAGTCCTATCGTAACTGGAAAGTGGAGTTACTGTTTTAACTTGACCCATCCGTGCCCGGAGGATTCCCATCCCAATAGGAGTGGGAAACCTTTAAAAACTCTCTCTCGATGGGCACAAATTTGGATTAATATGGAAGTCTATTGATGGTTAAATCTCTGGGTTTGCAGTTGCCTACCTCTTGGTAGGAGTCCTATTAGGTTTCAGAACTTCCATAGGAATCATTTCCGTAACAAGTCTTCCTATTTGGTTTAGTTCTAGGGATCAGGTTCGGAATCCACTATTAGATTTAGTCACATTTCTATGGTCCGTATTTTCCTTTTTATTATCGGATATATAGTTAACACATGTTTTATCGTGAAAAAGATAACCTATAACTTTGTCATATACGATTTAGTCGTGGACAGTCGAAACTAACTTCGTCATATTGGAAGCTAACTTCGTCATATCCTAAGTCCACTTCATTTTAGTTTTGATTAGTCAAAGCTTAACTCCATCATATACAAAGCTAACTTCATCATATCTAAAGTCCACTTCGTCATATACGAAGTCTACTTCGTTTTGGTCTTGAATAGTCGAAGCTTAACTTTGTCATATACAAAGCTAACTTCATCATATCCGAAGTCCACTTCGTCATATAAGAGGTATAATTCATTTTGGTCTTGATCAATCTAAGCTTAACTTCGTCATATACAAAGCTAACTTCGTCATATTCGAAGTCCAACTTCGACTGTCAACATTATATCTGGGCCATTCGATTTGATACATCAATTGCCCCAAACATTGATTATTGTTCAACATTGGTTATCCTTTAACATTCATTACCTTAAACATTGATTACCTTGAACATCGATTACCTTGAACATTAATTACCTTGAACATTAATTATCTTGAACATCGATTACCTTGGACATCAATTACTGACCAGCCCATAACGATTATTGACTATTTTATCCTTTGCTCTGTCGTTTAGTGCACATTTAATCAGACATCTTGAAAATTTATTATTCATTTTATTATTCATATTTATTTAGGGTTTAAAAAAATTCCAAGTCGTTACAGAACAGGAGATGAGAAGGCTACTTACTAATGTCGCAACCGGGTATCCAGTCACGATAATAAGTAGGTTGTCATGACCTAGTAGGCCATCACCTTCTTAGCAGGGATGCGGGAGTGTAGGTGGACCTCCTTCTCGCCCTCCGACCAGCAAGTGGAGGAGAGCTCCTCATCTGCTCTTCTTAAGAAACCTGCCAAAACATAGAAACAAGAGAGAAAACCCTTATTAGACAAATTTTAAGTGAAGCTTCTACACAGAGTGAAAAAGAAAATGGGAAGCATGGAGGGAACGAACCTAGGGTGTTTTGGGAACCCTTGGGGCTGTAGAAAACGTGGGAATGGAAATGTGCAACTATTTAAAAGAAATAACAACATCCATGAAAGGAAAATGAGAGGGAAGGAAGGAAGAAGGGCCCCAAAAGGGGTGACTCCCTGGCTGAGAAGAAGCTCCTTGGGTCATGCAGCAACTTCATGAACATGGAAGAGCACCTCTTGGCCGCCAAGCTCCAGTTGAGGAAGAAAATAATGTGATTTGGTGAAAGGAATGAGTGGAAATGGGTGGAAATTGGATGGCTACGAGCAAAGAGGAAGCTCTAGAGAGAATTTAGCAGCACTTTGTGTAGTGCATAAGGTCCTTACCTCGTTCAGAAGGGGATGGGTTGCTTATATAGGGAGGAGAGAGAGTACCTCGTCCATAAGTGATAATGGCCCATGAAAATGGAGAAATGTCAAATAAATCAACATGGGAAGAGTCCTAGGGGGGTTCTAGGGTGAGATGGAACCTCAAACCACAGCTGGGGTCGTTCCAAGGCTGTTGGAGATGAAGATAGACCCCAAAAGATATAGAAAGGAGGTGGTTGCGGAGCCAGCCATGCAGAACAATGTCGCGATAGGTCGTAGGGGCGCGACAAGGATTATCGTGACAGCCAAGGTGGTCGTGACACTGAAGGCACATGAATGGATATGCATGGGTTATTGCGACAGCCAGGATGGTCACGTCAATGATCAATAATTGATTAAAATAGGACAATAATCGATTCAGAAAGGATTAATCGTTATGAACACGATGCCAGGACCCGTCGTGACAAGGTTGTTACTAATCGATACTACAGTCAGCAATCTGTAGCTAATGATCGATTTTCATTAACGTGTTGCCATAAGCTGTAGCGATATGAACACGTCATCCAAGGCTGTCTCCTTAAGGCCAATTGATTCTCCTGGTCACCAATCGATATGAACACGTAGCCCAAGGCCATCGCATTAAGGACTGATGGTTGAAACTCTAGATAATTGATAGAATGAGGACTCTGATGAGGTAAGCTAAGAATTAGACTTAATGGGCTCAAGAAATGGCCAACAAATGGGCTCAAGAGAATGACCAACTTGGGGCACACTTAGAGAACAAGAAATATACTTCGACTCATAGGCCAGAATCGAGTGTCTACAGATTGCCTCTCCTTGGCTTCCTCATTGCAATGGAGCATAGTGGAAGTGCAGCGGAGGTGTCATGGAATGACGGTGAAGCGGAAGTGACATGGAGTGAACTGAAAAAAATAGGAGCAAAGATAAAGAGACACTCGATCTGACCAATGAGCGATTGGAATATTCATGAAAGCCCTGAGTTAGCTGCTCAAGACAAGAAGCAAGGATAATACAAGTCTAGACGAGAAGTAAGAAGATAAAAGAGACGATCAACCCCTCGATTGAGAGGTACACTAACCGATTGGCCTGTAGGTTTCACCTTGGAGGGACACGTGCGTGCCAGGTAGGTAACATTGACTAAAAACCTGGGAGCGGTTCACAGCCAAAATGGATCAAAAGGAATTTTAATGAAAATTGGATAAAAATCCAGACAGGGGAAATACATGACAAACTAGTGGGAGCAACTTGCTCGGAGGCAAACTTTTTGATTCGGAGTGGAATTTTGAATTTCTTGTTCTGATCACGAAGAACAGTAGGACATTCATCAAGAACCCGTTGTCAGTCAAGAATGAGTCGTGATAGCTCAATGACATACATGATGCATGATGGGCTAAAAGAAAAACAAATCATAAAATCAAATGCAAAGAAAGGAGAAAATAGAAAATAGATCAAGGATAATATTGCTAAGCCAAACAAGAATGGGTCAAGAATCTTCCTGCAACCACTATGCAAAATAAAATCCATCATCCCCAAACTTATCCAACTCAATAGCCTATCCAGCGATTAACAATGTGCACCTAGTTTATCACTATTTTTGGTGAAGGGGAACTCAGATCCAAGAGCACACCGAGAACCAACTGATCCTTGAAATGATATAATAAGTAAGCTAACATATAGTAATGCAAGGGATAGGGGTAGAGAAATCATACCTGATACTTACCGGTGAAGCTCCATTTTTTGTGATTTTGATTTATTTATTTTTTATTTCCTGACAAATAGACAAATGACAATTGACTAAAAGCAAGAGAAATATGTACAAATAAGACATCAACACAAGTAGAGCCTAGATAAATAGACACCATTATATAAAAACATAATATGCCTGATTGCAGTGCCTCTAGGGGTGTGGCAGTGTCACGACGCCTCTGAGGGTTGTGACCTAGTCACATCGCATCGGGGTGTTACGACACTATTCTACGTGCTGGACCTCGAATCCAACCCTTATCTCCATCCTAAGGCCAATTCCAACACTAATGGGACTCCTAAACTCATCCTAATACTAATCTAACCCTAGATACGAATTAAAGTGGGATTAGCCTCCCCTAGAGCTCTATAAATAGGGGTGGAGGGCTCAAATTCACAGCTCACCTTCTCTCTCTTCAACTTCTCTTGCTTTCTCTCTCTCCAAGCCATGAAGAGATCTCTTGGCCCTTCCCAAGCTGACCAACCCCCCTATGGTGGTCCCCAGTTCGCCAAGACGCCTATGCAGAGCTGCATCACCAACCTCTATCCCGGTCACATATTCTCCAAGTGTGATGCACATGTATGTGTTCTTTTCTAGTTCTTCTCTCTCTTCTTCTTCTTCTTCTTCTTCATGTACCAACCTCCTTCTTCTTCTCCTTCTAGATTCTCATGGGCTCACGTGTTACTCTAAGATCCCATGGCTAGAGCCCATGATCAAAGATCTCCCTATGGCGTCCATCAACCCCTTGGCTAATTCTCTTGCTAGTTTGGGATGCTCCAGCGCTCATCTTACCACCTGGGACTCTTGGGCTGTCCTTCCTTCTATTGTAAAGGGCCCCTACTGCCTTGATAAGGTAGGGTGCCCTACAATCAAGCCATAATCTGTGATGTACTAACTTTCTACCTTTTATTATAATATATATATACTCTTATCCGATTGGTGAAGGTAGTGGCCTTCTCACTTTGTGACGATGTCCCTACCCTCTCTTTTTTATTGGATAAATTAAAAAAAAACCTCTTGCGTGAGTGGAAACTAACAATGCTGCTGGTGCTGGCCAAGAATTATCATATGATCATGCACATCTGGGATAGCTTGACAACGTTGGTGGAGCTATGGCATCCTCAGACTCATACCTTCATCTTCCCAACCTTTGAAGCCACCATGTTGCTGGAAGAGTTAGAGAATATGCTTGGCCTCCCCAAGGATAAGAAAGGGGTGGAATACCTCATCGCCCACACTGTTGATCCTATCGATTCATGGGCCATACTTAGGGAGATCACAGCCAAGACATGGGATTTGCAATGCATGACAATCCCAAGCTACCTCCACTTGATCCCTCTCTCCCAATGGGTCGTCTATCAATGCAAGAAAAAGAGCAGGAAATATCTCACAATCACCAAAGCTACCGCCATCTGCATATGTGGCGTTATAATTTACCCGACACAAGATCATACCCTCTCTATTGCTAATTTGAGTACCATCGGATGTGTATGGGAGGAGATGCCTATTTGCCAAGCTGTCCTTGGGCATCTATATGTTGGTCTCTCTTCTGCAGCTACTGGGGGACCTTTCTTTGACTCCGTGATTGCCCTAGAGTGCTAGATGGGTATGCGGATCTGCTTCGAGGCAACAGATGATACCTCTGTCATGTGCATGAGCATGACCCATCACCCTCTCTCTTTTATTGGGGCTCCACTACACATGACCGCCCAGACCTGGTGTAAGACCACAGTGGTGAAGGGCCTGAAGGATTGGAGACTATATCTAAACACGTTGCAGATAGAGCAATTCAACATACGGCCTACCTACCTTCAAGACAAGATCATCATGCTGCCACAGCGAATCGGCCTGGACTTAAGGTTGATAGGTGATGAAGCTCTGGTCCTCTACAACCCACAATAGTGCCACCTTCAGATCGACATGCCACACATCGTTGTTCCAACTCTCTCACATTACCCGCCTATTCAGGTGAGGAAGATAGGTGATGTGTAGGACGAGCGAGACGTGAGGAGCGCTATGATACACTGGGAGGTGTGTGCTTAGGGCCTCATCCTGGTAGAGGTGGAAAAAGCCGATGATGTGTACCAGGGCTACCTGTAGGAGCTAAGGAGGATCCGGCCACAAGGAGATCACGCCATGGTGGAGGCTGCACAAGTTGGAGGGTAGACTTGAGTGTGACTGGAATTGTAATAGGTGGTAGGTAGGATATGAAAAAAATTGTTATTTGTGCTTTGATTGAGCATGGACATGATTGGAGGTTGTATTTGGAGCTTGAATTAATAAAATAGAATTTTGTTCACTGTTCTGTGCATCTGAGTACGGTCGCGATGGATCTAGCCATAGCCTTAATGTCATGATGCCTACAGAGGGCGTGACCATGTCGCGACCTTAACGTGTCGTCTATGATGGTCGTGACTCTACCTACGAATTCAAAAAAACATAGTGGCCCCCACTTTCTCCCCTTTCCACGCTCAAAGCTTCTTCTCTCCAACAATCCTTACCCCGGTGACCGATGTTCTCAACCGCTCTAGCACTCTCTCTCTCCTCTCTCTCCATCACTTTCTCCTCTCATTCTTCCTCACTCACTCCCACTTGCCCTCTCTCCCCATGGAAGGAGGCAACGGTGGAGGGAGCCCCAACAGCGACCAAAGGGGGAAGTGTCCGGCGTCGAGACGTGTCCAGTGCTAGGAGGAGGAGGATCGGTGGCTAAGGAGGTGCCAGAGGTGGAGATGGCAGAAAAGGAGGTGTTGGTGGCAAACTTGGGGGCGGCGGCCGAGGCCCGAGACGAAGCTATGAAGAAAGTGAGTACCCAAAGCCTTGGATCTTTCAATTTTGATGTGGATGGTGTGATGGGGAAGCCCCATTGAGGGCAAATGTATGGATAGATGCCCAAGAGAACCATCACTAGACAAGGATTGCTCTAGTCTGTGCACTGACTGAGAATGCGATGGCTCGTCCCGTCGCGACAGCATTGTCTTGGCGGGGTCAGAGGTCGCGACAAGGTCACCACCTGCCTGTGCATCGCGACAAGGTCGCTACCCACTGGGGTATCTCGTAACCCATTGAGTCGTCGCGACCTCAGCCGAGAGTTAATAAACTGCCTAAATTACTGGCCGGTTGCTTCTTTTATTGCCTGAAGGGCGAGATGTGGGCCAGGGTGTCATGGTTGCTCGTGTTGACTGTGTATCTAGCCCTCCTGATGTTCCAGTGGGAGAGAGTGGAGGAGATGGGATTTGGGGAGGTCCTCTGCATGGAGCAGATGAGGGCGGATGCCCCATCGACTCAGACTTTGAAGAGCCGGTGGGACAAAGAGGCGATCGCCTTTGTGTTCCCATGGGGACATATGATCCCCGACTTGGAGGATGTGAGTCGGATCACCGAGCTGAAAGTGTAAGGGTGCCTGGTGAGTGAGTTCACCGATCCATGTTATAGGGAGATGGCGGGGAGATTGCTAGGCTTGACTGTCGCTCGTCGCTCATCACTGGTCCCTAGGGTAGACTTACAGGAGAGTTTAGGACTTAGGCAGACCGGACGCGAGGTTGGAGAGACCCCGGATGAGCACCTAGACCGGATAGTCAGGGGATGCAGGGAGGCCTTAGATAGTGAGCCAAGACCTCAGGCCGACATGGACCTGCATCGCTTCCTCACGTTCTACCTTGGTAGACTTCTATTTTCCACGAGGGGCGACACGGTCCACTGCCAATTCCTGCCACCTCTAGAGGACCTAGATCGGGTGGAAGACTACGCTTGGGGTGCTGCTCTCCTAGCGCACTAGTTCAGCAGCCCAGAGACCTCCAATCGACAGATGGCGATCAGTGGCTTCTTCCCCTTCGTTCAAGTATATCTACTCCCTTCTTCTTCCATTCATCGACTTCAAATTTGTGTATATGTGATCTAATCATGTGCTTCTTTTGGCAGGTCTGGACCTATCTTCACCTACCAGGCTTGGGGCAGGGGACTTTGGACAGACTGGGCCTAGTGCCCCTGGCGAGGCGGTGGATGTTGTGTGTCACGTCCCGACGCGGAATATCAGAACGTGACGCAGTTGCAAGTAAGCGAGTACAAAGCGTATAATAGACATCAACCATTGGACAAAGAATAAATGCTAAAATAAATGTATCTCATTAATAATTCCTCAATGTCTATTACAACCACTAATATCAGAGCCATTCTATAGGGCCCAAATCGTCATCATTACATTAAACGAAAGTAAAGTCTAAACTAAGACTCTAACATAATACTAATATTCCAAGGTACTCTTGACTTCACTCTTGGTCGTTCCCATCCTCATGAGTGTAGGTATCTTCTTCGGTTTCACCTGAGAACACATATCAAATAACGCAGGGTGAGCGATAACGCCCAGTAGGTCTTAAATCTCATGATCAGGCATGCTTTAAATGATTAATATATTAAAAGGCAGAGTAACTAATGATAGAGAACGAGAGTCAAGTATTGACAAGCAAGTGATAGCACGATAACATGATTCATATGGCATAAGTTTCGAGTATAGTACAAAGAGCAAGATAGTCATAACACAAATAGCACAACATAGATCATGATAGTACAACGAGTCAAGTATAGCATAGCACTTTGATTGTCATATAGTTAGTCGAAATAGATAGCACTTGAGTTTAATGCCAAACACTCTGGTCAATTAATTCCCGCAGGCACTAACACTTTTGGGCGCACCTCCCAGGACCAGACCGGGCCCTTTATATTACCAAGCATTAGTAATATTGTTTATCTTTAGACAATCAGTCAAATGGCCATAGAGAGTACCAAGAATAGATGAGAGTACTTGATGAAAGAGACGAGAGTGTAGAGAACGTGAATAGATAAGCGAGTAGAGTATAGATGAGAGCTAGTGGTCATTGCACATGAAATAACGTTAAATAGGAGATAGTAACAGTTGCACAACACGCATGATTTGGTGCTGGCAGTCTGGTAGAATTCACTAACCAACCAATGGCCATGCTACGAACATAGTCTAGAGGTCCGGTGTGATCTCATGATAAGAGAGAGAGCATTCTAACGCCGTTTGGATCTTACTGATCCCTAAAGGGTATCATAGGTATTGAGGGTACAACTAGCTCGTCGACCATGTGGGAATCCATGGACAGAGGAGACTTACGGAGGCCTTGAACAAGAATTCACTAGTCCGGCAGAAGGAATATTTGACAGAGAGTTTGTCCAAGTCAAGAGAAAGTGTGTATATAGAAACAAAGTGCTCGACGTTCCAGAGGAATTCTTAGAACAATGGAGCATCGGTAACGGTATTCCAAATCTTCGCAAGGAACGAAGACAAGTCCATTTAAAAATAGGGCAATTTAAATAAATTATTGAAGTAACTTACCAGATATATTATGAGATATTTTCTTGCCAAGTCAAGTCATAATGGATGGTTACAAGTATGTGCATGTGACAAAGAGAATCATAGATATGAAAAGATCATGTGTAAATCTTTTAATTAATCAATACATGTTCACATTATAGCATCTTCTTTTACTGCATTTATGAATATTAACAGGAGGTATAATCACTGTAGAGAGTTAAGAACACCAAAAATCTAAGGTTTATGTAGAAAAGTCCAGAAGGCGACGTACCACAGTAAGGAACACGACAGGGTACATCCAGAACGCGACAGGGTCTGTCAAAGATCATGACAGGACCGTTTGGGATAGGTAGACAGAACGCGACAGGGCATGTAAAGGAACATGACAGGTCGGTTAGGCAGACAGCCGAAACGCGATGCCAAGGCCTGTCACATTTAGAACACGACATGTTCCTAGTCGCGATCAGCCCCTGAGAATGCGGCCTATCGGGCCGTCGCATTCTCAAGTCCCATTCCTAAGCCCAAATAGGAAAAGGGTTTGCCTTGGATTGCGGTCCAAGCTTTCCATGTTTTGATGCAGAGTCATTCAAAAATAAAAATCTTAGTGTACAGATGATGAAAAATCATGAAACCAGATTTAAATGAATCTAGACTTGCGAAGGTATGCACAGTAAATAGGAATTGGAATGTAATCATGGTTTTGATAGGCTTTGATCAAGTTCTTTCACGAAGAACATAGAACATGATGCAGTGATGGAAAAAGAATTAATTCGAGTAAGATACTCATTAGAATTTGGGGAAAATGCTGGCAAACAATTCCTGACAACCAACAGTATGTACAGTAAAAATTGCATGAAACGAGATCAAGTGTACATAAACATCTAAGATAAACATGAGAGTTCGGGGTCATGATGATAACAGAACTTCAAAAATGAATATCTTGAGATAGGGTCGATCAAAATTAGGGCAAATAGAGGGCTTTTGTTTCTGGGCTCAAGAACATCCTACAGACGAAATTAATTAAGTTTTGCTACGAACATGCCTACCTTTGGGTCGATTTGACTTCTTGGGCTTAGAACTCAAAGAATAGGTTGTAGATCTTGAGCAAGGCTTTTCCCCACGATTTCTCCCTTCCTTTGGCCTCTCCTCCACGTCCAGCAAGTCTCAGCAATGCAATAGGGTCGGCCATGAAGAGGTTGGGGTGTATTTAAGCATCTAGTGCTTCTAATTCCTACTACAACTCTAACTCCTATTAAATTCTGAATTTCCCTATTCCCTCCATCCATCCAAGCTTTTCACCTCCTAATTGGGTTAGGTTGGGTTCCAAATTCGTACCTAGCCAATTAGGGTAGGTTTAGAAGTCCAATTCCAATATATATTAGCTATATTAATGATTTTCTTACTCTTTTCTATTTAGGAAACAATTATATTACGAATTTGGGTTATTTTTCTCTTAACCCATATTTCAAAATTCGTATTTTGGCCCAATAACTTTTATGTGATCTATTTTGCAAAGCCCATTACGTCTTTTTGTTTAATGGGTTTTAATTAAATCATTTTCCTTTAAAAAAATTATTTATTTATTTATGAAAAATATTGGGTTGCTACACTATGCTGAGACACGTACCCCTTGGAGGAGCAGTTGGCATCCATCCAAGATGCCATTGACGTCTACCTTATCTTGATGTGAGTACTAACCTCTTCTCTAATTCCCAGTTGATTTTTCCTTAAGTGTTTTGACCACTAACAAGGTGTATGCTCTATTTTGAAGGTGGTGTGGCAGCCATATCGGGATGAGGTGGATGAGAGGCAGCTCTGGTTGGAGGAGGCCCGCTCCAACTTTGGTAGGGCGATGTGGGTTCATGCTCTTAACCTAGTGCTTCCTCTCCACCTGCACCAAACCCAGAGGATGCTCAGCCTATGTCAGAGTGCTGTGGAGTTCCCTAGTCAAGGTAGGACACCGAGACTTGGACGGAGCTTCAGGGGGCTTCACTACATGATGGACTGGCGTGAGAGGGCCTAGGAGCAGATCACAGACTGTAAGCACTGTGGGCGATGCGTCACGTCTGAGGCGCAGAGTGATGAGGCGTACCTACAGTCCTTCACCTTAAAGTATGGGGAGAAGGTCTATAGCGGCATTCGATGACAGGTAGAACTCCTAAACATGACCTTGTGAAATTTTGGATTATATCAGATATGACATGATTTTGGCCTTTTACAAGTAGACGTGGAGGAGCAGATAGCGTCGCTCCAGGCACTCCTGCATTTTGCCGTGCAGCATTGGGACGCGGCTAGGAGAGAGGTAGACCAACTGGTGAGTTACCTACTCAGACTTCAATATCACCATACCATTTAGCTTAAAGATTTTTGACAAGTGTTTCTTGTGCAGCGTGCAGAGTTGGATTGGCTGAGGATGTCGCAGGCAGGCATGTCCTCATCTCAGGCAGTAGTGAGGCATCCCCAGCCTAACCTTGCCGATCAACTGGTGGGTGCCCTTAGGGGAGCAGAGGAGGCAGAGGCATCATTGGTAGAGAGAGTAAGTAGACACTAAACCTGATCACCTTTTGATTAGAAACTATATATTGACATAATGTGACACAAGTTGTGGAGCTGAGGACCGCCACTGGCCAGGTGGATGCTGCGACGATGGCGACGGCCCAATAACGTCTCCAGCCGAAGACGGCGGCAACGGAGGCAGCACAGTGGCGCCTCCAGGCGGAGACGACGACAACATAGGCTGGGGAGCTGGCACAGGAGCTGGTAGTGCTGCGAGTGTAGGGACTTACAGCGGACCAGGCGGAGCTGACCCGTCTATGCATGGAGACATCCTCACAGCAGGGCCGCATTGATGAGCTCTGGAGCATGCTTGCGATGTTTATCCAGAGCCAGAGTAGGAGCAGGAGCGGAGTGAGCAGCACCTCTGTGAGGTAGTACTTAGCAGGTTCCTCTAGTCATCGGAGGAACGAGGAGGAGGAGAGGCACCGTGAGGGAGAGACGAGCGCTAGGAGTGTGAGGGGCGGTAGTGAGATCCCACCTCGGCCCAAGAGGCATGAGGGATCTGGGGAGAGTGATGGTGGCGGTGGACAATGAGAAGTTTGTGAGCCGCCTCCCCCTTTATCTATGTACATGGTGTTCATATTAATGCATTTCATCATCTTTTGTGCCATGTTGAGAATGTTAAATAGAATGTGATTGACATGAGTGAGAAGTGAGAGAGAGAGACATTGAGTATTTCACTACTTTGTTCAGAACTTCCTGTTCCCGCACACTCAACAAACCAAGTCAGATCTGCTCTTTGACTCAGCCCGTTGCATTAAGTAAATTTTGACTTTAACTTCATAATAGTCAAGGAGCTGAACCTTATTAAATAGGCATAAATATAAAATAACAATGTTAAAAGAAATAATATGTACATTTTTTTTGGTTTTTTTTTTGACTTTCTATATTTTTTGGGGTTTGGATTTTCTATTTTTTTTTTGGATTTGGGATTTTCTATTTTTTTTTTTGGATTTTGTTTTTTTTATTTTTATTTTATTTTTGATTTTCTATTTTTTGATTTTTGGATTTTCTAATTTTTTAGATTTTTATTTTTTGTATTTTTAGATTTTCTAATTTTTTAGATTTTGGATTTCTATAGTGGCAATATCTACACTTCAATGATCAACTAAGAGCCTTGTCCCCTTCTCTCATTGTTAAACATCCCCAGAGTGTAGCGTGCATTTATTTTTAGCAATCCCTTGGTTGAATGCCTCTAAACCTTAGTGTTCTCACATAGACTGCGCGTGGGATATGACTCGGCCATTAGTGGGAGTGAGAAGAAATTAGGGTAAGACTTAGTGTAGGTTTTGGGGTGCTAGTTTGCCAACTAGTTAGGGCGTAGATCATGTGGTTTCCGTTTGTTGTCTAGAAACTTTGCGGTCATTAATTTTTTATTTATTTATTTGGGGCATGCGTACAACCGGACTCAAGGGCGTCACATGAGGAACTGTACTACCACTCTTTGCCATGCCCCTACCCTTTGCTTTGGTTCATTTTGCTTTTCCACACATTTTTCTTCCTTTATTTCTTTTGTAAGCTCAATTGACCATCTCTATTTGAGACTTCATTCATGCATGACCTACCGCCCTCTCTGTCTTCAAACAAGCGACCTTTTTTCCCCTACGCTTTATCTGAGTAAGAATAGAATAGGTCTTTGCACATCCTACACGAGGGCTAGGCAAAAACACATTTGTCTAGAGGACAGTTGACCATGGATTGTCGTGTTGTGTGTGTTGACTGAACAGAGGGGTTATTAAAGAAACATGAAAGGATACAAGATCTTGAAACCGTTGGCACTTCACGTAAGATAGTGCCGCTATAGAAACCTTTTATTATAGGTAGAATGTTTTGAGATACAAACCATTCCATGGGTGAAAGAGCTCCTCACCATCGACATTTACTAGCCTATAGGCGTTCCTAGGGTACACTTTATTGATCACATACGGACCCTCACAATTAGCTTGCAATTTTGACCTAGGACCTCCATGTTTTATGAAAATTCACTTCAAAACCATGTCTCCTTCTTGAAATTTGCATTCAATCACTTTCTTTTGAAAAGATCTTGAGAGTCTCCTTTGAAATGAAAGTACATGGTTAGCTACGGCCAAACCTCGTTCGTCTAAGAGTTCCAACTATGTTAGTAACGCCTCTCGACGTTCATCAAGGTTAAGTTCTTTGTCAGATGCACTCTTAGCAAGGGAATGAGTATCTCATATGGAACTACCGCCCCCATCCCATAAGTAAGTAAAAAGGGAGTTTTCCCTTTGGGCGTGCAGACGGAGGTACGGTAGGCCCATAGAGCGTCGATCAATTTCTAGGCCAATCAGTAAATTTATCAGACTCACAAGTTTTTTTTAAGATCTTCAAAAGTGTTTTATTTGTGGCTTCGGCTTGGCCATTGCCCTGCGGATAGTATGGAATGAATGATGCAAAGTAATGTTGAATTTCTTATATAAGTCCTAAAGTTCTTGTGATATGAACTGGGGTCCATTGTGGGTGACGATGCCGCTTAGCACTCTAAATCGTAAGATGATGTTCTTCATGATGAACCGGCACACGGTTGAACCTTTGATCTCTGCAAATGCTTTGGTTTCGGCCCACTTGGTGAAATACTCAATAGCAGTGAGAATGAAGAATTTTTGTTTGACTTGAGCATTTGGATCACCGAGTGGTCCAATGATATCAAAGGCCCACATGGACAATGGCCAAGGAGATGACAGTGGATGTAGGGAGGAGGATGGATCATGAATCTTTTCGGCATGAAGCTGGCACTTGACATACCTATGAACATAGATGGCACAGTCTTCTTCTAGGGTTGGCCTATAATAGCCTTGCCTAAGGATCTTCTTAGCTAGCATCTGACTATTCGCATGCCCTCCACACTCACTAGCATGGGATCCTCCTACTATCTTTCATGCATCTTCGTCAGGTAAGCATCTAAGTAGCATTCCGTTTAGGGAGCGTCAGTACAATTCTTCTCCAACGATGGTGTATCTTAAAGCCGCTCTATGGATAGCTATTCTATCTTCTACTTTGCTTCCACCGAGAAGGTATCGCCCTTGCAATACTGCTCTATCTCATGGTACCATTGCCTTTCTTCTTCCAATATCTCTCCTAGCTCCATAAGCATCACTTCTTTTGCTTCTCTCTTCTCTGCCTTCACAATTAAAGAACTCCTGAGGTTATCAAACCAAGAATCTTGAGTTGACGGTGTTTCTAATCTCTGGACAATGATAGTCTCAGCACTCTAGCTGAGGGGGAAGGAGAGGGATGAGGCTAAAGACGCCAAGGTGTCAGCCAAAATGTTCTGAGAGCAAGGAGTGTGAATATGGATGAGCTTGCTGAATTGCTTAGCTAGGAGTGTGACCAAATCTTGATAAGGCTTATGTAAGGCCCTAGTTTTCTGTACATTTTATCATTTGTTGTTATGTTTGAATTGTTGGCCGAATTTCTTAATAACGTCAACATCATGTGACGTTAATTGCTTGTTGACGACACATTATATGTCGTATACTATCCGGATGGAGGATGTTAACAGCAAGATCGTTTACCGTCTACTTCATGTTAATGGCAGTCCACTTGACATTAACATCTCTGTCTGTGTTTGGGTTTCTTTCCTTGAATCCATCCCGATTTCTCCATGGATAAACATGGAAACCCCAAATTGGGTTGGGATCTACCTTCCCACCATGACCACGACTCAAACCCCTATAAAATTAAGTCATCTTTGTAAGAAGAGGACTTTTGCTCAGCTAGGGTTCTCTGGGGATAGGAGAGAGAAAAAGGGAGACTATAGAGGTGGTAGATCCGGCGAACCAGAGGCTACACCAGCGTTCTTAGGCAAGAAGAAGGCTCTAGAGAACTTGGGGAAGCTCTCTAAACGAGGGGAGATCACCTGTTGAGGCGTGGAGGTCAGATCAAGCAAGTGAAGATCATCTCTTTGGCTTGTCCGAGGAGGGCTTCATCACCTTAATTCGATCTTCGGGGAGTTTTTCAAAGGCAAGTAACCTAGAGGTTTCATCCCTATGCCAATCACCTAGGGTTTTCCGATTTTTAAGGATTTTTGTCTCGTGTCCTGGACCCCCAAATTCTCTTTTCTTTTGGTTTCGGTCTGCACTTTCTGCAAACAAGGAGTTGACAGCAACAACCTTGCCGTCAAGTTCCTGAGTCGACGGCAATAGACCCTGCTCTTAACTTCCCTTGATGGCAAAGACCTTGCCGTTAAGTTCTTCAATTTTTTTTCAGAAATCTGTTTCAGTATATGTGATGCAATCTTTCGAAAATTTTGAATGCATGAGTGGGTCCTAGGATTTTTTTCTTGTCATTTACGTAATGTAGATTGAACCATGAAATTTTGATATTTTTTCTGATCATACCTGTAATTGTTAGAAATTTATGTAATGAGTAAATGAGCATGCTATATTAGGTTTAATCCAAGAAAAAATTGTGTACATGGTGTATCATTTTCTCAGTATTTTTCCATGGACTTAGGGTTCCTGTGAACATGTTTTAGACAGATAGAATCACCAGTCCTCTAATATACATGTTTTGGTAAATCATTTTGTTAATTGCCTGAAATCTGTTTAAATGTTAAAAATAGGTATACTATGGAGAAAATTCTAAAAAATTAGACATATGATGTATTCCATGATTATGGTCTGTGGTTAAAATTTGACCATGTTCTAATATCCAAAGCTACTATTCTAGTTATAAGTCTTTAATGACCATGTTAAATATGATTAGTTAAAAGAAATGTTTTCTGATGATTAGCACTATGTTTAGGTTCTGTTATGTATATTTTAACACTATTAGATAGTCATGATTACTTTGGTAACCTAAATTAGGTGTTTGAATCATGAGTATGTAAATGGGTCATTAAGTACATGAAAATTGTGTTAAACATGTGATCAAAGTGATTAATGTGATTAAGTGATAAATGTGCCAAATATTGACACTTGTACCATAGAAGGCTATGGAGCCGTACTGTAGAAAGGTCCCTATGGCATGGCTCAATATGTATATGATATCCTGTGGGCATCAGGATCAAATCGTGGAGGTGGACAAGGACCACTAGTTAGGGTGGACAGTGCTTCTCCCAGTTCTGCGCAATTACCAAGATTCATCACTATATTGCCTCAATGATGGATATGTGATATGTGTGTGAAAGTGTCCTTCTTTATGGTGGATCGGACTATGTGTCACGGAAAAAGATGCGTAAAGATGTGAATTAACTATGGATGTGCAATGTGATTATGTGAAAACGATGTGTTAATGTGATTCAATGTGTAAGAATGTGAAATCATGTGATTAATTTATATTTATGTTAAAACAGCAAGCAAAAGGTGAGAATTGTGACATATGAGCATATTGAATGTGGTAGATATCATGCTAGTGTCTCTAGTAGATATATGCTTAGTTTCATGATTTAGATACTAGGAAATGTGTCATAAAATGAGTTATGTTGGGTACCTTGAGTTTTATTGAATCCATGTGTAGTTAGCATGTTATAGACTTGTTCATTTGGTATTTGCTAATAGTTACATGAATCATGTGATAAATTGCCTTATGTGTTATACTTGTTTAGAATGAATGTGGTAAGTGTTTGGATGTGACCAATAGGTTGATTGTTGAGTCTTTTAAGAAGACTCATCCTTGCTTAACTTTACAAGTGAGACACGTATCCCAGAGATAGAGGAGGAGATAACGAGGGGCGACTTCAAGCAAGAGGAGTAGCCGAGACTTGAGAGCTATCTATATAGCTTGTACTTTCCTTTTACTTAGTATGTGAGACGATGTTATTGAGATATGGACTATTGGAGTTGATTATTTTGCAGACTTGGCATATTTATTTTGCTACTATATAGACTGTGGGATGTGTGGTGATGATGGAATAAGAATCACTTTTATTTCCATTGTACTTTCCTTTGTTATTTGTGTACATCTCTGCCTACTACGTTGTGTTGGGTACATGTCCCACTGTGACGACATGCTTTATATCGACGTGGATTGGTATAATCATACTGGTATAAAGATGGTGGTTACAGAGATTAGTATTAGAGCAACAGGTTGAGATTGTACATAAATAAGCCATCACATACACACTATTTCAAAGTCTCTATAGAATCAGTCCATATAAGTGGAAATACCTAATAATGAATTAAAGATAGTTAAGAAAATGGTTAGGATTAAAGGAACTTATATCCTAATTAAGATATTTGTCTTACAATTAATGGCGAGCCATGGTAGGTGCAGTGCTCAGGCTTGGGAGGACGAGTAGGGATGTGAGGAGAGGGGCGAGCAGCAGGCCCCAACATACCAAGGTCCCACGGTGCTCCCACCACCGCCACCAGTGGACTATGGCGTGTTCATGCAAGGCCTGGTCCAGGCGATGCAGACATAGGCACAGACCCAGGCAGCATTACAGGCCTAGTTGCAGGCATAGGTTGGCGTTGTCAAGTAGTAGTAGTTTGTTTTGTTGTTGTTTGATTGCTCATGTGTTGTATTTTGTCTCAGGCTCAGGCTCTAGTTCCCCAGAAATTTGGACTGGGTGGTCCGTCCATCATGAAGCGATTTATGAGCTGGATGGCTCCACCTTCTTTTAAGGAGGAGAGTCAGCCCCTCTTACCAGAGAGTTGGTTGAGGGAGGTATAGAAGTTCTTTCGTGCTACCAGATGTGTGGAAGAGGATAAAGTGAGCATGGCGACCTACATGCTATAGGTACTTGGAGTATATGCGCTTACATGTGGGTGTTTTAGTTAGTTGGTGCTTATGGGTTGTATCTTGCAGGAGAGAGCCGATGTTTGGTGGGCCTCTATGCTACGTACTAGGTATGAGGATGGGGCGTTGGAGGTGACTTGGGCTGAGTTCATCAGACCCTTTAAGGCCAAGTTCATCCCCGAGCATATTCAGGACAAGATGGAATAGGAGTTTCTTGCTCTTACCCAGGGCTCCATGACTCTCCTGGAGTACGAGGCTAGTTTTGTTGAGCTTTCCAAGTATGCTCTTCATATCGTCGCAGATGAGTGTAGGAAGTCCAAGAAGTTCATGATGGGACTCAGACCATCACTCAGGATGAGACTAGTGGCTTTCGATCATCAGACCTTAGATAAGGCTCTCAGCAGCGTGCAGACAGGAGAGCGAGATGGACCAGTACATGGAAGAGAAGAGGACGACCTAGAAGAGGTTGGAGGCATCGTTCCAAAGGCAAGACAAAAAGAGGGCAGCAGTGTACCAGTAGCCACAGCGTACAGTAGTTCTGAACCAGTCAGTGGTTGTACCCCAGGCGGCCAGCTTCAGGAATAACGACAAGGAGGAGTGTTCTCATTGTGAGGGGACTCATGGCGGCTTAGAGTGTTGGAAAGTAACAGGGAAGTGCCTAAAGTGCGGCAGCAGGCCTAGCGACAAGAAGGAGTGTCCTCATTGTGGGGGGACTTATGGTGGCTCAGAGTGTTGGAAACTAACAGGGAAGTGCCTGAAGTGCGGTAGCACATAGCACCAGATCAGAGTCTGCCTGAGACTTTAGCAATTTGCACCGAGAGGAGCTCCAGCCCCAGCAGCGGCAGTGGCACCAGTGACCGGGAAGCTGGGAAGACCTTGGGCCCAAGCCCGAGTGTACGCACTTGCACATGAGGATGCTGAATAGGCAAAGAACGTCAAGGAAGGTACTATTTTAGTTATTTGTGTGCAGGCTCAAGTATTATTTGATACGGGTGCTACACACTCATTTGTTTCCGAGTGGTTTGCTAGGCAGTTAGGAGTAGAGTCCGGAGTTGAGGTAGAAGTCTTGGAGGTTCCCCTGTCGGTACATACCCCAGCAGGTACTGTAGCGACCAGGAAGTGCATTCCTTCTTTACCTGTGTGCATTGAAGACCGGGGTTTGTTTGGGTGCTTCTACTTGCTCAAGATGTTGGAATATGATGCTATACTTGGTCTAGATTGGCTTGAGGAGCACTATGCCTTAGTCGATTACAGGAGGAAGAGGATTACTTTCTGCATTCCTGGAGAGGATGAGTTGTCACATCCTTTGCCTAGGAATTTGGTGGGAAAGTTCATGATCTCCACCATGAAGGCTATGAAGATGGTGAACAAGGGTTGTGATGCTTTTTTTGCCAGTGTGGTCTTGATCCCTAAGGTCGATCGGTCACCTACCCTTAAGGAGATCGAGGTTGTGCAGGAGTTCCCAAACGTGTTTCCCGATGATCTGTCTGGATTGCCACTAGCAAGGGAGATAGAGTTCACTATCGAGTTGCTTCCAGGCACCTCACCTATCTCTAAGGCTCCCTACCGGATGGCACATCCTGAGTTGGCTGAGCTGAGGAAGCAGTTGTAGGAGTTGCTGGATAAGGGGTTCATTCACCCTAGTGTGTCACCATGGGGTGCACATGTACTGTTCTTGAAGAAAAAGGATGGTTCTCTCAGGCTGTGCATTGACTACAGGAAGCTTAACCAGGTGACAGTGAAGAATAAGTACCCCTTGCCGCACATCGATGACTTGTTTGATCAGCTCCAGAATGCATCTGTGTTCTCCAAAATTGATCTGCGTTCAGGGTACCATCAGCTGAGGATCAAGGAGGAGGACGGTTCCAAGACAACATTCAAGACCTGTTATGGAAACTACGAGTTTCTTGTGCTTCCATTTGATCTGACTAATGCCCCTGCAGCATTCATGGATCTCATGAACAGGGTGTTCAGGCCATACTTGGATAGTTTTATCGTGGTGTTCATAGATGATGTGTTAGTTTACTCCCCTTATCAAGCTACACACCGTGAGCACTTGAGAACAGTTCTAGAAGTTCTCTGTGAGCACAAACCGTACACTAAGTTCAGCAAGTGTGACTTCTGGATGTGCGAGGTTCACTTCCTTGGGCATGTTATCTCAAGCGCTGGAGTTGCTGTTGATCCAGCGAAGGTGCAGGAAGTGCTAGAGTGGGAGACTCTGAGGACACCATCAGAGATCAGGAGTTTTCTTGATCTAGCTGGTCATTACAGGCGATTTATTAAGGGCTTTGCCTCCATACGGCACCTTTGACCAAGCTAACCAGGAAAGGGGTGAAGTATGTATGGTCCGAGAAGTGCGAGAGTAGTTTTCAGGAGCTGAAGATAAGGTTGACATCTGCACCTGTGCTGATATGGCCACGTGGTGCCGATGGTTTTGCGATCTACTCAGATGCTTTGTAGATAGGCCTTGGTTGTGTTCTAATGCAGCATGGTACATGGTAAGGTTGTTGCCTATGCTTCTCGTCAACTAAAGAAGCATGACTGTAACTATCCGACCCATGATTTGGAGTTAGCGGCTGTGGTCCATGCTTCTCTCTCCATGCACTGAAGATCTAGAGGCATTATTTTTATTGTGTCAGATTCAAGGTGTTTACAGACCACAAGAGTTTGAAATACCTATTCTCTCATAAGGAGTTGAACCTGTGGCAGAGAAGATGGATCGAGTCCCTAAAGGACTATGACTTCGAGCTTCAGTACCATCCACGGAAAGTGAATGTCGTAGCATACACCCTTAGTAGGAAGAGGTCAATACTTTAGCAAGATTGGAAGATGCTTGAGGATGCAGCATGTGCCATGACTGAGTTAGATCCACAACTGTGCCAAGCGTATGTGGCACAATTGTCCATCAGGTCCACTATGTTGGACAAGGTGTTAGAGCAACAGGGAGAAGATCCCAGACATCAGGAGATGGTGGGCAAGGCAGACATTGCTCGTGATGAGGATGGCATTATTAGATTTAAGCATAGAGTATGTGTGCCAAACATTGCAGAGATTAAGGAGCAAGTGTTTGCAGAAGCTCATAGGTCGCGGTTCTCCATTCATCCAGGCAACACCAAGATGTATCAAGATTTGAAGCGGTCCTTCTGGTGGTTAGGCATGAAGAAGGACATAGCAGAGTTCGTATCTCAGTGTCTGGTGTGTTTGTAGGTCAAGGCCGAACGTCAGAGACCATCTGACCTTATGCAGAAGATGGAGATACCGGTGTGGAAGTGGGAAGCGATCACCATGGATTTTGTAATGGGTTTTCCCAGATCGATTAGGGGCAATGACTCGATATGGGTGGTCGTGGACCGATTCTTAAGACTACTCACTTCTACCTATGAGGAAGAAGCAGTCTGTGGAGAGGTTGGCGAGGTTGTATGTGGACAGCATCGTGAGATTGCATGGAGTGCCGAAGTCCATTATCTCAGACTGAGACCCACGGTTTATCTTGATGGTGTGGCAGGGTGTCCAAGAGGCGTTGGGTTCTCAATTGAAGCTTAGTTCGGCTTTTCATCCTCAGACAGATGGTCAATCCGAGAGGACGATTCAGATGCTCGAGGAGATGTTGAGAGCATGTGTGCTGGATTGGAAGGCCGACTGGGAACGTCACCTACCACTTGTGGAGTTTGCTTATAACAATAGCTTTCAAGCTAGTATAGGCATGGCTCCATCCAAGGCGTTGTACGGTCAACCATGTAGGTCTTCATTGTGTTGGGAGGAGACTGGAGATAGGCAGCTAGTTGGACCCGAGTTGGTTCAGGAAAAGACAAATAAGATCCAACTCATTAGGCAGAGATTGACTGCAACGCAGGATAGGCAGAAGAGCTACACCGACAACAGAAGGAAGGACTTGGAGTTCGAGGTTGGCGAGCATGTACTCCTCAAGGTGTCACCTACTCGAGGCGTTGTCAGGTTTTGGCAAGCATGGCAAGCTAAGTCCGAGGTTTATTGGCCCATTTGATATACTCAGGAGGATGGGCAGTGTGGCATACAAGCTGGCATTACCCCCAGTGCTAGAAAGTGTACATCTTGTATTCCACGTGTCTATGCTCAGGAGATACGTGCAAGATCCATCACATGTTATCAGCAACGAGCCAGTAGAACTTTAGCCAGACTTGTCATACGTAGAGCGACCAATAGCTATCTATGATCATAAGGTCTAACATCTCAGGAACAAGGCTATAACTTCTGTGAAGGTGATGTGGAGGAACTTCTCACGAGAGGAAGCTACATGGGAGCTCGAGGATGTCATGCAGAAGCAATATCCGCATATATTCGGTTAGTAACCTTGCTCTAACTTCGAGGACGAAGTTTTTTTTAAGGGGAGAGGGTGTAAGGCCCTAGTTTTCTGTGCATTTTATCATTTGTTGTTATGTTTGAATCGCTGGCCGAATTTCTTATTAATGTCATATACGTAATGTAGATTGAACCATGAAATTTTGATATTTTTTCTGATCATACCTGTAATTGTTAGAAATTTCTATCATGAGTTAATAAGCATGCTATATTAGGTTTAATCCAAGAAAAAAATATGTACGTGGTGTATCATTGTCTCAGTATTTTTTGATGGACTTACGGTTCCTGTGAACATGTTTTAGATAGATAGAATCACCAGTCCTCTGTTATACATGTTTTGGTAAATCATTTTATTACTTCCCTGAAATCTATTTAAATGTTAAAAATAGGTATACTATCAAGAAAATTCTGAAAAATTATACATATAATGTATTCCATGATTATGGTCTGTGGTTAAAATTTGAGCATGTTCTGATATCTGCAACTATTGTTTATAGTTATAAGTTTTTAATGACCATGTTAAGTATGATTAGTTAAAAGTAATATTTTCTGATGATTAGCACCATGATTAGGTTTGTTAAGCATGTTTTAACACTGTTAGATAGTCATGATTACTTCGGTAACATGAAATATGTGTTTGAATCATGAGCATGTAAATGGGTCATTAAGTGAATGAAAATTGTGTTAAACATGTGATCAAAGTGAATAAAGTGATTAAGTGATTAATGTGCCGAATATTGACACTGCTACCATAGAAGGCTGTGGAGCCGTACTATAGGAAAATCCCTATGGCAAGCCTCAATGTGTATGTGATATCTTGTGGGTATCAGTGTAACAACCTGAATTTTTACGAAAAATAAAAATTTAAATAAAGAATTTAAAACCTAGCTAAATGGATATTTAAATAGAGCATTAAATAAAACCCATTAAATGGAAAAGAGTAATGGGCTTTGCTTAATAGATCTTCTAGAATTTATTGGGTCAAAATATGAATTTACAAAGGGAGAATAATAGGAAAATACCCTAAATTCGTAACTAAATTATTACCTAAATAGAAAAGGGGGTATTTAATACAATAAATAAGCAATTAGAGTAGGAGTTGGATTCCTAAACCTACCCCATAGGGATTAGCACGAATTTGGATCTCTTCCAAGTCTAAATAGAGATTGGAAAGCAAGGAAGGAATGTGGAAGTAAGGAAATCTCGGAATTAAGAGAATTTGAGTAGTAGTAGGAATAGGAACTTGTGTTAACATAAATACACCTCTTAAACCCTCTTGGCTGACCCAAGCTCGTGTCAAGGGATTCCTGGACCAGGAGGAGAGGCCAAGGAGGAGGAGATTTCGTGGGAAGAAGAACCTTTCAAGCTCTCAACCCCGTTCTTCAAGTTCTAGCCCTAGAAGAGGAAATCGAGTCAAGGTAGGCATTCTCACAAGAAAAAATCCTAATATTTCGTCTGTAGATTGTTCCATGCATCAGGAACAAAACCCTCAAATTTCATAATTTTCCATCGAGCCAATATTTTCTTCTTGAATATAGAAGTTCTGCAACTCTTTTGACCCCGAGCCCTCTTCTTAACTCTTGATCTCTATGTAGACTTGATCCCATGCTATGAAAGTTTTACTGTAGATACTTCATGTTGTTAGGGATCATTTGCCCCCAAAAAGCCTAAATTTCATTTAGCATGTTGCTCGAATTAAATCAGTCTTGCTCTCTATGTCATGTTCTATGTTACTCGTCCTTGTATGTTCTCAAACCATGTTCAAACCATGCTCTCTCTCTAATTCCGATTTACTGGAAGTACTCTTACATGTGTAGTTTAATTTGCAACTGATTTCATGATTTTTCATCACGTATATAATTAGTTATGGATTTCTGAACAACCCTCTATCAAAAATTGAAGTCCCTGGTCCGCAATCCAATGTCTGGTCTGACTTCTGTCAAAGTCAGGAGCAGACAACCAGAAGGCGACACCTCGATATGTCATTTTCTGGGGCCAGATTGCGACAGCCTCCCTGTCGCGACCAAGAAGGCGACAGGTAAGCCGTCGCGTTCTCAGTACCGATTTGCAAGCCCTGTCGCGACCCGTACAAGACCCTGTCGCGTTCACCAGGCCGTCGCGACAGTACCTATGTCGCGATCTGCCTACCCTGTCGCAATCATCATTGGGCTATGTCACCTTCTTACCGTTATACCCCCAGTAAAAACCCTACTTAAACATGGTGCTATATTGATTGATTTAAAATACATGTTCACGACTTATTTCTATCTATGATTTCTCTTGCACTTACACACACTTGAATCATCCAATTATGGCTGAAATATTGCAGAAAATATATCATAATGTGCCTGGTAATTTATTGAAATAAAGTACATTAATTGTCCTATTTTAAGGACTTATATTCGTTTCTTGCATTGTTTATAATACCGATATCGACGCTCCACTGTCCTAGAATTCCTCTAGAACGTCGAGCACCTGTTTTATATACACACTTTTCTTGGCTTGTGGTGAACTCTCCGTCGGATATTCCTTTTGCCGGACTAGTGAACTCTTGCACAAGGTCTCCGTAAGTCTCCTCTGATCATGGATTCCCACATGGTCGACGAGCCGGTTGTACCCCAATACCTATGATACCCTTTAGGGATCTATATGTTCCAAACGGCTATTAGAGACTCACTCTCGTCTTAAATCACGCCGGTCCTCTGGACCTGTGCATAACAAGGCCAGTGGTAGGGTCGTGAGTTCCACCTGACTGCCAACACCAAGTGCGCGTGTTGTGAAACTGTTACTATCGCCTGATTACTCGACGTATTACGTGCAATGTCCACTAGCTCTCATCTATACTCTACTCGCTCACCTATTCACGTTCACTCTACTAGCTCATCTATTCATCTAGTGCTCTTATCTATTTCTTGGTACTCTATATTGGCCATTGAATGATTGTCTAAAGATAAACAATATAACCAATGCTTGGCAATATATAAAGGGCCCGATCTGGTCCTGGGATGTGCGCCCGAAAGTGCTAGTGCCCATGGGAGTTAAATGATCAAAGTGTTTGGCATTACACTCAAGTGCTATCTATCTCGACTATCTACATGACAATCAAAACACAAACGTGCTATACTCTCTCGATGTCTAGAATGACAAACAAGTGCTATACTCGTCGTGCTATTACTATACTTGTGCTAGTTGTGCTATGGCCATCCTGCTATTCGTGCTATATTCGATACTTGTGCTATTTTGGGAAACTATACTCGATCTCGTGCTATTGTGCTATCTTGTTACCTGTTGTGCTATCTCTTACTATATTTTGACTCTCTTGTACCTGCTATCTCTAGACACTCTGCCATTAAATGCGTTAATTATTTAAAGCCTGCTTGAGCCTGAGATTTAAGTCCTACTGGGCGTTATCGCTCACCCTACGTTATTTGATGTTGTGTTCTCAGGTGAGACCGAGGATGACACGTACACTCACGAGGAAGGGAATGACCAAGAGTGAAGCCAGGAGTACCCTTGAGTCATTATGTTATCTTAGAGTTGTAGTTAGTTATTTCCTTCTGTCGCAATGTAATTGGGCCCTTTAGAATGGCTCTGATATTAGTGGTTGTAACTAGACATTTGGAAGATTATTAATGAGAAAGATTTGCTTTAGTATTATTCAGTGTGTAATGGTTTGATGTCTAGTATACGCTCTATACCTTTTCTTGCAACTGCCTTCGCGCTCCGATATTCCGCGTTGGGGCGTGACAATCAAAATGAAATCCTAGAGGTGGACAAGTACCACTGGTTAGGGTGGAGAGTGCTTCTCTCGGTTCTACGTAGTTACCAAGATTCGTCACTGTATTACCTAGGTAACGGGTATGTGATATATGTGTGATAGTGTCCTTCTTTATGGTGGTTCAGACTATATGTCACGGCAAAAGATGCATAAAGATGTGAATTAAGTGTGGATGTGCAATGTGATTATGTGAAACGATGTGTTAATGTGATTCAATGTGTATGAATGTGAAACCATGTGTATGTTAAAACAACAAGCAAAAGGTGAGAATTGTGACATAGGAGCATATTGAATGTGGTAGATATCATGCTAGTATCTCTAGTAGATATGTGCTTAGTTTCATGATTTAGATACTTGGAAATGTGTCATAAAATGAGTTTTGTTGGGTACCTTGAGTTTTATTAAATCCATGTGTACTTAGCATGTTATAGACTTGTTCATTTGGTATTTGCTAATAGTTACATGAATCATGTGATAAATGTCCCTATGTGTTATACTTGTTTAGAATGAATGTGGTAAGTGTTTGGATGTGACGAATAGGTTGCTTTCTAAGATTTTTGAGAAGACTCATCTTTGCTTAACTTTACAGGTGAGACAGGTATCCCAGAGATAGAGGAGGAGATAGCGAGGAGCGACTCTGAGCGAGAGGAGTAGCCGATACTTGAGAGCTATCTATATAGCTTGTACTTTCCTTTTACTTAGTATGTGAGATGATGTTATTGAGATATGGACTATTGGACTTGATTATTTTGCAGACTTGGCATATTTTTTTGCTACTATATAGACTGTGGGATGTGTGGTGATGATGGAATAAGAATCACTTTTATTTCCGCTGTACTTTCCTTTGTTATTTGTGTACATCTCTACCTGCTACGTTGTGTTAGGTACATGTCCCACTGTCACGACACACTTTATATCGACATGAATTGCAATAATCGTACTGATATAAAGATGGTCAATACAACTTAAGTGTTGGGTCACGAGTGTAGTAAGTAGAAAGGGCTTGCCGAAGAACGAGCTGAGAGTCCCCTATGATCTTGAGTTGGCGTGCACCTAAGAGATAGGCGCACTTGAGACCAGCTAGGGGAGCTTCATACTCAAAAATGTTGTTGGTGGCAAGGAATTGGAGTTGATAAGCCAATGGAATGGTGATTCCTTCTAGGGTGAGTAGAACAGCACCTATGCCCCGTCCCCTAGAACTAAGAGCTTCATCGAAATGAAGCGACCACAAGGAATCGCGAGAAATAAGCGACAGGTTTTCATCAGGAAAAACTTCTTAGACCATGTCCCTGTGAGGAATAGGAAGGTGAGCAAGATGCTTGGCAATGCTGTACCCCTTTATAGCCTTCTAGACATTAAAGGTGATGTCAAATTGAGATAGGAAGCTTTGCCAGCAGGCCAATCTGTCGGTGAGGACTAGCTTGTCTAGGAGGTATCTAATGGGATCTATCCTAGAGATCAAACTCACCAGATGGGCTTGGAAGTAATGCTTCAATTTCTGCACTACCCACACTTGCGCTGCATACGTTTTCTCCAAGGCGATGAGTTTGAGCTCAACAGGATTGAATAACCTAGACAAGTAGTAGACTGCCCTTTCTTTACCAACTTTGTCATGTTGTGCAAGGATAGCTCCTAGTGAGTCCTCAATAGTTGACAGATATAAGATTAGAGATTTTCCTTGGATAGGAGCCTATAGCAGGGGTGGATTCATCAGATAGTTCCTGAATTCATCGAAGGCTTCTTGACATTTATCATTCCATTCAAATTTTACTCCTCCTTTCAACAGTTCATAGAGGGGACGACATTTTTGGGAGTGTTGAGAAATAAATCTCTTTATGAACTATAGTCGACCGATCAATCCTCAAAGTTCATATATGTTTTTAGGAGGAGGCATCTCACTTATTGCCTTGGCCTTGTTTAGGTCTATTTGCATCCCCCGCTTACTAACTATAAACCCTAAAAGCTTACCCGAGGAGACCCCAAATATGCACTTCTTAGGATTCATATTCAATTGATATTCATGTGCACATTGGAACACCTTGGCTAATACGGAGGAATGTTCACTTCTGGTTCAAGACTTCATCACAATGTCATCTACGTAAACCGCAACATGAATATGAATCATATCGTGGAATATAGCCAACATAGCCCTTTGATAAGTGGCACCGGCATTCTTCAATCCGAACAGCATAACCACATAGCAATAAGCTCCCCAGGGTGTGGTGAAGGATGTTTTCTCTTGGTCCTCTGGGGCTAGACGAATATAATTATAACCTGAATATCCATCCATGAATGAAAGATTTTCAAACCAACGGTGTTATCAATTAAAACATCTAGATGAGGCAACGAGAAATCATCTTTAGGACATGCACGATTTAAGTCTCGGAAGTCTATGCAGATCCATACTTTTCCATCCTTCATCATTACCAGGACTATATTAGCTACCCACAGAGGATAGAGCACCACACGGATGAAAACGAGCTTGGTGCAAATTGTCAATTTCCTCCTTCATCTTCAATGCAATATGGGGGTGGAATCGTCTTAACTTTTTGTTAATGGCTCTTTCCCCTGGCTTTAAGATCAACCTATGTTCCACCAACACGGGGTCAATGCCGGGCATGTCCTCATATGATCAGGCAAAAGATTCTTTGTACTCCCTCAGAATATTTATGAGCTCTTCTTCTTCCTCAGGAGGGAGACAAGAAGCTATGGTTAATAGCCTGGGTTCCTCAGTTGTCCCGATATTTACCTCCTTGGTAGGTTCATCCACTGCAAAGGTAGGCTCATGAATCTCCTCATGCCACTAGCATACATTTTGGCAGCGTCCTCTACCTCACTATCCTCCTTATTCACTGGGTCTTCATCATTCATAATTTCATAGACTCCGAATCCATCGTCTAGCAACATCTCTTCTTGCTGGGCTTCCATATTAAGAACGACAGCTTCCTGGATGAACTCTTCAACAGTTAGAAGAGTGCCACACCTCTGCGCTAGATCCACCAAATATCTAAGGGGAATTTTACTACCCTTGCTCTTTCTATATGGGGATGGGGACTTTCTAGATTCTACCCTAGAATCTATGCTCGCATTAGAACCTAAGGGGCACTTTGGGGAAGTATCCACAGGTTTATTAGAAGAAAACAGTGCGGCATAGCCGCAGAGGACCTGCGGTGGGCCTAGAGGTAGAATAGGGCCACCCAAGCTCAGGGCGCCCAAAGCAGAGCCGTGTTGCAGGGGAACGAAGGCCCCTTACCCAGAGACTCCATGGTGTTCAGTGTGTGCGTAGACAGAAGTGCATGGGGATTGTCATTCCAAAGGTAGGGATCACCGCCGAGGAAGGGGAGTGAAAGAGGGACAGGGATCATCGTCAAGAAACTTGGAGGGAGTGGATGTGGATCATTGCCATGAAGTTCGGAAGTAGAGAGAAGGAGACGGGGATCGCCGTCGAAGTGGAGAGAAGGGGGAAAGAGATGAGGATCGTCGTCGAGGACTGCTGTTAGATGGAGGAAAGAAGGGAGACGGGGATCGCCATTAGAGAGAAGGAGGAAAGATACGGGGATCACCGTTGAAGGGAGTGAGAAGAAGAGTGGAGATGGAGATCGCTTTTAGGAAGGAAATGGAGAGTGGAGACAGGGATCTCCGTCAGAGGGAGTGAAGGAGGGAAGACGGGGATCGCCGTCCAAGGGGAAGCAGGGAGAAAAGAGATGGGAATTGTTGTCAAAAAGGAGAAATAGAGAGATGATAGATGGGGATCGTCGTAAGATGAAGAAGAAGGGGAAGACATGGATCGCCGTCCGAGTGAGGGAGATTGGGAGAAAGTTTTTTTTTAATAAACAAAATAGACTATTCCTACAAATAAATACAAACTACCCTACTTTCGAAGGCATTGCGAGAAGAACTCTGTGCCATTAAACGAAAGGGAGAAGTAGGAAGAGGGGATGGTCAACACATCGAGAGCGTCGGATGAGAGTTGGAGGATAAGGGGAGGTGAACGAGGGACAAAGGAGAATTTGGGAATAGGAATTGAAAATATAAAATGGTTGGGAGGCCAGGAATACCTTGGCTAGAGCCTATCTACAGAGTTGCCATCTTCATAGGGCACATCAGGCTCTCCAATATCTTCACTGTCTCCAAGAAATTGTCGCTTGGAGGTGATAGCAGCTAGGGGTTCCACAAGCTCTGCCACTGCTGGGGGCCAGGTGAGGTCGCCATCCCAGAACAAGCGACTAAATGCAATCGTGAAGTCTTCAATATCAAACCATCTATACCATTCTGCTTCAGGGTCACCTGTCATTCTCCTCTTGTTGGGCCGTAGTACTTCCTAGGCTTGATATGTAAGCATTGGTGTCATATGTCAGGAAAAATGACATCCATGGACATCATAGTCTGTGAATCCTGCCCCTACTACAATATTGTCATACCCCAGCTGAACGGGTCCCTTGACAAAATTGCAATATAATGACCAAGTGAGTGGTTGTCGGTCTGGATTTAATGTGGACGAGAAATCCATGGCTTGACTTCTTCTTTATAACCGAGACCCTATCTGGTGATCTGCTTAAGGTTGGGAACGACTTGGGTCCTCCCTTGAAGCTGAGCTCCGGGTCCTTTCCCTAGCTGATAGATGATCTAAAGCATAATGTTCCAGCCTTTTGTGTCTGACAGTGTCACCCTTTTGGCAGCCATTATAGATGGAGATTCAATATGGCAGCTAGAGGAGAAAGTATAAGCCCATGGATAATTCACATCAAGCATGTAGATAACATGCTTGTTAGAGGGCCAGACTACTGGCATAATCTGTTCGATAGCTTCAACTATGTGTGTGGTGATTAGACTCTTCACTTTAACAATCCATTCTTGGAATGGGAACTTCAAACACTGATGAGCTATAGAGGGGACTGCCCCTAGTGCCTCAATCGATAAACGACGGAGAATAGGTTTAAAGGTAGGATCAATATCCAACACATAGAATTTGACATTCATCACCAGCAGTCCCAATTTCGCCTGCAAGAAAATTAAGCCATGATAAGGTCTGCTGGAATTATCATAAGCCGCAATTGTGGTGGGAGTTGGCTGCAAGTGGTGCTCAGATATATTGCATGATCGAAGAGTGCTAAGGGGACACACATTCATCACTTTATTTATTGTCAGAGTCACACATAGAGACTTTCTCCTTGCCTCGGGGGGAACTAGCTCATTATCTGAAAAGGTGATTGTCGGTCCTCTTGTAATAATGGATAGGACCGACGACAATGTCTCTTGGGTCAGGTCTTCACTGAACATTACCCTTTGCAAAAAAATCACGTAGAGCATCTTGGTGGGTCTGAGACCTCTTGATTATTTTGAGAATAGAAATATTGGCAGGCGTCAAGTCCAAATGCTTCAAAATATCATATTGGGTGCTTAGGACTGACTCTGCCTCTTCAGTATCATGTTGTTGTTGGTGGTGGTGGAGTTCTTGAACCACTCCTATATTTTATCCTTTATTTTGGTGATAACAAAACCCATGTTTAACTTAATAATATCATCAATATATTTCAAATCATGTTTCTTCCATGAATATAATATATTCTTGCAATATCACACTAAATTTCAACTATGTCTCATCCGAAGTTTCACTTCAACCGACAACATTAATTTATGTACATCTGAAGTTTCACTTTGTCATATCTCATGTTTTGGTTAATACAATTGCTTAATTAATAAGTGCATAACCATCTACATATATAATCTTCAAATGTACTATAATAGTATCATGGAAGAATGTATTTATAAACACTATATTTAGATAGCACAAATGTTCTTCTGTTTGCTCAATTTTTTTTCGAAGTCCACAACTAGTATATATATATATATATATATATATATATATATCATACTAACTTCGACTCCTAGAAAGTCGAAGTATGATATCGACTGTTGAACAAACGAACTCCAACTTCGACTTTGAAAAGTCGAAGTGGTTCAACTCCGACTCTTGGAAAGTCGAAGTAGTTCCACTCTGACTCCTGGAAAGTCGAAGTATGATATCAAATGTTGAACAAACAAAGTCCAACTCGACTCCTAAAAAGTCGAAGTGGTTCAACTCTGACTCTTGGAATGTTGAAGTAGTCCCACTCCGACTTCTAGAAAATTGAAGTGTGATACATAATTCAACTTCTTTACAGTCGAAGTTTCTATACTTAAACATTGATTGCCTCTATATTTCAAATGTTTCAAAATGTTTGTGGTGGCAACTAAAAAATTCATATGTACTTCACATGTTATCTTATTATTTCTCTGTCTGACTGAAGATCTTTTTGTTGTCTATCCTTCAAGGTAGGTGAGATGTTGTCAGCAGAAAATAAGGACTCCTTCCTTCCTGCTAGACAAAAAGGGTCATACCTAACATGTCTGGATGTCAGTAGAAAACATGGAAGTAAGGCAAGGTATGGGCCTTTTTTTAGAAGACCTTTTTAGTCTAACTCTATCTTCTATGCCTACAGATATCTAGACTTCCCTCTACACCAAGTGTCTGTTAGACAGAAGAAGAGTAGATGAAGAAGAAGATAAGCAACGGTTAGAAAAGTTCCAACAGATCTCTTCAACGGATCTGTTCAAGCTGCTCCATAAAAGGATGAAGCAAGGCTGAAGAACGAGACATGAGCCTTCCTAAAAATTTTGAAAGAGTGTACATCTAGTGAGAAGCCTCAACGCCATACACACTCAAAGCAAGAGAGAGAGAGCTTCAGCCCAAGAAGAAGTGTGCATGCAGCCATCTGAAGTCTTCAAGCATTCAAGCTTCTTTTCTCTCTTCACTCTCTCTGTGCATCATTGTAATCTGGGGGAGAGTCTGTGGCTGAGAGTTTAAGTTCCTTTGTGTTCATCTTGTATAGCTCTTAGTCTGTTCCTTTCTTTTCTATGAAAGACTTGGTCTAGTTGTAGGACTGTAAATAGTGTTCCTCTTCCTGTGTGAAGGGAAGGCTAGCGGGGTGCTAGTGGTTTTTGTCCAGCTGTGGGACTGTACACAGTGTTCCCCTTGGGTTAAGGGAAGAACCTAGCTGGGGTTTGTGTCAGCAGAACCTAGCTGAGGGTTTAAGTCTAGCAGAACCGCACTAGTGTTTGTTCCAGGAGGGTGACTTCTTGACCTGTAATAGAAGTGAGTTTCTTTTCTACTCGGAAAGGAAGATGACCAGCGGGGAGCTGGGGGTTTGTATATCCTTGGGGGAATTGTACCCTGGTTAGTTAAATCCAAAGATTTGCTTGGGGACTGGACGTAGGTCTTCCACTTGATAAGTACCGAACCAGGATAAAATCTCTGCATTCTTGTGTGATTGTTTAAGTTTGCTTCCGCACTGCTATTGTATCTCCGCACACAACTACATTCACTAACCGAAGATTTCAAGTGGTGATTTTTGTGTTTTAGTTTCAGTATTTATGCAGCTATTCTATTCACCCCCCCCCTAGAAAGCTTGTTGTCAACTGTAAGGGGTCAACAGGAGTTATGGGTCAATTGAACCTGCATTGACACAGATGCATGGGGATACATCTTGTGAAACATCCACCTACTCCAGAGGGCGAGGTTGTGTTGAAGTGGAGGTGGGGTGGTGCTGATTATGGATGGGTTGGCTATTATTGGTGTTGGTGCGGGAGTAAGTGGGATGTTGATAGGCAATGGACTAACGAGGGGTATTATGGGAGTGTTGCATATTGGTGAGGTGATTGTGGCAATGGCAGCTGTAGGGGAGGTGATGATGGTATGAGAAATATCCAACAATTGACCTACTTCATGCTCATCATCGTAGGCCCAAGTGGCGGCTAGTGGTGGATGATGGACAACGGGGTTGACTTGAGCTAGTGGTGGAGGTGGTGGAGCAGGTTGTGGGTACGGAGCGGGCTGATGCTGTGGCATAGGATTTTGTACTATGTCGAGATCTTGTGCCGGTTGATGTGGCTGCTGTGGTTGTTGGAGTTGCTTCTGGAATTGCTGATGTTGTTGCTACTGTGGTGGTGGTGGTGGTTGTTATTGCTTCTACTGTTGCTGTTGCTGTCTCTGCCCCTGCTATTCTCTCAAAGTTTGGATCAGTCTTCTCATTTCTATCCAATCAATCTGCTGCTATTTGTGAAGATCATATATCATGTCTCTAAACTGAAAATAGTCTGATACATTGTGCCCTGGATGGCGATGATATACACAGTATTTGGTCTGATCCGCTGCCATGTTCTAGTTGTCCTTCTCCGAAGGGAGTCTAAGGGCATTAAGGGACATATGTGATGCAAAGATGTCAGGCAGAGTTTTGAGAGAGGAGGGTACTGAGCTCTTTTGGGGCCATTTGGTTTTCTAGGAGCATAGCCATTTTGTGGTGGAGGGACTTGGTTGTATTGGCGTTGCTTCTGTGGAGGGTTCTGAGCTTGAGGAGGTGGTGGCCTGTTGTTTCATGGATGTTGAGGATGTGGGTTATAGGGATTCCTACCTACTTGGCCCTGAGGATTGTTGACAGCATTGACCTGTTCATTGTTTTGTACCCCCTCAGTGATAGGGCCCGGCTATACAATTGGTGCATGGTGGTGATATCATTCATGGCCAAGATGGATCAGTAGGTGGGTGTGGCATTAGCTATTAAGAGCTTGACCTTTTCCTCCTTCGGCATCAGGCAACGGACACGCGCAGCCAGAGCACACCACCGGTCAATGTAGATGGCAAATTCTTCATCAGCCTTCATCTTCTCGGCCACCAGATCCAGAAAAGAGTATTCGGGTCCAACCCGATCCTAGAACTGTTGTAGAAATCTCTCCTATACAATTAGGAGGTCTTCGGCTTCCTCTGGTGGCAGAGAGTAGAACCACTCGAGGGCCGGACCATCTAACGACTTGCTAAATAAATACGCTATGAGGTGGCCGTCATACTTATGTGGAGCATATTCTGTTAGGTTGAGTGTGTATTTGAAACCTTTTAATGATGACTTTAATCATGACTAATTGACATCACTCATAATTTGATTTTGATGATGACATTTTGTACATTTTGTACATATTAAAATGATGACTAATTGAACATGTTATAAATTTTATACATATCACAACAATGCTTAAACAACATGTTTTTGATGTTTAATATCTCACATTTTAATGATAATATCTTGTATTAATGGTTTACACTTTATATTTTCAGGTTTACACAAATTTGTCATAGTGGTGTCAACACAGTCCACATGTGGTGTTGACATAGTCCACCCGTGGTGTCGACACAGTGCCCTGTGGTGTCAACACTAGATGACTGTTCCAGAAGCATGTTCTGAAGCAGTAGCCAGTGGTGTCGACACAGTCTGCCTGTGTGTTGACACAATCTGTCTGTGGTGTCGACGCAGTGCCCTGTGGTGTCGACACTAGATTACTATCCCAGAAGCCCAGTTTGAAAACAATGCTTGTGGTGTCGACACAGTGCCCTATGGTGTCGACACACTTCAACTGAAACTCAAAAATGTGAATTTTTCTGGACACGTGGCTACTTGGCAATCAAGGGATTTGACCTAGATTTTTGTGCCCATGCACCCCAAGGCACTTTATGGACATATGGGGCTATAAATACCCATGATTCTCCTCCCCCAAAGGCAAGAAAGCCCATACACTTCCAGAAGAAGCTTTTTGGCGGCAAAAAGGGGTTTTCCAGATCTAGCTCCATCTCCAGAAGCTGCAGGCCATCCTTTCAAGAGGAAGGACGTGGGAATCAAGGGGAATCTCTGGAGAGAAGGTTGTTGTGCTAGGAAAGGGAGTAGATCCAACTGAAGAGCAGTAGTAGAATAGGGATTTCTGGCATTTCAGATGCCATCAAAGCAGAGTATCGCCATTGAGGAGAATCTCCACCGAATTCCATCACGGCTCCTCAATTCAAGCGTCTGCAAGACCTCGTCACCGAAGAACATCCAATTCATACTTCTTTCACCTAATTCTTGGAGTGTTCATCTTATTTCTTCTTGTGTGATTTGTACATAAAGTTCTGTACAGATTTCTGAGTTTATTGAGTCTGTGAATCAGATCATTGCTAGAGGATCTGATTTCTTTCGTGTTTGATCTAGCTTTTGTACTGTGAGCCGTCGAGCTCTGGTTTGTGAGTCATCGCACTCACTGTGTGGTTTGAGCCGTCGTGCTCAATTTGGAGTCGTCATGCTCCGGTTGTTGTTTGAGCTGTCGTGCTCAGTTTGTGAGTCATTGAACTCAAGGTTGTGTGTTGAGCCGTCGTGCTCAAGGGTGTTTGGAGTCGTCGTGCTCCAGTGTGAGTTGTACTCTATTGAGTAGTGGAGCCTCACTATGTGAGGGGTGGATGTAAGAATCACTGGTGTGATTTTTGAACCACCTAAAAATCCTTTGTGCAATGGTTTGATCTGCTTGTCTGCGCTATATGCTTGCATAGGATTTCGCTTTCACACTGTTGGGATGGAACAGCACTCAGACCAGCGACAACTCTCTCACACTACCCACTCATAGATTCTAGAGAGAGATAGAAGGAGGTAGGAAGAAGAATACAAGAACACCAGATTTTACGTGGTTCGGAGGCAAGAAGCCTTCCTACGTCCACGGCCACAGCAGCTTTCAATGCTTCTTCTCCAAGAAAAAGACATACACTGTGTCACATACAAAGAGGACAAAACCCCCCTTTATATACTAGGAAGAAAGGGCGCCACAATCGAGTCACATAAGGCAAAAGGGTCCTGACTCTGAATCGCCTCAGAACGACATTCGACTGCATAAGTCGAATCCTCCATATTTGACATTCGACTACATGAGTCGAATCCTTCATGACATTCGACTGCATGAGTCGAATCCTTCATGCTGACATTCGACTGCATGAGTCGAATCATTCACATCTGACCTTCGACTACGTGAGTCGAATCATTCAATCGACTGCTTCATTCTGACTTCGGCTGTGGCAGTCGAATGCTGAACCCGCCTGCAACACTTAGTCAAAATTAGCTTCCGGGGGGCGCTGCCCCCTTAACCCCTATGGAGATATGCTTCAGAGTTCGGGCTCCACATTCTAACACAACTAAGTGTTTAATTGCTTCACACATAATCTACACATAGCCACACTTCAGATCAGTAAATTGTTTGTCTAAATTGATATCTGATTCGAAGTAATTTTGAATTGATTAAGCTTCCACAGTAATTTGTGTCAGATCTATTCAACCCCCCCTTCTAGATCTGATCCATCCACCTATTCGATCCTACAGATTCATACATAAATCCTTGATATGTACATAAGGGTCACCTACCCTAGAGTATCGTCTATAGACTGCCAGCTCTGACTGGGGAGGAACTTGGGGATGCTGGAAAGAAGGAAGGGGAATGTCGGACACCTTCCGAGGGTCAAGTTGCCTTCGGAGGCATGCAGTTCTCTTTTCATGGACGTCCATTCTGCAAGAAACTCATAGGGGGATGAGACGTGGTGAGCAGGGACCAGGGAGTGCGACTGCTCCAAAGAATATGACCTCTCACGGGGAAGAGCATTGTGTTTGGTCTGATAGTATGAGAATGTGGAGGGATATGCGCCGAACCTCCCGTACTGGATGTTGGGTTATGATTTGTATAATGATTGATTTGATGTTTGAATGCTTAACTATTTTTGATAATGACATAACTAATGTTGAAATGACACCAGGAGACATGATCAAATGAGATAACTCTATGACCATATTTGCCTTCATGATATCTTACTTGAAGTGTCTTTTATGTAGGTGAGAATGAAAGTGCAAGACAAGAAGCAAAAATCAAGCACAAAAGAACTGGAAAAACATAAGAAGCACTCAGTTGTTGACATGTCTGAAGCCATCTGTTGACAGCTAGTGAAGACAGTGAGCAGACAAGCTATTCAAAAAAAAGAAAGATCAGTAGTTGTCGACAGATAAGGTTCATCTGTCGACAGATCAGTCCATCCTATCGACAGCTAGAGGTCGCCTGTCGACAGCCCAGTCTCCCAGCCAGAAACATGGTTCTAGAAGCTAGGATTCATGCAGTAGTTGTCGACAACCAGAAGGCATCTATCGACAATCGCAGCTTAAGTCACAACATGTGACAGACGTGATCTATGTTAGGGTGTTCTCTTCTCTCACGATTCTCATGACTTGGACACACCTATATATAGATCTCTTGGACCTATTTTTGAAGCAAGAAGCCTCCACACCAAACCCTAAGGAAAGAACAAGAAGAAGAAGGTTTCTCTGCTCCTCTGCTTCAAGACTCCATGCTATTCAAAGAGAGATCCGTCTCGTATAGGATTTGAAGCAGATTCATCCTCAAACTTCAAGCTTCGTCATCATCCGATCTTCATAAACGTGAAGCTAGAAGTTCTTCTGGATGAACAACCTGAAGAGTTCATCTATTGGATTTGTTCTTCAACTTTGAACTCTTCCATCACTTTATTTTCCATTACTTGTGTGTGTGTTGTTGGTTTGAGCAGTCCTTGTGCTCAACCCAAGTGTGTGTGGTTGATCTGAGAGCGTGCTTGTGTCAGACATCGTGTGTGTGTTGTCGTTTGGGTCGAACTTGCTTGATAAGCAGTTTACCGTGTGTGTGTGTGGACGGTGGACGTAGTACACAAGTTGTGTAGTCCGAACCACCTTAAATCCTCGTGTCCTGTGGTTTGCATGATCTGACGTTAGATGTATGCTAGGCACGATCATTTGTTCACACACTCGTCATACTTCTAATCTTCTAAACGCACCCTACACATACATCGAAGTTCAAATTTGATCCATATCAGTTTACGTCTTCCTAAAGTCAGTCTTAATCTCAAAAAGAAGGTCAATTTGTTTTGTTTGGTAGTAATCTATTCAACCCCCCTTCTAGATTACTACTTTAGGTAATTCTGCACACCTTTCACTGGAAGGTAGCTGGGCTCAGAGAAATGGATAGAAGGTGCACGCGATGCAAAGACAATGGGTGCAGAGGAGGTTACTTGATGGGCAGAGATATGAGAGGGCGGAGAGAGGGGTCGCTTGCTTTTGGCAGCCACCAAGAATTCCCGAACTTGGGTTCGGCTCAGATGTGAGAGAAGTTGCCTAAATTGGGCATGTGGGTCATCTTCCCCAGAAGGAGAAGAGGGGTGAGACTGATCTTCAGCAATAGTGGGAGGTTGGATCTATCCTGCGAGGGCGGCAGCAAGTGGCTGAGCCACATCCTGGAGGAGCCCAATGGGGAGAGAGTCACTGGTGAGGACGTGTAAATGGTCCATACCGAAAAGAGGATTGCGATATAGTACAATGGCTGGACATTGACTTGACAAATCTAAGCACTGACGCATACACTGCCCCTATACAAATAGGGGAGACGACGCAACCACAAACAAAAACCCTAGACTCTAACACACAAGAATGGACTGTGGAATGAGGGGGAAAATCTCAAGCAAGCACACAAGTTGGCATGATTATTGTTACCATTTCAGGGTTTACACTTAGCCTTTTTAATGGATTAATTAATGAAATTGCACTCGGCTAAATAGGAACCCTAATAGGTGTGTACTCGAGTACTCCGGTGTTGTAAGGCCCTCGAATTTCCGTCGCATTTTTGTATTTGTGTGTATACTTGTGCTTGTGTATGTATATACATATTTTACGTACATATTGATTAGTACAAGTACGTGCGCATATGCTTATATTAGATATAAATAATGCATTGTTTGAATGGTGATAGTATGGATACACTACCTTATACATATTGCTATATATATGCATGGTATGCATGTTTTCTGCATATTTTAGAGTTCTGGCCGAAGGCCATCTTGGCGTCAACCCCTGCCGTTGATGTGGTGTCAGCGTCCAGACATGGACGCCAACACTAATCCTGGCGTCCTGCGATATGGACGCCATTTCTCTGGCCTGCATGCGCAGCAGAGCTGCAAACTTCTGAAACAAGAAAGCCAACCATTGGGGGACTGTCCCCAACGCTCTGAAGGCTGTCAAGTCACCTGGTGAGTGGGAGAGGGGTCTCTCCTACATGTTAACCCGGAGCTCCCTTCCCACCTCTCTTCACTCTTGCAAGAGGAGAAAAGAGAAAAACCCTAGAGAAAACTGTGAGAAAAACCCCACTTTGGAACCCAAAAATCCCCAACCTAAGATTGTTCCGGAGATCTACTACTTCAAGAAGGTAGCTGGATCAAAGGAGGAGGCTTCCCCGACATCCCCTTGGCGTGGAGATCATCCAGGAGCCCGGAGGAAGAAGATCTAGGAGGAGGTTCTGCACCTTCTTGGGACTTCCCAAGGAGGGCTTCTCTGAACATTTTGATCCCTTGGTGCATTTTTCAAAGGCAAGTGACCTAACCATGATGTCCCCGTATGAGTCTAGGTCGGTTTTACAATTTTTGTACATTTTCCCTCGAGTCCTAGACCCTCACATTCACCAAATCTTGAGAGGTCGGGTCTGTGTTTCTGCACAGACCTGCATCGACGGCAAGGTCCCTGGACGCCGATATTATGCTTGGCGTCCATCGGCCATGCCGCTGACCCTTAGTCAGCGGCCAGAGACTGCCGCCAAGTTCCTCTGGACAGAACAGTGACCTGTTCTGCCCTTCCTATACACTATTTTCGGTATGGTTTCCGTGATGAGGATATATGGTAACCTATACTCTATGTATATTCAATTGTGGTGTGTGGACGAATGTGATGTGTGATGGTGAATGTAGGAAATTTGTATCCCTTAAACTTGTAAGCATGACGTGTTGATGATTTTGCCAATTTATGTTTCATGAGTAGGATTAGTCTGAATGCCTGGTTTGTTAGTTCATGAAGATTAGTAGATCAGTAGATGTATGCCCAATTTTGGTAAATTGATTCATGCTTGTATAGATTGCAAATAATTCGGTTCGGTAAATAGAAAGACATGCAAGAATGGTTTGTGGTGATCGATTTGTGATTGTATGATTTAGGATAGTTCTGTATCCTCAAATCATGCACATATGGTAATCCCTGTTCAAGTAAATGGCAAAATTACATGATGTGTTAATTCCATGTAACTTAAATTGTGAATGGCATGCAAATAAGTGTTTTGATTTTCTGTAAATTCTATTTAGCTCAGAAAAAAATCTGAAAATTTGAGTGTATGATCTTGAACCCAAAACAGCATGTGGTTAAAATTTCAGGTCATTTGGATCAGTAATAAGAAGTTATGTATTTTTCATGTGAAATGTGATAATCTACGTATATTATCGTAATGTGGTTAGTTATTGTCTAAACCCAACTTGATTAGTGAAATTTACTGTGTGTTAAACTCCTGAAATCTGTAGTGCCATGTCAGGAAAACAGAGATATTCATGTGAGTGAGAAAGTGAATGAGATGAAAAGTGAAGTGAAAACCATGTGTAAAACGGTAAATGTGTAAATGTGTAACTGTGCCAATGTGACACTGCTTCCGTAGAGGGCAGTGGAGCTGTATCAGGGAAAAGTCCCCCTGAGAAAGTTCAGTGTGTAAGTGACCCTAAGGGCATTAGGGGGAAATCCTGGAGGTGGACAAGTACCACTGGTTAGGGTGGAGACTTGTTCTCCCGGTCTGCGCAGTCCAAGAGTCGCCATTGGAATGCCTAGATGGCGTCTATGTGTAATGTGATGTGTATATGTCCTTCTTTGGTGGTTTGGACTATGTGTCACGGCACCTAAAATGTGTAATGTGAATGTGTAATGTTATGTGTCCATGTGTAAATGTGTAAGTGAACAATGTGAATGGTATGTGCAAAGTGTAACCATGTGAAAGAGAAAACTTGTGTAAAGAAAATGTGAAATTCTAAATGTGGAATATGTTGTTGAAATCCATGTGAGACAAATCTGAAACCATGTGAATCAGTAAATTCATGTTGTTATTATCATGTGTATGTGTGCAAAAATGCCTAGAATCCATGTTAGGGATATTAATGAGCACGTGTGCAAATAGCATGATTGGTTATTCTCATGATTTGTTTTAAGCGATATTGTAGCTCTCATGTATAGGTTTTCAGCTATGAAACCATGTGAAATCAGCAACTTAAAGCATGTGAAATCGTTATTGTATGTGTTTAAAACCATGTAAGATCCATGCTAGTCGTGTTTTCTTTTCATGTATGCACAATGTTCATGTGGGTAGCTCTCATGTCTCGGTTCTTTAAAGACAAATTTCATGAGTAATTGAATAGAGAGCATGTGATAGGTAAAGATTTATTCTTAGAAATCTGAAAGCATGATCCATGTATAACTTGTAAAACTTTCATGATAGGTTGAAACCTTCAAATGATTTGCATGCCATGTGTTTAAATGTTGAATGTGCATGTAGAAACCGCTATGACTTATACGTGTATGTTATGAGTAGTGTTTCTTGCTGAGTCTTTGGACTCACTCCTTGCTTCGGCGTACAGGTGTAGTTGGTGACGTGGCACCTTTGGGAGAGACAGTGGAGACGGACTCCGAGCGCGGAGATTAGCTAGTTTGGAGTTCTTTGTGATTGTGTATTTCATAGTATGTACTTTGAACATTGTATTAGAAATATCAAAAGATGTATAAGTGTGGACATTATGTATTTTTATTTCAGCAATTTAAATTATGTGAACTTTTAGTTCTTTATCGTTAATTGCAAACTTCATTCATGTTAAATGGGATGATGAATGAATGGAGACAGTTGTCTTTTACTTCCGCTACTCTGTTGAATATTCGCGTGTATCTCAGCTGTATGTATCGTTTGGGTAAATGTCCCACTGTGAGGACTCTCGCTATACCGACGTGGGTTGGTATAACCGTACCAGTATAATGAGGGCCGTCACAGGTGTGACTAAGGGGTGACACACAACTCACACGCAAACGACCTGAACTAGGGGCAACGAGTACAACTAGCCTAGTAACCACAATGTGCGTATGGCAATGGGGACTTACGGAGGCCCTCGATAGCAGGCCCTGGTCAACCCATGAGTGCTCGCGGGTGAGAGGGTCTGCACTACCAAGGAGAAGTCCTATCTACACAAAATAGTGTATGCATGAGCCTAATTACACCGAAGTGCATGCAGATTCTAACCTAAACTAACAAATAGCAGCCTAGAGGTCTCTGCTGAAGTCGCGACGACCAAGTCTGGTGCGACCTTATCGTGACCAACAAGTCAGCCGCGATAGTCTCGTGTTGCAGAAACCCTAAACTACACACAAATAGAAGGCAAACATGATATCCTATGTGCAATACAACATGGAAATAACTAAATAGAAGATGAAGACTCCCTGAACAAGCAGAAACTGAGGCATGGAACGGAAAACAGCAACAACCAATGTGTACCTGCTATCGCATCCTCCTAGTCTACCGCGACAATGTCGCGCCTTCATGATACGCCGCGGCAAGGACAAGAAGAATCAAGAAAACAAAATGGAAAATTCGAGTCCTAGTAGGATTCTAACAGTGAAAACCACAAACATACATGGTTGCACAACATGGAGATAACATCAGGAAAACTCAAATGGGCACTAAGAATGTAGAATAGGATGAACAATGTGCACCTGTTGTTGCGTTCGCCAAGATAGACGCTATATTATCATGGCCCCACGACCCATCACGATACAAATAAGAGATAGAAATGTAGAAAAAATAAATAAACACAACCCTAACGGGATTCTAACAAAGGAACAAACATTCAAACATAGCAGGGAAACGACAAGAAGCAGACGAGGTTTAGCAGTGGAGGTCCCACTGTGATCGCCAACAATTACACGAGGAAACGTGCTCCTCGAAACACACAACAAGATATCACTATCTGATGATGGAAAGTGTGATCACCACCTAGCATGTTGCCCTAAGATGTAAGCAAAATAAGGGGCTAACAAACTAGGAAAAGGAGATGAGAAGGCTACTTACTGATGTAGAGACCAGGTATCCTGTCACGATAATAAGTAGGTTGTCATGACCTGGTAGGAGGCCGTCGCCTTCTCAGTAGGGATGCGGGAGTGTAGGTGGACCTCCTTCCCGTCCTCCGACCAGCCAGAGGAGGAGAGCTTCTCATCTGCTCTTCTTAAGAAACCTGCCAAACATAGAAATAAGAGAGAAAACCCTTATTAGACAAATTTTAAATGAAGCATCTACACAAAGTGAAAAGGAAAAGGGGAAGTATGGGGGAACGAACCTAGGGTGTTTTGGGAACCCTTAGGGTTGTAGAAAATGTGGGAATGGAAATGTGCAACTATTTAAAAGAATAACAACATCCATGAAAGGAAAATGAGAGGGAAGGAAGGAAGAAGGCCCCAAAAGGGGTGACTCCCTGGCTGAGAGAAGCTCCTTGGGTCATGCATCAACTTCATGAACGTGGAAGAGCACCTCTTGGCCGCCAAGCTCAAGTTGAGGAAGAAAATGATGTGATTTGGTGAAAGGAATGAGTGGAAATGGGTGGAAATTGGATATCTACGAGCTAAGGAGAAGCTCTAGAGAGAATTTGGCAACACTTCGTGGTAGTGTAGGGTCCTTACCTCGTTCAGAAGGGGATGGGTTGCTTATATAGGGAGGAGAGAGAGTACGTCATCCATAAGTGATAATGGCCCATGAAAATGGAGAAATGTCAAGTAAATCAACATGGGTAGAGTCTTAGGGGGGTTCTAGGGTGAGATGGAACCTCAAACCACGACTGGGGTCATTCCAAGGCTGTTGGAGATGAAGATAGACCCCAAAAGAGATAGAAAGGAGGTGGTTGTGGAGCCAGCCATGCAGAACAATGTCGTGAAGGGTCGTTTGAGATGAACGCAATTATTGTCACCAATTGATAAAAGAGGACAATAATCCATTAAAAGAGGAAAATAATCGATTCAGCAGGGATCAATTGATATAAACGCGATGCCAAGACCCGTCGCGACAAGGTTGTCACCAATCGATACCACAGTCAACAATCAGTAGCCAATGATCAATTGTCATTAACGTGTCGTCATAAGCCGTCATGATATGAACGCGTCATCCAAGGACGTCACCTTAAGGCCAATCGATTGTCCTGGTCACCAATCAATATGAATGTGTCGCCCATGGTCGTTGCGTTAAGGACTGATGGTTGAAACCCTAGATAATTGATAGAATGAGGACTCTAACAAGGTAAGCTGAGAATTAGACTTAATGGGCTCATAATTGGCCAACAAATGGGCTCAAGAGAATGACCAACTTGGGACACACTTAGAGAACAAGAAATATGGTTTGACTCATAGTCCAGAATCGGGTGTCTACAACTCTCTCTATGCATCATTGTAAATCTGAGGGAGAGTCTATGAGTTGAGAGTTTAAGTTCATTAGTATTCATCTTGTATAGCCCTCAGTATGTTCTTTCTTTTCTAAGAAAGACTTGTGTTCAGTTGTAGCATTGTTTATAGTGTTCCTCTTCCTATGTAAAGAGAAGGCCAGCTGGGTGCTAGTTATGTCCGGCTGTGGGACTGTACAAAGTGTTTCCCTTGGGTTGAGGGAAGAACCTAGCTGGGGTTGGTGTCAGAAGAACCTAGATGGGGGTTTAAGTTTAGCAGAATCGCACTGGGGTTTGTTCTAGGACGGTGGCTTCTTGCCCTGTAACAGAAGTGAGTTTCTTCCTACTCAGATAGGAAGAGGACCAGCGGGGAGCTGGGGGTTTGTATATGTTGAACCACTCCTATATTTTACCTTTTATTTTGGTGATAAAAAAACCCATGTTTAACTTAAAATATCATTAATATATTTTCTATCATGTTTCTCCCATGAATACAATATATTCTTGCATTATCATTATAGATTTACACTGAGTTTCAACTTTGTCATGCATGATTTAATCATGTTCAATCGAAGCTTACTTCGTCATATACGAAGCTAGCTTCGTCATATCCGAAGTCCACTTCATCATATCCAAAGTTGGCACTTCTTTATGCATATTTTTGGTCGTGATCAATCAAAGTCCAACTTCGTCATATCCGAAGCTATATAAGAAGTTCACTTCGACCGACTGCGTGTTTCAGCTTCGACCGACAACATTATTTTCTGTTAATCCGAAGTTACACTTTGTCATATCCGAAGTTCACTTCATCATATCTGAAGCTAACTTCGTCATATTTGAAGTTTCACTTCAACCGACAACATTATAATCTATTTTATACGAGGCTTCACTTCGTCATATCCGAAGTTACGCATATCCAAAGCTTCACTTCCATTGATTGTGTTATATTTTGGCCATTTGAAGCCTCACTTCGACCATTTATGTTGTTTCCTTAACCAATCGATCATCTCATATCGATTGATGAACATTTTATCGATTGACGGACATTCCATTGATTACTATTGTGCACATCGATTGTCTTTAAGTTACACATTGATTGCCGTTCATTTCATATCGATTGTTGTTATAATACATCGATTGCTTACAAATATTATATTTCATATCAATTGTTGATATATCATAACGATTGTGTTATAAACATAATTTCATATCGATTGTTGTTATGACTCACATCGATTAGCTTTCAAATATTTCAAAATGCCTTTGGCGCCTAAAATGAAAGTTCAAATGTACTTCATATGTTTAACTTATTATTTCTCTATCTAACTGAAGATCTTTTTGTTGTATACCTTCTATCTTATCAGGGTAGGTAAGAAAAGGAGTCAGTAGAAAATAAGGACTAAAAGGACTCCTTCCTTATGCTAAAAAGCAAAGGCCTTGCCTAACATATCTGGATGTCAGCGGAAATCATGAACCTCTGCACATAAAAAGGTATGGGCTATCTAACGCAATACTTCTCTAGTCTAACATTCTCTTCCATGCATTAAACGTCTGTAGGAGTCTAGGTTTCACATGAGGAATCCGTTAAGACTCAAGTAAGCATCCGTTTGACACAAACATAGAATAACAAGAACAAGAATAAGGGCTAGATTAACAGATCCAAGAACTCCAATAGCCATCTGTCAACGAATCTCTTCTTCTGCCATATAAGGATGATGGCTATGAAGAACAAGATAACAGAGCCTTCCTAAAAATCCTTCTGAAAGAGTGTACATCCAGTGAGAAGCCTCAATGCCATACACACTCAAAGCAAGAGATAAAGAGCTAGAGTCCAAGAAGAAGTGTGCGCGCGAGCAACCATATGAAGTCTTCAAGCATTCAAGTTTTTCTCTCTTCACTCTCTCTGTGCATTATTGTAAATCTTGGGGAGAGTCTGTGAGATGAGAGTTTAAGTTCCTTAGGGTTCATCTTGTATAGCTCTCGGTATGTTCTTTATTTTCTAAGAAAGACTCGTGTCCAGCTATAGGACTATATACAATGTTCTTCCTTCTGTGTGAAGAGAAGGCCAGCGGGATGCTGGTGGATTATGTCCGACTGTGGGACTGTACACAGTGTTCCCTTTGGGTGAAGGGAAGAACCTAGCTCGGGTTGGTGTCAGCAAAACCTAGCTTGGGGCTTAAGTCTAGCAGAACTGCACTAGGGTTTGTTCCAAGAGGGTGGCTTCTTGACATATAACAGAAATGAGTTTCCTTCCTACTCAGAAAGGAAGAGGACTAGCAGGGAGCTGGGGATTTGTATATCCTTGGGGGATTGTACCATGGTTAGTGAAATCCCAAGATTTACTTGGGGACTAGACGTAGGTCTTCCATTAGGGAAGTACCGAACTATGATAAAACTCCTTGTGTTCATGTGTGTGATTGTGTTTTTAATTGCTTCTATATTGCAACTCTTTAGCACACACGTTTTCTAGTGTTGGACTTTTAATTTGTATTTTCAGATTTCCTATTCACTCCCCCCCCCCTTAGGTTATCCTGGCTGCCAACCAAGTGGGCCAACAATATATCATTGGGGGGATTGTACCCTGGTTAGTCAAATCCCAAGAGTTTGCTTGGGGACTAGACGTAGGTCTTCCATTGAGGAAGTACTAAACCAGGATAAATTCCTTGTGTTCATGTGTGTGATTGTTTTTAATTGCTTCCGCATTGCTACTCTTTAGCACACATGTTTACTTTCACTAACCAAAGTTTCAAGTGTTTGATTTTAGTTTCAGATTTCTATGATTACCTATTCACCCCCCCCCCCTCTAGTTATATCCTTGCTGCCATAACTAAGTGGGCCAACACAATCAAGTCTTGCAAATCGAGCCTTTTACATCGAATCCTATGAAATAGATTCAAATCAAGCCTTTTGAATCAAGTCTTATGTCACGTCCCGAGAATTACGCAGTGGATATTAATAATGCAGAATATTGGGTCGATATCTCGAGACGTGAACAGTTAGCAAATAAGCCTCTAGCTAGCACGCACTAAATGTGTAACAACATACATCCCCATAGGGACCAATATTGAACTCAACTAATCTTGTATTCAAATCTCAACTCATTAATTCCAATGGAAACTATTACAGAACTAAAACTCAATAAAAGAAAAAGTACATTATTCCTCACTTCCTACTACATGAATCTAAACACTCAAAGTAAACTACTATAACTAGACTCATAGTTGGAACGCTCATCACTCAGACGCATTCCCATCCTCTGGCTTGCTCTTCCTCTTGAATGTCATAATCACCTAGAATGGTTAAAGTAGGGGAATGAGCGAACTAGCCTAGTAGGATTTATATCTCAATGTGCGGGCAATGAAATAAGTGATTAGCAATTTAGAACTAGGTAAGCACGATAATTGTCATGATATGCATGTACGAATAAAACTCATTAAAACATGATACATGAACAGGCTAGATAGAGTGATCATGATAGGACAAGATCAAGAAGGATATAACAAGATAGAACTAGCAATATATCACTTTGTACAAGCACGCAAGGTTTCACTTGATGTCAATAGCTTTCAAGAACGTGAGATATCACTAATTGCAATAAATGCAGGGTGGCCATATCACGCAAGCAAGCAAGCAAGAACGCACGAGCACGATCATGTAACACTAATCAGGCACGTAGACACTAATGTACACTAAGGAAAGATCCACCAAGAATGTACACCAGGACAAGTGTATGTGGTTATTGTATCTATCATTCAACACGACACGCACGACTCTTAGCGCAGATGCAATGCTAGTAATCATTATACCCAATGGTTAACAGTATATTTATGACTCTCCGTCATTGGGGCTAGACAGGAGCCCTTAGATAGTCACCGTGCCCGGTCAGCATCTCACTTAAATTTTAAATGTAGATACCCACAGTCATTAACAATGGCCAATGAGAGTTTCAAGATGTAAGCATGTGTAACGTCATGTTCATGATGATGATGAGAACATGTAATAAGTAAATTGAACATGATTTCATGAGAACAATGGTCAAGAGATAAATTTGGCAGCATAACGGTACGATTTATACTTTAATTCAATCGTTACATTAATGGCTTTAGTCTAGATTGTAAATCACACTCACAAGAACAAGATGAGAGAGGAAATGCATGCTATCTCCAGGGAACTTCAATGGTACAACCAACTCAGTCTTCATGTGGGAATCCATGAAGAACGGAGATTTACAGAGGTCTTAGAGAAAGGTCGCTAGTCTACCGATTTGGAATGACTGATAGAGAGCTTCTAAATCCCCAGAAAGGGCTGCCTAGATGTGCAAGTGTGTAGTGATGTACGCATCTCAATCCACAATCCACCGGTTTCAAACTTGCAGAAAGCACTTAACAATATAACATGGGATAAAACTATGCACTTTAACTAATCATGGTTTGCAAGATTTTAAGATAACAATTATCATTTAAACATGGTAGAATAGTAGGAAGAGTAAATCACAAGTTGCATAAATGATCACATCATTAAGAGAGCAATTAGAATAACGTTCATGTAATTATAACTTTTAAATGGGTTAAACACTTTGAAGACATTAAACAGACATCACGTAATGATCAGACCCAAGACGTGAAAATCACACACTTGATACCATGTTAAACAGACCTCGGGTAAGCTTTGAAATATGCGTCCAACACAGTGGACGCACTTTAAAACACAGTGTACAGAGAAATCCAGCGAAACAGTGAAGTTTCCAAATAGCGTCCACATTCCTGGCCGCGTTAATGACTGAATCGCATCGGGGGATCCAGATGCATCTACAAAAAATCATTTATAAATCTTTGGGTGGGAAAACCTTCTGAAACGGTCGGGGTATCCCGCCGCGATCAGACTGGCGCTGTCTCCCAGGCGCGTGCAGACCACGCAGCCGTTGACCGGTCCGCACGTGAATCGCATCATACCAGACAGCCATGATTCCTTGCATCACGTCGCCCCGAGCGACGTGATACCAGATGCCTTAAACACGGCGTCTGAACCGGACGCAGTTCAGATGTCAGACCGACAACTCAGAAAACTCAGAATACAGGGGGGGATCCTTGCAACACTTATATCTTCTAAACTAGGGCTCTTGGGATAAAAGTCTCAACATGAAAGTTTTAGGGAACATGGAATAGATGCGAACTATGATTTTTAAATAATTTAAAATGACCTTGAGATGCACGATAAATCGATATGAACACAAAAAGTCCCTGACATGCGCGACTTTGGCAAAACGCCTATAATTCAAAATCTACTCATTGGAATTCGATGAAACCAATTGGACATGAAACTAGACTTGATGATCTACACATTGGTATATGATTTGTTAATGTTTGGCCAAAGAAAACCTACCTTCTGGGTTGATGAAGTTTCGTTATTTAGAAGACCCTCGTTCTGACCGTCTGTTGAAGAACGCCTAATACTCCCAGTGTACTGCATGAAAATTGTGCATTCCACTTGGGTTAGAACGTAGACTTGACCCTCTTTCCAAAGGTATAAGTCTTGCACAATGGGGTTTAGGTTTACCCTACCTTTGCTCGACTCCAAGGAGACAAGTTGCACAGGCTGAAGCAGACGAAAGGGGAAGAAGATGATCTTCTTGTGGTCATTCCACAGCTCCCCAGCCGCCAAGAACTCCTCCACATGACCCCAGAAAGTGGTAAAACTCATCCCTAGGGTTTAGTGGAGAGTATTTAAGCAACCATGGGTTTTAGGAGTCCTAATGCAACAAGGAAGGCCAAGTTGCGGGTTCAGCATATTACCTTCCCTAATTTGAGGATTTCCTCCTCCAGTGGAGTGCCTTGGCCATCAAGCAATCCCAAAGGATGGCTAGGCACGAATTTGGGTTGTCAAAAATGCATGATTGTATCCTAATTCAACCCTAATTGTCTTTTCCTAATTTCAGCTTATTTAAGTTACGAATTTCCATGCATTTTCTTGCTTCATTTGATTTTTGGGCCAAATGCTGTCCATTGGCCCAAGTATGATATTGGGTCATTAATATATAATGTTGGATAGTCTCTCCAACATTTATTTAATTTATGGTTGCGTCGTATTTCCATGTTAACAGTTTTCCGACTTGTTTCCTTATTTGGATAATCGGTCACCATGTGATGTACACTGGTTAATCGGATTTTTGTTGCACGAATTTCTTCATATAACACTTAGGAATAATGTGTGGAGTTGATTTATAATTTTTACAAATTTGTTCGATGTGTTTTAGCACATACGATAATGATACTATGTTTAAATAGTCTGATATTATGAAAATTATTTATTTCCATTTATTTGAGATTTTATGTAATTAAAATTTCTGAGGTGCTACACCCTCTCCCACTTAAGAGAATTTGGTCCCCAAAATCAAAGATCATTAATTGGCTTTTAATAGTTATGATCCTTGAGGTCGTTTTGGATTTAATTCCTCTAACTTGTTTCCACATCGTGGATGCTAGTCCAACATCTACACCTATGGCCACCCGTACTATTCATTTGGTTCCTTCAACTCCTGTTTTCCTTCCATAGTTGTTATAACTCCATCTTAATCCACCAGATGAACTATGGTATAATTACTAGATTATTCCTTTCTAATTTCTTCTTAATGATTATAACTCCATCTTATTCCCCCACTTAGAAATGTACTCACTTTTTTTCGAAAAGGTCCTCAGGGCCTCAAACCAGGAGAGTGCACCCTCCCCTACAGAGGAAGAATGTTCTCACTCCACTAGTGAGGGCAACCGGCCAAGATTATAAAATAAAATTAGTACAGAACAACATGGGGCATACCCCATTAAACCAATCTAACATGCATGAGGCCAGATTTATCAATAATCATTGGCCACTACAAGGATGAGGTAAATTATGCGCCTCCCTAAAGATAACATTACGCCTATCCTTCACAGCAACATTAGCTAAAGAATCAGCTAGCTGGTTTGTTTCCCGATACACATGAGACAGCGAAATATTCTCCTGGGTGAGGAGTGATTTGGCCTCCCTCCACCATCTATACGAAAGCCAGGAAATCATCTTGTCTTCACGGAGAGAGTTCACCAAAGATTGGGAGTCAGAATAGATAATTGACAGCCTGTAGCCCAAAGAGGCGGCCAGCCTCAGACCATCACATAAAGCACGAACTTCAGCAACCATACTGTTTCCAACACCATAGAAGTGGGAGAAAGCCGCATGGATGTTACCTTGGGTCACGGATACATCTGCCACCACCACAGTCCCCACGATTTCCTTTGCAAGCACCATCAACGTTAAGACAAAAATCATTTAAAGGGGGAATCCAACGAACCAGCTTTAGCATTTTAGTAGAACACAGAGGGCCATAGCTGAACCCATGAAGGGCTTGCATGTCATGGGGATCCAGATCAAACTTAAAGCGAATAAAGGACAGGGAATGAGTAATGCTAGCTTTGATGTTGTTAATAATAATCCCTGTACTACTGTGAGTAGTTTCAAACCTTCTGAGGCATCTTTCCTTCCAGATATGCCAGAGCATGAGAATCAAAGTGTATATAGCAACAAATCCAAGGGGAGTCCGAGTATTGTAGGTCTGCATGAAACTCCAGAGGTGGCCAGTAATGTGGCTATGAAGATTAACCTTGGAAGATATGAGAGGACTGAACCAACGACAAAGGTTTGATGCAATATCACTATGAATAAACAAGTGGTCCAGGTCTTCAAAGGAAGGATGTGCACAACAGGAGCAACGAGACACAATAGAAATACCTGTTTCAGCAATGCGACCATCAACTGGGACAGCTCGGTTGAGAATTTTCCACGAAAACAAAGAAGCTCTTCGGTAGTAAGAGTTATGCCATATGGTAGCAAAAGCCGACCTGTGGATTCCCTTCGGCCTGGTCAGATTATAGACAGATTTAGTAGTGAACTTCCCATTGCCAGAAGGCATCCAGATGCACTTGTCCTCATCTTGGGAAAGAGTAATACCATCCAAAATGGAGTGAGGAATTACAATTCTGAGGGGATGGGAGGTAGTGGAAACCACCTCACTCAGGGATGCGTTTCTAGACTGAGAATTTCCCTGAATGATGTTACTCAGAGGAGAGTCCCCAATCCAGACATCTTTTAAGATATTGATCTGCCTTCCATTGCCATGGATCAACCTTAGTATTATCTCTTAGAATCTTAATAGCTTCCATGTAAATAGCTTTAGGGATCCCAGGGATACTAGTAGAGCTGTCAAGAGTGTAGCGATTTCTAGCATAAGATGCCCAAAGGGAAGAGCTTTGATTGATATTCAAAAGGTGCTTAACTGCCAATGAGAGCTGCACATGCCAGAGACTGAGAACTCCGAGGCCTCTTGTAAGGTCTCGAGTCTCAGCGGATCCTTATTGGGTCGAGGTTCGGGTGTGGTTGACGACAATGGATATTGTCGTTGACTTGGGGTTGACGGCCAGGGCTAGCCGTTGACTTGGTATTAGCATCCAGCGATGTGGACATTTGTCGTTGAACTTGATGACAAGCGGTCCGGACGTCGACCCATTGGCGGTTCAAAAAGGCGGCGAGGTATGTGGACGTCTATTTGTAGCTTCTGTAGAAATAGGGCAGCCCGTGAGCAGCAACTTTCCTTTTCTCTTCTCCCCTTTCCCTCCACTTCTACCTTTGTTTAATTCCACCACTTCTGATGGTTGATGGGAACCGTGGAAGAACCCTGGTACGTGTGGCGGTGTTAGATCGGGCGGGAAACGCGAAGATTTGTTGTGATTCGCGCGGAGACTCTGGGGGTTCCAGCGTGATTGGCGGCTGTTTAAGTGTTTTTGAGGCGTTCTGAGGTAGGGACTTAACCCCTTAAACCTTCCTTAACAGATCAGCATGCTTATTTTTGTAGATTAGTATGCTAATCGCATTAAGGGTTGGGTTATGCCATGCGGGATTTTGGGTGTTTTGGGCGATCCAAGTGTTGGATCGTAGAAATCCGGAGTTCTGGTAGTGTTAGAGGATGTGAGGAGGTGTTCCCCTCCATCAATTTGTGTACTGTTAGGCGGTTTTTCCCAGTTGGACTGACCTGGCGCTTTTCTGGGTTCAGGGGGCTGAGGATATTAACATCCACATATGTTGATGTTGACATCTTCAATGTAGATGTTAACGACAAGATCTATTGCCGTTAACCAAGTGTTGGCGGCAATATGAGTGTTGTCTACATCTTGATTGGCGACATTCGATGTTGCCGTTAATATCATGTGTCCCAGCAGGCTTTTGGTCCTGTTTTGTGTCTCGAGTGTTGACGTGTGATGTCCGCCTGTTACACATTTTGCCAGGCTTAGAGTGTGGCTCCACCTATTCATATGCGTAGTTAACTGTGTCAAACGTGACACGAGGTGCTCGTTAATTGTACGGTGCTTCGGACCTTGTGAGTGTTACCGTTCGTACTCGTGTGGAGTTACCGTGCCTCTATTTTTGTTTGTCACCTGGACGTAGAGCGACGCTCTGTCTACAAGACCGGTGTGTGGGGGTCCTCCGCCGGTGAGCCAGGACGTTTAGAGTATCTCTGTCTTGTGCATACTCCTTGTGGTGGTTTCGAGCCGGTCTCCGTGGAGCCCCTTCTCTACCGCTAGGGTCAGGCGTAGGGGAAAAACCGGTCGTGGACCAGACGCGAGAGAGAGCGTCTGTAGTGTGCACACGTAGCTGGGGTTGAGAGACTCTGTGGTGACGGGACGCCGAACCACATACCCTAGCTGAGTCCTACTTACTGTGTGTGTGAGTGTGTGTTACTGAGCCACGTGGTTTATAGTCTTGCAGCATTTACAGTCTTGCAGCGCACTCCTATTAAGATGATGCGTAGTTGTCACTGGTTTTTACTTTGTAATGCGACATGCATTAACTTTCTGTTTTTACTTTCCGCACTTTAGTACTGTTGCTGGTAGGGGTTACTTTTCCCTACTGGGTCTCTTTTCTTGAGACTCACTCCCCACCCTTTCAGGTAGGTCGTCGTCGACTTCCGTTCCAGGCGAGTCTAGCCACTCTGGTGTTGGTGTACCCTTGCTGCTGTGAGTAGTACTTTTGTTGTACTCCTATACTCTGTACTTAGCTTGGACTCTAAGTTGTACATGTTATGTTCCTATTATAGTAAAATTTTACACCTTTGCATGGTGTGTATCTCCTTGTATAGTCTCCTTGGACATCCTTTTCTACCCTTCCAAGCTTGTCTCGTGGGTTAGCGGGTCAGAATTGGGTTACTGGTCACTTACTGGTAATGCGGATTCTGGTCGTTACAGTTTGATATCAGAGCAGTGTCTGATGAGATATATAAGGAAATACCCATCATGTTAACTCAGAGTACAAAGAGTACAGTAGCAGCTAACTAGCCCGAAGGTAGTTAATGTATTAATGTGTGTGTTTTTTTTTTTTGTGTATAGTGCTATGGCACCTAGGCGACGTCCTAGAGAGGGAGTGGCTGAGCAGGCGACTCGTCAAGAGGCTGGAGACGCCCCGCCACCACAACAGACGCAGCCTTTGCCACAGGATGTACACAGTGGCATTGTTCCGCCACCGCCGCCACCTCCTCCTCAGACAGATCAGGGATTAGACTTAACCCAGTTTCTTGAGGGGATGGATCAGTTTGTAGCTCAACACCGTGATGCGCCGGTACCCCAGGGCGGTACTGGGAAGGTGTTGAGGGAGTTCTTACAGTTTCAGCCTCCCCAATTTTTGGGCCAGCCTGATCCAGACATCGCGCGGGAGTGGTTGGATGCAGTGGAGCGGACTTTCCGTTCCATGGAGTGTGTTCCCGAGGAGCGGGTGTTGTTATCTAGTTACCAGTTGCAGGCGCAGGCATTGACTTGGTGGTCTTCTGAGTGGGAGACTACTTTTCAGTCTAGCCCACTTAGACAGATTTTGTGGCAGGAGTTTGTCGTTTCTTTTTAGAGGGCCTTCTGTCCTACTTACGTCCGGACGGAGAGGTTGTACCAGTTTCTGGACTTGCAGCAGAGGGACTCTACTGTAGTACAGTACAGGGCCAGATTTGTAGAGCTAGGGCATTATGCTCCGTAGATTATGGCAGATGAGAGTCTGAGGACTCAGCAGTTTGTGAGGGGCCTGAGGCCAGAGCTCAGGCAGGCGCTGATAGTTGCGCGTGTCACAGACTTGGACGCGGCCTATCAGACAGCGGCAGCATTGGAGGCTGACACTTTACGGACCCGTTCTCGGAGCGCAGAGGTTCAGACACAGGTAGTTCCGACTCAGCAACGGCAGTAGCAGGGTAGTGTGCAGGCGACTCCGAGGGCCACGACTTCCTACGCGTCCACTTCTGCTGGGACGACGGCGAAGTCAGGATCTCGGAGGAAGTTTCGGCGTGACAGGAGCAGGCAGAGCAGAAGCAGCAGTCTGTTGGGAGTGTTCAGCAGCCGGTAGGGCAGCCTTCGCAGCAGGCACATCGTTCTTTTGCTGGTCATTGTTACCGGTGTGACCAGATAGGTCACATGGCGCGAGATTGCCCTTTATTACCTCGTGTGCCGCAGCAGCAGACCCAGTCACAGCCCCGAGTGCACAGCAGCAGCAGGTTCCTGTGCAGCAGCGTTAGCATGCCGGAGGTTCTAGTGGGTCGAGAGGTAGAGGTCGTGTTACTCACTTGAGCCATGCAGACGCGGAGGCAGCTCAGCTAGTGGAAGGTACTGTTACAGTTTTTTGTTATACAGCTAGAGTTTTGTTTGATTCCGGTGCCTCACACTCTTTTGTGTCTGAGGAGTTTTTAGACTCCCTTGGAGAGTTGAGTACGGGAGAGTCTGTTGAGCTAGAAGTGGAGTTTCCGACGGGGGACTTTGTCCTTACGTCCTACTGTCTCGAGGAGGTACCTGTGCAGTTGCATGATCAGTGGTTGTCAGCTCGCTTGTTTGCTTTGCAGTTGCAGGATTATGATGTGATTTTGGGTATGGACTGGTTAGAGCGGTATGGTGCGGTGATGGATTGCCAGAAGAAGAGGGTGCACTTGCGGATACCTGGGGAAGCGGCGTTCTACTACGCCAGGGTATCGTACCGCTTACTTCTCTCGCTTTTTAGTTTCTGCTTTGAGGGCGGGGAGGTTGCTTGCCTCTGGTTGTCAGGGTTTTCTCTAGTTTCTGCAATGACCCTTGACCAGGTTACCTCGGAGTGGGGACATTCCCGTAGTGTGTGAGTTTCCAGATGTTTTTCCGGAAGAGTTACCTGGTCTACCGCCAGAGAGAGAGATTGAGTTTACTGTTGAGTTGGTTCCTGGCACTGTACCATTTGCACAGGCACCGTACCGTATGGCACCAGCAGAGTTGAGGGAGCTGAAGAGGCAGCTTAAGGAGCTGTTGGAGAAGGGCTATATTCGTCCTAGCTTTTCTCCTTGGGGTCACCTGTTTTGTTTGTCTGGAAGAAGGATGGTAGCCTGAGATTGTATTGATTATAGGAAGCTGAACCAAGTGACCATCAAGAATAGGTATCCATTGCCTAGGATTGACGATCTCTTTGATCAGCTTCAGTCTTCTCATGTCTTTTCGAAGATCGACCTGAGGTCAGGCTACTATCAATTGCGGATTAGAGACTCTGACATTGAGAGGACTACTTTTCGGACCAGGTATGGACATTTTGAGTTTTTGGTGATGCCGTTTAGGCTCACCAATGCACCAGCGGCCTTCATGGATCTGATGCACCGAATTTCCACCAGTTCTTGGACCGGTTTGTCGTAGTGTTTGTTGACGACATTCTGGTGTACTCCGCTTCGGAGGAGGAGCACGTCGAGCACCTGAGGATCGTGTTGCAGACCTTGCGAGAGCACCAGTTGTATGCCAAACATAGTAAGTGTGAGTTTTGGCTACAACAGGTTCACTTTTTGGGGCACGTGATCTCTGGTGAGGGAGTTTCTGTAGATCCAGCGAAGGTCGAGGCAGTTTTGCAGTGGGAGAATCCCAGGACTGTGTCTGAGATTCGGAGCTTTTTGGGCTTGGCAGGTTACTACCGCAGGTTTGTTCAGGACTTTTCTCAGGTTGCTGCACCCTTGACTCGGATGAAGAGAAAGGGGGGGAGTGAGTCTCAGGTTTTGTGGTCGGAGCAGTGTGAGCAGAGCTTCATAGAGTTGAAGCGACTGCTTACATCAGCGCCAGTCCCTGTGTTACCTTCAGGTGAGGAGGTTTTGAGGTTTGCACAGACGCTTCAGGTGTTGGTCTGGGTGCGGTTTGATGCAGCAAGCCGGGTGGTGGCTTATGCGTCTCGCCAGCTTAAGCCCCCGAGGAGAGTTATCCGACTCATGACCTAGAGCTTGCAGCTGTGGTGTTTACTTTGAGGATTTGGCGTCTTTACCTGTACGGAGTGAGTTTTGTAGTCTGTACCGACCACCAGAGCTTGAGGTATGTGTTTTCTCAGAGGGATCTGAATATGAGACAGCGTCGATGGATGGAATATCTGAAGGACTATGATTTTAGCATTGAGTATAAGCCTGGGAAAGTGAATGTAGTTGCAGATGCTTTGAGTAGGAAAGCACAGATGAGTCATCTGATGCTAAGGGAGTGGCAGTTGTGGCAGTCTGCAGCAGAGGCATCCTTCAGAGTTTCGTCTAGACGTCGGCTATGTGTGTTTAGCAGTTTGTTGGCGGCTCCCGCCGTTGTGAGACAGGTTGTTGAGGCTCAGCGAGCAGATCCTGAGTTACACAGAGTATTGCTTCTTCCAGAGGTTGAGCTTCGGGAGGACGGGACTGTTAGGTTCCGAGATAGACTCTATATTCTTGTTGAGGAGTCTGTCGGGAGAATTATGTTGCAGGAGGCACATGGTTCCAGGTACTCGATTCATCCAAGGTCGACCAAAATGTATCACATGTTGAATCATCAGTTTTGGTGGCCTGGGATGAAGAGAGACATAGCGGCTTTTGTTGTTAGGTTGTTGGTCTGCCAGCAGGTGAAGGCCGAACATCAGCGTCCAAGAGGACTTGTGCAGCCGTTAGAGATTTCGGTGTGGAAGTGGGACCATGTGACGACTGACTTTGTTTGTGGTTTGCCGAGGACAGCTGAGGTTTTGACAGCATTTGGGTTCTTGTGGACAGATTGACGAAACTGCTAGATTCTTGCCTGTCAGGACTAGTTGGGGTGTGATAGGTTGGCCACGTTGTACGTAGAGCGGATTGTTCCTTTGCACGGAGTGCCGATCTCTATTGTGTCTGATAGAGCCCTCGCTTCACTTTGGGTTCTGGCGCAGTTTCCAAAGGGCTTTGGGGACAGAGTTGGCTTTTTGTTCCGCCTACCACCCTCAGTCAGATGGTCAATCAGAGCGGACTATCCAGACTTTAGAGGACATGCTTAGAGCTTGTTGTCTGGAGTGGCAGGGATCATGGACAGCTCACTTTCCATTGGTCGAGTTCGCATATAATAACAACTATCACTCCAGTATCAGTATGGAACCATATGAGGCCTTGTACGGATGACCGTGTCGCACTCCTCTAGACTGGTTCGAGTTTGGCGAATGGATTGTCACGGGACCAGAGTTAGTACAGCATGCAGTTGAGGTAGTTCAGCTTGTGAGGCAGAGGCTTCAGTCAGCTCAGAGTCGGCAGAAGAGTTATGCAGATCATCGCAGACACCACTCACTCGAATTCAGGTAGAGGACCAGGTGTTTGTCTGTGTGTCCCCTATGAATGGAGTGGTGAGGTTCGGTAAGCGTGGAAAGTTGAGTCCCGCTTTATTGGACCCTTCACCATTACTGAGTGTCGGAGTCTAGCGTATAGACTTCAGCTTCCGTCAGAGTTGGCAGCAGTCCACGATGTGTTCCACGTGTCGATGCTTCGGAAGTACCTTTCTGACGAATCTCACATTCTCCCGGACACAGAGCGGTCTGAGGTGACTCCAGTGTTGACAGTACCAGAGTTTCCGTTGCACATTGAAGATCGCCGAGTTCAGAGGTTGAGGAACAAGGCAATCCCTTTGGTTCATGTTGTATGGCAATGGCACTCAGTGGGTGAGTCGACATGGGAGCGAGGAGACAAATGCACGAGCAGTTTCTGTACCTCTTTGGTGAGCTTCTTTCTTTATGTTGTTTGAATTTCGGGAAAATTCCTTAAGGGGGGGGCTGTAAGGTCTCGGGTCTCAGCAGATCCTTATTGGGTCTTGTAGAGGTTCGAAACGTGACACGAGGTGCTCGTTAATTGTACGGTGCTTCGGACCTTGTGAGTGTTACCATCCGAACTCGTGTGGAGTTATCGTGCCTCTATTTTTGTTTGTCACCTGGACGTAGAGCGAGGCTCTGTCTAGATGATCGGTGTGTGGGGGTCCTCCGCCAGTGAGCCAAGACATTGAGAGCATCTCTGTCCTGTCTGTACTCCTTGTGGTGGTTTCGAGCCGGTCTCCGTGGAGCCCCTTCTCTACCGCTAGGGTCAGACGTAGGGGAAAAACTGGTCGTGGACCAGAAGCGAGAGAGAGCGTCTGTAGTGTGCACACGTAGCTGGGGTTGAGGGACTCTGTGGTGACGGGACGCCGAACCACATACCCTAGCTGAGTCCTACTTACTGTGTGTGTGAGTGTGTGTTACCGAGCCGCGTGGTTTACAGTCTTGCAGTGCACTCCTATTAAGATGATGCGTAGTTGTCACTGGTTTTTACTTTGTAGTGCGACATGCATTTACTTTCTGTTTTTACTTTTCGCACTTTAGTACTGTTGCTGGTAGGGGTTACTTTTCCCTACTGGGTCTCTTTTCTTGAGACTCACTCCCCACCCTTACAGGTAGGTCGTCGTCGACTTCCGTTCCAGGCGAGTCTAGCAACTCTGGTGTTGGTGCACCCTAGCTGCTGTGAGTAGTACTTTTGTTGTACTCCTGTACTCTGTACTTAGCTTGGACTGTGAGTTGTACATGTTATGTTCCATATATAGTAAAATTTTACAGCTTTGCATGGTGTGTATCTCCTTGTATAGTCTCCTTGGACATCCTTTTCTACCCTTTCGAGCTTGTCTCGTGGGTTAGCGAATCAGAATTCGGGTTACTGGTCACTTACTGGTAATGCAGATTCTGGGTTGTTACACCTCCTTCCGAAACTGGCCATTGTATAGAAGCCCAAGCAACCGAGTGGCGACGGTGAGCACCCTAAGAGCCATCCCAGAAAAAGTTAGTAGAAGCTCTTTCATTATAGGAAATAATAGATTTAGGTATGTAAGAGGCAGCAGCCAGATAACTGGAAGGGAGGAGATGACCGAGTTAATCAACGTGATTTTACTAGCTTGAGACAATAATTTGGACTTGCAAGTGTGGAACTTGCTATTCACTTTATCAATGAGCGAAGTATAGTCCATCACCCTCAGCCTACCTGGCTTTAGAGGCACTCCAAGATAAGTAAGCGACCCAGTTTTCTTAGTGTATCCCGTCACCTGTTTGATCTTTTGAGCAGCTTGAGCAGAGGCCTTGGCATGTATCATGAAACAGCTCTTGTTTGAATTTATGAACTGGCCAGAGGATGAGGCATATTTGTTTAAAAAATCAACCAGTCTTCTTACATTCCTGATACTCCCATTCACAAAGACCAATGTGTCATCAGCATAAAGGAGGTGGGATGGGGGCGGGCAGCCCCTGGGGCCAGAATATGGTAGAAGGTACCCAGACTCCACCATATTCTGAATACCTCTACTTAAGGATTCTTCCATAATGATGAACAGAGCAGGGGCGATGGGGTCCCCTTGGCGCAATCCCCTGGAAGATTTGAAATAGCCAGCCGACGATCCTTATAAAAGGACAGCGAACCAACAGTTGGAAATCATCATGCCAATGTAGGACATAAATCCGGAGGAGAAGCCAAAACTCTTGAGGACTGAAAAGAGAAAACTCCACTCAACACTGTCATAAGCTTTTTTAATATCAAGTTTGAAAACAACATTGTTTCCTCTGATCTTTCGGCCAATATCTCGGACCAACTGACGAGCCATGGAAACATTATTCAGGATGAAACGGCCTTTCACAAAGGCGCCTTGCTCTTGGGAGATTATCAAAGGGAGGATTGGGGCTAATCTGTCACATAAGATTCTAGATACAATTTTGTAGGAGAAGTTACATAGACTGACTGGCTTGTAATCATTAAAAGAAATCGGACAATCAACCTTAGGGATCAAAGCGATATGAGTGGAAGTAACACTTCTCGTGAACGGGAAACCGCTGAAGAAACCTTGAACAGCCTTAAAGACATCATCTCCCACAATGTCCCAGCATGAACTATAGAAGGAGCCAGTGAAACCATCCGGTCTAGGAGCACTGTTGAAGCGCGTGGCATTGTTGACTGTGCACCTTCGTTGTCCAGAGTTCATTGCACACGTCAATGCTCACCTTCTCTAAACTGTCTCACAAACATAAAATCATGAAGATGAACTAACAAACTGGTGAGAGCAGTCATATCCACAGGGAGACTGAATAGAGTTTTACTTAAACTACTTCGACTTTAAACGATTCTAACATATACTTTTCACCAAAATAACACTACATGAAATTTATTCTGTAAATTTGCATCGATCAAATTCCTCTTAACTTGTTAGGTCAAACTTAATGAAAGATCAAATAGAATGAAAACACCGAATTGGTATCACTGTACCCTCACAGCTCGAGGATCAAAACAAGTAGACAGAACAACAATTAACTAACATTGCACACATATGTAACTCTAATTCTGCATAATCTGAACCTTAAAGGAATGAAAGATGACAACAAAAAATTTAAACGAAAATTTTCAAACCAATGTACCCCTACAGCTCAGGGATGAACATTCATAACTCTCCACAAACACCGAATCAGTATCTTCACAGCTCGAGATTGAAAAGAAGATAAGAACCAATAAGAACCGAAGTGTACTGTTATGAAATCTAATTTTCATACTATGAAGAACAGGAAGGAGAACAAATTACTGACTCGAAACAAACTAAAACAGCTCAGAAATCAGCACAGCAACATGGACATCATCTAGAGTGCAAAGATGTCTGGATGCCCTCTGAAAGCCGTCACCCTCCCAGACGCCGGACAACCTCAGAACAACCCAGGAAATGGTATTTTCTTGGCTGCCCTGTGTTGTCTCTGCTATGCACACCTCTAATCTCTCAACAAGCAAATGCAGAAGAACAGATGAAAATGGACAAATCAACACAGGCAGAAAAATGGAAATCGAATTGCTCCTGGATCTCTCTCCCAGCTCTCACAACTCTCATAGCTCTCCTACAGTCGCACCCGAAGAAATGAAAAAACTCAAAAACACCCTAAAAGTCCGAACTAAATCATAGAAGAGAGAACTCAAGAGAAATGAAATAGATCAAACTCTGGAACACAACATAAATTGAAAATGCCACTAGATCGAATTCTCCAACACAGTAGAAATGAAATCAGAATCAATAGAATAAATTCCACTGGATCAATCACAGCACAAACCCTCGATTTCTTCCACTCAGCAGCTCTCCTCCAATCAAACCATAAGATACAGAAGAAAGACAAGAGTTGCTCTGAATCGATCTCCAATAGCTCACCCCCTCCAATCTGATCTCTCTAACCGCATAGAAGAAGAAAAATTCACAAGAACTGAAATAATGTCATAAGATTGACTTCTGGAAACAAAACGGACAAATTCACCCTCAGAAAATTGCACAGAACATTGAACTAAGTAAATTGCACAGAAGAAGGGAGAACAGAAACTAGAAATTAAATCCCAAATATCGAACTGTCCAAGCTCGTCTCCTTCCAGTAGAAACAATCAAAATAAAGTTGAACCAGCCTCCCTACCCGCATTGAACAAGAAAAGAACAAAATAAATTCCTAAAAATTCTAAACCCAAGCCTCAGCAGCAAGAACAATAGAAGAGAAATTTCTAACTCTCAGAATCTCCCAACCCTCAAACTCTTACAGATCTGAAAAAAAATACAGAAAAAAAAGGCTAGAGAAAACCCCCACCCAACTCTGAACTATGGAAGAAACAAAGAACTAAGAAAATTTCTAAAAGTCGAACCCCCTGTGAAGAGGACGTTGGGGTCCATTTATAGGCCTCAGGGCTCTGCATCACACCAGGATCGCCATCTGTAGCAGCACCAGGATCGCCAGCTCACACTTCTGGCCACCTCAGCAGGTTCGCTTCGCGCCTCCACCGCCATGCCTCAGCCGCCAGGTTGCCATCTGCCTGAGCTCCACAGCAGCGCACAAGCTTCCCGCCTCCAGCTCACCTAATCGCCAGCCGCCACACACAACTTCTGTCGGACACCTGCACAACTAGCCTGGCCGCCTCCACACCGCCTAGCCGCGCACGGGCCCAAATATGCACAAGCTCCATCACAGCAGAGCTCCTCCTCAGCTCTGGACACCATCAGCAGCTCCATCGCCATCGCAGCTCGCCTGACCCAGCAGTCATGCCTCCCTTGCTTGCCTGCATCGCCAGAGCTTCTCTGCCTAACAGCTGCCAAGCACCATGACTGGCCGCTTCAAGAAGCTTCTCCCCTTCGGTGGATGGGCAACCCCATAAAAAAATGGAAATAGGTAAGTGGGAGAAAAATGATATCGGCAAATTAAAAAAATGGTGAGATAGGAATGGGGGTTGTGGCATGATATGATTGGGTGGAGTAATGTGACATGGTTTAAAAATATGTTTTATTTACAACTATATGTACAAGAATTATAAAGATATTTATGAAAATATAAAAGTAATAATAAGACTAGATTATTTATGTACAATGTATTGCAATAAAATGAGAACATGTTATTTAGTCAAACTATTCAAGAAATGTTTGATTTTTATTAATGAAATATAGTTATGTGTTGTACCCGAAAATTTAACTAATATGCTAAAAATTATACATGAATAAATGCAAATTTAAAATCCAAATGTACGTTATTTACAAACACTGAAGTCTAAATTAACTAAATGTGTGAAATTTAACGCAAACAATTATGTAGTTATCACTCCCCACTACTTGAACATTGTTAGTCCCTTAGCAATGAAATTACTCCAATGTAGGACTAGAAATGCATGTCTGATGCTAAACAGTCATCAGTAAAGATTAATGTAGATATATGTCTTTCCTAATTGTAAGGGCTTATGGCAAGAATTAGTGCATAAATGGTAGCTCACTTAAGAGTTCACATCTGCCCCCTGGAGCTTCTCTGCCTCAGCTAGTATTTAGATTCGATTATTCGAGGGAGAAAAAAGAATTGTGGATAATATCATTGCTCAGTCAGATTGGGTAGTTTCTCTCAGTTCCATTCTGCCCATTTTCCTTGAGGATTATTTCTTTGAGTTGAGGACTTTGCCTCTTTATTTGCACTTTGTGCACTCAAATTGTTTTCTTTTTCATCCATAATGCTGCACAACCCATCACTTTTCAAGAGTAGCGAGTCCAACTTTACTCAGATCCGGGGCAATTTTCATGGTTAATTTTTTTCTTTTGCTTTTGCTTTTTGCTTTTTTTGCTTTTTCTTTTCTTTTCCTCTTTACGGAAGGATGAACAGTCAGGTTCCTTAATCACCATGCCTTCACTTACTTCGCATTCACTTAAGGGGAGGGAGAAAACCAATTACCTCTCTCCTACTAGCCTTAGCAAAATGCTTCATCAGGTTCAGCTAGTCTAAGTGGCTGTGTGTGTGTGTATGAAACTTCCTGCCATAAATCTTACATAAGGTGACAGGTAATACATGTAATCCTTTATTATAGGCTATCTAACATGGATGTCTGCAAAGGGATGTGACAACCGCAAAATTTTAATGGTTAAAGATCAGAAACATAGTAGGGGTTGCGTAATGTCACGCATTTTTTTTCAAAGATGAAACATTGTGAAAAATTTTATTTGCATATGTGTAAGCTCAAGAAAGGAATGAAGCAATGGTTGGGATGAGGACTTAATGCATACTTATTCTACCTCTCCCCCCTACTTATTTACAGGAAAAAAAAGTAAGACAGAGAATTACATGATGAAGGAAATCTGTACACTTGGGTTGCCTCCCAAGAGCTCTAAGTTTATCGTCTTCAGCCGGACGCAATTAGGCTCCAATTGGCTCGGCTAACTTGGTAGAGTCAATTTTTAAGGAAGATGGGCTTTCAAAGAAATGCTTTAATCTCTGCCAATTAACAGTGAATGATTGTCCATTTTTAGGATCAAGAATAGTGATAGCACCATTGTCACAAGCTTTGATGACTGTATAAGGACCATCCCATCGGGACTTCAATTTTCTCGAAAACAACGAAGCCTTGAATTAAATAGCCAGACTTTATCATGCACTTGAAAAGTTTTTCTATGAATGTGTTTATCATGGAATGCTTTGGCCTTGGCTTTATAAATCTTGGAACTTTCGTAGGCCTCATTTCTGAGCTCTTCTAGCTCATTCAGCTGAGGGTCCTTTGTTGACCAGCTTGGGCTAATTAATATTTACCTGTTTAATAGCCAATAGGCTCTATGCTCAAGTTCTACCCGCAGATGACAAGATTTTCCAAGAACAAGCCGATAAGGGACATTCCAATGGGAGTTTTGAAAGCATTCGGTAGGCCCACAAGCATCATCTAACCTTTCTGACCAGTCTTTCCTATCAGGCCTAACCGACTTTTGAAGAATGTTTTTAATCTCCCTATTTGATACTTCCACTTGGCCACTGGTTTGCGGATGGTAAGGTGTTGCCAGCTTATGGGTGATCCCATACTTTCTTAGGAGGGTTCTAAACTGAGTGTTAATGAAATGAGGTCCTCCATCACTAATGATTGCTTTGGGCCACCCAATCTAGAAAAGATGTTTTTTTGAAAAATTTTGATGACCACCTTATGATCATTGGTCTTTGTGGCAACAACAACTAGAATGTACGTGTATCCAAAAGATGGTGGAAAAGGTCCCATAAAGTTTATCCCCCATACATCAAAATTTTCTACAACACAATGGGGTTAAGAGGCATCATATTCGTCTTAGAAATTTTCCCATTGTTTGACATCTAGGACAGGCCTTACAAAATTGGTGGGCATCCTTAAACATGTGGGCCAGTAGAAACCAGATTCTAAGACCTTAGCAGGTCTTCTTCCCTGAAAAATGCCCTCCAGAAGCAAGAGAATGACAAAATTTAGGACACTTTGATGCTCACTCTCAGGGACACATCTTCTTATCACTTGATCTGGTCCTACGAAAATAGCTCCGGGTCCTCCCCAATAAGTACTTATCCCTAGCAAAGAATCTCTTTCTTTCATTTTTGGTACAATCTCCAAGTACTCGTCCAATGACTTCGTAATTCACAATGTGTGCGTACCATGAGATGAAATATTGGAGACAGCTAAAATGTGCTCATCTGGGAAAGCATCTCTAATCATAGAGTCCGGGAAACTATTCTGGACAAATGGTCAGCTACCATATTCTTGGACCCTTTCTTATCATGAATTTCCAGATCAAACTCCTGTAGTAAGAGGATCCATCTTATCAATTTAAGCTTAGAATCCTTTTTGGCAAGGAAATGCCTTAAGGCAGCATGGTCAGTGAAAACAATGATTTTAGCTCCTAAAAGATAGGATCTGAACTTCTCTAAGGCAAAGACAACGGCTAGGAACTCTTTCTCAGTGGTTGTGTATCGAATCGAGTGTCATTCAATGTTCTGCTAGCATAATAATCACTACAGATCCTTTATCAGTTTTCTGACCTAAAATGACACCTATGGCAAAATCTGAAGCATCACACATTTTCTCAAATGGTAATGACCAGTCTGGAGATTATAAAATTGGAGCTCTGTCAAAATGTCTTTTAAGTCCTCAATGATTTATGAAGCTTCGTCAAAAATGAAAGGAGGTCTTTCAACAAAGAAGTCAATGGCCTTGCAATTTTGGAAAAGTCCTTGATGAACCTCCTATAGTCTATCATGACCAAGGAATGATCTATTTGTTTGACAGAGTTGGGAGGGCCAATTGGAAATGAGATTTACCTTGGCTTTATCTTCTCTATCCCTCTCTCTGAGACAATATGTCCTAAGACATCCCCCTTAACCATGAAGTGGCTCTTTTCCCAACTTGAAGACAAGATTGACATTATGCATCTTTTGAGCACTTCAGTCAAATGGTTGAGGCACGATCAAGTCATTTCCAAACACAGAGAAATCATCCATAAAGACTTCTAAGTATCCCCAACCATGTCTGAGAAAATAGATAGCATGCAAGTTGAAAAGTTACAGGGCATTGCACAGCCGAAGGGCATGCGTCTAAAGGCAAAGTTCCAAATGGACATGTGAAGGTGGTCTTTTCTTGGTCCTCAGGGTGAATAGCCACTTGGTTATACCCTGAATATCCATCAAGGAAGCAAAAGAATTTTTGGCCTGCTAGTTTCTCTAAGATTTGGTCAATGAAAGGCTAGGGGAAGTGGTCTTTCTTGGTCATCGCATTCAATTTGTGATAGTCAATGCACACTCTCCATCCTGTAGCCAGCCTAGTGGGAATGAGCTCACCCTTTTCAGTTTGAATTACAGTTAGTCCTGACTTTTTCGGCACAACTTGAGTTGGACTAACCCACTGGCTATCAAAGATGGGATAAATGAATCCAGCATCTAACCATTGACAATCTCCTTTTTAACAACTTCTTTCATGTTGGGATTAAGCCTTCTTTGCATTTCTATTGAGCTTTTGGCATTCTCTTCTAAGTATATGTGATGTTGCACACTGAAGGACTTATCCCTCTCAAATCATCAATTGTCCAACCTATAGCTTTCTTATGACTCTTCAAAACTTCAATCAATTTCTTCTCCTGCCCTTCTCAAGATCACTAGCAACTATGACGGGCCAAGTCTCATTCTCTCCAAGAAAGATGTACTTCAAACTAGCAGGGTTGGTTTTAGCTCAACCTTAGGAGGACACTCAGATGGAATTGCTAGATCACTATCCTGAAATAAGGAATTAAATTGTCCTTCCTCTCCCTCAAACCCTAGAGCACAGGGTTGGTCTATCGTTTCTTCCACGCAAGATTCTTCCAAGGTGTCTACCACTAGACAACTTTCTCCTTGGTCATGGTGCCTAGATGCCCTAAAAATGTTTATACTAACCCACCTATCCCCAAATGATATATCCATCATCCCAGTAGCACAATCATTATTGGCTCTAGCTTTGGCCAAAAAAGGTCTACCAAGGATAATGGTGGACTGAGTTAAATCTTGGGGAGTGTTCATGTCCAGAATGATGAATTGGTAGGGAAGTAACAATCATTGATTTTTTAATCACATCCTCACTAAGCCCTTAGGAGTGGTGACAGAACGATCGCTAGTTGAAGGACAACAAAAGTTGGTTCAACTCTCCTAGCTTGAATTTCTCAAAATGGCAGAAGGTAGGAGTTCACTCACCGATATTTAGGCAGCGGAATAAATACCGGGGACGTGAACGATACAAACAAACGTACACAGTTGAATAGCGCAGAGTCACAATTGAATAAATAACACTTTTCAAATCATATAACATCCTCAAAGTTACTCGTTATTTCATTTCATTCAACTAGATACAACCTTACAAGAAAGAATTAACCAAAAGGGTCCATTATTCAAATAACTTCCAGAAAAGTTTCACTATTACATAGACTACTCATTTCTATTTCTAAACTGTCATCTATTCTAGGACGGTGCTCGTCACTCTTGTCTAGTCCCATCCGACTCCACCGGTTCGTCTCACTATCTAAAAAGGGCAGGATGATAGGGGTGAGCCAACTAGCTCAGTAGATTTACATCTCAATAACGTGCGGGCACTAGTATACATGATTAACATTTTAAGTAGGTAGATATGCATATGAATATGATGACAATGTATGCAATACTAACATATTGAATAGCATAATAGAACGATATCGTATCAGATCAAAATTGTCGAATTGCAATCCCTGAACAGGTATTTCAAGAATAGAATCATGTCAGAAGAGATTGGCCATATTCAAGCAGTGTTCATGTGTCACAAGAACAAACGTATCATATCATGTCAAGTCAAACTTATCAAGTCAAACAGAGGCACATATTCCAATCTCGCATGTTAGGTGTACTATGCCAAGCACCAAGAGTCCATACTCCCTCGATTAACAAGTACGTTGGGGCACTCCTCCCCAGGACCGACAGGGCCCTATTGCACAGACATTGTATCAAGTTTTTGACCGGAGTCCCACGATGTCCGAACAAACATTTCATATTATGGCCACAGAGTTTCAATGACAAGCTCATAGTAAAAAGAAACATGATCACTCATAGAGTCCAGGAATGACAAACAGCTCAAAAGAACAAGGCAAGATAACGACGCATCTTATGTTTCATAGTTCATTAATGTCTTGACATGAGGGTGTTTCTAAAGAAAGATCATATGTAGAACATGTGCTTTCCTAACATGTATGCATATGACAATACAATTAAACACCGGAAACATGTAACCATGAAACTCATATGCAAATCATAACTTTAACACCACTACATGTCCATACTAATCATGTATTCATCCTCACATTCATATCATATTCTTATCTTATCAATTGACAATAAGCAAGATCACAAGATAATCCAATGATCATAAGAACAATCAAAATTACACATTAGAATCATATTTACATCATTATTACTATTTCCTTTAATGGTTTGATTTATTTTAAGTCCATGCATACTATATATCATCATGTACATGCTTGTAGACATCATGAGATGATTAGACCCAAATTATACAAAAAATCGTGTATGGGTAGTGTCGACACTAGATCAAGTGGCGTCGACACCATGCTCTAAACACAAGACAAAATCATGCAAAACTGGTCAGGTAGTGTCGACACCAGTCAGGTAGTGTCGACACAGTGCATCAAATATAAGCAAAAAGGTCAAGTAGTGTCGACACGAGTCCAGGTAGTGTCGACACTAGAGACAGCTCCCAGAACACCTTCTGGTCATTGGGACAGTGTGTCGACACTAGCACAGGTGGTGTCGACACTAGATCGCTTCCCAGAACTTTCTGGGTCAACTGGACAGTGTGTCACACTAGATGGGTATGTCCGACACTAGAGGGCTTCCCAGAACACTTTCTGGGCTGTTTTGGGACAGTATGTCGACACTACCAGGCAGTGTCGACACTAGTGGCCCTTCCAGAACAAACACATGGTCAGATGTACCCGAAAACATGTCTCATGCAGCAATTCACTTCTAACTCTTATAACTCTCTAACGAATGACATTTGACAAAACATTCAACACGAAGATGAGAGGACGACTAGTAGAAGAACTTTAATGTTAAGGGTTGGATCTAATTCGGTCTCGAATCCCGAAAAACATATAAAGAACAAAAATCAATAGTAGCCCGAAATCGCAGTATCATGCAGAGACTCTCTTATCATGCTCCTAAGTCTCTAACGAAGGATTTTTGACACAAACGTCCAACATAGAAGATGATCGTGACTTCAATTGGAAGAACTTTCATGAATAAATTTAGTCAAATTCGGTCTTAAATCGTGTGCACAATATGATGAACGAGAAAAGCCCTAACTGTGCAAGACTTCGGGAAAATCACCAATACACGATGAATACTCCATGAAAATTGGGGCAAATCAAGTGCAAATGATCCTAGACTCAAGAACTACATGTTGGCATTGGTTTTCTTTAATCTTGGCCTGAGAACACCTACCTTTACGAAGATATAAAACCCGTTGATGCTCTAGACGCAACAGAGGATGCAGGGGATGAAGCTCCGGATTCTCAGCCTTTCTCCTGCTCCTCAGAAGTTCTTGCTTACCTCCAAATGACCCCAATTCGTTGTTAAGCCTTCCCCAAGAGTTTGAGGATGTGTTCTTATAGTTTTAGGATGTAGTTAAGAGTCCTAGCGAGACTAGGAAAGGGGCTACGAGCTCTGTTTCCTAGTTTCCAGGAAATCTGGGATTCCCTTACCCAAAAGAGGTAGCAGAGGTTTAGGAAACCACCTCTTAGAGTTGGGTTCGGTTTTGCCTTACCTTACATGACTAATCACCATATTTTAACCCTAAATTGCCCTTTCTAATTATGGCATAATTACCTACACGAATTTCTGGTAATTCCCTGTCCAGTTCATTCATATCCTTGGGCCAAATTGTTTCTATAGGCCCATTCTTGTTATGGATCATAATTACATGGTGTTGGAAGTCTCCAATACGATTATTATTTTTATCCCTCTATATTTCTGAAATTTAAATTACTAAATTTCCAGGGTGTTACATCCTCCCCCACTAAAGAAATTTGGTCCCAAATTTACGCGTAATGGTGTAGTTCTTACCTGAGAATAGCTCCGAGTGATTTTTCTTCATTCTCTCCTCTGTTTCCTAGGTAGCATTAGTAACTCCGTCTCCACTCCATTGAACCTTCACCATAGGTATGGTACGATTCCTGAGTCCCTGAATCTTCCGATCTAGCAGTTTGATCGGCTTCTCTTCATAAGTCAGGTCCTCCCGAATCTCCAAGTCCTCGTGGTCAATTACATGGTCGGCATTGAATAAGTACTTCTCCGCAGCATGGATATGTGGAACACATTATGCACGTTTGCCAGTTGCGGGGGTAGTGCAAGTCTATACGCCACCTGACCAATTCTTTCCAGAATTTCAAATGGCCCTATGAATCTGGGACTTAGTTTTCCTTTCATCCCAAATCTTTGTATTCCCCTTGAAGGTGAGACCTTCAAGAACACATGTTCGCCAACCTGAATTCCAGTTCTCTCTTCTCTTGTCTGCATAACTCTTCTGCCTGGATTGTGCTATCTTCAGACGTTCCCTGACAATCTGAACCTTCCGACAGTGGCCTCAACTAAGTCGGGTCCAACCCATTGGTTCTCCCCACCTCTTCCCAACAAAGGGTGATCTGCAACTCCTGCCATATAAGGCTTCAAATGGAGCCATCTTGATACTTGCCTGGTAGCTGTTGTTATATGCAAACTCCATTAGGTACAACTGATCATCCCATCGTCCTTTGAAATCCAGCACCAGCGCACGAAGCATATCCTCCACAATTTGATTGGTCCTTTCAGTTTGTCCATCAGTCTGAGGGTGGAAGGCAGTACTAAAATTTAATTTAGTACCCATTGCTTCTTGTAAACCCTTCCAAAAGTGTGAAGTAAATGTAGGGTCCCGATCTGATATTATGCTAGATGGAACCCCATGCAGTCTAACTACTTCCTTAACATATAGAGCGGCCAACACCTCCACTGACCATGTACTCTTGATCGGAAAGAAGTGAGCCGACTTAGTCAATCGATCAACTATTACCCAATTGCATCCATACCACCTCTAGTCTTGGGCAATCCCATGATAAAGTCCATACCGATACTATCCCACTTCCACTCTGGGATTTCTAGTGGTAGCAGCCTCCAGCCGTACGAAATGTTCGACTTTGACTTTCATGCATGTCAAACAGTATGCCACATGATCGCCACATCCCTCTTCATGTTTGGCCACCAGTACGACCTTTTTAAATCTTGGTACATCTTTGTTGATCCTGGATGAATCGTATATTTGGACTGGTGAGCTTCATTCAGTAGCCTCTTCTTGAGTTCTCCGTGATCAGGGACACATGTCCTACCTCGGAACAGTAATCTACCTTCCGCAGATAGAGTGAAGTCAGGCCTTTGCTCTAGCTTCTCCTGATCTCAACTAAAAATGGATCCTCTCCCTGTTTCTCCTGGATTTCGGTCAGCAGACCCGATTGTATCTGGAGATTGGAAATCATACTTGTTTCTCCTTCATTTCCATGTCTAAATTCAGACTTGCAAATTGCTCCAGTAACTTCCATTCGCCCAGCATCATACTAGCTAGCACAGTTCCTGGTTGTCTACTTAGAGCGTCTGCCACTACATTGGCTTTCCCAGGGTGATATTGGATGGAAAAGTCAAAGTCCTTAAGGTACTCTAACCACCTTCTTTGTCTCATGTTCAGCTCCTTCTGTGAGAACAAGTATTTCAAACTTATGGTCAGAAAAGACCTTAAATTGCTCACCATAGATATAATGCCTCCAATTTCAAGGCGAATACTATAGCTGCCAACTCCAGGTCATGACCGGATAGTTCACTTCGTGGATCTTCAACTGTCTGGAAGCATAAGCTATTACCTTCGCTTGCTGCATTAGGACACATCCCAGTCCAGTACCAGAAGCATCTGAATAAATTTCAAATCCCCCTCTTCAGTGGGTAAGGCGAGGACAGGAGCAGTAGTCAGACACTTCTTCAGTTGTTGAAACTTTCCTCACATTCATTGGTCCACACGAATGGATTTTCCTTCCGGGTCAGTTGGTCAATGGCACTGCAATCTTTGAGAAATCCTTTATAAATCTTCGATAATACCCAGCTAATCCCAGAAAACTCCCGATCTCTGTGACGCTTGTCGGTCTTTCCCATTTCAACACAGCCTCAACCTTTGATGGATCAACATCGATACCATCTTTGGTTACCACATCTAGAAAGGATACCTCCTCAAGCCAAAATTCACATTTACTTAACTTGCATATAGTTTGTTCTCCCAAAATCTGCAATGCAATCCTCAAATGCTCCTCATGCTCTTCCTTTGTTGGAATAAATCATATATCATCGATGAATACCACCACAAACTTATCAAGATATGGGCGATAAATGCTATTCATCAACTGCATGAAAACTGCAGGGGCATTTGTTAGTCCAAAAGGCATAACAATAAATTCATAATGCCCATACCTGCTTCGGAAGGCAGTTTTGTGAATGTCTTCTCCTTTGATCCTCAATTGATGATAACCAGATCGGAGATCTATTTTAGAGAAGTATCTAGCTCCAGATAATTGATCAAACAACTCATCAATTCTCGGCAGAGGGTATTTGTTCTTGATGGTTAACTGATTAAGTTGTCTGTAATCTATGCATAGCCTCATTGACCCATCTTTCTTCTTGACGAAGAGGACCGGTGCACCCCATGGCGATGTGCTTGGTCGGATGAAACCATTCTCCAACAGTTCCATCGGTTGCTCTTTTAATTCTTTCAGTTCTACGGGGGACATTCTATATGGTGCCCTAGATACCGGTGCTGCACCAGGGACCAATTCGATGGTAAAATCGACCTCTCGCTCCGGAGGAATTCTGGGCAAGTCTTCGGGGGAAACATCAGCGTATTCGCTGATGACATGGATGTCCTCTACTTTGACTTCTTCTTTGCAATGACTACAGCAGCAAGAAAGGCCATACAACCTTTCCTCATCATCCTTTTGGCTTGCAGTGCAGAGATAAGTGACAATCTCCTGCGGTTTCTATCCCCGTGAACACTAGTTTTGGGTGCTGGCTAAAAGTTACCCGACTTCTCCTGCAATTTATACTAGCCCCATATTCAGACATCCAGTCTGCTCCCAGTATCACATCATACCCTGCCATATCCATACATATTAATTTGCTGGTAGGTTTTGTGTTTCAATCAACACCTCACTCGATGGTATATGGTTTGTAAGATTGGTACCGGACCAATCGGGGTTGACACAACTATTCCGGATCTCATGGGACTGGTTTCACAGGTAGGGTATCAACAAATGTTTGAGAAATGAAGGAGTGCGTAGCTCCCGTATCAAAGAGAACATAAGCAGGTCGGGAAAGAATAGTAAGTGTACCTTCCACGATACCTCCTTCTTCAGCAGTTTCTGGTTCCTGGACAGCTTGCAGTCGGCCTTGCCTCTTCGGTCCATTTTGACGTTTGTCATGAGGGGCTTGTTCTTTAACATTGGGCAGTCCGAGATCCTATGGTCACGACTCCCACAGCGTAGGCATCTCCCTTGCGCTCCTAGCATTCTTCAGTCCGATGACCAGCTGTACAATGTTACACCTTTCTCCCGTTGTCACCATTACTTGCTTACCTAACTCCTTCGGCTTTTATCCGCTGGTTCATTTACCCCGCCACTGGGCCTTTTCTTCCCAATAGTCGGCTGATACCTCCCAGCAGAAGACACTTGTTCTCGTTTCACAGATTTTCCCTTAATTCTTTCAGCAGTCTCCATGGCATCTTCCAATAGTTGAGCCTTCTTAACCATGTCAGCATAGGTTTGAATGTCCATTGGCGCCAGTTGAGTGATGAACTGGGGCCTCAAGCCATTCAGAAAGCGTTTCGCCTTCATCCTTTCTGTCCCAATTAAGTGAACAACATATCCGGACAGACGAGAGAATTGGGCCTCATACTCAGCCACATTAAGTCCTCTCTGCTTCAAAGCCGCAAATTCGACTGCTTTCCGTTCTTGGACCCTCTCAGAAAAGTACTTGGTGTTGAATCGCTCAATAAACTGAGCCCATGTTAGTTGTTGTCCATTTAGGGTTGCTTCTACCGACTCCCACCATGCCCTGGCATCCTTTTCCAACTGGAAAGTCGCCAAGAGCACTTTGTTCTGGTCTGTGCATTGCATAACCTTGAATATCCTTTCAATCTCTTTAACCCAGTGTTCAGCCACATCTGGGTTAGTACTCCCTTCAAACCTAGGCGGATCCATGTTCCGGAAATTCCGGTGGAGCTGACCGGCTCCGCGGTTACCTCCACCTTGAGTGGCTTGTAAGATAGCCTGAGTCAAGTTCTGTATAGTTCGTTGCATGTCCCTAGCCTGGGCACGTTCAGCGGCCATTGAGGTAATAAGTACCTTCAAGATAATAATGTGAGTTAGTCATCTAAATATATCACATATGACTTTTACTCCCATGGCTCTACCCACGCTCACATTAGGTAAGATAATTTTTGACTCGTGTGATCTAGTTTCATTCTATGTTCCTATTCCCTTGGACCCTAAAATTTAGTGCTCTGATACCAACTGTCACGCCCCGATATTTAGCAGCGGAATAAATACCGGGGGACGTGAACGATGCAAACAAACGTATCATAGTTGAATAGCGCAGAGTCACAATTGAATATAATAACACTTTCAATCATAATAACATCCTCAAAGTTACTCGTTATTTCATTCATTCAACTAGATACAACCTACAAGAAAGAATTAACCAAAGGGTCCATATTCAAATAACGTCCAGAAAAGTTTCACTATTACATAGACTACTCAATTTCTATTTCTAAACTGTCATCTATTCTAGGACGGGTGCTCGTCACTCTTGTCCAGTCCCATCCGACTCCACCGGTTCTTCATCACTACCTGAAAAAGGGCAGGATGATAGGGTGTGAGCGAACTAGCTCAGTAGGATTTACATCTCAATAACGTGCGGGCACTAGTATACATGATTAACATTTTAATAGGTAGATATGCATATGAATATGATGACAATGTATGCAATACTAACAGATTGAATAGCAGAATAGAACGGATATCGTATCAGATCAAAATGTCGATTGCATATACAATGAACAGGTATTTCAAGAATAGAATCATGTCAGAAGAGATTGGCCATATTCAAGCAGAGTTCATGTGTTCACAAGAACAAACGTATCATATCATGTCAAGTCAAACAGGAGGCACATATTCACAAATCTTGCATGTCAGGTGTGCTATGCCAAGCACCAAGAGTCCATACTCCCTCGGTTAACAAGTACGTTGGGGCGCTCTCCCCAGGACCGGACAGGGCCCTATTGCACAGACATTGTATCAAGTTTTGGACCGGACGAGTCCCACGATGTGCCGAACAAAATATCATATTATGGCCACAGAGTTTCAATGACAAGCTCATAGTAAAAAGAAACATGATCACTCATAGAGTCAAGGAATGACAAACAGCTCAAAAGAACAAGGCAAGATAACGACGCATCTTATGTTTCATAGTTCATTAATGTCTTGACATGAGGGGTTTCTAAAGACAGATCATATTGTAGAACATGTGCTTTCCTAACATGTATGCATATGACAATAATCAATTAAACACCGGAAAACATGTAACCATGAAACTCATATGCAAAATCAACTTTAACACCACTAACATGTCCATACTAATCATGTATTCATCCTCACATTCATATCATATTCTTATCTTATCAATTGACAATAAGCAAATCACAAGATAATCCAATGATCATAAGAACAATCAAAATTACACATTAGAATCATATTACATCATTACTATTTCCTTTAATGGTTTGATTTTTTTAAGTCCATGCATACTATTATCATCATGTACATGCTTGTAGACATCATGAGATGATTAAACCCAAATTATACAAAAAAATATGTAAGGGTAGTGTCGACACTAGATCAAGTGGTGTCGACACCATGCTCTAAACACAAGACAAAATCATGCAAAACTGGTCAGGTAGTGTCGACACCAGTTCAAGTAGTGTCGACACAGTGCATCAAATATAAGGCAAAAAGGTCAAGTAGTGTCGACACGAGTCCAGGTAGTGTCGACACTAGAGACAGCTCCCAGAACACCTTCTGGTCAAGTTGGGACAGTGTGTCGACACTAGCACAGGTGGTGTCGACACTAGATCAGCTTCCCAGAACTTTCTGGGTCAAACTGGGACAGTGTGTCGACACTAGATGGGGTAGTGTCGACACTAGAGGGCTTCCCAGAACACTTTCTGGGCTGTTTTGGGACAGCAGGTCAACACTAGCACAGGCAGTGTCGACACTAGTGGCCCTTCCAGAACAAAACACATGGTCAGATGTAACCAGAAAACATGTCTCATGCAGCGATTCACTTATAACTCTTATAACTCTCTAACGAATGACATTTGGACAAAACGTTCAACACGAACGATGAAGAGGACAATTAGTAGAAGAACTTATGTTAAGGGTTGGATCTAATTTGGTCTCGAATATTGAGAAAACATATAAAGAACAAAAAGTCAATAGTAGCCCGAAATCGCAGTATCATGCAGAGACTCTCTTATCATGGATCTAACTCTCTAACTAAAGATTTTTAGACAAAATGTCCAACATAGAAGATGATCATGACTTCAATGGGAAGAACTTGTATGAAGAAAGTTTAGTCAAATTCGGTCTTGAATCATGTGCACATTATGACAAATGAGAAAAGCCCTAACTGTGCAAGACTTCAGGAAAATCACCAATACACGATGAATACTCCATGAAAATTGGGCAAATCAAGTGCAAATGATCCTAGACTCAAGGAAATACATGTTGGCATTTGTTTTCTTTAATCTTGGCCCGAGAACACCTACCTTTACGAAGATATAAAACCCGTTGATGCTCTGGACGCAACAGAGGATGCAGGGGATGAAGCTCCGGATTCTCAGCCTTTCTCCTGCTCCTCAGAAGTTCTTGCTTACCTCCAAATTACCCCAATTCTTGTTAAATCCTCCCCAAGAGTTTGAGGATGAGTTCTTATAGTTTTAGGATGTAGTTAATAGTCCTAGCGAGACTAGGAAAGGGGCTACGAGCTCTGTTTCCTAGTTTCCAGGAAATCTGGGATTCCCTTACCCAAAAGAGGTAGCAGAGGTTTAGGAACCACCTCTTAGAGTTGGGTTTGGTTTTGGCTTACCTTACATGACTAATCAACCATCTTTTAACCCTAAATTGCCCTTTCAATTATGGCATAATACCTACACGAATTTCTGGTAATTCCCTGTCCAGTTCATTCATATCCTTGGGCCAAAGTGTTCTATATGCCCATTCTTGTTAATGGATCATAATTACATGGTGTTGGAAGTCTCCAATATGATTATTTATTTTTATCCCTCTATATTTCTGAAATTTTAATTACTAAATTTCCAGGGTGTTACATAGGAGGTTGACACTGGCTCCCAAATCTAAAAGTCCACTTTCAAAAGTAACTCCACCAATGGTGCAAGGAATTAGTGGAGTGTCTGGATCTTTGAGTTTTTTAGGGAGTTGATTTAAGACAATAGTACTCACAATTTCTGGAAGAATGATAGTTTTAGTTTTGTTCCTCATTTCACGTTTTGAAGAATACATTTCTTTTAGGAATTTGGCATAGGCAGGCACATGCTTGATAGCATCAAGGAGAGGAATATTGATGTGAACTTGCTAAACAGTTCCAAGAGTTCTTCATTACAGTTGTTTGTTTTTAGATTTTGGCTTTAAGGCCTTAGGAAAAGGTACTCTTGGAATGTAATGACTTGGGTCTTCATTTATTTTGACTGTGTCTAGAGGCTCTTCAGTTATTTTCTCTTTTCCCTTGGATTTTTCAACATTTTTTTCAACCTCTTCTTCAGTTTCAAGTTCAATTTCATTTTCTTTATCCTCATTCAATGTTGACATGTGAATGTGAGGATTTGTTCTGATTCTTTCACTTCTTAAGGTAGACACAGTTTTTGCATTCTCTACTTGTGGGCCCCTAGCTTGGGCATGAGGATGATCCTGTTGTATAGGTTGATTTTGATTTTGTGGTGCAGGAATGTTTTGGACAAAAGCTTGTTGTGGGTTTTGTGGTGGAGGTGAATTTTGTCTAGCAGGTGGTGGTCTGTACCCCTGGGCCTGATGGTATTGCTGGTTCTGGTCAAATCCGGGAGGGTTGTTTCTTGGGTTTGCTATAGCTTGACTGGGCAGCTAACCAGACTCCTCCTTTGACATACATCAGCAATTTGGGACTCTATCCTTGCCAAATTTTGTTGGAAATTTTGATTTTGAGTTTGATATTGAGTTTGTTGTTCTTGCACAGTTGGCATAGAGTCGCCATCATGTTTTGGAGTTGGTTCATTTTATCTTCCCAAATAGGCTGAGGAGGTGGTGGTTGATATGAAGGTTGCTGGAAATTGGTATGAGCAAATTGATTTGAGTTTTGATTTCCTTGGATGTGTGGAGGTTGGAGTAAGAAGATTGGCAAAATCCCGAATTCTGATTGGGATAGGATGACCGTACATGGATTTCTTAAAAGAAGGTGAGAAACTTGTTCAGATTGATTTTTCCAAGAAAAGTTCAGATGGTTTCTCGAACCAGGGTTGTATGTGTTAGAGTATGGATCATAGGAGGGTTTGTAGAAACTTGAGCAGCTTGGACTTGTTCCTGAATGAAAGGGGGTAATTGGGAAGTAGTGGGACAAGCACTGGTGGGATGAGCTGGGCTAGCACACATAGCGCAAGTTCAGGTGGTTGAGAAATTTAGGTGTGGCTTGCCCAGTCAAGATAGCAATTGATCGAATTTTTGTTCCAACTTCTGCTCCAATCTCTGATCATGTCTAGCTAACATGTCTTCTACCCTAGAATCTGATTCTCCTGTCTCCCTTAGTTCATACAACCCTGCCTTCTTTATAGGTCCTAGAGCTCTCTCATAAGAGTGGAGTGAGGCATGATTGATAGAATTCTCACTCAATGTTTCAAAAAATTATATGCCTCATCCTCGCTCTTAGTCATAAATGCTCCTACACACGAGGCATCAACCATCTGCCTATTTGATTCCGTCAGTCCTTCATAAAAAGCTTGGACTATTTGCCACCTCAACAGACCATGGTGGGGGAATTTTCTGAGCAACTCCTTTAATCTCTCCCATGATTCATGCATTAATTCTCCCGGGTGTTGGAAGAATCCAGTGATTTCTCTTCTCATTGTGTTAGTACGGCCAATAGGGTAAAATTTCTTCAAAAATTCCTGCTGCATTTTTGGCCATGTTGTGATGGTTCTCCCTCTGGTTCCTAACCAATGTTTGGCTTTGTCTTTTAAGGAGAACGGAAATAGGGTCAATCTTAAGGCATTTTCAGTGAAATTTTGGATCCTAACAGTGGAACAAATCTCTAGGAACTCATCTATATGCCTATAAGGGTCTTCATTGGGATTGCCATAAAAAGATGGCAACATCTGAATGGTTCCTGGCTTGATCTCAAAATGATTTGCTGGAATTTCTTGCCTGATGCAAGTGGTAGGTTGATAATTAGAAGGAATAAAGTATTCCTTCATCTGTCTGGGTGCAACCTCCTCCATATTTCTAGCAACTTGATTTTGATCTTGGTTGGCCATCCTATGAAAGAATCTTTCAATCTCGTCTATAGGTTGGGCCAAATCTATGTTCAAGGATCGTCTAATAAGCATGCATAGTTGAAAAGCCTTCTATTTAAGTTTAAAATTTTTTTTTTTAGATTTTTATTGATTTTTGAATTTTTATGACAAACACAAACAATCACACACTTTCAAAACAAATTATCCTAAACTCTAAGTGTTCCTTGGACTTATGTTATTTTTCTCAAAATCAAATTTATGCTTGCTTAAGTCCAATCCTAACTCTTCTTATACTGGCCAGGTGAGAGGTTGAGTAGAGGGAGGCCCCCCTTGCTTTCGCAAGGACCCAATTAAATAACCTCTAACTCACTTAAGCGTAAGCTTTTTAACCTCAAATCCTAGACACCAGACTTAAAGAGAAGTCTTAGAATTAGAAAGGATAAATCTAATTATGAACCCTATGGCCAAGTCTATTGATTTTTATTGAAAGTTTAGGCAAATGCAAGAATGTGAAAAATTTTTGTGATTTTTGGGCAAAGGAAAGGGTGATGAAATCCCTCACCTTAACTTTTTATTTTTAATGGGTGAAGCCCTTAAGCAGTCCCATTTTCAAATGTGAAGTGCACAGATCAAGTTTCAAACAAGAGGTTGTCTAATGCTAAGTCTAATTCATGAAACGAGCGATGGAAGTCTTACCTTTCCCCCGCACTCTTCAATGCAAGAAAGAAATGGAATTCAAATGACAATTAAGATGATGAATGACCTAAAATACGGGATTCTAATCTTGAGAAATGAAATTTTTATTTACAAATAAACGACTAACATGAAAGAGCGATTTGGAAATTTTTTAAGATTTAGATTTTTTAATTTTTATTTGGTTATTTGAATTAAATGAAATAAAATCTAACTAAGAAAATATAAGATGATACTATAAGCTAATTCTCAAACCACACAAACCATCAAAAAGAGTCCAATAATTACATGCCAACTAGAAAGAAATCTCTGTACATGCACAGAGAGTACATGAATTCCTCACTACAAATTTTCACTCACACTCTTCTATATAAAAAATTGAATTAAAAGCAAATGGAAAAGAAATCAGCAAGCTCCTCCTCCAATGGGCTTCAAAGGTCAAGCCCAATCTCCAAGTTCCTCTCCTTGTGCAAATCTGAAATGAAAGCCCAATAACAAGTCAATAGAAAGCTCTAACCAAATGAGATCAAATGAAAGCAGACTAAATCAAACTCTAATGCCTCCCCGGCAACGGCGCCAAGATGAACCGCATGGCATTGTTGATTGTGCACCTTCGTTGTCCAGAGTTCATTGCACACGTCAATATGCTCACCTTCTCTAAACTGTCTCACAAACATAAAATCATGAAGATGAACTAACAAAGTGGGGAGAGCAGGTCATATCCATAGGGAGACTGAATAGAGTTTGACTTAAACTACTTCGACTTGAAATGATTCTAACAGATACTTTTCACCAAAATAACACTGCATGAAAATTTATTCTGTAAATTTGCATCGATCAAATTCCTCTTAACTTGTTAGGTCAAACTTAATGAAACATCAAATAGAATTGAAAACACACGAATTGGTATCATTGTGCCCTCACAGCTCGAGGGATCAAACAAGTAGACAGAAACATCAATTAAACTAACATTGCACACATATGTAACTCTAATTCTGCATAAATCTGAAGCTCAAAGGAAATGAAAAGATGACAGAACAAAAATTTTAAACGAAAATTTTCAAACCAATGTACCCCTACAGCTCAGGGGATGAACATTCATAACTCTCCATAAACACTGAATCAGTATCTTCACAGCTCAAAAATCGAAAAGAAGATAAGAACAAATAAGAACCGAAGTGTACTGTTATGAAATCTAAATTTTCATACTATGAAGAACAGGAAGGAGAACAAATTACTGACTCGAAACAAAACTAAAACAGCTCAGAAATCAGCACAGCAACATGGACCTCATCTAGACTGCAGAGATGTCTGGATGCCCTCTGAAATCCATCACCCTCCCAGATGCCGGACAACCTCAGAACAACCCAGGAAATGGTATTTTCTTGGCTTCCCTGTGCAGTCTCTGCTATGCACACCTCTAATCTCTCAACAAGCAAACGCAAAAGAACAGATGAAAATGGACAAATCAACACAGGCAGAAAAATGGAAATCGAATTGCTCCTGGATCTCTCTCCCAGCTCTCACAACTCTCATAGCTCTCCTATAGTCGGACCAGAAGAAGTGAAAGAACTCAAAAACACCCTAAATGTCCTAACTAAATCATAGAGAGAGAACTCAAGAGAAATGAATAGATCAAACTCTAGAAACACAACATAAATGGAAAATGCCACTAGATCGAATTCTCCAACACAGTAGAAATGAAATCAGAAGCAATAGAATAAATTCCACTGGCTCAATCACAGCACAAACCCTCGGATTTCTTCCACTCAGCAGCTCTCCTCCAATCAAACCAGAAGATACAGAAGAAAGATAAGAGTTGCTCTGAATCGATCTCCAATAGCTCACCCCCTCCAATCTGATCTCTCTAACCGCACAGAAGAAGAAAAATTCACAAGAACTGAAATAAACGCCATAAGATTGAGTTCTGGAAAACAAAAGACTGGACAAATTCACCCTCAGAAAATTGCACAGAACAATTGAACTAAGCAAATTGCACAGAAGAAGGGAAGAACAGAAAACTGCAAATTAAATCATAAAATATCGAACTGTCCAAGCTCGTCTCCTTCCAGTAAGAAACAAATCAAAATAAAAGTTGAACCAGCCTCCTTGCCCGAAAATCGAACCAGAACAAGAACAAAATAAATTCCTAAAAATCTTAAACCCAAGCCCCAGCAGCAAGAACAATAGAAGAGAAATTTCTAACTCTCAGAATCTCCCAACCCTCAAACTCTTACAGATCTGAAAAGAAAAATACAGAAAAAAAATGCTAGAGAAAACCCCCACCCAACCATCTAAACTATGGAAGAACAGAAAGAACTAAGAAAAATTCTAAAAGTCGAACCCCCTGTGAAGAGGACGTTGGGGTCCTTTTATAGGCCTCAGGGCTCTGCATCACACCAGGATCGCCATCTGCAGCAGCACCAGGATCGCCAGCTCACACTTCCGGCCACCTCAGCAGGTTCGCTTCCCGCCTCCATCGCCTTGCCTCAACCGCCAGGTTGCCATCTGCCTGAGCTCCACAGCAGCGCAAAGCTTCCCGCCTCCAGCTCACCTAATCGCCACTGCCACACACAACTTCCATCGGACACCTGCACAACTAGCCTGGCTGCCTCCACACCACCTAGCCGCGCACGGGCCCAAATCTGCTCAAGCTCCATCACAGCAGAGCTCCTCCTCAACTCTGGCCACACACCAGCAGCTCCATCGCCATCGCAGCTCGCCTGACCCAGTAGTCATGCCTCCCTTGCTTGCCTGCATCGCCAGAGCTTCTCTGCCTAGCAGCTGCCAAGCACACATGACTGGCCGCTTCAAGAAGCTTCTCCCCTTCGGTGGATGAGGAAACCCTATAAAGAAAAATGGAAATAGGTAAGTGGGAGAAAAAATGATATCGACAAATTAAAAAAAATGGTGAGATAGGAATGGGGGTTGTGGCATGATATGATTGGGTGGAGTATGTGACATGGTTTAAAAAATATGATTTATTTACAACTAATATGTACAAGAATTATTAAAATATATTTATGAAAATATAAAAGTAATAATAAGACTAGAAATTATTTATGTACAATGTATTTGCAAAAAAATGAGAACATGTTATTTAGTCAAAACTATTCAAGAAATATTGATTTTATTAAATGAAAATCTAGTTATGTGTTGTACCTGAAAATTTAACTAATATGCTAAAAAATTATACATGAATAAAATGCAAATTTAAAATCTAAATGTACGTTATTTACAGACAATTGAAGTCTAAAATTGAGTAAATATGTGAAATTTAACGCCAAAAAATTATGTAGTTATCAACTGTTACCATTCAGTGCCCATACAGCCCGTTTAACTTCATAAATATCTGGAGATCTACACAAGACATCGTTCTGATCTAAGATAATGAGGTCAGGGATGACAGTGAGAAGGGAATCGTCAACCATAGTGTTAGTCGAACAAAGAAGGGATTCAAAGAATTTAACTACCTCCTTAGAGATTAACCCATGATCCTCAGACTAGCACCCATTCAACTGAATTCTATGAATTTTGTTCCTTCTTCTATTACCATGGACCTCAGCATGATAGAAGGCTGTGTTTTTGTCCCCATCGTCCAGCCACTGAAGCCTAGCTTTTTGTGCCCAAAAAATCTCTAAACAGTGATTAGCCCGGTTGAGGTTAGCGTTAGCTAATACCAGAGATGAGTGATTAGCTGCAGTGGGGTCATTATCAAACTCTTCTTGTCTAGACCTGACCTCAGACTCCAATTTGTTGACATTAACATTAATGTTACCAAATTCAGATTTATTCCATAAGCGAAGAGCATTTCTAACAGCCTTCAACTTAAGCTGCAAATTAAGGAACTGATTAGGTTGATCGCCACCAGCTTCTTTCAAGGCAGTATGCACAGTACTCATAAAAGAATCGTGGGTAGTCCACATCAGAGATGGAGGAAGCAGACACACAAGCATTCAGGTCCATCATAGCATTGAGACTAGGAGGGTGACCTCCCCTCTTCTCTGCAGGGGAAGTAACACAGTTGAAGTCGCCACCAACAAGCCAAGGAACAGAAACAATGGAGGACGTACAGAGAATTTCATCATAAAGGCAACGTCTTTGATTGGAGCTACAAGAGGCATACATGACAGTGACCATGTAGTGGGCGGTGTTATTTTTTAGATTGGAAAAAGTGATGTGTTGATCACTGTTGCTAACCACCTGAACTGAGTTATTCCGCCAGAAAATCCATAGCTTGGAATCCTCGCCAGTGTCACTAGCACAATTTTCCATTTTAATGTACCTACAAATCATCACAGCTCGGTGGAAGGGAATCTTCGGCTCTGTAATAGCAACAATATCTGTACCATACTACTGAATAATCCTACGGAGGCAACGTTTAGAGGCAATATTAGAAATGGCTCAGATATTCCAATAGAGAATCGGGCTAATCATGAGGAGGAATAGCCAGTTTTAGATCTCATCGCCTTGGCTCTAGAGCAAGTACAAATACCTTCTTTCCTTCGAGACAAACCGTCAGTGGTAATCGCCACATTTGGCATGAAAATATTTTCCTTGAGGGCAAGTTCCGAAACACTCATGGGAAAGAATACTGCAGATTTTGGAATGGAAGGTTTGGGGAGGGAACGAAAGTTCCCGGCGATGGCCATCATCGGGGGCGCCATCATCTCACCACCGGCCTCCGCCGGAGTTGTCGCAGCGATGACGATCTCTGAATCTTGCATGGCATGCATGGCATGCAGCCCATGCAACGTGGAAGGGTTGACAGTGGTTTGAGATGTGAGTTCCTCCCCAGCAGTATCAAGGGCCACAGTGGGCTGATGTAACCTAACTTGCATATCCTTAGGCACATCTTTTTCGCCCTCATTGACACTTATGATCGCCATCGTTCTAGATGGATGAAAGACTTGCGGAGCCTGTTGGACAGAAGGAGGGATAGAAGCATCCTGCTCAGAGCAGTCTTTGGTGGTCTGGACTTCCATAGAAGAGGACCCATCATTAGTACCCATGTCTTGCAAAAGAGAAAATCTATTTCTGATGCCCTCATCAGCAGGAGTGATAGCAACAACCTTTGGACGCCTGATTTTCGTGGGAATAGCTTCCTGGTTTTGGGGTTCTTGATCCTTTTGAGTACTATTCTTAGGAGCATTATCTAGAACTTCCACCTTCTTTTTTTTCCTGGTGCAGTCTGAGTGAGCATGTCCAAGCTTGTGACAGAAACTACAAACTTCCGGAACCCTGTAATATATGATCTTTTGCCAGAAGCCATTTGGACCACAGCCAATCCAGATTCTGTCCGGACTTTCTTTAATAATGTCTAACTCAACACAGATAAAAGCTTCACTGGTTTGTGTTCAAGCCAAAGTGAGTTCATGAATACGCAGCACTTGACCAATATTTCCAGCAATCGATCTTAGAAAGTCCTCATAGTAATAGTTAACAGGAAGCATGGGAAGGCCTATCCATATTGGCATGATAGTTGGATCAGCTTCAAAATCAAATTGAGCATCCCATTTGAAGAATCTATACAGAAGACCTTTGATATAAAGACTTCTCCTCATGATAACTGTCAGAAAATCCTCTTCAGCATCAAAGCGGATTAGCAAGTGGCTTTTGTTCAAAACGCTAACAATGAAGTCCTCTTTAAGATGGTTCTAAGGTGGACTTCTTCAGAGATAAATGGGTTGGTGAGAACACTATTTTGCAAGGAATGAGATACATGGTCAACCAGCAGTGGCCTACTATTTCTGTTAAAGACATGGTCATGGAAGATAACCACAATATCTGGAGTTATATTGGTGTCACCCCGTTCCAAGTTCAGGATCTTTTAACGGATCAGCCGGACAAATTTATTTGGGAAGGTAACGCCTCGGGCGAGTTCACTGTCAAGTCTGCTTATTCTCTTGCCTCCACTCGAGGTCTTAGCCGCAATGCGTGGAGCAAAGTATGGCACCACGCCCTCCCCCCCCATTCTGCCATGTTTACCTGGAAGATTCTTCACAGGGCTGTTCAGGTGGATTCTATAATTATGTACAGCGGTATTAATATGGTTTCTAAGTGTGTGTGCTGCAACCGTCACCAGCAGGAAACTCTGGACCACTTGTTCATCTCCGGTGATATCGCTCAGGAATTATGGACATGGCTGGCTCCCCTTCTGCATAATAAAATTAATTGGAGTGACCATGTTACTACAAGATGCTGGACATTTCTTTGGTCTGGCTACCTGTTTTCTTATGCTTTGGGAAATCTGGAAATTTCGCTGCACTGCTAGAATGGAAGGTATCCTCAGGACGGTTGATGATATCAAGTGTTCCATTATGTTTAATGTTCACAGGATTGTCGGTACTATCAAGTTCTCTTGTCCCATCTCTACCAATCAAGCAGATTCTTTAAATTATTTTAGCATCAATCCGATGGTCGAGATCAAAGCCACAATCTTGGTTAAATGGATCCCTCCTGTGGTCAATTTTTGCCTCAATGTTGACGGTGCCTCCAAAGGTAATTCTGGATTATGTGGGGGAGGTGGTTGCATTAGGGACTTCCATGGTAAGTTTACTTGTGGTTTCGCCTTCTTTTATGGCAATGGTAGCAGTATTTTGGCTGAGGCTAGGGCAATGCATGATGGTCTTCATTTTGCTGCTGAGCAAAATATTAGTATCACCTGTCTCTACTCTGATTCAGCGCTCCTTGTTAGAGCGATCAGAAGTGGGACCTGTCCGCACTGGTCTATTTTCCCCTGGTGGAGGGGAATCTGTAAGATGATCAACATCCTTAAGCCGAACATCCAGCATATATATCAGGAGGGGAATCAGGTTGCCGACTCTCTGGCTAACTATGCTTGTTCCCAGGAGGCGAGCAATGTTTTTTCTACTTTTAGCTGTCTTCCTGCCAGATCCAAGGGTGCGCTCAATGTTGATAAAGCTGGGTTTCCTAGTTTCCGACACCTGTAGTTGGGGCTCTATTATGTGGTGGCACTTCTTATTGTTGGAGTCAGGTGCACCTTGGGGGTTGTGGCCTCCAATTCGGTTTTTTGTATGGGTCTGTTTTGGTGATTCTATCCTTTGGAGTCGGGTGTACCATGAACTTATTCTGAAATAAATTTTTTCCTTTGATGGATCGCCTAGTGGAGTGAGAACATTTCCTCCCTCTGGGAGGGGGTGCACTCTCCTAGCCGCTGACCCATTAGAGGTGTTGATTTAAAAAAAAAAAAAGTCCTCTTTAAGATGTAGGCGTTGAGATAATGCAGATTTGAACTCCGGTATAGTGCATCAGCCATAAGAACACCTGACAATCAAAGCCAGTTTAAGAGTGTTAATAGATTTCCCTACCTCCTCTAGTGTGAAGAAGACTACAGGCTCCCCAACATCTATGAAGGACGGCACCTTGACTCCAATATTGATAGCCGGGGGAGGCTTGGTGGCCGCGATGATCTGAGCAAAGGATAGGCGCACTGGCATGGGTTTACCTCCAATAGCATCCACAGCAGTGACCCCAGGATTCGCCATGGGCGACCAAGCACGCCGCCAGCCCCAAGGGCCGGCGGCCACTACAACCGATGGGAGACCCCAAAAACCCCAGAGCTTCTCTCTCTAGGATCTAGAGAGAGACTGTCCCCGAACCTTTTTCATGCCCATATCATTTCTCTCGCCAAAGCCAAAACCACTCACTTAGAAATGTACTAATAAGAAAAACATCATAAGATCGGTCTTGGGGTTTAACAATCACACCTTCCTCCGGGAGCTCCGCTAGAGTTATTGCATTCACGCATCCTTGATGCTTTACCACTCTCTGGTTCCTTCCAACTTTGTCTTTTAGCATGGGACAGTTTGGTATACAATGTTCCTGACTCCCACATCGCAGGCAAGCCCCGACCTTCTTCCAGCACTTATCCGCTTGGTGCCCAAGCTTGTCGCAAAATTTACAATATTTCACCTTCATTGTTTCTTCTACTTTGATATTTTTCTCTATGCCATAGTCCTTCCCAGTGGTTGGCCTTTTGTTGTTGTTGTAGTTGTTGTTATTGTTGTTGTTGTGGAATGTTCCAGTTGTATTGACTGATCCTCTTTTTGTGAAGGTCGGCTTTGAGATGTCTTTCCCCTTTATGCCTTCCACCTTAGCCATAGTGTCTTCTACCAGTTGAGCTCATTGGACCATCTCAGTGTAGGTTTGGATGTTATGTGGTCCGAGCTTTTCAATGAACATGGGCCTGAGCCCATCCATGAAACGGTTGGCTTTTAATCTTTCCGTTCCCACCAAATGTGGGGCATACACAGCCAGACGCGCGAACTAAGCCTCATACTCAGCCACAGACATCCCTTTCTATTTTAGTGCGGCAAACTCTGCTGCCTTTTTCTCCTTGACCCACTCCGAGAAGTACTTTCCTCGAAAAATCTCCAGGAAACTAGTCCATTCCAGTTCGCCAACATTAGGCAGGTGGGCCAATGTGGCCTTCCACCATGCTCGGGCATCCTTAGTGAATTGAAAAGTGGCCAGTAGCATTGCATCACTTGGAAAATTCGTTCTATCTCCTCTTGCCAATTCTCTGCCTCGTCTGGGTCAAGGGATCCAAAGAAACAAGGAGGGTTTAAACTCTTAAAATTCTGGTGCAGATCACCGGCTCCATTCCTAGTAGTTCCAGCCTGAACTACATTTTGTAATGTCTGGGTCAGGCCAGCGATAGTGTCTTGCATAGCTTGCCACTGGTTGCGAGCCATTGCAGTTGAGTGTAAGAGTTATGAAGGTTTCTAAAAAAAGGATGGAAACCAATTAATATCTCTAGATACATTATCAGAGTCAATGGGTAGGAGTGTTTTGTTCATTCTATCATATTCCTAGTCTCTACCCCTTTCTCACTAGGTACTATATTTAAATTCCATGACCTAGGTTTCATAGGTATCTCTTATTCCTGAGACATATCCTATTTGGTTTTCCTAGGCTCTGATACAACTAAACTGTCACGTCCCAAGAATTACGCAGTGGATATTAATAATGCGAATAATTCGGGTCGATATCCCGAGACGTGAACAATCGGAAAATAAGCCTCTAGCTGGCATGCACTAAATGTATAACAGCATACATCACCATAGGGCCCAAATATTGAACTCAACTAATCTTGTATTCAAATCTCAACTCATTGTATTCTAAATGGAAACTATTACAGGACTAAGACTCAATAAAAAGAAAAAGTACATTTATTCCTCACTTCCTACTACATGAATCTAACATTCAAAGTAAACTACTATAACTAGACTCATAGTTGGAATGCTCATCACTCGAACGCATTCCCATCCTCGACTTGCTCTTCCTCTTGAATGTCATAATCACCTAGAATGGTTAAAAGTAGGGGAATGAGCGAACTAGCCCAGTAGGATTTATATCTCAATGTGTGGGCAATGATATAAGTGATTAGCAATTTAGAACTAGGTAAGAACGATGATTGTCATGATATGCATGTACGAATAAAACTAATTAAAACATGATGCATGAACAGGCTAGATAGAGTGATCATGATAGGACAATATCAAGAAGGATATAACAAGATAGAACTAGCAATATATCACTTTGTACAAGCACGCAAGGTTTCACTTGATGTCAATAGCTTTCAAGAACGCGAGATATCACTAATTGCAATAAATGCAAGGTGGCCATATCACGCAAGCAAGCAAGCAAGAACACACGAGCACGATAATGTAACACTAATCAGGCACGAAGACACTAATGTACACCAAGGAAAGATCCACCAAGAATGTACACCAGGACAAGTGTATGTGGTTATTGTATCTATCATTCAACACGACACGCACGACTCTCAGCGCAGATGCAACGCTAGTAATCATTATACCCAATGGTTAACAGTATATTTATGACTCTCCGTCATTGGGGCTAGACAGGAGCCCTTGGACAGTCACCGTGCCCGGTCAGCATCTCACTTAAATTTTAAATGTAGATACCCACAGTCATTAACAATGGCCAATGAGAGTTTCAAGATGTAAGCATGTGTAACGTCATGTTCATGATGATGATGAGAACAAGTAATAAGTAAATTGAACATGATTTCATGAGAACAATAGTCAAGAGATAAATTTAGCAGCATAACAGTATGATTTATACTTTAATTCATTCTTTACATTAATGTCTTTAGTCTAGATTGTAAATCACACTCATGAGAACAAGATGAGAGAGGAAGTGCACGCTATCTCCAGGGAACTTCAATGGTAGAACCAACTCGGTCTTCATGTGAGAATCCATGAAGAACAGGGATTTATGGAGGTCTTAGAGAAAAGGTCACTAGTCTACCGATTCGGAATGACCGATAGAGAGCTTCTAAATCCCCAAGAAAGGGCTGCCTAGATGTGCAAGTGTGTAGTGATGTACGCATCTCAATCCACAATCTATCGGTTTCAAACTTGCGGAAAGCACTTAACAATATAACATGGGATAAAACTATGCACTTTAACTAATCATGGTTTGCAAGATTTTAAGATAACAATTATCATTTAAACATGGTAGAATAGTAGGAAGAGTAAATCACAAATTGCGTGAATGATCATGTCATTAAGAGAGCAATTAAAATAACGTTCGTGTAATTATAACTTTTAAATGGGTTAAACACTTTTAAGCCATTAAACAGACATCACGTAATGATCAGACCCAAGACATGCAAATCACACACTTGATACCATGTTAAACAGACCTCGAGTAAGCTTTGAAATATGCGTCCAACACAGTGGACACACTTTAAAACACAGTGTACAGAGAAAGCCAGCGAAACAGTGAAGTTTCCAAATTGCGTCCACATTTCTTGCCGCGTTAATGACTAAATCATGTCGGGGGATCCAAACTCATCTACGGAAAATCATTTAATAAAACTTTAGGCGGGAAAACCGCCTGAAACACATCGGGGTATCCCGACGCGATTCAGACTGGCGCTGGCTCTGGGCGGCGCGCAGACCTACGCGGGCCGTTGACAGGTCCGCGCATGAATCGCATCGTACCAGACAGCTGCAATTCCTTGCATCGTGTCAGCCTTGAGCAACGCAATACCAGACGCCTTAAACACGGCGTCTGAACCAGACGCGGTTCAGATGTCAGATCGACAACTCAGAAAACTCATAATACAGGGGGGCAATCCTTGCAACACTTATATCTTCTAAAGTAGGGCTCTTGGGACTAAAGTCTCAACATGAAAGTTTTAGGGAACATGGAATAGATGTGAACTATGATTTTTAAATAATTTAAAATGACCTCCAGATGCATGATAAATCGACATGAACACAAAAAGTCCCTAACATGCGCGACTTTGGCAAAATGCCTATAATTCAAAATCTACTCATTGGAATTTGATGAAACCAATTGGACATGAAACTAGACTTGATGCTCTACACAGTGGTATATGATTTGGTTAATGTTTGGCCTGAGAAAGCCTACCTCCTAGGTTGATGAAATTTCATTCTTCAGAAGACCCTCGTTCTGACCGTCTGTTGAAGAATGCCTAATACTCCCAGTGTACTGCATGAAATTGTGCATTCCACTTGGGTTAGAACGTAGACTTGACCCTCTTTCCAGGGGTATACGTCTTGCACGATGGGGTTTAGGTTTACCCTATCTTTGCTCGACTCCAAGGGGACGAGTTGCACAGGCTGAAGCAAACGAAAAGGGGAAGAAGATGACCTTCTTGTGGTCGTTCCACAGCTCCCCAGCCGCCAAGAACTCCTCCACACGACCCCAGCAAGTTGTAAAACTTGTCCCTAGGGTTTAGTGGAGAGTATTTAAGCAACCATGGGTTTTAGGAGTCCTAATGCAACAAGGAAAGCCAAGTTGCGGTTTGAGCATATTACCTTCCCTAATTTGAGGATTTCTTCCTCCATTGGACTGCCTTGGCCATCAAGCAATCCCAAAGGATGGCTAGGCATGAATTGGGGTTGCCAAGAATGCATGATTGCATCCCAATTCAACCCTAATTGCCTTTTCCTAATTTCAACTTATTTAAGTTACGAATTTTCATGCATTTTCTTGTTTCATTTGATTTTTGGGCCAAATCTTGTCCATTGTCCCAAGTATGATATTGGTTCATTAATATATAATGTTGGAAGTCTCTCCAATATTTTTATTTAATTTATGGTTGCATCGTATTTCCGTGTTAACAGTTTTTCGACTTGTTTCTTTATTTGGATAATCGGTCACCATGTGATGTACACTTCATTAATTGGATTTTTGTTGCATGATTTTCTTTATGTAACACTTAGGAATAATGTGTGGGGTTGATTTATAATTTTTATGAATTTTTTCAATGTGTTTTAGCACATACGATAATGATACGTATGTTTCAATACTCTAATATTATGGAAATTATTTATTTCCATTTATTTGAGTTTTTATGTAATTAAAATTTTTGAGGTGCTACATCTTATGAAATAGACTCAAATCAAGTCTTTTGAATCGAGTCTTACAAAACAAACTCAAATCGAGCCTTTTGATCAAGTCATATGAGACAAACTCAAAATGAGCCTTTTGAATCGAGTCTTATGAAACAAACTCAAATCGAGTATTTTAAATCGAGTCTTATGAAACAGACTCAAATGAAGCCTTTTGAATAGAGTCGTATTAAACAAATTTAAATCAAGTCTTTTGAATCGAGTCTTGTGAGACAAACTCAAAATGAATATTTTGAATCAAGTCTAATGAAATAGACTCAAATAGAGCCTTTTGAATCGAGTTTTATCAGACAGACTCAAAGCAAGTCTTTTGAATCATGCCTTACAAAAAAAGACTCAAAACGAGCCTTTATAATCAAGTCTTGTGAAATAGACTCAAAACGAGTCTTTAGAATCGAGCATTGTGAAATAGATTCAAAACAAGCCTCTAGAATTGAACCTTGTAAAATAGACTTAAAATGAGCCTTTAGAATCAAGCCTCGTAAAACAAACTCAAAACGAGTCTTTAGAATCGATCCTTGTGACACGGATTCAAAAAGAGTCTTTAGAATAAAGGCTTGTGAAACAGACCAAAACGAGTGCTTTCAAAACTAGTATTTAGAAGAAACTCCTTTGAGTCTTTCAAAATGAGCTTTTGAATAGAGTCCCTTAAGTCCTTGAAATAAGTATATCAACATGAGCATTTTGAATAGACCTTATGAGTCTTTCAGAACAAGCATTTCAAAACAATCATTTTGAACAGACATGTTAAGTTGATCAAAATGAGTCCTTTGAACATGCTCTATTAAGATATACAAAAGATTATTCTCAAACATGTCTTATGAACAAACTATCAAGGCTTTGAAAATGATTCTTTTGAACATTTTATTATTAAGTCATTTAAATGAGCATTAGGATCAAATCTTATTGATCTTTTACAAAAATAAATTTTAGGGATATCAATGGGTCATTTTTGTAGAAGTTTCACTTTTGGGTTTAACCCATCCTTTTGAAGAGATTAAGGATTTGATTTGGAGCCTTAAACCAACTAGGTTTACTACAAAAAAAAACCTCAAGGAGTTCTAGTCAATGGTAGTCTTGTTCTTTATGTCATACATAGAAGAAACTTGCAAAAAAAAAGGGATTTGTCCAACCAATTAGGGGGTGTTCTCCATCTAGACACCTATACGCTATAGCTGCTAAAGTAAACCAGAGTAAATAGGAAATGCCTCACCCGAAAAATTGTTGGATCGATGGCAATAACGCTTTTGACCTAGAGGGGAGTGAATAAGTGGTATTTTTGTGGAAGTTAAATCTTAAAATAAGTAGACACTACAATTTTTCAGAAGTATATTAGTACTAAAATTGTTAGTATCAAGAAACCAATCAAACCACAAGTAAGACAAGAGAATTTTATCCTGATTCGGAACTTCCCTCCAACGAAAGTCCTACATTCAATCCCCAAGCCAACTAACGTGAGCTTTCACTATCTTAGTCAAAGATACAACACCCGGTTTAACTGGTCTTCCCTTCTACAAAGGGAAACTCACTGCTAACCTCAACTAGCCTTCCCTCTTACAAGACGGGAACAAACATCAAAACACTTTGGCCTTCCCTCATCTAGAGGGACTCACATCTAGCTCAGCAAGTCTTTCCTTCTATAAGGGGTAATTACCTTTGAAGGACTTACGTTGTTTGTGAAATGCACAACAAGACTTCAGACCAAGAAGTTGTACAAGAAGCTTATGGTCTAAAGTAGGAACCCTAGATCTTAGGGGAATGATGTTTCAAGGATGGCTCTCCTCAGACAAGCTCACACAGGTGGACTCACTAGAGAAGACTTCTTGTAGTAGGTCAACACGATGCTTGAGAATGTAAGCATGCATTGTTATCTTGTGTTTTTTGTATATCTTGATATCCATTATGTTGTTGTAGCTTTCCTTCTTTTATAGGCTCTTTGAGTTGTCCGTTGCTTTAGAGCCATTTGTATGTAGTCGTTGGAGTAGTGAACGTTGCATGGCTTCTTTTGAGGACGACATGCATGTTCCATCATTCTACCAGAAGCATACCTTCATATTTTCACCAAAGTTTCTTGGTCTATAAGTCTCGTGATTTAATTTTTTGTCTTTTTATAAAACAAGATAAGTTCCAAAAACTATACTAGACTAGGTCTAGTTGATCAGTAGTGAGATGTTCATAGGTACTTGTGACGTAATTCAAATATTGGCATCTACCTACTTTACATGATGTCAATAAATGTTTTACATAAAAAGTCTACACAAGTTCATATGTATAAGATAAACTATGTAGTTGGTAGAAACTTGCAGTGTAAGGCCCTCGAATTTCCGTCGCATTATTTGTATTTGTGTGTGTGTGTATTTGTGCTTGTGTATGTATATACATATTTACGTACGTATTAATTAGTACAATTACGTGTGCATATGTTATACTAGATGTAAATAATGCATGTATTGAATGGTGATAGTATGGATACACTACCATATACATATTGCATGTATATATGCATGGTATGCATGGTTTTCTGCATATTTTAGAGTTCTGGCCAAAGGCCAGATTGGCGTCAACCCCTAGCCGTTGAGGTGGTGTCAGCGTCCAGACATGGACGCCAACACTAATCCTGGCGTCTAACGATGTGGACGCCTATCTCTCTGACCTGCATGCGTTACAGAGCCAGAAATTCCGGAAATAAGAAAGCTCAGCCATTGGGGAGCTGTCCCCAACGGCTCTGAGAGCTATCTTGTCACCCTGTGAGGGGGAGAGAGGCCTCCCCATATGTCTGAACCCGCATCTGCCTTCTCCCACCTCTCTCTTCACCTTTGCAAGAGAGAAACAAGAGGAGAAAAACCCTAGAGGGAGCTGTGAGAAAACCCCCACTTTGCACCCAAGAATCCGAACTTCTGAAGCTGGATCCGGCCATCTTCCTCGACAAGAAGCTAGCTGGACTGAAGGAGAAGACCTCCCCGACATTCCCTTGCTGTGGAGATCACCCAGGAGCCCGGAGGTGGGAGTTCTTGGAGGACAGTTGCACCTTCTTGGGACTGCCCAAGGAGGGCTTCTCCGAGCACTTTGATCCATTGGAGCAATTTCTAAAAGGCAAGTGACCTAACCATAATGTCCCCGTATGTGTCTAGGTCGATTCTACAATTTTTATGAATTTTTCCTCGAGTCCTAGACCCCCACATTCACCCCAATTGAGAGCTCGGGTCTGTGTTTCTGCACAGACCTGCATCGACGGCAAGGTCACTGGACGTTGAGATTATGCTTGGCGTCCATCGACCATGCCGCTGACACTGAGTCAGCGGCCAGAGACCGCCGCCAAGTTCCTCTGGACAGAACAGTGACATGTTCTGCCCTTCCTATACAACTATTTTCGGTATGGTTTCCGTGATGAGGATATATGGTAACCCTATACACTAAGTATACTGCTAAATGTGGTGTGTGGATGAGTGTGATGTGTGGTGGTGAATGTTAGAAAATTTGTATTCCATGAATTTGTAAGCATGATTTGTTGATAATCTTGCCAATCCATGTTTTATGATTAGGATTAGTCTGAATGCTTCAGGTTTGTCAGATCATGAAGATTAGTGGATCAGTATACGTATACTCAATTTTTGATAAATTGTCCATGCTTGCATAAATTGCTAATAAATTTGGTTTGTAAATAAAAAGCCATGAAAGAAAGATTTGTGGTGATCGATCTATGGTTGTATGATTTAGGGTAATTCTGTATTCTCAGGTCATGCATATAACAGTAGTCTCTGTTCAAACAGTAAGTGGCAAAAATGCATGATGTGTTAAACTCCATGTCAACTTAAATGTGAATGGCATGCGAAATAGGTATTTGATTTTCTGTAAATTCTATTTAGCTCAGAAAAATCTGAAAAATTGAATGTATGACCTTGAACCCGAAAATAGCATGTGGTTAAAATTTCAGGTCATTTGGACCAGTATATAAGGAGTTATGTATCTTCCATGTGAAATGTAAAAATCTATGTATGTTATCGTAAGGTGGTTAGATATTGTTTAAACCCAACCTGATTAGTGAATTTACTGTGTGTTAAACTCCTAAAATCTGTAGTGCCATGTCAGGAAAAACAGAGATATGCATGTGAGTGAGAAAGTGAATGAGATGAAAAGTGATATGTGTAAAACCATGTGTAAAACCGGTAAAATGTGTAAATATGTAACTGTGCCAATGTGACACTGCTTCCGTAGAGGGCAGTGGAACTGTATCAGGGAAAAGTCCCCCTGAGAAAGTTCAATGTGTAAGTGACCCTAAGGGTATTAGGGGGAATCCTGGAGGTGGACAAGTACCACTGGTTAGGGTGGAGACTGTTCTCCCGGTCTGCGCAGTCCAAGAGTCGCCATTGGAATGCCTAGATGGGTCTATGTGTAATGTGATGTGTATATGTCCTTCATTGGTGGTTTGGACTATGTGTCACGGCACCTAAAATGTGTAATGTGTAATGTGTATGTGTTCATGTGTAAATGTGTAAGTGAACAATGTGAATGTGTATGTGCAAAGTACAACCATGTGAAAGAGGAAACTTGTGTAAAGAAAATGTGAAATTCTAAATGTAAGGATATGATATTGAAATCCATGTGAGACAAATCTGAAACTATGTGAAATCAGTAATTTCATGTTGTTATCATCATGTTTATATGTGCAAAAATGTCTAGAATCTATGTTAGGGATAATTGATGAGCACGGGTACAAAATAGCATGACTGGTTGTTCATATGATTTGTTTTAAGCAACATGGTAGCTCTCATGTATAGGTTTACAGCCATTAAACCATGTGAAACCAGCAACTTAAAGCACGTGAAAATGTCTATGTATGTGTTTAAAAACATGTAAGATCCATGCTAGTCGTGTTTTCCTTTCATATATGCACAATGTTCATGTTGGTAGCTCTCGTGTCTTGGTTCTTTGAAGGCAAAATTTCACGAGTAAACTGAATAGAGAGCATGTGATAGGTAAGTTTTATTCTTAGAAATCTGAAAGCGTGATCCATGTATAAATTTGTAAAACTTTCATGATAGGTTGAAACTTTCAAATGACTAGCATGCCATGTGTTGAAAATTTTGAATGTGCATGTAGAAACCGCTATGACTTATACGTGTATATTATGAGTAGTGTTGCTTGCTGAGTCTTTAGACTCACTCCTTGCTTCGGCGTACAGGTGTAGTTGGTGACGTGACACCGTTGGAGGAGACAGTGGAGACGGACTCCGAGCGCGGAGATTAGTCTTGGAGTTTCTTTGTGACTTGTGCATTTCATAGTATGTAATTTCAACGTTGTACTAGAGTTATCATGAAAAGAATGTATAAGTGTGGGCATTATGTATTTAAATTTCAGCAATTTAAATTATGTGAACTCTTAGCTCTTAATGTTAATTGCGAATTTCATGAATGTTTAATGTGGATGATGAATAAATGAGGACAGTTGTATTTTACTTCCGCTACTCTGTTGTATATTCGCGTGTATCTCAGCTGTTTGTATCGTTTGGGTAAATGTCCCACTGTGAGGACTCTCGCTATACCGACGTGGGTTGGTATAACCATATCGGTATAATGAGGGCCGTCACATGCAGTGTTGCTCTAACAATTTAGTCAAAAAGGTTTTTGGGTGCGTGTCAGAGGCCTTTCTGCAACGTCAAACCGAAGATCATGTTTCATATTTTATACATGTATGAAATTTCTAAAATGACAAACCTCCTATAATACAATGTTTATATGAAACTTAATTTATCATAAATGAACGTGTGAGTGATTTCAGAAATAATCATTTTGTACATGATATCATCTGTACTGTTCACATAATAGAATTTATTCAAAAATTATTTTGAACAGAAATTAGATCATGAATCAAGGCAATTTATTCATGAATTACTTTGAATAGAATCAAGGTAATATGATTACTAAAACAATAATAAAATATTGTAAATTATTTAGTCATAAGAATAATATGATGTGGTGCATAAATGTTTAATGTTTTGTTTCATCTGAACACATCATATGAAGTAGTACTTGTTCATATATGATAAAGTGAGACTTCGCATATGACGAAATGAGCTTCGTGTATAACAAAGTGAACTTTGTGAATGACTAATTGAGCTTCGTGTATGACGAAGTATCTCTTCGCATATGACAAAGTGACCTTCATATATAAGAAATTGAGTCGTCGCATATAATGAAGTGAACTTCATATGTGATGAAGTATTCTGCGTGTATGTCGAAGTGTTTTGGTCATATATGACGAAGTGTCTGTTCATAGGTTGTGAAGTGTCCAGTGTTTGAACATTTATGTGATAAATAGATAATGGTAGTGATTGAGTAACTTATCTTGTTTTTGTTGTCATAAAAACTTTGAAGTATTTATTTTCATTTATTATTATTATTTTGTCATCATCAAAACTATTTAAATATCATCATTTGATTTGCGAAGATTACATAATGTTTCTACATTCCCCCTTTTTTGTCATGCATGTTCCAACACTCTCCCCCTTTTTGTTGATGACAAAACATGTAGATATGAAAATAATGCAATCAAATAATTACAACAGAAAAGATGTGTTTTTGATATTTTTCTCCCGTTTTCACATTATTGTTTTCTCCCCCCTTTCACATTACAATGTATTGCTATTTATCTCTTTCCTTTTTATCATTCAGTTAAAAAGGAATAATAGCTCACCATCAGTCAGATACAAGCACGAGGGAAAAGCTTCATAATATGGAAGAAGAAATTTGTGAAGATTGAATTTAGCAGCTTCAAGCATCTCTCAAATAAGATTAAGTCATAATGATAATCAAAACTGATAGTGCGTTTAAGAAATTTGAGATGCCTTGCATGAAGGATCCTATAATTTGCATGAGGATGTTGTTGAAAATGGAACTTAAAGCGAACAAATTCTTTGGATTTTCATTGATGAAAGAAGAAAGTGGAAGTCATAAACCATAGAAAGGTTTCTACTTGAGCATCTTGCTTGGCCTTGTAGTAAAGGTAAAAGCACTCTATCCAGACAGGGTGAGATGTCCGCCAAGAGTGGAATATTTATGGGCAAAAAAGGTGTCAATATCACCATGAAATCATAGTATTATGTAGCAAGTGTGGGATAGCATTGAGCCCATTTGTAGAGATCCACTCTCTCCATCTGAGACATTATATGTGAGCTGAATTGAATGAGTGAGAGTATAGTACTTTCTAGCAAGAATAATCAAACACTTAAAGAGGGATAACGATGTATTATATTTAATAAGACATTGGCACTATGTTCTAATAGCTAAGGCAAGAAATTTGGAGGGAGTTGAATTGGCTGCTATAGCTCCTATGAGAGAGGGATATTTAGTACTGTCAAGAATGATAGAGGAGGATGGATCTTAATCAATTTGAAATTTTAATAAGCATTGGAATTGATGATAAGATACTCGAGGGAGTTTGAGAGCAAACTGTTGCCTATTAAATTTCAATAGTTTGTCATAAAAAACTTCTACTTGATCAGCTTGATAGCCTTCTAAATTGTGAACTTGGTTAACAAACCACTGATCCAGACTGATTTGAGGTTGACCTGCCATTGCCAAATTTTCATTGTGTCTTAAGAAGTTGTGGCTATCATCAGGATTTCTCTGCAGCCATTGGGAAAAGGTGAGATTCTTTGTATGTGCTAGAATCTTCTGTAGCTTATTTCCATCAAATTGCTTGAACGCCACAAGTAGAAAGAGCCATTCTTTGACATCTATGTCAGGCAACCCTAGGGTCTTGTGATATCTCTGGATCTGTATGTATTCTGTGAGAATGTCTTTGCCTAGATGCAGCAAAAAATGATAGGATAAGGGTGGATACTTGGGTTCACTGACTTCAGGCTACTTCCTTTTGGTCTTTGCCTTTTTGGATGATGGTGGTTGGGTACTTAATGGGACATCATAAATAGTGGCTTCCTCCTTGACTTTAGGATGAGGCAACATGGAGGAGGCTGGTTGGGAGGTTGCAGCTATGGAGGTGGATGGTTGTTGAGGTGGAGAAGGTTCTTAGGGTAGAACTAGTTTTGGGTGGGGACTTTGTACGTTAACTAGTGGAGATTGGGTGGAGGCTGGATCTTGAACTAATGATACAATGGTATCATGATCTCTGCTCCTCATCTCTTTTGGCAATGGATTTCTTTCCAGTGATAGGTTGAGGCACAGGAGGTGGAGGTGGTAGAGCTGGAGCTAAGGAGGATATGGTTGCTTTTACTAAGTCGATTAATGTCCTCAAGTCATCCCTCAATGAGGACATTTCTTGACATTTATCAGACCTCATAAACTCCATATTGATGCCCAATTAGGTGACTATAGTCTTTATCTCCAAGATTTCCTTTTTCAATTCTTCATATTTGTCTAACTGATTGGACCTCAATTCTTCAGTTTCCCTGAATTTCTCTAACTTATCAGACCTCAAATCACCTTCAGTCTCTCTCTGAGGCATAGAAGGCCCTTCCTGTTGTTCTTGTTGAGAAGGAACATGTTCCTCTGGAGTGTGAATTTGTGGGGGTTTAGGAACTTTTTCTAAGGGTGGCTGCTCCTGAGTTCTGCTAAGCTCCCCATGAATTGTAGGATTCTCAACTAAATCAGAAAAGGCATCTGAAACTAGATGAGATATGCGTTGAAATGTTGATTTCTTGAGCAGTGGTAGTTGGTTGGCCAACAGAGACTTTGACTGGGGCTTCAGTGTCTACTTTGGCTGGATGTTCAACATCCCCTTTAGCTGGAACTTGCTTGTCTACTTCAATTGAAGCTTCAACATCTACTTCAGCTTGTTGAGTTCTAGGTTGTACTCTGTCAAAAAACACTTCATGGGTACAATTTGGAACACGCTCCTTTGTCCATTGTCCATCAATTACTTTAAACTGGCTTCTTCGCAGATTAGACACACCAATAGGCTCAATTTGATGGACTAGTTCCTCAGTGTCCAAATTTATGTTAAAGTGCTTCAAAACAATAGTGAGCATGGTCCATATGGCATGGCAGTATCAAATTTAGTAGAAAATTTCATTTTCTCAAGAATAAAGGAGGAGAAATCTACTTTATGACCTTAGAATGCCCAAAATAAAAGAATCCTATCTCTTTGGGTAATCACAACATGATTTCCTTGTCTTGGTAATAGTATGTGACTGATTATAAGATGAATCAATCTTTTGACTGCTGTAAGCTAGTTTATATCAATGGTTCCTCTTTTCAATTGACCTAGAGGTTCGACAATCCCTAATTTTTGGTGTTCTTCTGAGATGATTACAGAGATAGTGTGTCCTACAATTGAACATTCAAAGAGTTATCCTAGAAGAGATGGAGTGATTTCAACTTTTGTACATTTGACTATGCCGGAAATGTGCTGTGGGTTTTCTGAATCTACCTTCAAGGCTATGTAGAAGGCTTTCAGGGCATCTGGATAATATGGATCTCTATTAGAGCAGATATTTACCCATTTCATTTGTGCGGCTATGGCTTCAACTTTTTCCAGATGGTGTTGTCTTAGTTCTTCAAACTTTACAAACTTGAACCCACTGAAACTGGCTGGTGTGTTCTAAAAAATCTTAAGATGCCGACGAGTGAAGAAACTAGGGTTTGCGGTGCTCAGGTTTGTTGTCTGAAGTTAGAGGAAAGAAGGCAGTAATGAATTTGAGTAGAGGAGAAGAGAGAAATTTTCTAAATGACAAAGAGTGAGAAAAGATCCTACCGTAGATGTTGGATTTTCCATGGAGTGAGAAGCCATGAACTAGAGACAAGCGCGGGAATAAGAATGGAGGTGCTTTGAAAGAGGGGTGATAAGGTCTTGGTCTTTATTTAAAGAAAGGTATGGTCTTTAAATAAAAGAGTTGCCTACAAGGAGAGGACTTCGTGTATGACAAAGCGGTTGTCTTCAACTGGCAGGAGGAATTATAACACATGACGAACCTATCGACTTCAATTGATAAGAATAAAATCGTGGAAGACGAAGTTTTCGTGTTCGACTAACAAGAAGAAAGTCATGGATAATGAAGGTTATCGACTTCGACTGATAAGAATAAAGTCATATATAACGAAGCTATCGACTTCGACTGATAAGAGTGAATACTTCGGATGGAATTTTTATCTTCAACTAATAAAGGTAAGCACTTCGACTGATGAAGGTGTGAGCTTTGTCTGATAAGAGTAGTGACTTCAGTTGTTTAATAGAAAATGCTTCACTATTGTGGGAGAGTTGATTTTAGTGTTTGAATTTTATTACATAATAAACTATAAAATTTATTTTTCACATATTACACATAGAAATTTCTCTTCTTATAGTTGAAAATATTTCTTTAGGCAAAGGTATAGTAAAAAAAATGTTGATTGATGCAAAGTATCTACAAAATTAATAACAATGTTACTAGAACATACATGATCTCTGATGAAGTGATGTCTGACCTCAACATGTTTGGTTTGTGAATGTTGAATGGGATTCTTAGTTAAGTTGATGGCTCGTGTTGCCACACATCATTGGGATGTTTTTTAGTAGATATTCATAATCCTCTAGTTGATGTTGCATTCGCAGGAGTTGGGTACAACAGCTGCCTGCTGCCACATACTCAGCTTCTGTTGTGGACAGAGCTAATCAATTTTGCTTCCTTGAGGACCACGAAATCAGACATCTTGCAAGAAATTGACATGTCAGACTGGTACTTTGTCTATCCACTTTGCAACTTGCATAATCAGCATCAATATAACCAATCAAGTTAAGATCAAAATTTTTAGAAAAAAAGAGATCAAAATTATATATACCAGATAAATTTCTAAAAATGCATTTAAATGAGATTATTTAGGATTTGCTAGAAATCTAGAACATAAGCATACACTAAACATAATATCTAGTCTACTTGAAGTAAGATAAAATAGTGATCCAATCATGACTATGAAGATTTTCTTATCAACAATTTGTCCATGTGGATCACTATCCATCTTAATTGTTGAGCTCATAGGTGTACTTAGTGACTTACATTTATCAAAAATAAAAATTGAGTAATTCTTTTCCATATTTGGCTTAACAAATATGAGTTCCTTCCTTGGTTTGATTTATCTAAAGTCCAAGAAAGTAGGTGAGTTCACCCATCATACTCATTTCGAATTCACTTTTCATAAGTGTTTCAAAGTCCTTGCAAAGGAATTCGTTAGTAGCTCCAAATATTATATCATCAACATATATTTAAATGATAATTATATCATTACTGACACATTTAGTGAGTAATATATTATCTACTTTTCCTCTTACAAAATCTGGTGATAGAAGATAGACACTCAATCTTTCATACCAAGCTCATGGAGCCTATTTCAGACCATAAAGTGCTTCCTTTAGTTTAAAAACATGGTGGAGGATATTCAATATTTTCAAAACCAGGAGGTTGATTTATATATATTTCTTCTTTGATAACACCATTCAAAAATATACTTTTGACATCCATTTGAAAAAACTTAATATTCCGAGATGTAGCAAATGCAAGTAAAATTCTAATAGTCTCAAGTCTAGCTACAGGTGCATAAGTCTCGTCATAATCAATCCCTTCTTCTTAGAAATAGCCTTGAGCCACAATCCGGGCTCTGTTCCTAACTATGACTCCTAACTCATCCAATTTGTCTCTAAATTCCCATTTGGTTCCAATGATTGGATAGTCATGGGGTCTACGAACCTAAATCCAAACTTGATTGCGGTCGAACTAGTTAAGTTCTTCTTACATGGCCATAATCCAAGACTCATCACTAAGAGTTTCATCGACTGTTTTTTGCTCTACTTGAGAAACGAATGCAATATAGTCACATGGGATTGACATATCTCTTGTCCTTACTTTATTGTCTGGATTTCTTACGATGTTTTCTTTTGGGTGATCTTTGTTGTATTTTCTACCTTTAGGTAGATCATCATGAGTCTCCTCCTTTTGTTGTAACTCTTCTATTAGTGGTACTTCCTTGTCTTCCAGGGATACTCCTTCAATGTCTTTGCTCAAATCATCTGCATCATTATCACATGCTTTTTCTTTCTTGTTTGAGGGGTTAGTTTCATAAAAATTATATATATTATTTGTTCTATTTCGAGAGTTTGTCTATTAAAAACCCTATATCCTTTTGTCTTAGATACATATCCTAAGAGTATATCTTCATCACTAGATTATCAAATTTATCAAGATTATCTTTTCCCTTATTTAAGATAAAACATTTAAATCAAAAAGGTTTTTAATGAGATAAGTTGAGCTTTTTACCTTTGAACAAGGTAGACATGCCAAATTTGACAGCATATTGAGCAAATTTTATGTTATACTGCAATGCCTCAAAGTGGCTCTCTTTACTTAATCATTTGAGTGATTTTCCTTTTTTTATTTTTCTAGGTAGAAATTTTTATTGTAAGACTAGGGCTGCATAAACACGATGGGTTCAGTGGTCGCTCTTCAAAGCAAATAACCATTGTAACGTTGTGGTCGTTCGGATCCGTGTTAATGGTTTCGGTGTGGTGCCCTTGCCCAATGTGGGGTCATTAGGCCTTGGTTGTGGTTTCCGGTTGTTGTGTGGGTGTTGTGGACCTTAGGTTTTGACCCATAAGGCTTGCATGTTTTCTGGTGAAAAAGGCGACGGAGTGTGTCGTCACATTTTGAACGCGACGGCTATCCCCATCGCGATTCACCGAACTGCCTTTCTATGGTGCAGCGCGATTGGAGACAGCCAGGACTGTCACATATTAAGGTGTTTTAAATGCGACGTCAGCCTCCGTCGCGATTTTGACTGTGCATTTATTGCTTTGTTTCGGGCCAAACATAGCAGGGGTGGCTCTGTTCGGCCGTAGAGGGGAGTTTTGGCGGCTCTTTTGCCATTTTCAGCTGGCTGGTAGCTGGTTCGGTGCGGGTTCCACGCGAGGAGGACGTCTGGAGAGTGGACTTATCGGTGGTGTGGTGTTCTTCACGTTTTGCATGTCTTCGAGTTGGTAGGGAGACTTCCATGGTGTTTTAGTTTTGATTTAATTACTTTGGAGCTTAGCAAATCATGCTATGATTATGTGTGGTAGCTCAGCTTTCATTTCATTAGCTTATTTGTAAGTTTATATAGTGTTTGGAATGGTTTCCTGAAAGAGGTAGGGGGTCCGGTAGTCTACCTGAAAAGGCGACTGTCTGGACCATCGCGTTTTGTGTGAACGCGATGACTGATTCCGTCACGTTCTTAACGCGCCAATTTGACCGCCTGCGTTCTTAGGGTGAACGCGTCACTTTGGGTGGCCACGTTTCTGACTCTTTAATCGATTGTTATAAACATGATGACGATGTCTGTCATGATTTAAACTCCGACTGTCAGGGTTGTACCGATTGCCTTGAAGGCGACGGGTTGCTCCATCGCGAATTGCGTTTGACTGAGTTGGTGGGCGTGGTCGCGACATGTCAGGCCTTCGCATCCTTGTCATTCCACTGTGCCATGGTTTGGAATTGCGACCGTTAGGGTCGTCGCATTTCTGAAGTCGACGTTTGTGTTAGTCGCAATTCAGCTTTCGAGGTGTGTTTTGTGGAGGTTGAGCTATGATGGTCTGGTTTGGGCCTAGCTTTAGTTTTATGGTCATGTTTGGTGATGTTTTAAGTTAGTTAATGTTAGTAAAAGCATGTTATAGGGATAATGGTTTGGTTTATGGTTAATTAGTGAGTTATGTTGTTCATGTTAATCATGTTAATTATGTTAATTATGTTAATCATGAGAGTTAGGGTAATGTGTTAAGATAATGTGGTTTGTGTGTATAGTGGTGTGTGGTTGCTATGGAGGTGATGTGATGACCAATGATAAGCAAATTTAGAATATATGATATCGTGGTTTATAAGTAAAGTTTTTATGTGTACATTAAGTGTTGAGCACGATTTGTGTGTTAGCCGAGTGTGGTGGTCCGACGCCTATTCCGAAATGCCTCTCTAGTCAGGTACCCCAGGTTCTGTGTGAGCAAGGCATGTTGTGGTTTGTTGTGATCTGGTTTATCTCAGTACTGTGTGTACTGTAGAGGTTTGCGTCGTCTTCATGGACACCCTCACTCCTGTGGTTGAGTTGTACATCCAGCTGAGGGAAAGACGGCGTGGGACAGCGACTTGTGTGAGTTTGTGTTTGGTCGCTTGTAGCGCACTCGTGGTTGAGGGTACAGACAATAGTAGACGTACTAGGTCCCAGCTAGTCCTATGTTTCCAGTGCCTCACTTTGGAGAGCTCCGGCCAGAGTCTCTAAAGGTGCTAGGCATGGGCCTGCAATTATGTGTGGTCTGCAGGTGTGGTGTTGGTTGGTCTCCACAGTTTGTTGACCTTTGCAGTGAGGTTGTGGAGCCGCAATTGGACATTTCGACCTTGACTGCGAGACTGAGAGGTAGTTCTTGTGTTGTGTTGTCTGCGTTGGATACTGGCGTCATGAACCAGTAGTCCGTTCCCGTGTGGTGGCATCGTTCCTTCCGACTGGAGCTTTACAGCGGTTGTGGTTTGGTAGTGATACCTTGTGGTTTCAGGTACATATACCTTTTGCGGGTTGCTGGTTGTTGTGGCACATTGTGTGCCAGTGTTTCATGATGTGTGGTGGAGCTGTGCTCCGTGGAGGGAGTGTTGTATGACCCTCCACTCGTGGTGTTTTTACCCTTTAATGGGTAGTTCTATGGTATGTTGTTGTCGCGGGTTGTGGTGGATTGATTCTTCGTGGTCAATCCTGTTACCCTTCATTGGGGGTTGGTCTGTGTAGCCTATGCTTTACTCGTGGTTTACTGTGGAGGGCTGACTCCTTGTTGTCTGTCTCGTTACCACTCGTGGTGTGGTGGTTTTGGTTACTGTGGTGGACTGGTGTGTCTACACTAGTCCTGTTGTTTCCTTTACTTTCTGTTAGCTGGTGTGTTTATATTTAATGCAGTTATTTATGTTAATTGCTAGCATGTTCTACTTTAGTAGTTCTCCTATTAGTGGTGCCAGTGAGACCCTTTGGGGTTGAGGTGTCGGTTCTTGCGTTGTGGTTTGTGGTTGTGTTTTTGGGAGGTCCCTGCTGACCCTGTGACTTGTTGAGGCTCACTCCTTTACAGTTCGTTTCAGGTGTTAGCCATGTGTTTGGTGTGTGGCAGACTTGTACCACCAGCAGCTGAGTCGTAGTTGTAGTGGTGTGAGCTTTGCTCCCTCGGGGTATGCCCCAGGTAGTTGTACTTTTCTCTTGGACATGTAATAATGTATTGGGACAATGTAAATTGTGATAATTGAGTATAAATGCATGTACTTTCTTGCATATTATGCTCTTGTGGTTGTCTTTTATATTCTCTTTGGACACTTGTGTACGGTATCTCTTGCGAGACTTCGGTCCGATCGCGGGAGGCAAACTTGGATATGGAGCCTTATTGGGCATAAGTATCCAGGGTCGCTACAGTGGGTATCAGAGCATGGTTCAGTGGGAATATGAAAAGACATAGAGGTTACAATGTCCCAAGACATGGTTTAATGAAAAGACATAGAGGTTACAATGCTTGAGCCACCAATCTGGCTTGTTCCTTAAGATTATCCAGACTCATCCAGTTATTTCTGAACACCCATTTGGTGCCAATAACTGAATGATTGGATGGTCTAGGAACAAGTGACCATACTTGGTTCTCTTGAACTGATTTAGTTCATCTTGCATGGCTAGTATCCAAGATTCATCAGATAAAGCTTCATTGACTGTTAGGTTCTACTTGAGAGACAAATGCTAAATAGTCGCATGGAATTACATTACCTCTAGTTCTTACCCCTACAGATGGATCCACCAATGATGTTTTCAGGAGGGTGATCTTTCTGATGTCTCCATTCCTTTGGAAGATCTTTATGTTGGATTTCTGTTTGCTGCAGTTCTTCCAGAGTTGGATCCTCTTTGTCCTTAATTGAAGTTTTCTTTAATTTCGGACAAGACATCTGCATCATCAATGTCACTAATTTCTTCCTTTTTCAAGGAAGGGTTAGATTCATCAAAATAACATGTACTGATGTTCAATAATAAGGAACGTTTATTGAAAACTCTATAACCTTTAGGTTTAGAGGAATACCCCATGAAAATGCCTTCATCTGATTTGGCATCCAACTTACCAATGTCCCTTTTTCATTGTATGGATGAAGCAAGGACATCCAATACTCTGAAAATGGCAATCTTTGGCTTCTTTTCTTTGTAGAGTTCATAAGCAGTCTTTTTCAGAATTGGCCTGATCATCACTCTATTTATGATAAACATGCAGTGTTGATAGCTTCGGCCCAGAAATATCTTGGCAGATCATATTCTGATAACATTGATCTAGCCATATCCAAAAGAGTTCTGTTTTTCCTCTCAGCAATTCCATTCTGTTGAGGTGTCCTTGGAGCTGAGAAGTTGTGCTCAATTCCTTGATCATCACAGAACTTCGCAAACTTTTCATTCTGAAACTCACCACCATGATCTGATCGAATAGAGACAATGAGATTTCTGATCTTTCTGAACTTCTTACTGAAGCTGACAAAATTTCAAAGTGTCATCTTTGTGCTCTAAAAAGGATACCCAAGTGAATCTTGAATAATCATCAACTATTACAAATCCAAAATTCTTTCCTCCCAAACTGGTAGTTCTCATTGCCCAAATAAATCCATGGAAGTAGTTCTAAAGGCCTTGAGGTGGTTACTACAGTCTTTGATTTGAAGGAGCTTGGTGTGCTTTCCTCTTGCACAAGGTCTGCAAATGCTATCCAATCTGAAATTACCTTTGGCAGTCCTTCAACTAGTTTTCTCTTTCTGAGCTTGTTCAGCCATCCAAGCTGCAGTGGCCCAATCTTCTGTGCCACAGCTCAGTTGATTTATCTTTGCTAGCTGCCAAACACACATCTTGATCCTTAAGTTCATCGAGATATAAAACATACAAATTCTTTCTCTGTAGGCTTCAAATATGACTGCACCATCCTTCAAGATACTGCATTTTGATTCTTGAAACTGAATTTGATGGCCTTGTCACACAACTGGCTGATGCTGATGAGATTGTGCTTTAACCCTTTGACCAGCATTACATCCTTTATGACTGATTTTCCTTTGATGTTCACAGACCCGCTCCTATCACAGTCCCTTTTCATTATCTCCATAGGTGACTGTACATCTTCAGCTTGGAGATCAACAAATATCTTCTTGTTGCCTGACATATGCCTTGAGCACCCACTATCCAAATACCATTGGATGCTCGAGGGTTAACCTTATCCTCGGTATTCGCCATGAGAGCCAAGTTGGCTTCTTCACCTTCACTGCTCCAGCTTGACTCACTATCTGAGTCGCTGCTGTTGTCCCATGCAGCTGCCATGGCTTTCTTTTGAATCTTCTGAACTTCTTGGAGCTGTCCTTCTTCTTGTGATCATTTTTCTTTAACATTGGACAGTCTGCCTTGATATGTCCAGGTTTCTTGCATTCATAGCAAAGTGGCTCATTCCTCTTCTGATCTTTTCCATCTGGTCTCTTGAGATCTTTGTTTTTCTTGAAGTACCTCCTACCAGACTGGAACTTCTTTTTCTTTGCAAGATTCTCTGCAATCTTCTTGAGAGCATGGCTTCTTCATCATCACTAACTTTGCTATCTTCACTGTATCTAAGGATTCTTCTGATGAGTCCCCATTAGCTTTAAGCGCATTTGACTGCCTCTTTCTACTGGAGGATTCTCCTAGTCTTTCCATGTTATTCATGGGCCATGAGAGACCCAATGAGTTTTTCTACTGACATTCTCTTAAGATCATTAGCTTCTTCGATAGCTGTGACCTTTGCCGTCCATGAAGATGGCAGGGATCTGAGAATCTTCCTTACCATATCTGCATTTTCAAATGACTTTCTAGACTTGCTAGGCCATAGTAATGTCAGTAAATCTACTAAACATTTGGGTAATAGACTCACCTGTTTGCATTTGAAATCTTCATACTGAGTGACAAGAATGTCAATTCTTGTCTCCTTTACTTTGTCTGTACCTCATATGTGATCTTACACTTTCCCACCTTTCCATGGAGGATTTGTATGCTGAAACTCTGGAACTCTTCTTGCTTAGAGCAAACATAGATGCTTTAGCTTTACAGTTCAAGGAGATTTTTGTATATCTTATCTGTCCATTGTGCTTTCTCATTTGTGACGACCAGATCACCTCTTCCACTATGACCAGATTGATAATCGTGGCTTGTAGAAAGTATTCCTCTGGGTCTTCCAATCGTATAATCTTCACCATCGAAAAGGGAGGTCTGTTGAAGACTGACTTCGAAGTGATTTGGGCTGCCATTGATCTTGCTCTTCAGATCGTTGATCTTCTTCTTTGTCGAAAGGACGGGCTCTGATACCACTTGTTGCCCAGCTAGCTAGCCCAGAGGGGGGGTGAATGGGTATTAAAAACTTCGATCTTTGATTAAAACCTGTTTACTGAAAAGATTGCACAACTTAATAACAAGGTTAGAGTTAGAGCAAACAAGACAACAATCACACAAAAACAACCACAAGACACAAGGATTTTTATCCTGGTTCGGAACTCCTCTCCACAGGAGACCTACGTCCAGTCCCTGAGCAATACCTCAGGATTTTACTACCAAGGGTACAACCCCTTAAGGATCCTTACACCCAGCCTCAACTGGTCTTCCTTCAGCCTGAAGGGAACAACAACCACCCTGGATACCACCAGGTCTTCCTTCGTCCAGAAGGAACAACAACCACCCTGGATACCACCAGGTCTTCCTTCGTCCAGAAGGAACACAACTAATCAGAAAAAGATTGTGAAAACAGGCTTCAGATTCTAGCTTGACCAGCTACAACCTGAAGCTCCTAAGCCCCCGAGAGAGAAAGAGATTTAACAAGGTTTTTCTCTCCAAGGACCACACAGGCTCTTACAAAATGAGAGATTCCTTTTGAGCACAGAGAGCTAAGAGCTTAGAACCAGGTTTGGAGTGGAGGCTTCGCTCTTCTTCAAAGTTCTAAAGATTGTGAGAGATGGATTTCCTTCTTCTTCTGAAATCAAGCGATGTTACGCCCTCTTATTTTTCTTTTCGTCTTGAGTCTTCTATTTAAACTGCTGATTCAAATTCGAACGTTGAAGTGTCCGTTGTCTCTTATCCTTGTGTACGTTAGACTGGTTACTGAGGAAGCTTCTGATCGTCAGTCTTTTATCCTGGTGTACACGCCAAAGAGATGTCATAGAACTTTGTATCTTGTGTCCAACGTTGTCCAGAAGAGTCTTGTCAGATATCTGTAAGCATAACATCAATAAATAGAAGACAGCTAGGACTGCTGTCTATTGTTAGTTGAGATGGAACAGATATTGCAGTATATAGCAAAGCTCCTTCTGTCCAAGAAAAAGTACGTAGACAGAGTAGCATAGAAATGGAAGATATTGTCTGCATGCATGGGAGATACGATCGGAGAGCATTTAATGCATAGCAGTCAACGGACAAGATATGACTTTGACTTTTCAACGCTTATTAAAAAGCATTATACTGATGTATCAAGAAATTCGATAAAAAGAATCTTGCTGACTTCATAACTTATGAAATCGTTAGAATTATAGCAAGTCGTTATGAACTGTAAAGAAATCGTTGTGATAACTTATGAAGCCGTTACAACAGGCAAGTCGTTGCGAGTTCTAAAGAAATCGTTGCAAGAAATCGTTATGACTAATAAAGAAGTCGTTACGCGAAATCGTTATGACTAATAAAGAAGTCGTTACGCGAAATCGTTATGACTAATAAAGAAGTCGTTACGCGAAATCGTTATGACTAATAAGAAGTCGTTACGCGAAATCGTTATGACTAATAAAGAAGTCGTTACACGAAATCGTTATGACTAATAAAGAAGTCGTTACACGAAATCGTTATGACTAATAAAGAAGCGTTACGCGAATCGTTATGACTAATAAAGAAGCGTTACGCGAAATCGTTATGACTAATAAAGAGTCGTTAACGAAAATCGTTATGACTAATAAAGAAGTCGTTACACGAAATCGTTATGATAATAAGAAGTCGTTACGCGAAATCGTTTGACTAATAAAGAAGTCGTTACGCGAAATCGTTACGACTAGAGAGTCGTTGCGAGTTCTAAAGAAATCGTTACGAGGTCTAAAGAAGTCGTTACGGCTAGAGAGTCGTTGCGAGTTCTAAAGAAATCGTTACGAGGTCTAAAGAAGTCGTTACGGCTAGAGAGTCGTTGCGAGTTCTAAAGAAATCGTTACGAGGTCTAAAGAAGTCGTTACGGCTAGAGAGTCGTTGCGAGTTCTAAAGAAATCGTTACGAGGTCTAAAGAAGTCGTTACGGCTAGAGAGTCGTTGCGAGTTCTAAAGAATCGTTACGGTAACGATTTGAGGGTTCCGGTCAAGGAGGAAGTCGTTCTGCTTATCAAAGAAGTCGTTACAGGGACTTGGATAGAATGATGGGACTTACCAGATTGTCTTGATCTTTCATTTTTCTTTTGCTTCCTGTTCTCAAGGCTCAAGAAATCCATTAGTGTTATTTTGTTAATCATCAAAATTAATATATAAATAAATGGAAATATTTATTATGGGGACAGTTTGGTCATCAATCTCCCCTTTTTGATGATGACAAAATATACTAAACATCAGACAAAGAATGAAATATGTTTTTCAGATTTACGTTAGTTGTCTCCCCCATTTTGTCATTAGGCAAAAAGATAACTGTGAGACAAAGAAGAGAGAAAGATTTTATTAAGAGGGAGAAAGATAATACAAAGGAGATAACAAGGAGGCATGCTGTGAGATAACAGCCCATGCCTTGATCTCAAGATCCTCAAAAATTTGCAGAAAACACGCCAAAGGTAACTGAGAAGGAGGGTCCCATGGAAGGGATGTTCCTCTGAATGTAGAGTTGCCTTTGCTGCTCTATGAACTCTCCATACTGAGTTTTGACCAAAATGAATCTGAAGTAAGTACTCTTGCCAAAACTGGCCCTATGGAGAAATCTGTCCAAGGAAATTGGATAGTGAAGTGTTGATTTAACAGATCCTGCTTTAGGGCATAGAAGGCAGAATATCTAGCTGCCCATACAGCATAGAGCTCTGGTATGGGTGCGATGGAATTGAGATCCATAAAGGCTTCTGCAGAAAGAGCAGGCTTCCTCTGACTAACCATCTTGATTGATAGCTTCCAATTGCTGATAAGAGGCCCGATATAGAAGCTCCCATTCTGATGAGGTGAGTCGTTCACACTCAGAAATGAGTGGAGCTAAGGTCAGAGAAGAGATGCGGCCAGAGTGATATTCTCTGAAGATGAACCGCAAGAAGGAGGGAGATCGGCCCTGCTTGGCTGACATCCGGCCCAGCTGCCTTGCAAACATATCTAGAGCGAGAGATCCAGCATCTGAATTAAACACTAACGAGTGCAGCTTCGGCAGAAGAACTGGAAACTCAACCTTGAAGGAGACAAAGTCTACTGTAAGAGGAAGGTTGAGAGGGGTCTCTGATTGCAGCACAGTAATCTGCGAGTTGAACTGGCAAAACTGAACTTCTGGAATTTTGTTCAAGTAGCAGAAGTCACTGTACAGCTGAAAGGCTCTGGCAACGCGAATTTCCTTCAAAATGAAGGATCCCCAAGAGTTCTTGTGCTGGAAGATAAACCACTCAGAGAAGGTGAGTGGGTGAGCTCTGAGAGAGAGGGATTCGGCCCTTGCAGTCAGGTATTTGAGTACTGAGCCTTGTTTCCTTTGATAGCTGCCCACTGATCTTCAGTCTTGAACTCAGTGCCCTCAAAGATTTTGGATTTGAAAGCTTGAGATATCTGAGTAAAGGGAAGAACAATGGCCAGGTGTTCGGAGAGGTTGAGAAAAGGAATACCATAAATGGTAGAAAGAATGCATTTCTGGAGGTATTCTTTGTAGATAGGTCTTCTCTTAGGATCAAGGGTAAGAGAGTACCATAAAGGAGGGTAGAGAGAAGCAGAAGGAGTGCTTAGAGAGGAAGATGTTTTTCTCTTTTTCAAGACAGGACTAGGAGGGTCAGTCCTGTGAATGAGAGGCTGTGGAAAGAATGGTGAGGAGAGTGTTCCTTTCAAAATGGTCTGGAACATTGGTGTCAAAAATACCAAGAGGCAGAGGTTTCACTGGAGGAAAGGTAATAGAATTAGGAGGAGTAGGAGGATAGAAAAGTGTTTAGGATTAAAGGAAGAGGTTGGTTGAGGATGAGATGTTTGGGTTTTAATAGGTGAAGGTTGAGGAGTTAATGAGGATGAAGCTGAGATGAGAGCTGGAGTAGGTGAGAAGGAGGGTTGAGAGGAAGTAGAGGATGAGGAAGGTTGGGTGCGAGGCATGGGATGTTTATGGTTGGTGGAGCAGGAGGTGCAGTAGGAGGAGATGAAGGTGTGGAGAGGGTGGAGTGGCAAGAGATGAAGTATCAGGGGCCTTGGAGACTGACACTGGCTCTTTTCTGGCCTGACTTTCTCTGACTGCAAGAGGGTCCTGAAGACCCTGAGGCTGCCACTGGTCCGGGTGACCCTACAACTGATGGCCCTGATGGCCCTGACCCTTGAACTGGCGGCCCTGTTGGCCTGAGACTTCTGCTGGAGGCCCTGGTGGCCTAGGAACTTCAGCTGGAGGCCTGGTGGCCTAGGAACTTCAGCTGGACTGCTCTGAGTAGGTGCAGGAGGGACACCACTAGACTTTGAAAGATGAGCCAGCAAATTCTTCATATCAGACATTTCTTTATTGAAATACCTCATTGCATTTCTTATTGAGGATACGTCTGAGGAGGTTGAAACTTGAGTTGAAACAATTTCTTGTATACCAGACTGAACTGATGCCAAGATCTCTCCTTGGGCTTTTAACAAGGCCATAACATGCTTCAATTTTACTTTCCTATGGCCCTTCCTTGACCTCCTGTGAACAACTCTTTTCTGCTTACTTGGCTGAGAGACAGGCTCCTCAAGATTTATAGTTGCACTTGGGCCTTCACTAACATCAACCAAGGCTGGAGCTGGAGTTTCCTGAGTAGGTGCAGCTTTCTCAGAAAAGGCTTCCTTCTCTGTCTTTTCACTCTCAGCATGCTCCCCTGAATGGGAGCAGGGACTTCAATACTTCTTGCTCCCCCTGAGCAGGAGCTTCTTCCAAACAACACTCATCAGGTTCACCAAAAGCTCGAGCTTCGGATTGGCATCCCACAGCTGACTCAACTGGTTCTTGCTCTGCTGGACTTGCTGCTGCTTGCTCTACTTCTACTGCTTCTGGAATATCTGCAATAACTGCTTCTCCTTCAGCCACAGAGGATTTCGACCAAACTCCTTCTTGCACTGAAAAGCCACTTTTCTTCAGGTTTCTGGACCTTATAGACTGGCCATCTTTTCAGCTACCGCACCTGACAGATCTACTCCAAAGTGCTGGAAAATCTTGGTCAGAAGATGGGCATATGGAAGGGAAACATTCAACTTGCTCTTTGTTTCCCATAACTGAGCATGTGCAAACATCATTCGCTCAATCATCACTGCGGCCAGGTTTATCTCTTTGTTCTGGATTGCCCAGAACATTATGTCCGAATCTGCCCTAGTGCATGAGGAAAAGGTAGCACTACGGGGAACTAAGATTTGGCAGACTATGAAGTGAAGCAATCGGTTGAACGCGGACATCTGATTAATATCAAGCTTCCCATCCTTCAACTTAAATCCTGGACCGATAATCCCGAGACCTTTGACTTCATCATTCACAGAGTGAATGCCACTAAATCCCGAGGTCTTTACTCCAAACAGATCACGCAACAGCTCATGGGTTATTCTGATTTGGATACCCTTGACAGAGGAAACAAGGGATCCATCTGCTTCTGACTTCAGACAGATGTAGAAGGCTTTTACCAAGTCGGGTAGCTTACCTCACTGAAGGTGACCACATCCATCCACTGCGATCTTCTTAGAGTATCAACTAGCCTGGCCATGCCACTCTTCTCAAGATCTGAACATCCACTGCCTTATTTCCGCAAATCTTTGTCTTCACAAAAGTAAATCTTTCTTGCTCCCTTGGGGATAAATACTCAGCACTGTAGCCCCCAACACTTCCGGAGATCAACGGAGCGGCCATGGGTGCAGAGAAGAAAAGATTCTGGAAGAGAGGATGATGGAAGGGACGGAAGTTCTCGAAGGAGTTCTTCGCGGGAAGAGAAGAAGGCTTCGAAAGATGCAGAGAGTCGATCCCAAAATCGTTAGGGCATCAGCTTTGGGTGAACAGATAGAGAATAAAAAGGTAAAGGTGGAAGACGAATCGATCTCAAAGCGATTTGGGTAAAATAATATTACTTTAATGACAGGAGGAGCGCCAAAAGGCGGCAAAGGTAGAAAGCGACAAAAAGGTTTGACAAGTCAAACAACTTCTACACAGAAGCGGTCAAAGCATATAGATAACTGAGTTTTGTTTAACTTTAACGGAGAGAGAACTTTTCATTTAATCTGAAAAATTTATATGTCAATAAAATCACAGAAATTCTTTCACAAATTGCACATCCCTAGTTCCCTTCTAAGAGATGTAAATCTCTCTTCAGGTAGGGCTTTTGTGAAGATATCTGCCAATTGACCATTTGTATCTATAAACGAAATTTCTAATTACCACTAGCTACATGGTCTCGAATAAAATGATATCTTACCTCAATGTGTTTCGTCCTTGAGTGTTGAACTGGATTTTTGGTGAGGTTGATGGCACTTGTATTATCACACAATAGAGGAATTGATTTGATGTGAATGCCGAAATCTTCAGTTGTTGCTTTATCCAAAGAAGTTGTGTACAGCAACTCCAGCAGCAACATATTCCGCCTCAGCTGTTGATAGAGCTACTGAATTTTGTTTCTTGGATGTCCATGATATTAAGCATCCTGCAAGAAACTGACAACATCCACTGGTGCTCTTTCTATCTACTTTGCAACCAGCATAATCAGCATCTGAATATCCTATTAGATTTATCTCACAAGATCTAGGATACCAGAGACCTAAATCATGAGTTCTAGCTAAAATCTAAATATTCTTTTTACAGAGATTAAGTGAGACTCTCTAGGGTCTGCCTGATATCTAGCACACATGCATACACTGAACAAAATGTCTGGTCTACTGGCAGTTAAGTAAAGTAATGACTATCATACCTCGATAATTCTTTTGATCTACCCTTTTACCTTTTTGATCACTGTCCATTCTGGTTGATGTGCTCATTGGAGTTGATAATGGCTTTGCATCTTCAAATCCAATTTCTTCAACAGCTCTTTGGTGTACTTTGCTTGACAGATATGAGTGCCATCCTTCCCTTGCTTGATTTGCAATCCAAGGAAGTAGCTTAACTCCCCCATCAAGCTCATTTCGAATTCTCCTGCATAAGCTTTTCAAAGTACTTGCAAAGAGATCATCAGTAGATCCAAAAATAATATCATCCACATAGATTTGTACAAGAAGTATATGTTTAACCTTAGATTTTATAAATAATGTACTATCTACTTTACCTCTAGTGAAACCATGATTTAATAAGAAATTACTGAGCCTTTCATACCAGGCTCTAGGAGCTTGCTTTAGACCATATAAAGCCTTATGTAGTTTAAATACATGATTTGGAAATTCAGAGTCGTCAAAACCTGGAGGTTGTTCAACATAAACTTCCTCCTTGATGAAACCATTTAAAAAGGCTGATTTGACATCCATTGAAAAAGTTTTAAATCAAGTGCGGATGCATAAGCAAGTAAAATCCTAATAGCCTCAAGTCTAGCTACAGGTGCATAAGTTTCATCGAAATCTATGGCCTCTTGGGAGTAGCTTGAGCCACCAATCTGGCTTTGTTCCTAAGATTATTCCAGACTCATCCAGTTTATTTCTGAACACCCATTTGGTGCCAATAACTGAATGATTGGATGGTCTAGGAACAAGTGACCATACTTGGTTCTCTTGAACTGATTTAGTTCATCTTGCATGGCTAGTATCCAAGATTCATCAGATAAAGCTTCATTGACTGTCTTAGGTTCTACTTGAGAGACAAATGAAATAGTCGCATGGAATTACATTACCTCTAGTTCTTACCCCTACAGATGGATCACCAATGATGTTTTCAGGAGGGTGATCTTTCTGATGTCTCCATTCCTTGGAAGATCTTTATGTTGGATTTCTGTTTGCTGCAGTTCTTCCAGAGTGGATCCTCTTTGTCCTTAATTGAAGTTTTCTTTAATTTTTCGGACAAGACATCTGCATCATCAATGTCACTAATTTTTCCTTTTCAAGGAAGGGTTAGATTCATCAAAAATAACATGTACTGATTGTTCAATTAATAAGGAACGTTTATTGAAAACTCTATAACTTTAGGTTTAGAGGAATACCCCATGAAAATGCCTTCATCTGATTGGCATCCAACTTACCAATGTCCCTTTTTCCATTGTTATGGATGAAGCAAGGACATCCAAATACTCTGAAATGGCTAATCTTTGGCTTCTTTTCTTTGTAGAGTTCATAAGCAGTCTTTTTCAGAATTGGTCTGATCATCACTCTATTATGATATAAACATGCAGTGTTGATAGCTCGGCCCAGAAATATCTTGGCAGATCATATTCTGATAACATTGATACTAGCCATATCCAAAAGAGTTGTTTTTCCTCTCAGCAATTCCATTCTGTTGAGGTGTCCTTGGAGCTGAGAAGTTGTGCTCAATCCTGATCATCACAGAACTTCGCAAACTTTTCATTCTGAAACTCACCACCATGATCTGATCGAATAGAGACAATTGTGAATTTCTGATCTTCTGAACTTTCTTACTGAAGCTGACAAAATTTTCAAATGTGTCATCTTTGTGCTCTAAAAAGGATACCCAAGTGAATCTTGAATAATCATCAACTATTACAAATCAAAATTCTTTCCTCCCAAACTGGTAGTTCTCATTGGCCCAAATAAATCATGTGAAGTAGTTAAAGGCCTTGAGGGGGTTACTACAGTCTTGATTTGAAGGAGCTCTGGTGTGCTTCCTCTTGCACAAGGTCTGCAAATGTTATCCAATCTGAAATTTACCTTTGGCAGTCCTCAACTAGTTTTCTCTTTCTGAGCTTGTTCAGCCCATCCAAGCTGCAGTGGCCCAATCTTCTGCCACAGCTCAGTGGATTTATCTTTGCTAGTGCCAAACACCACATCTTGATCCTTAAGGTCATCGAGATATAAACATACAATTTCTTTCTCTGTAGGCTTCAAATATGACTGCACCATCCTTCAAGATACTGCATTTTGATTCTTGAAACTGATTTGATGGCCTTTGTCACACAACTGGCTGATGCTGATGAGATTGTGCTTTAACCCTTTGACCAGCATTACATCCTTTATGACTGATTTTCCTTTGATGTTCACAGACCCCTTCCTATCACAGTCCCTTTTTCCATTATCTCCATAGGTGACTGTACCGTCTTCAGCTTGGAGATCAACAAATCTTCTTGTTGCCTGACATATGCCTTGAGCACCCCTATCCAAATACCATTTGGATGCCGAGGGTTAACCTTATCCTCGGTATTCGCCATGAGAGCCAAGTTGGCTTCTTCACCTTCACTGCTCGAGCTTGACTCACTATCTGAGTCGCTGCTGTTGTCCCATGCAGCTGCCATGGCTTTCTTTTTGAATCTTCTGAACTTCTTGGAGCTGTCCTTCTTCTTGTGATCATTTTTCTTTAACATTGGACAGTCTGCCTTGATATGTCCAGGTTTCTTGCATTCATAGCAAAGTGGCTCATTCCTCTTCTGATCTTTTCCATCTGGTCTCTTAGATCTTTGTTTTTCTTGAAGTACCTCCTACCAGACTGGAACTTCTTTTTCTTTGCCAAGATTCTCTACAATCTTCTTGAGAGCATGGCTTCTTCATCATCACTAACTTTGCTATCTTCACTGTTATCTAAGGATTCTTCTGATGAGTCCCCATTAGCTTTAAGCGCATTTGACTGCTTCTTTCTACTGGAGGATTCTCCTAGTCTTTCCATGTTTATTTCATGGGCCATGAGAGACCCAATGAGTTTTTCTACTGACATTCTCTTAAGATCATTAGCTTCTTCGATAGCTGTGACCTTTGCCGTCCATGAAGATGGCAGGGATCTGAGAATCTTCCTTACATATCTGCATTTTCAAATGACTTTCCTAGACTTGCTAGGCCATTAGTAATGTCAGTAAATCTACTAAACATTTGGGTAATAGACTCACCTGTTTGCATTTGAAATCTTTCATACTGAGTGACAAGAATGTCAATTCTTGTCTCCTTTACTTTGTCTGTACCTTCATATGTGATCTTTAACTTTTCCCACATTTCCATGGAGGATTTGCATGCTGAAACTCTGTTGAACTCTTTCTTGCTTAGAGCACAACATAGAATGCTCTTAGCTTTACAGTTCAAGGAGATTTTCTTTCTATCTTCATCTGTCCATTGTGCTTCTCATTTGTGACGACCAGATCACCTTCTTCCACTATTGACCAGATTTGATAATCGTGGCCTTGTAGAAAGTATTCCATCCTGGTCTTCCAATACGTATAATCTTCACCATCGAACAAGGGAGGTCTGTTGACAGACTGACCTTCGAAGTGACTTTGGGCTGCCATTGATCTTTGCTCTTCAGATCGTTGGATCTTCTTCTTTGTCGAAGAGACGGGCTCTGATACCACTTGTTGCCCAGCTAGCTAGCCCAGAGGGGGGGTGAATGGGTTATTAAAACTTCGATGTTTGATTAAAACCTGTTTACTGAAAAGATTGCACAACTTAATAACAAGGTTAGAGTTAGAGCAAACAAGACAACAATCACACAAAACACAACCACAAGACACAAGGATTTTTATCCTGGTTCGGAACTCCTCTCCACAGGAGACCTACGTCCAGTCCCTGAGTAATACCTCAGGATTTTACTAACAAGGGTACAATCCCCCTTAAGGATCCTTACACCCAGCCTCAACTGGTCTTCCTTCAGCCCGAAGGGTACAACAACACCCTGGATACCACCAGGTCTTCCTTCGTCCAGAAGGTTACAACAACCACCCTGGATACCACCAGGTCTTCCTTCGTCCAGAAGGGAACACAAACTAATCAGAAAAAGATTGTGAAAACAGGCTTCAGATTCTAGCTTGACCAGCTACAACCTGAAGCTCCTAAGCCCCCGAGAGAGAAAGAGATTAACAAGGTTTTTCTCTCCAAGGACCACACAGGCTCTTACAAATGAGAGGATTCCTTTTGAGCACAGAGAGCTAAGAGCTTAGAACCAGGTTTGGAGTGGAGGCTTCGCTCTTCTTCAAAGTTCTAAAGATTGTGAGAGATGGATTTCCTTCTCTTCTGAAATCAAGCGATGTTACGCCCTCTCTATTTTCTTTTCGTCTTGAGTCTTCTATTTAACTGCTGATTCAAATTCGAACGTTGAAGTGTCCGTTGTCTCTTATCCTTGTGTACGTTAGACTGGTTACTGAGGAAGCTTCTGATCGTCAGTCTTTTATCCTGGTGTACACGCCAAAGAGATGTCATAGAACTTTTATCTTGTGTCCAACGTTGTCCAGAAGAGTCTTGTCAGATATCTGTAAGCATAACATCAATAAATAGAAGACAGCTAGGACTGCTGTCTATTGTTAGTTGAGATGGAACAGATATTGCAGTATATAGCAAAGCTCCTTTCTGTCCAAGAAAAAGTACGTAGACAGAGTAGCATAGAAATGGAAGATATTGTCTGCATGCATGGGAGATACGATCGGAGAGCATTTAATGCATAGCAGTCAACGGACAAGATATGACTTTGACTTTTCAACGCTTATTAAAAGCATTATACTGATGTATCAAGAAATTCGATAAAAAGAATCTTGCTGACTTCATAACTTATGAAATCGTTAAGATTATAGCAAGTCGTTATGAACTGTAAAGAAATCGTTGTGATAACTTATGAAGCCGTTACAACAGGCAAGTCGTTGCGAGTTCTAAAGAAATCGTTGCAAGAAATCGTTATGACTAATAAAGAAGTCGTTACGCGAAATCGTTATGACTAATAAAGAAGTCGTACGCGAAATCGTTATGACTAATAAAGAAGTCGTTACGCGAAATCGTTATGACTAATAAAGAAGTCGTTACGCGAAATCGTTATGACTAATAAAGAAGTCGTTACACGAAATCGTTATGACTAATAAAGAAGTCGTTACACGAAATCGTTATGACTAATAAAGAAGTCGTTACGCGAAATCGTTATGACTAATAAAGAAGTCGTTACGCGAAATCGTTATGACTAAAGAAGTCGTTACGCGAAATCGTTATGACTAATAAAGAAGTCGTTACACGAAATCGTTATGACTAATAAAGAAGTCGTTACGCGAAATCGTTATGACTATAAAGAAGTCGTTACGCGAAATCGTTATGACTAGAGAGTCGTTGCGAGTTCTAAAGAAATCGTTACGAGGTCTAAAGAAGTCGTTACGGCTAGAGAGTCATTGCGAGTTCTAAAGAAATCGTTACGAGGTCTAAGAAGTCGTTACGGCTAGAGAGTCGTTGCGAGTTCTAAAGAAATCGTTACGAGGTCTAAAGAAGTCGTTACGGCTAGAGAGTCGTTGCGAGTTCTAAAGAAATCGTTACGAGGTCTAAAGAAGTCGTTACGGCTAGAGAGTCGTTGCGAGTTCTAAAAATCGTTACGGTAACGATTTGAGCGTTCCGGTCAAGGAGGAGTCGATCTGCTTATCAAAGAAGTCGTTACAGGGACTGGATAGAAATGATGGGACTTACCAGATTGTCTTGATCTTTCATTTTTCTTTTGCTTCCTGTTCTCAAGGCTCAGAAATCCATTAGTGTTATTTTGTTAATCATCAAAATTAATATATAAATAAATGGAAATATTTATTATGGGGACAGTTTGGTCATCATGGTTGATAGTGGTACGGTTATAAGGGTATATCAGTATATCAGTGGTTGCGAAAGGTGTAGTTGTTTGAAGATTCTTAGTTAGAGTGATTGAAGAATTATATAGTAAAGATCTTGAGGTATTTGGTTGGTATTAGTAAATGTTGAATAGTAAGTCAGAAGATAGAATCACCAATGTTTTGAGAGATAGAGGACATGGTAAATAGAATTGATTTTCAGAAGATGTACAGTTGATCAGAAGAGTAAATTGTAGCAGTGAGTTTGAGAACAAAATTGTTAAAAGTGGTAGTAGTGTCAAGCGATTTGGTATAAGCAGTCAAACTATGTACAGATGTGAGCTATTGTGATTGATTTGGTAAGTAGTGAAAATTGAGAAAGAATTGGTAAGTTTAGTTGCGTTATTCAGTAGTGGTACAGTTGTTTTCTAAGAAGGATATGATTCAGTGCAGTGAAACTATTTTAGTGAAATAAAAGATCAGAAGAGACAGGTATATGGCAATGGCTATGTATATGTAAAAGGGAACTTGCTATGAAGGTAACAGTGCGATGAAATTATAGTGGAAATAGTGTTGTAGTGTGAAGCAGTGTTATGTTGAAGATTGTCGGATGTAAAAGGATTTAATATTTTGAGATTTATATTAGAAAGTATTGAGAAGTAATTCAGTTGATATGTGATGATTAGTGGTATGGAAAATTCTAGACGATTATGTAGCAACATGAAATTTTGCGAAAAAATAATAATTTAAATAAAGAATTAAAACCTAGCTAAATGGATATTTAATGAAAAGATCATTAATAAAACCCATTAAATGGAAAAGAGTAATGGGCTTTGTTTAATGAATCCTCTAGAATTTATTGGGTCAAAAATATAAATTTACAAAGGGAGAATAATAAGAAAATACCTTAAATTCGGAGTTTAATTATAGGGAGAATTAATTTCAGGTCCCTGGCAGGGATCTGACATTAATTTCAGGTCCCTGTCAGCTTTTCCCAAGCCATGCGGTCCTTGCTTTATGCAGGACTTATTTTTAGGTCCCTGCTTTATGTCTCCGTTATCCTCCTCCGTTATCTCAAGGTGTGTAATCGTTATCCCAAAAGTGTGTAACTTGTTACCCAATTACACATGTAACTGTGTTACCTAGTTACCCAGTTATACATGTAACTGTGTTACCCAGTTACCTAGTTACCCAATTACCCAGTTATATACTTACACAGTTACACGTGAAACTATATAACTACATAGAACTTTTATAACTTTGTAACTCTATAATTAGGACTTACCTAATTACATAGTTTCATAGTTTTAGAAGGATTTACCTAATTATTTTATAACCGTTATTCCGAAAGTGTGTAAGTACGTACTTACACAGTTATATATAAATCTTGTAATTGTGTAATTTGTTACCCAGTTACACATGTAACTGTGTTACCCTATTACCCAGTTACCCAGTTACATACTTATACAGTTACACATGAAACTATATAATTACATAGAAATTTTATAAGTTTGTAACTCTATAATTAGGGCTTACCTAATTACATAATTACATAGTTTTAGAAGGATTTATCATGCATCCATCCGTCCATCTCTTTAATCCCCACGGAAGTAACCATCTTGCGAACAGAAGCGATCAAGTTACTGTCTTCTGATCTGTTCTTGGCAACGGCGGCAGGCGCATCCCACGCTGACGGAGCACGAGAGGAAGCGGCTGTGCCGGGTGATGGAGTACCAGAAGCTGTCCATCGACGCCTGCATGCACGCGGCCCAGAACAAGCGGCTGCCATTGCGGGTGGTCGTCCAGGTGCTCTTCTCCGAGCAGTTCAAGATCAGCAACGCCATCGCCAACTCCTCCCTCAAAGACACGACCGTCGTGGGGGTGGAGCCGGTGCACCAGCTCTTCCACCCCATGGTGCCCTCCCCCCGGAAGCAGCTACTGGAGGGGACGCCGCAGTCGTTCCAGGAGGGGTGGGCGGCGGCCAAGAAAGACATCAACACCCTCAAGTTCGAGCTGGAGAGCATGAAGGCCAAGTACCTGGAGCTGCAGAATGACATGGATGTCCTGCAGCGCCAGCTCGAGAAGATGTCCCTGAAGCCCACCTCCGCCAAGCACTCCTCGGCATGTAGCAGCGGGTGGAAGAAGCTGAGCAAGCTGACGAAGATCGGCGTGGACGGCCAGGAGATCGAGCCCACGGGCCTCCCCTCGAGGCCGGTCACGCTGGCAGCATAATAGGGGAGCAGCATGGTTGTTTTAGAATTTCTGGGATTTGGTCTTGTCGACAACATGGTTGTCGACAAGTGTTGTGCCAAAAAATCTCACAAATTTTCAACCGTAATTGGATAATAATTTGGCTGGTCTAATTGTCCATATTTTTATATATTCAAACATGTTCGTTTGTGTTAAGATTTTAACCATAGACTAATGTGATAGGTTTACAATTATGGTAATTTTAGTTTAATTTTTAGATTTTATTTTACACAGGGTGTTAAATTGTCCGAAAAATAGTTGCGTCGGCTTAATCTCGAAATTCGTACGTCAACAAATCTGGATATTTATATTTTTGATATCTTCACATTTTTCTAAAAATTATGGTGTCCTCGGATTTTTATTTCGTTACACTTTTTCAGTGTCGCCCTGTCGGAGCGCACACCTCTGTGTACGACACTAAGGTAACGTATAATATCACTAATTAAGCACAAATTCTAATTATTTTAATTTAATGTCAATCATAATGTATAATGGTTATTTCCATGGGGATTAAAGAGATGGACGGATGGATGGAGGATAAATCTTTCTAAAACTATGCAACTATGTAATTAGGTAAGCCCTAATTATAGAGTTACAAACTTATAAAATTTCTATGTGATTACATAGTTTCATGTGTAACTGTGTAGTATGTAACTGGGTAACTGGGTAACACAGTTACATGTGTAACTACGTAACAAGTTACACAATTACAGGATTTATATAACTGTGTAAGTACGTACTTACACACTTTTGAATAACGGTTATAAAATAATTAGGTAAATCCTTCTAAAACTATGTAACTATGTAATTAGGTAAGTCCTAATTATAGAGTTACAAACTTATAAGTTCTATGTAGTTACATAGTTTCACATGTAACTGTGTAAGTGTATAACTGGGTAATTGGGTAACTAGGTAACTAGGTACACAGTTACATGTATAACTGGGTAACTGGGTAACACAGTTACATGTGTAACTGGGTAACAAGTTACACACTTTTGGGATAACGGTTACACACCTTGAGATAACGGAGGAGGATAACGGGGACATAAAGCAGGACCCTAAAAATAAGTCCTGCATAAAGCAAGGACCGCATGGCTTGGGAAAAGCTGACAGGGACCTAAAATTAATGTCAGATCCCTGCCAGGGACCTGAAATTAATTCTCCCTTAATTATATCCTAATTGGAAAGGGGGTATTAAAGCAATAAAAGTGGCAATTAGAGTTGGAATTGGATTCCTAAACCTACCCCATATAGTCTAGCACGAATTTAGATACTATCCTAACCCAATTAGAGATTGGAAAGCAGAGAGGAAAGGTGGAGTTAGGAAATCTCGTAATTAAGAGAATTTGAGTAGTGGTAGGAATAGGACTTGTATTTATATAAATACACCTCTTAAACCCTCATGGCCGGCCCTAGCTCGTGCAAAGGGGTTCTTGGACGTAGAGAAGATAGAAAGAAGAGGAGGAGAAATCGAGGAGAGAAGATCCATCAAGCTTCTTCCTTCTTCTTGGAGTTCTAAGCCCTAGAAGATAAATCGAGTCAAAGGTAGGCATTCTCACGAGCAAAATTAAATTAAACTCGTCTGTAGGTAGTTCTAATCACCAGGAACAAAATCCATCTTGTTTCATAATTTTTCATCGAGACAATCTTTTGTTCTTGATTTTTGAAGATCTGCAAATATGATAACCCCGAGACATCATGTTTAATTCTAAACTCTATTTATACTTGATCCCATGCTACGAAAGTTTTACTGTAGATACTTCATGCTGTTAGGGATCTTTTGCCCCTAAAAGCCCTAATTTTTGTTGAGCATGTTGCTCGAATTAAATCATCTTGCTCTCTGTATCATGTTCTGTGTTACTCGTTATTGTTCATGATCAAACCATGTTCAATCCATGCTCTCTCTCTAATTCCTATTTACTGGAAGTACTCTCACATGTCTAGTTTCATTTAACACTGGTTTCATGATTTTTCATTGTGTATACAATTAGTTATGATTTTCTGAACGACCCTGTATCAAAATTTAATATTCTTGGACCGCAATCCAAGACAGAGCAGAACTCTGTCAGACTCAGTCCACGGACCTGACAACGCGACGGCCCGACAGGTCGCGTTCTCAAGCCCGTCGGGACGCCTCTGCTTGTCGCATTCTAAATACGACAGTACCCTACGTCGCGTTTTGGCCTTCTGTTCTATCATGACCTTGTCGCGACCCATACATGGGTACGTCGCGATCACAGGATTTTGCATGAAAACCCATAAAATTTATTGCTCTCACTTTCTTAAATATTCTTACACCTTTTTAACAGTCACACACGCAGTAAAAACACCTATTTTAAAATGGAGCCATATTGAATGCTTTAAAATACATATTCACGACTTCTTTTCTATCTATAATTTCTCTTACACATGCACACACATGAACCATCCATATATGGCTGAAATCTAGCATAAAATATCTCATAATGTGTCTGGCAATTTATTACAATAAAGTATATTAATTGCCCTATTTTAAAGGACTTGTATTCGTTTCTTGCGGGGTTTATATACCGATATCGATGCTCCACTGTTCTAAAATTCCTCTAGAACGTCGAGCACCTGTTTTATATACACACTTTACTTGGCTTGTGGTGAACTCTCTGTCGGATATTCCTTTCGCCGGACTAGTGAACCCTTGCACAAGGCCTCCATAAGTCTCCTCTGATCATAGATTCCCACATGGTCGACGAGCCGGTTGTACCCTAACACCCATTACACCTTTAGGGATCGATATGATCCAAACGGCTATTAGAAGTTCGTTCTTACCTTGAATCATGTCAGACCTCTGGACTTGTGCATAACATGGCCAGCGGGAAGATCGTGAATTCAACCTAACTGCGAATACGACATGCGTGTGTTGTGCAACTGTTACTATCGCATGTTACTCATCGCATTACGTGCAATGTCCATTAGCTCTCATCTATACTCTACTCGCTCATCTATTCACATTCTCTCTACTATCTCGTCTATTCATCTAGTGCTCTTAACTATTCTTGGTACTCTGTATTGGCCACTCACTGATTGTCTAAAGATACAACATAACCAATGCCTGGCAATATATAAAGGGCCCGATCTGGTCCTAGAATGTGCGCCCGAAAGTGCTAGTGCCCATGGGAGTTAAATGATCAGATTGTTTGGCATTACACTCAAGTGCTATCTATCTCGACTATCTATATGACAATCAAAACACAAAACGTGCTATACTCTCTTGATGTCTAGAATGACAAACAAGTGCTATACTCGTCGTGCTATTATTATACTTGTGCTAGTTGTGCTATGGCCATCCTGCTATTCGTGCTATACTCGATACTTGTGCTATTTTTGGAAACTATACTCGATCTCATGCTATTGTGCTATCCTGTTACCTGTTGTGCTATCCCTTGCTTTATTTTGACTCTCTCGTACTTGCTATCTTTAGATACTCTGCCATTAAATGCGTTAATTATTTTAAGCCTGCTTGAGCCTGAGATTTAAGTCCTACTGGGCGTCCACGCTCACCCTATGTTATTTGATGTTGTGTTCTCAGGTGAGACCGAGGATGACACATACACTCACGAGGAAGGGAATGACCAAGAGTGCAGCCAGGAGTACCCTCGAGTCATTATGTTATCTTAGAGTTGTAGTTAGTTATTTCCTTTTATTGCAATGTAATTGGGCCCTATAGAATGGCTATGATATTAGTGGTTGTAACTAGACATTTGAAAAGTTATTAATGAGAAAGATTTGCTTTAGTGTTATTCAAGGTGCAATGGTTTGATGTCTAGTACTCGCTCTATACCCTTTTCTTGCAACTGTCTTCGCGCTCCGATATTCCGTGTCGAGGCGTGACAATTTTGTGGTATCAGAGCCTAGGTTATTCTAAGTATAAGGTGATCTAGGTTGACCAGCCTCAACTAAGAGTCAGTAATCCTACCTATGCGAGATGTGGGTAGAACCATGGGTAATCAGCTAAAATAAACTCACACACGCATAAATTAAGCTTTCAATCAGCATTATAACTATCAAACTATTTTGTAGGAACTAAACAGCTACAATGACTGCGGAACGTGCCCAGATGAGAGGCATGCAAGAGTCCCTCCAGGAACTAACTCGGGCCATACTACAAGCCACCCAGCAAGGCGGTGGTAACCGCGGAGGGAACCAACCAGGTGCAGGCGAGCTGCATCAAAATTTCAGGGGTCTGAACCCGCCTAGGTTCAGTGGGTCTACGGATCCAGATGAAGCGGAGCACTGGCTAAAGGAAACGGAAAGGATCTTCTGTGTAATGCAATGTGTGGATGGAGACAAACTCCTATTAGCGACATTCCAACTGGAGAAGGATGCCCGCGCATGGTGGGAGTCCGTGGAAGCCACAAAAGTTAACGGCCAATTTACTTGGGCCGAATTTAAGGAAGCTTATAATGCTAAGTACTTCTCTGAATGAGTACAGGAAAAGAAAGCTGCTGAATTCGTTGCTCTTAAACAGCGAAGCCTGACAGTAGCGGAATATGAAGCCCACTTTTCTAGACTGGCAAAATATGCTGCACAACTGATCAACACTGAGAAAATGAAGGCTAAGCACTTTCTATATGGCCTTAAGCCTCAGTACATTACTCAACTGGCGCCACTCGACATACAAACTTATGCCGAGATGGTTAAGAAGGCCCAGCTACTAGAGGACGCTACGGACTTCACCGACCGTATCAAGGGGAAGTTCGTAAAGAAAGAAATGACATCGGTACCAGCATCTGCCAAGCCGACCAACGGCAAAAAGCATCCTTTCCACCCAACTGAGGGATCCAGCCAAGATAGGAAACCAAGGTCTTCATCCCCACACTCCAACAAAGAGCCACTGCAAACACTGTGACAAGCCTGGTCACACAGCTGATGAATGCTGGAGAAAAGCGGAGCGTGTCTGCACTGTGGAAGTCGTGAGCATCGCATACCCGAGTGCCCGATGCTGAAAGAAAATGAGAAGCGCACTGCTATGCCTAAGAAATAGGGTAGGCTGCAAGCCCTGCACAATGAAGAAACCATCGAGGAAGGTGGCGTGGTAGAAGGTACCCTGCAAGTCTTTTCTTTGCCAGCATTTGTGTTATTTGATACTGGAGCTACTCATTCATTTATATCTCAACACTTTGCTGACACCCTGACTGCAAAACCTACAACCATGGGTGGTGAATTCTCTGTCACAACACCCTTGGGGGAGAAGGAGAAACTAAACCAATACTTTCCATCTGCCGATGTAATGATCGGAGACCATAACCTAAAGGCCGACCTGGTATGTATGTCCATGGAAGGGTATGATGTCATATTGGGAGCCGACTGGTTGTCCACATATGGGGCAAGCGTCGATTGTAAGAAAGGAAGGGTGACGTTTAGTGACTTTCCTAAATTAGCATTCACTGGGATTAGACATAAGAAGCGGATGTCTCTAGTCTCCGCCTTAAAAGCCCATAACATGATAAGGAAAGGATGTTTTGCTTTCCTTGCGGCCGTCATACTCGAAAAGAAGGGTTAAAAAATAGAAGACATCCACATAGTCCAGGACTACCCAGATGTATTCCCTGAAGACTTACCCGGAGTCCCCCCTGAACGTGACGTCAACTTCGCCATTGAGTTGACTCCTGGAGCTGCACTGGTATCGCGTCAACCATACCGGATGTCACCTACCGAGCTGAAGGAATTGAAGGCACAACTGATGGAGCTACTAGAGAAGGGGTTCATCAGACCAAGTACCTCCCCTTGGGGAGCACCTGTGCTATTCGTCAAGAAGAAGGATGGGTCGATGAGACTATGCATCGACTATTGTCAGCTCAACCAATTGACCATCAAGAACAGGTACCCATTGCCTAGGATCGATGAACTATTCGACCAGATATCTGGAGCCCAATACTTCTCCAAGATCGACCTTCGATCTGGTTATCATCAAATGAGGATCAAGGATGACGATATTTCAAACAACTTTCAGGAGCAGGTATGGACATTACGAATTTATTGTTATGCCTTTTGGTCTAACCAATGCTCCTGCAGCCTTTATGCAACTCATGAACAACATATATCGGCCATACCTTGACAAATTTGTGGTCGTCTTCATCGAGATATCCTCATATATTCAAAGACCAAGGAAGATCATGAAGAACACTTGAGGACCGCACTGCAAGTCTTATGAGACAACAAACTATATGCAAAATTAAGCAAGTGCGAGTTCTGGCTCGAAGAAGTATCTTTCTTGGGCCATGTCATATCAAAGGACGACATCTCTGTTGATCCTTCCAAAGTCGAAGTTGTACTTAAATGGGAGAGACCAACCAATGTCACAGAAATCAGAAGCTTCTTAGGACTGGCTGGATACTACAGGCGGTTCATCAAGGACATCTCTAAAATCGCCGTACCACTCACACGTCTGACACGAAAGGAGAATCCCTACTCCTGGAGTAAAGAGTGTGAGAAGAGTTTCCAAACTCTCAAAGACTGCCTTACCTCAGCACCTGTTCTGCTCTGCCAAGTAGAGGGAGAAGGTTTCTCTGTCTACACCGATGCCTCAGGAATCGGGCTAGGATGTGTACTCATGCAAAAGGAGAAGGTCATCGCCTATTCTTCAAGACAACTGAAGACGCATGAAGTCAACTACCCTGTACATGATCTTGAGTGGCTGCTGTGGTTTTCGCCTTAAAGATTGGAGACACTATCTATATGGTGAGCAATTCACTGTCTACTCAGATCATAAAAGTCTAAAGTATTTATTCTCTCAGAAAGAACTCAACATGAGCAGAGAAGATGGTTAGAATACTAAAGACTTCGATTCACATCCAGTACCATCCAGGTAAGGGAAACGCCGTGGCTGATGCTCTTAGTAGAAAGCCAATGGCATCTATCTCAAGTCTAGTCCTTGGCGAGATGCAATTACTTGAACAATTCGCGAGGCTAGACTTAAATATTGAACATAGGGATGATCATGTTTTGATTGCCAATCTCAAGATCCAATCCGATCTGCTGGAGGAAATCAAGATGCAACAGGACAACGATCCATTCTTGGTTCGTGTCAAGGAAACCTTAGCGGACAGACCGGATTTTGCCATGACTGAAGATGGAAGGTTAGTATTCCAAGGGAGAACTTGTGTCCCAGACAACGAAGCCCTAAAAAGGAAACTAATGGATGAAGCTCATCAAACTAAGTACACTATTCATCCAGGAGGTACCAAAATGTATCAAGACATAAAAAGAACATTTTGGTGGCCGAATATGAAGAGGGAAGTAGCCGAGCATGTAGCTCATTGCCTCACATGTCAACAAGTGAAGGCAGAACATATGCGCCCTGCCGGTGTACTCAGCCACTAGATATCCCAGAATGGAAGTGGGAAAGCATTGGCATGGACTTCATCATGGGTTTACCCAGAACTCGTGGTGGACTTGACGCCATATGGGTCATCGTTGACCGGTTGACCAAATCTGCGCACTTCTTACCCATAAAGAGTACATGGCTGTGGAGGTGCTAGCTGCATTATATGTCAAGGAGATCGTGCGGTTGCACGGTATTCCGTCATCTATTATCTCAGATCGAGATCCAAGGTTCACCTCTCATTTTGGAAAGGTCTGCAAACTGCCCTTGGTACGAAGCTTAATTTTAGTACTGCCTTTCACCCGCAGACTGATGGGCAAACTGAGAGGACAAATCAAATTGTAGAAGACATGTTAAGAGCCTGCATTATAGATTTCAAGGGTTATTGGAATGAACACTTACCCTTGATTGAGTTCGCCTATAACAACAGTTACCAGGCGAGTATTAAAATGGCACCATTTGAAGCACTTTATGGCAGGAAATGTAGATCTCCTGTGTGCTGGAATGAAGTGGGAGAACAACAATGGTTAGGACATGACATGGTACAAAGTACAACCCGGGATATACAGATGATACGAGATCGACTCAAGATTGCTCAGTCTAGACAGAAGAGCTATGTTGATAAGAGAAGACGGGATCTGAATTTCAAATAGGAGATCATGTGCTTGAAGGTATCTCCTACCCGTGGTATTCAAAGATTCGGAGTGAAAGGAAAACTTAGTCCAAGATTCATTGGTCCTTTCGAAGTACTTGAAAGGATTGGTGAAGTTGCTTACAGACTGGCCTTGCCGCCAAATTTGGCAAGTGTGCACAATGTCTTCCATGTCTCCATGCTTAGAAAGTATGTGTACGATCCTACACGTCATTCGCCATGATGATCTGGTGTTAAACAAGGACATGACGTACGAAGAGAAGCCAGTCAAGATATTGGACCGGAAGGTACAACAACTCAGAAATCGTCTCATTCACGTGGTGAAGGTCTTATGGAATAATCGCGGAGTGGAAGAAGCCACATGGGAACCAGAAGGAATTATCAGACACAACTACCCTGATCTATTCGGTAAGCCATTCTCTCCTGTAAGGTCATATGAATTTGGGGACCAAATTCTTTTAAGAGGGGGAGGATGTAGCAACCTGAATTTTTGTGAAAAAAAAAAATTTAATAAAGAATTAAAACCTAGCTAAATGGATATTTAAATGAAAAGAGCATTAAATAAAACCCATTAAATGGAAAAGAGTAATGGGCTTTGCTTAATGGATCCTCTAGAATTATTGGGTCAAAAATATGATTTTACAAAGGTAGAATAATAAGAAAATACCTAAATTCGGAGTTTAATTATTCCTAATTGGAAAGGGTTATTAAAGCAATAAAAGTGGCAATTAGAGTTGGAATTGGATTCCTAAACCTACCCCATATAGTCTAGCACGAATTTAGATACTATCCCAACCCAATTAGAGATGGAAAGCAAGAGAGGAAAGGTGGAGTTAGGAAATCTCGTAATTAAGAGGAATTTGAGTAGTGGTAGGAATAGAACTTGTATTTATATAAATACACCTCTTAAACCCTCATGGCCGACCCTAGCTCGTGCAAAGGGGTTATTGGACGTGGAGAAGAGGCCAAGGAGGAGGAGAAATCGAGGAGAGGAAGATCCATCAAGCTTCTTCTTCGTTCTTGGAGTTCTAAGCCCTAGAAGATAAATCGAGTCAAAGGTAGGCATTCTCACGAGCAAAATTAAATTAAACTCGTCCGTAGGTAGTTCCAATCACCAGGAACAAAAGCCCTCTTGTTTCATAATTTTTCATCGAGCCAATCTTTTGTTCTTGATTTTTGAAGATCTGCAAACATGATAACCCCGAGACATCATGTTTAATTCTAAACTCTATTTATACTTGATTCCATGCTATGAAATTTTTACTGTAGATACTTCATGTTGTTAGGGATCCTTTGCCCCTGAAAGCCCTAATTTTTGTTGAGCATGTTGCTCGAATTAAATCAATCTTGCTCTCTGTATCATGTTCTATGTTACTCGTTATTGTTCATGATCAAACCATGTTCAATTCATGTTCTCTCTCTAATTCCTATTTACTGGAAGTACTCTCGCATGTCTAGTTTCATTTACCACTAGTTTCATGATTTTTCATCGTGTATACAATTAGTTATGATTTTCTGAATGACCCTGTATCAAAATCTGATATTCGAGACCGCAATCCAAGACAGAGCAGAACTCTGTCAGACTCAGTCCACGGACCTGAGAACGCGACGGCCCGACAGGTCGCATTCTCAAGCCCATCGCGATGCCTCTGCTTGTCGCATTCTGAACGCGACAGTACCCTACATCGCGTTCTGGCCTTCCGTTCTATCATGACCCTGTTGCGACCCTTACATGGGTACGTCGCGATCACAGGACTTTGCATGAAAACCCATAAAATTTATTGCTCTCACTTCTAAAATATTCTTACGCCTTTTTAACAGTCACACACACAGTAAAAACACCTGTTTTAAAATGCAGCCATATTGAATGCTTTAAAATACATATTCACGACTTCTTTTCTATCTATGATTTCTCTTACACATGCACACACATGAACCATCCATATATGGCTGAAATCTAGCATAAAATATCTCATAATGTGTCTGGTAATTTATTACAATAAAGTATATTAATTTCCCTATTTTAAAGGACTTGTATTCGTTTCTTACGGGTTTATATACCGATATCGACGCTCCACTGTTCTAGAATTCCTCTAGAACGTCGAGCACCTGTTTTATATACACACTTTACTTGGCTTGTGGTGAACTCTCCATCGGATATTCCTTTCGCCAGACTAGTGAACCCTTGCACAAGGCCTCCGTAAGTCTCCTCTGATCATGGATTCACACATGGTCGACGAGCCGGTTGTACCCTAACACCCATTACACCTTTAGGGATCGATATGATCCAAACGTCTAATAGAAGTTCACTCTTACCTTGAATCACGTCGGACCTCTGGACTTGTGCATAACATGGCCAGCGGGAAGATCGTGAATTCCACCTGACTGCCAATACGACGTGCGCGTGTTGTGCAACCGTTACTATCGCCTGTTACTCGTCGCATTACGTGCAATGTCCATTAGCTCTCATTTATACTCTACTCGCTCATCTATTCACGTTCTCTCTACTATCTCATCTATTCATCTAGTGCTCTTAACTATTCTTGGTACTCTGTATTTTCCATTGACTGATTGTCTAAAGATACAACATAACCAATGCCTGGCAATATATAAAGGGCCCGATCTGGTCCTGGGATGTGCGCCCGAAAGTGCTAGTGCCCATGGGAGTTAAATGATCAGAGTGTTTGGCATTACACTCAAGTGCTATCTATATGACAATCAAAACACAAAACGTGCTATACTCTCTTGATGTCTAGAATGACAAACAAGTGCTATACTCGTCGTGCTATTATTATACTTGTGCTAGTTGTGCTATGGCCATCCTGCTATTCGTGCTATACTCGATACTTGTGCTATTTTTGGAAACTATACTCGATCTCATGCTATTGTGCTATCCTGTTACCTGTTGTGCCATCCCTTGCTATATTTTGACTCTCTTGTACCTGCTATCTTTAGATACTCTGCCATTAAATGCGTTAATTATTTTAAGCCTGCTTGAGCCTGAGATTTAAGTCCTACTGGGCGTCCACGCTCACCCTACGTTATTTGATGTTGTGTTCTCAGGTGAGACCGAGGATGACACATACACTCACGAGGAAGGGAATGACCAAGAGTGAAGTCAGGAGTACCCTCGAGTCATTATGTTATCTTAGAGTTGTAGTTAGTTATTTCCTTTTATTGCAATGTAATTGGGCCCTATAGAATGGCTCTGATATTAGTGGTTGTAACTAGACATTTGAAAAGTTATTAATGAGAAAGATTTGCTTTAGTGTTATTCAAGGTGCAATGGTTTGATGTCTAGTATTCGCTCTATACCCTTTTCTTGCAACTGCCTTCGCGCTCTAATATTCCACGTCGGGGCGTGACAGATTAAGTGGTCAGATTAGCGTCAGATGAGGTATTAGTAAGCAGAGGAACAATGTCTTGTTGCAGTAGGATTGCGCATGTTTTATGACTAGAAGGTGTTTATCAGTGTTAGAAGAATTTGTTCAAGGTTGTGGAGATGTACAGAAATGAGGATTTGTTCAAGAATTTGTTCAAGAATTTGTTCAGTGTTTATCAGTGGCACTATTATGATAAATGTTGGTTTGGTAAGTATTCTGAAATAGATGGTAGAAAGAATGAAAAGGAAGCAGTACAGATGAAAGAGTTGTATCGAAGGATCAGATATTTAATATGGTTTATGGATTAAAGCACAGAAATTGCAGTGTCAAAGATTTGATTCATTAAAGAGAATTTGATTTCAGAGGGTGTAAAGAAAATATGACTTTGGATTGATCTATTAGTTGCTGGTAATGCGTTAAGTACAGAAATAGTTCAGGGCAGAGAATTGTTACAGAATGGAAATGAATATCTCATATGAGTGAATCAGCTAAAGGAAGTCAAATATGACAGTGAAATGTAAGTAAAACTAAGGCAGAGTTACAGTTAACCAGAAGTCAGCACCAAAAGATAGTATATTAACACATGATTAGTATGGTAGAATAATCAGAGGCAGTGGTTATGATAACGGATTTTCATTAAGTAAAACGGCACAGAAAAGAGTGTTGTAAACACTGCCAGAAAAATGTGGAAGCAGGTTGAGTCCAATGAGATAAAGCACCTACAACAAGATAGTTTTGCTTGGGTTTTGAAAGAAAGTAAAACACAGTAATGAATCGATTAAAGCAAGCAAAGCAAAAAGTTTGAAGAGCAGTATGAAGCCATAAAGTGTATCCTTCTTGTTCTGTGTATGGCTTTAGTTCTTTTTAGGGGGTAGTCTGAGTTACCGTGGTTCTGAATGTCGAGGACGACATTTCTTTTTAGGTGATAGTAATGTAACGTAGTGATCGTTCGGATCCGTGTTTAATAGTTCCGGTGTGGTGCCCATGGCCAATGTGAGGTCATTGGGCCTTGGTTGTGGTTTCTGGCTATTGTGTGGGTGTTGTGGGCCTTAGGTTTTGGCCCATAAGGCTCACAGGCTTTCTGGGGAAAAAGGCGACAGAGTATGTCGTCGCGTTTTAAACGCGATGGCTACCCCCGTCACGATTCACCAAACTGCCTTTCCGTGGCATGGCGCTATCGGCGACGGCCAGGACTGTCGCGTTTTAAGGTGTTTTAAACGTGACGTTGGCCTCCGTCGCGATTTTCACTGTGCATTACTGCTTTGTTTCGGGCCAAACAGAGCAGGGGTGGCTCTATCTGGCTATGGAGGGGAGTTTTGGCGTCTCTCTTGGTGTTTTTAGCTAGCTGGTAGCTAGTTCGGCGTAGGTTCCACCCGAGGAGGATGTCCGGAGTGTGGACTTGCTAGTGGTGTGGTGCTCTTCGCATTCTGCGTGTCTTTGAGTTGATAGGGAGACTTCTTGGTGTTTTAGTTTTGATTTAATTATTTGGAGCTTAGAAAATCATGATATGATTGTGTATGGTAGCTCAGCTTTTGTTTCATGAGCTTATTTATAAGTTTATATAGTGTCTGGAATGGTTTCCTAGAAGAAGTAGGGGTCCGACGGTCTGCCTAAAAAGGCGACCGTCTATATAGCGTCCTCGTCGTTCAAACATGGTACCCTTATAACGAGCTTAACCCGACTCTGCCTCCCGCGAACGAGCTGAAGCCTCGCAAGGGATACCATTCACAAGTCCGTAGAAAAATAAAGGAAACGACTCAAATATATATAAGATTGTCACATCTCACAAATATTTACATGAAATATACATAGCCATTTCTCAACTATAGCCAGACACAAGTACAACAACCTGGGGCATACCCCGAGGTGAACAAAAAAAGAAGATTACACTACTGGTGGTGCAGATCCAACTCCGCTACGGTGCGGCTCCGAAATAGACGAAGGGAGAGAAGCCTCCTGCGCTCCCTCACCTGAAAGGAGTAGGGGTGAGCCTTGCAAGTCATTGGCTCAGTAGGGAAACTCCCCAAAAATCTGAACAAAACCAAACTCACAAAGTAACGGAAGCAGGAAGCTACGCTAGCAATTTATAGAGCTATCTACGCAGGATATTAAAGCTGTAAATACTAATTACCACATGCTATTAACAGAAATCAACTTTAATAAATAAACGGCAAACCTCATCTAGGTGTACGTGCTAAAGTAGGAAAACGCCACACTCAGGCCAAGAAGACTGGTTCGTGACACCAGCAGCTGACCCGGACAAACCACACAAGACTACTTCTCAGTCTCGCAGCCACGGATGAATGGTTCAGCTGCCACTCCATTAATGCAAGCCAAGAAACTGTGGAGACCAACCAACACCACTCCTGCGGACCACACAGCCGTAGGCCCATGCCTGGCACCTTTAGGGACTCTATCCTGAGCTCCCTAAAGTGAGGAACTGGAAACAGGACTAGCTGGGGCCCAGTACGTCTACTAGTGTCCGTAACCCCCAACCACGAGCGCGCTACAAGCGACAAACACAAACTCAAACAAGTCGCTATCCCACTGTCGTCTTTCCCTCAGCCGGATGTACAACTCTATGCAAGAGTGAGGGTGTCCAGGAAGACGACACAGACCCCAACGGTACACAAGTATCCGATGATCAGTCCATCTCCATATAATTTATTTATTATATCCTATTTTTGGTGATTAACAAAACCTTAACAAAGTCTTCTAACATTCCTTTATGAAGTTCCTCCACAGGAAATTTAGTCAAGCAAAATCTGTAAGTAATTCGCATACACTATTATTTAAAGTTTAAAGCATGTATTCATTCTAAGTACACATCGATTTCCTTGAAAGAACATCAGTTTCTTAAGAAAAACAATGATTTCGTCTGACATCGATTTCATAAGTGAAACAACGATTTCGGTCTCACATCGATTTCATAAGTCACTTAAACAACGATTCGATAAGTTACACAGCGATTTGATCGTTGTAACGATTCGGTAAGTGAAACAACGATTTGGTCGATATAACGATTTGATAAGTGAAATAACGATTTGGTCGCTGTAACGATTCGATAAGTGAAATAACGATTTGGTCGCTGTAACGATTCGATAAGTGAAATAACGATTTGGTCGTTGTAACGATTCGATAAGTGAAACAACGATTTGGTCGTTGTAATGATTTGATACGTGAAACAACGATTTGGTCACTGTAACGATTCGGTAAGTTAAACAATGATTTGATCGCTATAATGATTCGTTACCTCTTCAATAACGATTTGCTCTTACTTAAACAATGATTTGCCTTAGTCAATATCGATTTGCTCAAACAACGATTTGCTATTACTTGAACAATGAGTTGCCTTAGTCAAATAATGATTTGCTTGGACAACGATTTCATTATTCACATCAACATGAAGTTTCATTTTTATATGGATTATGATTTTGAAATCGATATCTCGTATACAACAATACTCTTCACAACGATTTTGGTTTGAATGAATTATCATGCATTTCATTATTATTATCTTCTTAGATATTCCTGATAATGACCATATTATTCAAACATATTTTCAAAACTCTGTGGAGTTCAAGTCTTCCGTGCATACTAAGATTTTGATCATTTCACACAAAATCCTCTTGCTTATTTGATATATTGCATAGAGTCTTGATTTGTGTGATGACAGGATATCCTTTCCAATTTAAGCATATCATTATACTGCACGAATACCATGGTTGACTGACAACGTAGACAAAAAGGAGTTGTCTAGGTATTTGTGTTTAATGCATGCAGGCTTTTTGTAGTAAAAGCACGTCAAGTATGGATCCGTCAACCTGTCGAAAGGATAAAAGATTTAGAAAATCTTTCCTGAGGATGCAAAGACAAATCCAAGCGCTTATAGCTGCAAGCTCACCTATGCATGCCTTCGGCCAGTCTCTCTAACGAGCATGAAGCTGTGAGACAATGGGCATCTGAACGGCTACTTCAACGGTCAAAATATTTTGCAGAAGATAAATAGAAGACTGATGACTCCATGAAGAAAGAGTTGTTGTGTGACGGAACGCCTCGTTCAAGCCCGTTAAACCATTAACAAACTTGATCCGAGTCCGTCTCCCGCGAACGGGCCGTAGCCTCGCAAGGGATACCATACATGAGTCCGTGAAAAACACAAAGGAACACACTTGAGCACATATATGATTCACCAATTCATATATAATGTACACAAGATTTACATAGCCAAATTTCAACAAAAGTACAATAAAGTACAGAAGCTAGGGGCATACCACGAGGTAAACTAGTACAACTGAGGAAAGGAACTACACTGTTGGAAGCGCTGGCCGAACACCGCTGCGACGCGGCCCCGAACTTGAAGACGGTAACGAAACTTCCTCTTCGCCTTCGCCTGTGGGAAGTAGGGGTGAGCCTCACTAGTCACTGGCTCAGTAGGGAACTCCCCCAACTCGAGCAAACCAAACACAAGTACGGAAGTAGTAAACTATACTAGCAATTTATAGCACAACCACGCAGATTATTAAAGCAATAAACATACTTACCATTTGTCGACTATATTAAACAAAGTAATTAAATAAACGGCAAAACTCAATCACGTGTACGAGCTAAAGTAGATTCCGCCACACTCGAGCCACGTAGACTGGTTCGCGACACCAGTAACAAACTCGGACAAACAAACACATGTCTACCTCTCAGTCTCGCAGCCAGGGACGAAAGGTCCAGCTGTCGCTCCACGTGGAAAAGTCAAACAACTGTGGAGACCAACTAAATACCACTCCTGCGGACACACAACTGCAGGCCCATGCCTGGCACCTTTAGGGTCTTTGGCTGGAGCACCCAATAATGAGGCACTAGAAAAGGACTAGTCGGGGACCAGTGTCGACTACCGGTGTCCATACCCCCAACTAAGAGCATGCTACAAGAGACTAAAAATAAACTTAAGAGTCACTGTCCCATTAGCTGAACGTACAACTCAAACAAGGGAGTGAATGTGTCCAAGATAGACGACACAGATCTCGACGGTACAACATAAGTACCGGGACAAGCCCCGAACTAACAGCCTGGCCCATAGAGAACGTGGGACACCCAACTGGAGAGGTAACCACGGTAGGCGTCGTACTACCTGACACACACACAAAACCACGTGCGCACGGCACAAACCACGTGAAATTCGACAATATTCACGAGTACCGACTGTCCACAACACGTGAACATAGTGCAACTCGCGTGCATATCATGCCAACACACAAACCACTAGCTAGCTACGTAACCAACATGCTAGCCTCAAAAGCATGCGCTCCCAGAGTGCCACGGGTGCCAATGCACCACACGGTATTACCAAATACATCGAATAATAAGAATCGGATAATCATATCACATAAGTCATGCACATTCAGACCACTCGGTTGTGGTTGCGACATGGGCCTGTGTCGCCTTCAGAACGCGACGGCCCGATATGGCGCGTTTATCACATGAACGCGACGCATCCACATGTCGCGTTCCCCATCTGAACGCGACGGGTCGACCTATCGCATTCAGGTCGCGACAGGGGGTTCCGTCGCCTTCACAGGCAGGAACCCTAATCCGGGATCCTCTCCACAGATTACCATTCTATACTATGCAAACCACCCTTAATACGTATTTTTCATGCTTTTGTGAGTCCCTAGTCATGGTATCTATAGTTAGGAAAGCAAATAACTAATCAAACCACCCTCCTACACAATCCACAACCTGAAAAATAGAAGGAGTCACCCTACCTCTGCGAAAAACGCGCAGTACGACGATCCCTCGGCATTTCTCCTGCTCCACACGAGCTTCCCGCGGTGAGAACACGCCAAACCGCAAGCTTCCACGCCGAAACGCCCCAGAAAACCCGCGCAGCACCTCCCCTGGCCAAACAGAGCATGCTGTGCTCTGTTCCAGCCAGCAGGGTTTAAGCTACATTTGCGGTTGAGAATGCGACGGATGGTTCCATCGCGACCTGATCGCGACGGACCTAGGCGTCGCCTTCTCAAGGTTGACGTCTGCAGATCGCCCTGCACCCAACACGTGGCGCACATGCAGACGATCAGCGCCACAAAGCGGCAATAAGAACGCAACGGGCAAGAGTGTCGCGTTCAGAACGCGACACCCCCTGCTGTTGCGATCAAAGACAGAGAACCCTGGGGTGCTGTAGGCCCAAACTATCGGCCCAGTAAGCCCCAAAAATGCACGCTCACACCGAACACAAGTCACATTGGCCACACATTGGCCTCACAAGCGCTGAACACGAGATCCACAAGGATCCGAAAAATGCACGACGTTATATTACTATCATCTAAAAAGAAATTTTGACCTTGAAATTCATAACACATTCTAAATACATTCAACTTTGAAACATAAATACAAATACTATCATCTAAAAAGATTTGAAACTTTATTCAAACAAGTAAGGATACCCCTTAACCATTTCCTTAGCTAGCTCCCAGTTATCCTCACCTCCTAGCCTATTTTCCCATCTGACCTTAACTAACTCAATTTCTTTGTTCCTTAGCTTCTTTGTTTTATGGCTTGTAATTTGTACTGGATATTCTTGCATAGACATATCTGGCCTCAAATCTCCACCTTGATAACTGATTATTTCAGCTGGGTCTTCAATACATTTTCTTAACATGGGGATATGGAAAATATCATGAACATCTGCAAAATCAGCTAGCAAATCAAGTCTATAGGCTGTCTCTCCAATTTTCTCTAACATTTGAAAGGGTCCCACATACCTTGGACTCAATTTTCCTTTCTTACCAAACCTTACAATACCTTTAGTAGGAGAAACTCTTAGAAAAACAAAGTCTCCAATTTCAAATTGAAGTGGTCTCCTTCGATTATCAGCATAACTTTTCTGCCTGCTCTGAGCTGTCTGTAACTTTTCTTTAATAAACTTTATCATTTCAGTAGTCTACTGTATTAATTCAGGGCCTACCATTTGCCTTTCTCCCACTTCATGCCAATTCAATGGTGTTCTACATGGCCTTCCATATAAAGCTTCATATGGTGCCATTCCGAGACTGGTATGATAACTATTATTATAAGCAAATTCAACCATTCCCAGATGCTGCTCCCAACTACCACCCCAAACTAAACAACATGCTCGCAACATATCTTCAATTGTTTGAATAGTCCTTTCTGCTTGACCATCTGTCTGAGGGTGGTAAGCTGAGCTATATCTCAACTTAGTGCCAACTACTCTCTGTAAGCTCCTCCAAAAACCAGAAGTAAACCTGGGATCTCTATCAGATACAATAGACTTTGGAACACCATGCAGTGGAATAATTCTATCAACATAAACCTTTGCTAATCTGTCCACTGACCAGGACATACTTACTGCTACTAACCTGCATACCTTGGTTAGCCTATCAACAAATACCCATATTCCATTATGTCATGCTACTAACCTCGATAAACCTGCTACGAAGTCCATAGAAATATCATCCCATTTCCATTGCGGAATGGGTAATGGTTGCAATAAACCTCCAGGCTTCTGATGCTCTGCCTTAATTTGTTGACAAACTGCACATCTTGAAACAAATTCTGCTATTTCCTTCTTCATATCCTGGTACATTTTGGTACTACCGGGGTGAATAGTGTACTGAGATTTATGGGCCTCTTCTAATACTCTCTGCTTTACTTCTCTTTCTGCCTGTACAAATAACCTGCCTCTGAGCCTGAACACACAGTTATCATCAATAACAACTCCTTCCATTTTCACAATTTATGCTAAATTTACATCCGTTCTCTGGGCCTCAACAATTTGCCAATACAGTGACGGCTCCACAGCACTACTAGCTAATATTGCCCGTCGTTGACTACTTGGCACATATAGGGAGTTCTCTGCTATTTCCTCATACAACTTCCATTCCCTGATCATCATTTGACTTAAATATGCTTTTCTACTTAGGGCATCAGCCACCACATTGGCCTTACCCGGATGGTAAGCCAAACTAAAATCATAATCTTTTAAATACTCCACCCATCTACGCTGACAGAGATTCAAGTCTTTCTGGGAAAAGATATACTTTAAACTTTTATGATCTATAAAAATTTCAAATCTCTCGTCATATAGGTAATGCCTCCACATCTTTAAGGCAAACACAATTGCTGCTAGCTCTAAATCATGGGTGGGGTAATTCTTTTCTGCTGGTTTCAATTGCCTGGACGCATAAGCTATTACCTTGCTATGGTGCATTAGCACTGCGCCAAGCCCTCTTCTAGATGCATCTATATATACAACAAAACCACCATTACCTGTCGGTAATGTCAACACTGGTGCCGTTGTAAGCCTCTTCTTTAATTCCATAAAACTTCTTTGACATTCACCAGACCATACAAATGGCACACCCTTTCTAGTCAGTCTAGTCATGGGTGCCGCAATCCTAGAAAAATCTTGAATGAAATGCCTATAATAGCCTGCTAACCCCAAAAAGCTTCTAATTTCAGTAATTGTCTTAGGCACCTGCCATTTCATCATTGCTTCCACTTTACTTGGGTCAACTGCTGCTCCCTCAGCTGATATGACATGGCCCAAGAACTGAATTTCCTTTAGCCAAAATTCACACTTAAATGAATTTGGCGAACAACTGATTATCTCTTAATAACTGCAAGGCAAATCTCATATGCACTGCATGCTCCTCTTCAGATGCTGAGTAAATCAGAATATCATCTATAAAGACCACAATGAATTAGTCCAAATATGGATGAAAAATCTTGTTCATCAGATCCATAAAAGCTGTAGGAGCATTGGTTAGCCCAAATGGCATAACCACAAACTCATAGTGACCATATCGGGTTCTAAATGCTGTTTCATCAATATCACCTTCTCTAATTCTCAACTGGTGGTACCCTGACCTTAAATCAATTTTAGAAAATACCTTAGCTGATTGCAACTGATCAAACAAATCATCAAATCTAGGTAACGGGTACTTATTCTTTATGGTCACCTCATTCAATTTCTTGGAATCAATACACATTCTAAAACTTCCATCTTTCTTTCTTACAAACAACACCGACGCCCCCCATGGGGAGTGACTCGGCCTAATAAACCCTTTTTCCAGCAATTCTTCTAACTGCTTTTTCAATTCTTTAAGTTCTGCCGGCGCCATCCGATATGGAGCTTTAGAGATCGGCATGGTGCCTGGCAACAACTCAATGGTAAAGTCCACCTCCCTGTATGGAGCTAAACCTGGAAAATCATCTGGAAAAACATCTACAAATTCCCTAAGCACGGGAACTGCTTCTACTGACTTACCAGCCTCAACCAGACTCACAACAGCTAAATAAGCTACACATCCCTTATTAACTAAATTTATAGCTTTAATTGCAGAAATCATAAACTTAGAAGTACGAGAGGGCATACCTTGATATTCAAACACTGCACCATTAGGGTGACAAAACTTGATTCTTTTCTTTCTGCAATCTAACATGGCTCCATAAGCTTCTAACCAATCCATACCCAAAATGATATCATAATCAGACAACTGAAGAGCATACAACTGGCCCGGCATTTGATTCCCTTGAACCACAACAGGAGCTTCATCTATGTAACACGAGGTGAGCATAAACTCGCCCGAGGGAACCTCCACTACTAATTCACATGACTTTTCTTCTAGAGGATGAGCCATACAATCTAAAAATTCTTCAGAAAAGAAAGAATGAGAAGCACCTGAATCAAAAAGAACTCTGGCTGAAAAATCATAAAGAGGTATTATACCTTCTATCATATTCGATGCCTCTGCCTGGGCACGGGTGATAGCCATAACCCGGCCTCTACCTTGCTGCTATGGTGCACCTCCACCACGACCTGCTAAAGGCTGTTGGGGCTGCTGCTGCTGAACACCTCTACCATACCCATATTTTCTTGGAGAAGGGCAATTGCAGATCAAATGCCCTGGCTGATTACAATTATAACATCTATAACATGGTGGAATCGTGGGCTGCCTAGCAGTACTTTGCTGCGATTCTTCTACCTCTGGCGTATAACCACGCCCCTGCTGAAACTGCTGAGGACCCCCTCTTCCTCTTCCTTTACCCTTAAATACTTGCTTTAATTTCTGACTCCATTTACCAAAACCTGAAGAAGAAAGTCCTACTAAAGCCTTTCCCCTACTAACTCCTGCTGCCTGCTGGGGTAGCCGAAAACTACCCGAACCTGACCCGCTTGCCTGACGAGCCCGAATAGACCTCTCAAGTGTAGCTACTCTCTGGGCTGCTTCCTCAACTATTCTACACATTAATGGTATCACCGCATTCTGCAACTCTTTTCTCAAACCTCGAATAAAATATTCAACCATCATAGCATTATCTAATACTACATAAGGCACATATCGGCTAAGTGCTATAAATCACATATGATATTCTAAAAATGAGGTATTACCTTGCTGAAGTGTCCGGAATTGCTCTCTTTTTGCCTGCTGCACTTGAAGTGGAAAGAATGTGTCATTAAATATCTCATGAAATTCCAGCCAGGTAATAACCTCCTCTGTCCTGCCTACAAAGGTGGTCTGCATCTTCAGACGCCACCATTGCTGCGCAAAGCCTCTCAACTGGTATGTGGCTAACACAACTTTATCCGTTGCTGGACACCTCATAGTCGTAAAGACCCTTTCAATCTCGTGAATCTAGTGCTCTACTGTATCTAGATTCGGCCCTCCTGTATAAGTGGGCGGCTGCAACCTCAGAAAATTTTCAACTTGCATCACTAGCTCTTCTGCTGCCATTACTAGTGGTGGTGGTACAGGTGCCACATAGGGTACCTCCACCCTTGGCGGTGATGCAATAGGGGCCACAGGTATTGCAGCAACTGGTGGTATTGCTGCTGGAGGTACTGGTGCCTGCTGATCCATCCTCATTCGAATATCAGTGAGGCTTTCCCAAATCCTCTCAATCATACGCTGAGTGGACTCTTCAGGGTTCTCTCCTCCACCACCCCAATCCCTTCTATCAGTCATCTCTACTTCCTGCACAAATAATATATCAATTACGAACAAAACTGGTCATTACCAAACCAGAGTCAGCTACCAACAGTGTACAAGTGTAGAAATATGGCTATATAATTTCCCAGTTCCTTATATTTACACGGACCTCGCTCTGATACCAACTGTGACGGAACGCCTCGTTCAAGCCCGTTAAACCATTAACGAACGTGATCCGAGTCTGTCTCCCGCGAACGGGCCGTAGCCTCGCAAGGGATACCATACAAGAGTCCGTGAAAAACAGAAAGGAACACACTTGAGCACATATATGATTCACCAATTCATATATAATGTACACAAGATTTACATAGCCAAATTTCAAAAAAAGTACAAGAAAGTACAGAAGCCTGGGGCATACCCCGAGGTAAACTAGTACAACTGAGGAAAGAAACTACACTGCTGGAGGCGCTGGCCCAGCACCGCTGCGACGCGGCCCCGAACTAGAAGAAGGTAACGAAACTTCCTCTTCACCTTCGCCTGTGGGGAGTAGGGGTGAGCCTCACTTGTCACTGGCTCAGTAGGGAACTCTCCCAACTCGAGCAAACCAAACACAAGTACGGAAGCGGTAAACTATACTAGCAATTTATAGCACAACCACGCAGATTATTAAAGCAATAAACATACTTACATTTTCCGACTATATTAAACAAAGTAATAAATAAACGGCAAAACTCAATCACGTCTACGAGCTAAAGTAGAGTCTGCCACACTCGAGCCACATAGACTGGTTCGCGACACCAGTAACAGACTCGGACAAACAAACACAGGTCTACCTCTCAGTCTCGCAGCCACGGACGAAAGGTCCAGCTGTTGCTCTATGTGGAAAAGTCAAACAACTGTGGAGACCAACTAAACACCACTCCTGCGGACACACAACTGCAGGCCCATGCCTAGCACCTTTAGGGTCTCTGGCCAGAGCACCCTAGAGTGAGTGTAACGTCCCCCTTTATACCAGTACGATTATACCAATCCCCATCGATACAAAGAGCATCGTCACAGTGGGATAGTAACCCAACACTAAGCGATAAGGTTGATATGTCCATGAATAATAAAAGAGTACAGCGGAATTAAAAGAAATATATTACTTCATTCCATCATCACCACACATTCCACAGTCTATGTAGTAAAAGAAAGTATTAGAGTCCACATTATTACAACTTGAAAAGAACTACATTGACCATACATTGTCCATATGAATTACATCATTCAAACTATAAATTAAAGCAACTACCAAAAATAAAATCTCCTCAAGTGCTATTTCTTGTATATGGTATCAATCGTCACTGTTCTCTCCTCAACTACTGGATAACCTGTCACACCTGTACGCCGAAGCAAGTATGAGTCTTACAAGACTCAGCAAGTAATCTAAACATCAAACTTATACATATCACATACACATTATACTACCAACCATAATGAGACACATGCTATCATACTAATTACAATAATTCATATAGTACAAGCTTTAATGATTAACAACACATGGTCTCCCAAACACATTCCAATTTAACACATGCTCATATTAAATGATAAAATAACATACATCTACACAAGTTCTCTACACATAATATATTCTATGATACATAGTTCAAATCCTTATCATATCATTGCACAATTTAATCAAATTTGAACACAAGGTTATGTACAAGATGACAAATACTATTACCATAGTATTTAGTCAATTTCACATGCATTCATATCACTTTATCATATAACTAACTTTCTGTTTTAAGGTAAGATTTATCATACACTCATGACACTTGCACATGGTTTCTAGTGAACTTCATAATATGATGCTAATCTTTCTATCGTAGTTAAGTTAAGCATAATCCAATTAATACATACATGACATGAACATATACACTCTTAAACACCTATCATGTAACATGATATATTAATCTAAACATTTTTCCTTATTGTGTAACAACTCTACCATTTAAAAATGCAACTATACATAACGTAGATAAAACCTAACATGATCTCTATTTATTTTCACATGCACTTTTCTCATTTATTTGCACCTTTCATTTTCTGTTTTAATATGAATAATTCACCATGATACACCTTTATTAAACATGGAATGAAGATTTAAAAAAAATACATTCAAATAGAATGACAATCATCTACAATTAAACATGGAACTACATACAAAATGAATAGCAATTTCTATCATGGACTTAGGCATTATTTTATGTGTTTATCAACATCATAATCCCATTTAGCTTGCTGTTTTGACATGAATCAAACTTGATTACATGAATTTACACGTATTCTCATGCTATCTTATTCATTGTCGAATTTACCTACTCATTCTTCCACATTGTATTTCTTTACATGTTTACATGCACATATTCATACATACCACCATATGGAGATTATTAAACTATATTACATAACATTAAACATGGTACAAAACATGATATTATAATTATGATAGTAACACATGAATGACATAAATAAATAAACATGTAATGATACATTGGTTTTCACCTACACTTGTACCTTTGCTATCTTTTACTCTTCCTTACATATTAATTTTCACTCCTTCCATTGCACTTACTCTTGCATTCACATTTATCACTTTACACTATGTTCATATTTAATCTCTTAAGTTGCTGTGACACATAGTCCTAACTACCAAGTAGAGGAAAACAATCACTTTAGCACTTAGCGCTTATCACTTAGCACTTAGCACTCACTTTCACATATTCATCACCTAGGCAATGCGGTGACAAATCTAGGTAACTGCGCAGAACCGGGAGAAGCCCTCTCCACCCTAACCAGCGGTACTTGTCCACCTCCAGGATTTTATCCTAATGCCCTTAGGATTTATCTCATAATGTTGAGCCTTCCATAGGGACTTTTCTATGGTACAGCTCTCAGACCCCTATGGTAGCAGTGTCACTCTTGCACACATTTTACCTTAACCACATTTTCATTCTCATCACATTATTACTCATGCTTATACACAACTTTCATTCAAATTCTACGTTCACTTCGCTTAATACTCACATTCCCATTTACAGATATTCACATTGCTATTTAACAATGATAAATCACTCAAGATAAGGCATTAACATGCTGCTAACTTTCCATTTATACTATATTACTCTAACATGCCCAACATGGTTATTTTCACATTTAAAACCATGAAAATACCTATTGTCATTAGAACTTCATGAAAATTTTATCATAAGTTAAAGACAGTAAACAAAACACATGCTCAATTTTTCGGAGTTTTATGAACAGAAAATGTAATTATAATAATTAATCTAAATTGCAGGTGGATTTCTCACAAATTTCTTAAAACAGATATCTCCAATAAAATAGTCAAATTTGATAGTGTCAATGTGTTTATACTATAATCATATCATTACAAAAAATTCACCATGCTCGAACTCACAACCGTCCTAATTATACAGATTAACATGCTCATCTTATGGTCATAATTCGAACTCCAGAATTTTAATAAATAACATAAATCATGAAAATTCACGAAAACCTCATGATATGACCTACTAATCACCCTTGACCCCTCATAAAATTTTTAGTAGGAAAACATACCCAGAAATCATGGTCCTGGCCGCCAACTGGGTTAACTGCGACATCTCTTGCCGTCAACTGATGAACTTAACGGCAAGGGATGTTGCTGTCAACTTCCAGACAGCAATATGCATAGACACATTCACATGTACGGGGAAGTTTGAGGGTCCATGACGCGAGGAAAAATCCGTAAAAATCATAGGACCTAGGGGACATGTATAGGAAAGATGTACATAGGTACTTGCCTCTAATAAAATCCTAGAAGATCAAATCTTTGTCATTGAAGCCCTCCTCGGCCAGAGCAAGAGGGTGCTCAGAAACTCCTTGAATCTTGTTCTCCCGTTGATGTAGATCGTTCCTCGGGGTTGGGGATGCCTCCTTGATAGTTAGACTATGCTCCTGTCATCATAGATCTCCCAGAAAATCCTCCAGTCATCGGATCAAAGCTTGGGAAGTTCAGCTTTTCTCACAGGGAAAACTAGGGTTTCACAATGACCAAAAGGGCCTTGTGCGGCCAGAAAATGGGTTTTTATAAAGTTGGATAGGTTGGGTACGCACTGGGGTAGGTTACCCAAGGTTTAGGAAGGGTTTCCTAAACTAGAACCGGCCATAAAGCAAGCATTAACAAATCTGGAACCGTTACGCAGGAGGATATTGACGTCAACATCGGTTGTAGTCAACTGCACAGTTGACGTCAAGGGTCTGGCCGCCAACTTGAGGTTGGCATCCAGGGGGTGGTCGCCTACCTAGGGTTGGCGTCCAGGGATGTGGACGCCAACCACTCTGGCGTCCAGGCCTTGGCCGCCAACTCCCCAGTGCAATCAAGACCCTGATAAACTCCGAAATAAATGCGTAAAAACACTAGAATAATTAATATATATAATAATCACATATACCCTTACCACATGAAGTATACTCATTCCATATATTTTATTTAAACATAACTTATACTAATCATAATTAGGGATAATATACATCAATAACATGCACATAAGCACATATACATTAACATTACATGACTACATACATCGCATGTATTTATAATGAAATGCGTTCATCATTATTCAAATTCTACATATACATTATCATTCAAGCACCTTACACATCATAAATAATTTAACATGCTTAAAGTAATTAAGTATCATTTAAACAAGATTAGCATATATATATGTACACCTATATACACCATGGTTACTTACAACATGTTTAAAATAACTAAATGCCATAGATACATTAATAATTAAATAATGCCTACATTGATAGCTAGATAATGCATGCACACTCATGTTTATATTTATACTTGTACAGAAATAGCTCTCATGATCCTACATGGCCTATATCATTATTTACTTATCACATGCACAATATTACTTAACTATTTTATGCCTCAAATATTTTGTATACACCTTATACATAAATTTAACTAATTGTCTATTCTTACCTAACTATCCTGTATATACATGCATGAACTAATGAGAAAGCATAGAAATGATAATATGCACAATTGAATACGCACGATACTCACGCGACAAGTTAAGACATATGCATCATATAAAAGAAAGAAAATTTCGGGGTATCACATTCTCCCCCCTTGAAAAAGATCTTCGTCCTCGAAGATCGATTCGAGTACCTCTGGTGACGTCATCGGTGCCATCTCCGAAAAAAGAATGAAATCCTCCTTCTCTTTGGCTAGTGGTTGAAATTCTATTGCTGGCTCTTTTGATGTCGATGTTGTAGTACCTCGGGGATCAAACTTCTTCAACCTCGGACATTCTTTAATCCGATGGTCCTTGCTGCCACATTTGAGGCACCTTCCTTCCTTTGCCCAACACTGATTCCCGCCATGGGGTTTATTGCAGTGCATACACATGGTTTCCCGCTAGCTGTAGAGGCCGGAAACCTTGCCGTACTAAGAAGCTCGTCTAGAGTGCGGGGATCGCATTCCAAAAGTCTCGCTCTCACTACTAGTCTAAATCTCATTATGAAGTTTCTCACCATGCGTTTCTCTTCATGCTCCTAGCCCTAGCCTCACGCTTTCCTTGACTCACAATTGTCTGCAAAACAATTCAATCTAGTTACAGTCTAACTTATTAAATCCTATCTACCTTTCTTACTATCTTTCATTCATTATTATTACTTTCTACACATATGGACAAATTCCTATATAGACTTTGCAATATTGTGAGATGATGGTTTATTCATGTACAGTCTCAACCTTGATTCTCTGATACCAATCTGTGTAACATCCCCCTTTATACCGGTACAATTATACCAATCCCTATCGGTACAAAGAGCATCGTCACAGTGGGATAGTAACCCACACTAAGCGATAAGGTTGATATGTCCATGAATAATAAAAGAGTACAGCGGAATTAAAAGAAATATATTACTTCATTCCATCATCACCACACATTCCACAGTCTATGTAGTAAAAGAAAGTATTAGAGTCCACATTATTACAACTTGAAAAGAACTACATTGACCATACATTGTCCATATGAATTACATCATTCAAACTATAAATTAAAGCAACTACCAAAAATAAAATCTCCTCAAGTGCTATTTCTTGTATATGGTATCAATCGTCACTATTCTCTCCTCAACTACTGGATAACCTGTCACACCTGTACGCCGAAGCAAGTATGAGTCTTACAAGACTCAGCAAGTAATCTAAACATCAAACTTATACATATCACATACACATTATACTACCAACCATAATGAGACACATCCTATCATACTAATTACAATAATTCATATAGTACAAGCTTTAATGATTAACAACACATAGGTCTCCCAAACACATTCCAATTAACACATGCTCATATTAAATTATAAAATAACATACATCTACACAAGTTCTCTACACATGATATATTCTATGATACATAGTTCAAATCCTTATCATATCATTACACAATTTAATCAAATTTGAACACAAGGTTATGTACAAGATGACGAATACTTTTACCATAGTATTTAGTCAATTTCACATGCATTCATATCACTTTATCATATAACTAACTTGTTGTTTTAAGGTAAGATTTATCATACACTCATGACACTTGCACATGGTTTCTAGTGAACTTCATAATATGATGCTAATCTTTCTATCGTAGTTAAGCACAATCCAATTAATACATACATGACATGAACATATACACTCTTAAACACCTATCATGTAACATGATATATTAATCTAAACATTTTTCCTTATTGTGTAACAACTCTACCATTTAAAACATGCAACTATACATAACATAGATAATAACCTAACATGATCTCTATTTATTTTTCACATGCACTTTTCTCATTTATTTGCACCTTTCATTTGCTGTTTTAATATGAATAATTCACCATGATACCACCTTTATTAAACATGGAATGAAGATTTAAAAAAAATACATTCAAATAGAATGACAATCATCTACAATTAAACATGGAACTACATACAAAATGAATAGCAATTTCTATCATGGACTTAGGCATTACTTTATGTGTTTATCAACATCATAATCCCATTTAGCTGGCTGTTTTGACATGAATCGAACTTGATTACATGAATTTACACGTATTCTCATGCTATCTTATTCATTGTCAAATTTACCTACTCATTCTTCCACATTGCATTTCTTTACATGTTTACATGCACATATTCATACATACCACCAAATGGAGATTATTAAACTATATTACATAACATTAAACATGGTACAAAACATGATATTATAATTATGATAGTAACACATGAATGACATAAAAAATAAACATGTAATGATACATCGGTTTTCACCTACACTTGTATGTTTGCTATCTTTTACTCTTCCTTACATATTAATTTTCACTCCTTCCATTGCACTTACTCTTGCATTCACATTTATCAATTTACACTATGTTCACATTTAATCTCTTAAGTTGTCGTGACACATAGTCCTAACTACCAAGTAGAGGAAAACAATCACTTTAGCACTTAGCGCTTATCAATTAGCAGTTAGCACTCACTTTCACATATTCATCACCTAGGCAATGCGGTGACAAATCTAGGTAACTGCGTAGAACCGGGAGAAGCCCTCTCCACCCTAACCAGTGGTACTTGTCAACCTCCAGGATTTTATCCTAATGCCCTTAGGATTTATCTTATAATGTTGAGCCTTCCATAGGGACTTTTCTATGGTACAGCTCTCAGACCCCTATGGTAGCAGTGTCACTCTTGGCACACATTTTACCTTAACCACGTTCTCATTCTCATCACATTATTACTCATGCTTATACACAACTTTCATTCAAATTCTACGTTCACTTCACTTAATACTCACATCCCATTTACAGATATTCACATTGCTATTTAACAGTGATAAATCACTCAAGATAAGGCATTAACATGCTGCTAACTTTCCATTTATACTATATTACTCTAACATGCACAACAAGGTTATTTTGACATTTAAAACCATGAAAATACCTATTATCATTAGAACTTCATGAAAATTTTATCATAAGTTAAAGACAGTAAACAAAACACATGCTCAATTTTTCGGATTTTTATGAACAGAAAATGTAATTATAACAATTAATCTAAACTGCAGGTGCATTTCTCACAAATTCTTAAAATAGATATTTCCAATAAAATAGTCTAATTTGACAGTGTCAATGTGTTTATACTATAATCATATCATTACAAAAAATTTACCATGCTCGAACTCACAACCGTGCTAATTATACAGATTAACATGCTCATCTTATGGTCATAATTCGAACTCCAGAATTTTAATAAATAACATAAATCATGAAAATTCACAAAAACCTCATGATATGACCTACTAATCACCCTTGACCTCTCATAAAAATTTCAGCAGGAAAACATACGCAGAAATCATTTATATATATTAAACAACGTTTTTCAGAACACTAACGAACTTAACTGCATGGTCCTAGCCGCCAACTGGGTTAACTGCGACATCTCTTGCCGTCAATTGATGAACTTAATGGCAAGAGATGTTGCTGTCAACTTCCAGAAAGCAATATGCACAGACACATTCACATGTACGGGGAAGTTTGAGGGTCCAGGATGTGAGGAAAAATCCGTAAAAATCATAGGACCTAGGGAACATGTATAGGAAAGATGTACATAGGTTACTTGCCTCTAATAAAATCCTAGAAGTTCAAATCTTTGTCGTTGAAGCCCTCCTCGGCCAGAGCAAGAGGGTGCTCAGAAACTCCTTGAATCTTATTCTCCCGTCGATGTAGATCGTTCTCGGGGTTGGGGATGCCTCCTTGATAGTTAGACTACGCTCCAGTCGTCGTAGATCTCCCAGAAAATCCTCCAGTCGCCGGATCAGAGCTTGGGAAGTTCAGCTTTTCTCACAGGGAAAACTAGGGTTTCACAATGACCAAAAGGGCTTTGTGCGGCCAGAAAATGGGTTTTTATAAAGTTGGATAGGTTGGGTACGCACTGGGGTAGGTTACCCAAGGTTTAGGAAGGGTTTCCTAAACTAGAACCGGCCATAAAGCGAGCATTAACAAATCTGGAACCGTTACGCAGGAGGATATTTACGTCAACATCGGTTGTAGTCAACTGCACAGTTGACATCAAGGGTCTGGCCGCCAACGTGAGGTTGGCGTTCAGGGGGTGGTCGCCTACCTGGGGTTGGTGTCCAAGGATGTGGACGCCAACCACTCTGGCGTCCAGGCCTTGGCTGCCAACTCCCCAGTGCAATCAAGACCCTGATAAACTCCGAAATAAATGCGTAAAAACACTATAATAATTAATATATATAAAAATAATCACATATACCCTTACCACATGAAGTATACTCATTCCATAATTTTTATTTAAATATAACTTATACTAATCATAATTAAGGATAATATACATCAATAACATGCACATAAGCACATATACATTAACATTACATGACTACATACATCGCATGTATTTATAATGAAATACGTTCATCATTATTCAAATTCTACATATACATTATCATTCAAGCACCTTACACATCATAAATAATTAACATGCTTAAAGTAATTAAGTATCATTTAAACAAGATTAGCATATATATATGTACACCTATATACACCATGGTTACTTACAACATGTTTAAAATAACTAAATGCCATAGATACATTAATAATTAAATAATGCCTACATTGATAGCTAGATAATGCATGCACACTCATGTTTATATTTATACTTGTACAGAAATAGCTCTCATGATCCTACATGGCCTATATCATTATTTACTTATCACATGCACAATATTACTTAACTATTTTATGCCTCAGATTTTTGGTATACACCTTATACATAAATTTAACTATTGTCTATTCTTACCTAACTATCCTGTATATACATGCATGAACTAATGAGAAAGCATAGAAATGATAATATGCACAACTGAATACACACGCTACTCACGCGACAAGTTAAGACATATGCATCATATAAAAGAAAGAAAATTTCGGGGTATCGCAGTGAGTCACTGGAAAAGGACTAGTCGGGGACCAGTGTCGACTACCGGTGTCCGTACCCCCAACTAAGAGCGCGCTACAAGTGACTAAAAACAAACTCAAGAGTCACTGTCCCACTGTCGTCTTTCCCTCAGCCGGATGTACAACTCAAACAAGGAAGTGAGGGTGTCCATAACAGACGACACAGACCTCGACGGTACAACACAAGTACCAGGACAAGTCCCGAACTAACAGCCTGGCTCACAAAGAACCTGGGGCACCCAACTGGAGAGGTAACCATGGTAGGCATCGTACTACCTGCCACGCACACTAAACCATGTGCTCACCGCACAAACCACGTGAAATTCGACAATATTCACGAGTACCGACTGTCCACAACACGTGAACAAAGTGCAACTCACGTGCATATCACGCCAACACACAAACCACTAGCTAGCTACGTAACCAACATGCTAGCCTAGAAAGCATGCGCTCCCAGAGTGCCACGGGTGCCAATGTACCACACGGTATTACCAAATACATCGAATAATAAGAATCGAGTAATCATATCACATAAGTCATGCACATTCAGACCACTCGGTTGTGGTCGCGACATGGGCCTGTGTCACCTTCAGAACGCGACGGTCTGATATGGCGCGTTTTTCACATGAACGCGACGCATCCACATGTTGCGTTCCCCATCTGAATGCGACAGGTCGACCTGTCACGTTCAGGTCGCGACAGGGGGTTCCATCGCCTTCACAGGTAGGAACCCTAATCCGGGATCCTCTCCACGGATTACCATTCTATACTATGCAAACCACCCTTAATTCATATTTTTCATGCTTTTGTGAGTCCCTAGTCATGGTATCTATAGTTAGGAAAGAAAATAACTAATCAAACCACTCACCTACACAATCCACAGCCTGAAAAACAGAAGGAGTCACCCTACCTCTATGAAAAACGCGTAGTACGGCGATCCCTCAGCGTTTCTCCCGCTCCACACGAGCTTCCCGCAGCGAGAACACACCAAACCGCAAGCTTCCACGCCGAAACGCCCCAGAAAACCCGCGCAGCACCTCCCCCTGGCCAAACAGAGCATGTTGTGCTCTGTTTCGGCCAGCAGGGTTTAAGCTGCATTTGCGGTTGAGAACGCGACGGATGGTTCCGTCGCGACCTGATCGTGATGGACCTGGGCATCACCTTCTCAAGGCTGACGTCCGCAGGTCGCCCTGCACCCAACACGTGGCACACATGCAGACGATCAGCGCCACAAAGAGGAAACAAGAACGCGACGGGCAAGAGTGTCGCGTTCAAAACGCGACACCCCCTACTATCGCGATCACAGACATAGAACCCTGGGGTGCTGTAGGCCCAAACTATCGGCCTAGTAAGCCCCAAAAATGCACGCTCACACCAAACACAAGTCACATTGGCCACACATTGGCCTCACAAGCGCTAAACACGAGATCCACAAGGATCCGAAAAATGTGCGACGTTACATGTTGAAAGACAGAGCTACACATACAACTCAAAAGCAACTTGCAAGCATCAGATAGAAGAGCTCATTCGCTTCACTCCACCATTCTTTTAGCTCTTAGCTCTCAGCTTTTCTTGCTTAGTCTTTTGAGAGCTAACTGTTGTTCTAAGAGTTTCTCGTGTTGAAAATTTGTCTCTCTCAGACATAGCCTCAGATCAAGCAAACTCCCATAAGCTTGGTCTAGGGGCCATTCGCCTTTGTACTCACATTCTGTGTGTATTTCTCTTTGGTTGTGAAGAGAAGACCTGTTGTGAACAGGTGGTTGCTATTCCCTTCATCAAAGAAGGAAGACATGTTGCATCAGGTGTTGGTTTGTACCTCTTCGGGTTTGAAGAGAAGGCCAATTGCAGCTAGATGTGTAAAAGTCCTTAAGGGTGATAGTACTCTTGGTTAGAGAAATTCTAAGTTGTTGCTTGGGGACTGGACATAGGACTCCTTGGGATAGGAGGTCCGAACCAAGATAAAATTCTCCTGTGTTGTGTGTTTGCTTGTTTGTCTTTACTCTCACTAACTCAACTATCGATCTCAGTGTTTTTCTGTTAAGTGTTTGTATAGACAGGTGTTAATTTAAAAAAGAGCGTTTAGCAATCCATTCACCCCCCCTCTGGGCTTGCAATCTGAGCAACAGTACTGGGACAAGCCCCAAGCACTAACATGTCTGGCTCACACAAAACCTGGGGCTCCCGACCAGAGAGGTAACCACGGTAGGCGTTGTACTACCTGCCACACACACACAAACCACGTGAACACCACATTCCTCGAACTCCACAAGTGCCGATGCATTGCTTGCCATTGCCGTGAACAAGAAATAAAGATAATGTGATACTCATGTAACAATGCATAAGCCCATTGCCATCAGAATTCAGAACGCGACGGGGTCTATTGTCGCGTTCAGAAGCAGAACACGACGGGTCGGGCTGTCGCGTTCTGAACGCGACACTTAGATCTATCGCCTTCATAGGCAGTGACCCAAATCCGGGAATCCATCTCCGAAATCCCCATACAAACCATGTAAAACACCATAACAAGTAGTTATTCATGTTCTAATCATTTCTATAGCATGGTATCTAGCATCTATAACGCAAACAACAAGCTAAATATGATCCACATGCAATTCACGATGTGAAACAAGGCAGAATCTCCCTACTTTCGTGAAGAACGCAATGAATGGAAATACCCTGGCATTTCCCCCGCTCTGTACCATGTCCTCATGGCGAGAGCACGCCGAAAGTAGCACCGGAACCTTGAATCGCCCAAAACCACTCGCAAGAACTCCTTCCTGGCAGAGCAGAGCTTTCTGAGCTCTAATTGGCTGACCTAGGTTAAAAACTAGTCAGAGTTGAGAATGTGACGTATCCTACCGTCGCGACAAGAATGCGATGGAGGAGGTCGTCGCCTTCACACTGCTGACGCCAGTGGGCCGCCCAGTGCGTGCCACGCGGCGGACATGCAGATGAAGACCCTCAAGCGGCGGTGGCAAGAACGTGACGCCCTAGACTGTCGCGTTTAGAATGCGACGTCCACCCCTGTCGCGTTCATAAACAGTGAACCAGTGGGTGCTTTGGGCCTAATCTATCGGCCCACAAAGCCCTAAAACCTGCATAAACACCTAAAACTCAAGCCACATGCCACACACTGGCCCCCACAAACCACTAAGCCACGATCCGAACGGTCAATACGCTACATTACTATCACCTAAAAAATTTCATCCTCGAAATTTAGAAAGAAAGCTTGGCACAAAGATTTTCAATTAAACAAGCATGGTACTATCACCTAAAAGAATTAAAGGCTTATTCAAACAAGTATGGATACACTTTCATCATTTCCTCTGCCAACTCCCATGTATCTTCTCCACCCTGCCTATTTTGCCATCTGATTTTTACTAACTCAATTCCTTTATTTCTCAGCTTCTGGGTCCTGTGCCCTGTAATCTGTACTAGATATTTCGGCATTGTCATGTCTGGCTTCAAATCATCTCTCTGATAATTGACCACCTGGGAAGGATTTTGGATATATCTTCTAAGCATTGAGACATGAAACACGTCATCTGCATCTGTGAAGTCTACTGGGAGATCCAATCTGTAAGTTGTTTCACCGATTCTTTCTAATATCTAGAATGGACCAACATATCTTGGACTCAATTTGCCTTTCTTGCTGAACCTGAGCACACCTTTGGTAAGAGAAACCTTCAGAAACACATAATCTCTAACTTCAAACTGTAGTGGCCTACGTCTGGTGTCTACATAACTCTTCTGTTGGCTCTGGGCTGTTTGAAGCTTTTCTTTAATGAATTTGACCATTTCTGAACATTGTTGAATCAACTCCGGTCCCATGACTTGCCTTTCACCTATCTCATGCTAATTTAATGGTGTCCTGCACGGTCTTCCATATAGAGCTTCATAAGAGGCCATTTCAATGCTTGCATGATAACTGTTATTATAGACAAACTCTACCATGCCTAAGTGATGCTGCCAAGTATCTCCCCAAACTAAACAACAAGCCCTCAACTTGTCTTCTAAGTCTGAATTGTTCTTTTTGTTTGTCCATCTGTTTGCAGATGATAAGCTGAATTGTACCTCACTTCAGTGCCAATCACTCTCTGTAAACTCCTCCAGAAGCTTGAAGTAAACCTGGGATCCCTGTCCGAGACAATAGTAACTGGAATTCCATGCGGAGGTACTATTCTATCTACATATAATCTGGCTAATCTATCCACAGTCCATGTCATGCATACTGCCAATAACCTGCATACTTTGGTCAATCTATCCATGTAACACCCCGGAAATTAAGTGATTTAAAAATTTTAGAAATAAAGGGGAATAAATAAATTCCGCAATTATCGGAATAATAAAACTTACATACTATTATCGTACAAGAGAAAACACATCGGAAAATTTCGTAAAAAATTATCAATCAACCCCAAATATTGTCCCTAAGTGTTCCACGAAGGAATTCGTGCAACGAAAAATCTGATTGGTCGAGTGTACGTCACACGTGACCAAGTTACACAAATTAGGAAACTAAGTCGGAAAATTGTTAACACAGAAAAATGACCCAACCATAAATTAAATAAACATATTGGAGAGACTTCCAATATCATGTATTAATAACCCATTAACAAGATTGGGCCAATGCAGCACATTTGGCCCAAGGATAAAAATTGGGACAAGAAAATACTCAGAAATTCGTGTATGTAATTATGCAATAATTAGGGAGTGCAATTTAGGGTTAAAATTAGGGTGATTAGTCATGTAAGGTAAGCCAAAACCAGACCCAACCCTAAGAGGAGGTTTCCTAAACCTTTGCTACCTCCTTTGGGTGAGAGAATCACAGATTTTTGGAAAGTAGGAAGTAGAATTCGCAACCCCTTTTCCTAGTCCCATTGGGACATGAATTAGAACTCTAAAACTATAAGGACTCCTCACAAAATGTTTAGGGAAGGGTTAGCAACAAGTTGGGGTCGTGAGCAGCAAGGTTGGAGCGCTGGAGGAGTGGAGAACGGCTGGGGAAAACGTGGTCTTCTTCAACCTCGCTCTGCATCAACCCAGAAATCTGCAGAGAGTTATTAACATTCAAAGGTAGGTGTTCTCAGGCCAAGATTAAAGAAAACCAACACCATCAAGTAGTTCTTCGAGTCTAGGTTCATTTGCACTTGGTTTGACTAATTTTCATGGAGTATACATTATGTATTCGTAGTTGTCCCTAAGTCTCGCACAGTTAGGGCTTTTCCCATTCTTCTTATTATGCATGTGATTTGATGCCGAATTAGACTAAACTTCCTTCATGAAAGTTATTCTACTTGTAGTCACGATCATCTTTTACGTTGGACATTTTGTCTAAAAGTCTTTTGTTAGATAGTTATAGGCATGGGAAGAGAGTCACTGCATGATACTGTGATTTCGGGCTGCACTTAGCTTTATATTCTTCATATATTTCTTGAGATTTGAGACCGAATTAAATCAAACCCCCAACATCAATGTTCTTCTACTAGTTTTCCTTGTCATATTTCATGTTGAATGTTTTGTCTAAATGTCATTCGTTAGAGAGTTATAAGAGGGGTAAGTAAATCACTACATGAGACGTGTTTTCGGGTTACACTTGACCTATATGTTTTCTGGAAGGCCTCTAGTGTCGACACTACCTGATCTAGTGTCGACACACTGTCCCAAATTAGCCCAGAAGGTGTTCTGGGAAGGCCTCTAGTGTCGACACTACTTGATCTAGTGTCGACACACTGTCCCAGATTGGCGCAAAAGGTTTTCTGGGAAGGTCTCTAGTGTCGACACTACCTGATTAGTGTCGACACTACTTGACCATTTCTTCATATTTTGCCTTGTGTTTGAAGCATTGTGTCGACACCAGTAAGGGGTGTGTCGACACTACCCTTGCAAAAATTTGCATATCTTGGGTCTGTTCATTACATGATGTCTACTAGCATGTGCATGATGTTATATAGTATGCATGGACCTAAAAGAAATCAACCCATTGAAAAATGGTAATGATACGAATATGATTCTAATGTGTAATTGTGATTGTCCTTATGTTCATTGGATTATCTTGTGATCTTCCCTATTGTCAATTGATATGATAAGAATATGATGTGAATATGGGGATGAATACATGTTAGTATGGACTTGTTAGTGAAGTTAATATCATGAATTGCATATGAGTTTCAATAGTTACATGCTTTCCGGTGTTCCATTAATTATTTGTCCATATGCATACATGCTAGGAAAGATCTGTGACTTGTCACTTACACATTTGCACGAATAGGCACACCCTTCTTGGGGAATTGGGAGCTCTCTGCCGGTTATTCTGAATTGGTAGACTAGCGACCTTTTCCTTAAGACCTCTGTAAGTCTCCGCTCTCTATGGATTTCCACATAGAGGCCGAGCTGGTTGTACCATGAAGTACCCTGGAGATAGAAAGCACATGATCTGCATACGATCTGCTTTAGAAACATCCTCATGTCAAGACATTAACGAATTATGAAACATAAGATACGTCGTTATACTGCCCTTTTGTTCTCTTGAGCTATTTGTCATACCTTGACTCTATGAATGATCATGTTCCTTTTACTATGAGCTTGTCATTGAAACTCTGTGGCCATAATATGAATATGTTTGTTCGGCACAATTTGGGACTTCGGTCCATTTGACCAATGCCTATGCAATAGGGGCCCTGTTTGGTCCTGGGGAGGAGCACCCCAACGTACTTATTAACTGCGAGAGTATGGACTTGTGGTGCATGGCATGGCACTGATACTATAAGCAAGAGTTGTGAAAACTGTGCCTTTGTTTGATATGATAAGTTTGATTTGATATGATATGATAAGATTTGATATGATACGTCTGATCATGTGAACGCATGATATCTGTATGAATATGGCCAATCTCTTTTGATACGATTCTACTCTCGACATTTGATCTAAATGATATCTGTTCTACTCTGCTATTCAATCTGTTAGTATTGCATGCATTGTCGTCATATACATGTTCATATCTTGCCTAATTAAAATGTTAATCACGTATATTATTGCCCGCACAATATTGAGATGTAAATCCTACTGTGCTAGTTCGCTTACCCTATCATCCTGCCCTTTTCAGGTAGTGATGAGGAACTAGTGGAGTCCGATGGGGCAGGGCAAGAGTGATGAGCACCCGCCATATGACTGTTGATAGTCTGGGAATAGTTGTTTGAGTAGTCGATGTATTAGAGAAACATTTTCATTTGAATAATGAACTCTTTTCAGTGAGTCCTCCTTATGTAAGGATGTAACTAGTGGATTGAAATGGAATAAAGAGTACCTTTGATGACATTATTATCGTCTGAATTGTGTGGTTATATGTAATTGTTACTCTGCATTACTCAACTGTGATACGCCTATTTGTATCGTTCACGTCTCCTGGTATTTATTCCGCTGCTAAATATCGGGGCGTGACAGTTGGTATCAGAGCCTTAAACTTTAGGATCCAAGGGAATAGGAACATAGAATGAAACTAGGTCACACGAGTCAAAATCTGTCGTACCTAATGTGAGCTTGGGTAGAACCATGAGAATAGAAGTCACATGTGATATATTTAGATGATTGACTTATATTATTGAAGAGAGTATTGACCCAGATGTTGCTGAACACTGGGTTAAGGAAATTGAAAGGATATTCAGGGTCCTGCAATGCACAGACCAAAACAAAGTACTACTGGAGACTTTCCAATTGGAAAAGGATGCCAGGGCATGGTGGGAGTCGGTAGAAGCAACACTGAATGGCCAGCAACTAACATGGGCTCAGTTCATTGAGCAATTCAACACCAAGTACTTTTCCGAGAGGGTCCAGGAACGGAAGTAGCCGAATTTGTGGCTTTGAAGTAGAGAGGACTCAATGTGGCCGAGTATGAGGCCCAATTCTCTCGTCTGTCCCGATATGTTGTTCACTTGATTGGGACAGAAAGGATGAAGGCAAAACGCTTTCTGAATGGCTTGAGGCCCCAGTTCATCACTCAACTGACGCCAATGGACATTCAAACCTATGCTGACATGGTAAAGAAGGCTCAGTTACTGGAAGATGCCATGGAGACTGCTGAAAGAATTAAGGGAAAATCCGTGAAAAGGGAGCAAGTGTCTTCTACAGGAAGGTATCAACCGCCATTGGGAAGAAAAGGCCCAGTGGCAGAGTAAATGAACCAGCTGATAAAAAGACAAAGGAGTTAGGTAAGCAGATAGTAGTGATAACGGGAGAAAGGTGCAAACACTGTGACAAAGCTAGTCACCGATCTGAACAATGCTGGATAGCGCAAGGGAGATGCCTGTGCTGTGGGAGTCGTGACCACAGGATCTCGGACTGCCCAATGCTGAAAGAACAAGCCCCTCAGGACAGGCATCCGAATGGACAGAAGAGGCAAGGCCGCTTGCAAGCTATTCAAGAACCTGAAGCTGCTGAAGAAGGAGGAATCGTGGAAGGTACACTTACTATTCTTTCCCGACCCGCATATGTTCTCTTTGATACGGGAGCTACACATTCCTTTATATCTCAAACATTTGTTGATACCCTACCTGTGAAACCCGTCCCAATGAAATCCGGAATAGTTGTGTCAACCCCGATTGATCCTGGCACCGATCTTACAAACCATATGCCATCTAGTGAAGTGTTGATTGAAACCCAAAACCTACCAGCAAATTTAATATGTATGGATATGGAGGGGTATGATGTAATACTGGGAGCAGACTGGTTGTCTGAACATGGGGCTAGTATCAACTGCAGGAGAAGTCGGGTAACCTTTAGCCATTACCTAAAACTAGTGTTCACAAGGGATAGAAACCGCAGGAGATTGTCACTTATCTCTACGCTTCAAGCCAAAAGGATGATGAGGAAAGGTTGTATGGCCTTTCTTGCTGCTGTTGTCATCACAAAGAAGGAAGTCAAAGTTGAGGACATTCATGTTGTCAGTGAATACGCTGATGTTTTTCCCGAAGTCTTGCCAGGAATTCCCCCTGAGCGAGAGGTCGATTTTAACATCAAATTGGTCCCTGGAGCAGCACCAGTATCTAGGACACCATATAGAATGTCCCCCGCAGAACTGAAGGAATTAAAAGAGCAATTGATGGAACTGTTAGAGAAGGGATTCATCCGACCAAGTACATCACCAGGGTGCACCTGTCCTCTTTGTCAAGAAGAAAGATGGGTCGATGAGGCTGTGTATAGACTACAGGCAACTAAACCAGTTAACCATGAAGAACAAATATCCTCTGCCAAGAATTGATGAGTTGTTTGATCAATTATCTGGAGCTAAATACTTCTCTAAAATAGATCTCAGATCCGGCTATCACCAATTGAGGATCAAAGGAGAAGACATTCACAAGACAGCCTTCCGAAGTAGGTATGGGCATTATGAATTTATTGTTATGCCTTTCGGACTAACAAATGCCCCTGCAGTTTTCATGCAGTTGATGAATAGCATTTATCGCCCATATCTTGATAAATTTGTGGTGGTATTCATCGATGATATATTGATCTATTCCAAGACAAAGGAAGAGCATGAGGAGCATTTGAGGATTTCATTACAGATTTTAAGGGAGAATAAATTATATGCCAAGCTAAGTAAATGTGAATTCTGGCTTGAGGAGGTATCCTTTTTAGGGCATGTGGTAACCAAGGATGGTATCGATGTTGATCCATCAAAGGTTGAGCCTGTACTGAAATGGGAAAGACCGAGAAGCGTCACAGAGATCAGGAGCTTTCTAGGATTAGTAGGATATTATCGAAGGTTTATAAAGGATTTCTCAAAGATTGCAGTGCCATTAACCAAGCTGACCCGGAAGGAAAATCTGTTTGTGTGGACTGATGAATGTGAAGAAAGCTTTAACAACTTGAAGAAGTGTCTGACTACTGCTCCTGTCCTCGCCTTACCCACTGAAGAGGGAGGATTTGAAATTTATTCAGATGCTTCTGGAACAGGTCTGGGATGCGTCTTAATGCAACAAGGGAAAGTAATAGCATATGCCTCAAGACAGTTGAAGATCCACGAAGTGAACTACCCGGTTCATGACCTGGAGTTAGCAGCTGTAGTATTCACCTTGAAAATTGGAGGCATTATATCTATGGTGAGCAATTTAAAGTCTTTTCTGACCACAAGAGTTTGAAATACTTATTCTCACAGAAAGAGCTTAACATGAGACAAAGAAGGTGGTTAGAGTACCTTAAGGACTTTGACTTTTCCATTCAATATCACCCTGGGAAAGCCAATGTAGTGGCAGACGCTCTAAGTAGGCAACCAGGAGCTATGCTAGCTAGTATGATGCTGGGCGAATGGAAGTTACTGGAGCAATTTGCAAGCTTGAACTTAGACATGGGAAAGAAGGAAAAATAAGTAATGATTTCCAACCTCCAGATACAATCCGATCTACTGACCGAAATTAAGGAGAAACAGGGAGAGGATCCATTCTTAGTTGAGATCAAGGAGAAGCTAGAACAAAGACTTGACTTTACTCTATCGGCTGAGGGAAGATTACTATTCCGAGGTAGAACATGTGTCCCTGATCATGGAGAACTCAAGAAGAGGTTATTAAATGAAGCTCATCAGTCCAAGTACACGATTCATCCTGGATCAACGAAGATGTACCAAGACTTAAAACGTCGTACTGGTGGCCAAACATGAAGAGGGATGTGGCCGATCATGTGTCATACTGTTAACATGCATGAAAGTCAAGGCCGAGCATTTTCGTACAGCTGGTGGACTGCTACCACTAGAAATCCTGGAATGGAAGTGGGATAGCATCAGTATGGACTTTATCATGGGATTGCCCAAGACTAGAGGTGGTATGGATGCAATTTGGGTAATAGTTGATTGATTGACTAAGTCAACTCACTTCTTGCCGATTAAGAGTATTTGGTCAGTGGATGTATTGGCTGCACTATATGTTAAGGAAGTAGTTAGATTGCACGGGGTTCCATCTAACATAATATCATATCGGGACCCTAGATTTACTTCACACTTCTGGAAGGGTTTACAAGTAGCAATGGGTACTAAACTAAACTTTAGTACTGCCTTCCATCCTCAGATTGATGGACAAACCGAAAGGACCAATCAAATTGTGGAAGATATGCTTCGTGCTCTGGTGCTAGATTTTAGAGGTCGATGGGATGATCAGTTCTACCTGATGGAGTTTGTGTATAACAACAGCTATCAGGCAAGTATCAAGATGGCACCGTTTGAAGCCTTATATGGCAGGAGTTGCAGATCACCACTTTGTTGGGAAGAGGTTGGGGAGAATCAATGGGTTGGACCCGACTTAATTGAGGCGGCTGTCAAAAAGGTTCAAATTGTCAGGGAACGTCTAAAGATAGCACAATCTAGGCAGAAGAGTTATGCAGACAAGAGAAGGAGAGAACTAGAATTTCAGGTTGGTGAACATGTTTTCTTGAAGGTCTCACCTTCAAGGGGAATTCAAAGATTTGGATCAAAGGAAAATTGAGTCCTAGATTCATCGGACCGTTTGAAATTCTGGAAAGGATTGGTCAGGTGACGTATAGACTGGCACTACCTCCACAGCTGGCGAACGTGCATAATGTGTTCCACATATCCATGCTGAGGAAGTACTTATTCAATGCCGACCATGTAATCAACCATGAGGACTTGGAGATTCGGGAGGACCTAACTTATGAAGAGAAGCTGATCAATTGTTGGATCAGAAGATTCAACGACTCAGGAATCGTACCATACCTATGGTGAAGGTCCAATGGAGTCGAGACGGAGTTACTAATGCTACCTGGGAAACAGAGGAAAGAATGAAGAAAAACCACCTAGAACTATTCTCAGGTACGAACTACACCATTATTTGTAAATTTGGGGACCAAATTTCTTAAGTGGGGGAGGATGTAACACCCCGAAAATTTAGTGATTTAAAAATTTTAGAAATAAAGGGGAATAAATAAATTCCGCAATTATCGGAATGATAAAACTTACGTACTATTATCGTACGAGAGAAAACACATCGAAACATTCCGTAAAAATTATAAATCAACCCCAAATATTGTCCCTAAGTGTTCCACGAAGGAATTCGTGCAACGAAAAATCTGATTGGTCGAGTGTACGTCACACGTGACCAAGTTACCCGAATTAGGAAACTAAATCGGAAAATTGTTAACACGGAAAAATGACCCAACCATAAATTAAATAAATATATTGGAGAGACTTCCAATATCATGTATTAATAACCCATTAATAAGATTGGGCCAATGGAGCACATTTGGCCCAAGGATAAAAATTGGGACAAGAAAATACTCAGAAATTCGTGTATGTAATTATGCAATAATTAGGGAGGGCAATTTAGGGTTAAAATTAGGGTGATTAGTCATGCAAGGTAAGTCAAAACTGGACCCAACCCTAAGAGGAGGTTTCCTAAACCTTTGCTACCTCCTTTGGGTGAGAGAATCCCAGATTTTTGGAAAGTAGGAAGCAGAATTCACAGCCCCCTTTCCTAGTCCCATTGGGACATGAATTAGAACTCTAAAACTATAAGGACTCCTCACAAAACGTTTAGGGAAGGGTTAGCAACAAGTTGGGGTCGTGAGCAGCAAGGTTGGAGCGCTGGAGGAGTGGAGAACGGCTGGGGAAAACGTGGTCTTCCTCAACCTCGCTCTGCATCAACCCAGAAATCTGCAGAGAATTATTAGCATTCAAAGGTAGGTGTTCTCGGGCCAAGATTAAAGAAAACCTCACCATCATGTATTTCTTTGAGTCTAGGTTCATTTGCACTTGGTTTGACTAATTTTCATTGAGTATACATTGTGTATTCGTAGTTGTCCCTAACTCTCGAATAGTTAGGGCTTTTCCCGTTCTTCTTATTATGCACGTGATTTGATGCCGAATTAGACTAAACTTTCTTCATGAAAGTTCTTCTACTTGTAGTCACGATCATATTTTATGTTGGATGTTTTTTCCAAAAGTCTTTCATTAGAGAGTTATAAGCGTGGTAAGAGAGTCACTGCATGATACTGCGATTTCGGGCTGCACTTAGCTTTATGTTCTTCATATATTTCTCTAGATTTGAGACAGAATTAGATCAAACCCCCAACATCAAAGTTCTTCTACTAGTTGTCCTCGTCATATTTAGTGTTGAACATTTTTGTCTAAATGTCATTCTTTAGAGAGTTATAAGAGGGGTAAGTAAATCGCTGCATGAGACGTGTTTTCGGGTTACACTTGACCTATATGTTTTCTGGGAAGGTCTCTAGTGTCGACACTACCTGATCTAGTGTCGACACACTGTCCCAAATTAGCTCAAAAGGTGTTCTGGGAAGGCCTCTAGTGTCGACACTACTTGATCTAGTGTCGACACACTGTCCCAGATTGGCACAAAAGGTTTTTTGGGAAGGTCTCTAGTGTCGACACTACCTGATCTAGTGTTGACACTACTTGACCATTTCTTCATATTTTGCCTTGTGTTTGAAGCATTGTGTCGACACCAGTAAGGGGTGTGTCGACACTACCCTTGCAAAAATTTGCATATCTTGGGTCTGATCATTAAATGATGTCTACTAGCATGTGCATGATGTTATATAGTATGCATGGACCTAAAAGAAATCAACCCATTGAAAAATGGTAATGATACGAATATGATTATAATGTGTAATTGTGATTGTCCTTATGTTCATTGGATTATCTTGTGATCTTCCCTATTGTCATTGATATGATAAGAATATGATGTGAATATGGGGATGAATACATGTTAGTATGGACTTGTTAGTGAAGTTAATATCATGAATTGCATATGAGTTTCAATAGTTACATGCTTTCCGGTGTTCATTAATTATTTGTCCATATCCATACATGCTAGGAAAGATCCGTGACTCGTCACTTACACATTTGCACGAATAGGCACACCCTTCTTGGAGAATTAGGAGCTCTCTGCCGGTTATTCTGAATTGGTAGACTAGCGACCTTTTCTTTAAGACCTCCATAAGTCTCCGCTCTCTATGTATTTCCACATAGAGGCCGAGCTGGTTGTACCATGAAGTACCCTGGAGATAGAAAGCACATGATCTGCATACGATATGTCTTTAGAAACATCCTCATGTCAAGACATTAACGAATTATGAAACATAAGATATGTCGTTATACTGCCCTTTTGTTCTCTTGAGCTATTTGTCATACCTTCACTCTATGAATGATCATGTTCCTTTTACTATGAGCTTGTCATTGAAACTTTGTAGCCATAATATGAATATGTTTGTTCGGCACAATTTGGGACTTCGGTCCATTTGACCAATGCCTGTGCAATAGGGGCCTGTCTGGTCCTGGGGAGGTGCGCCCCAACGTACTTATTAACGCGGGAGTATGGACTTTGGTGCATGGCATGGCACTGATACTATAAGCAAGAGTTGTGAAAATTGTGCCTTTGTTTGATATGATAAGTTTGATTTATATGATGATAAGATTTGATATGATACGTCTGATCATGTGAACGCATGATATCTGTATGAATATGGCCAATCTCTTTTGATACGATTCTACTCTTGAAATATCTATCCATTGTATATGCAACTCGACATTTGATCTGAATGATATCTATTCTACTCTGCTATTCAATCTGTTAGTATGCATGCATTGTCATCATATAAATGTTCATATCTTGCCTAATAAAATGTTAATCACGTATATTAGTCCCGCACAATATTGAGATGTAAATCCTACTGAGCTAGTTCGCTCACCCTATCATCCTGCCCTTTTCAGGTAGTGGTGAGGAACCAGTGGAGTCCGATGGGGCAGGGCAAGAGTGATGAGCACCCGCCATATGACCGTTGATAGTCTGGGAATAGTTGTTTGAGTAGTCGATGTATTAGTGAAACATTTTCATTTGAATAATGAACTCTTTTCAGTGAGTCCTCCTTATGTAAAGTTGTAACTAGTGGATTGAAATGGAATAAAGAGTACCTTTGATGACATTATTATGGTATGAAATGTGTGGTTATATGTAATTGTTACTCTGCGTTACTCAACTGTGATACGCCTATTTGTATCGTTCACGTCTCTCGGTATTTATTTCGCTGCTAAATATCAGGGCGTGACAATCCACAAAAACCCAAATACCATTGTTTCCTGGTGTTGACCTGGGCAAACCAACTACAAAATCCATGGCAATATCATCCCATTTCCATTGTGGAATGGGCAATGACTGCAATAGCCCTCCTGGCCTCTGATGCTCTGCCTTCACTTGCTGACATACCAGACATCTTGCTATAAATTCTGTAATTTCTTTCTTCATGTTAGGGCACCAGAAATGTTTCTTCAAATCTTGATACATCTTGGTACTACCTAGATGGATGGTATATCTGGACCTGTGAGCTTCCTCTAACACTTTTTGCCTGACCTCGACATCTACTGGCACATACAACCGACCCTTAAGCCTAACCACGCTGTCATCATCAAGTGTCACCTCCTCCATTCTTACAATATCTACCAAATTTTCATCTATTCTCTGTGCTTCCACTATCTCCCAATACAAAGAAGGCTCCACTGCACTATTTGCTAACACTGCTCGCCACTGATTATTTGGCACAAACAACGAATTCTCTACCACATCTTCATACAGTTTCCATTCTCTGATCATCATTTGATTCATAACTGCCTTTCTACTCAGTGCATCTACCACAACATTAGCTCTGCCTGGATGGTATGCTAAGCTGAAATCATAATCTTTCAAGTACTCCATCCATCTACGCTGCCTCAAATTTAAATCTTTCTGTGAGAAAATGTACTTCAAGCTCTTATGGTCAATGAATATCTCAAACCTTTCACCATACAAATAGTGCTGCCATATCTTCAATGCAAACACAACTGCTGTCAGCTCTAAATCATGTGTAGGATAATTCTCTTCATGCCTTTTCTACTGCCTGGATGCATAAGCTACCACCTTTCCATGCTACATTAACACTGCTCCCAAACCTCTTCTGGATGCATCTGTATATAATACAAATCCTCCGCTACTTGATGGAATATCCAATATAGGTGTTGTGGTAAGCCTTTTCTTCAACTATATAAAATTGCACCTGCAATCTGAAGACCACACAAAGGGCACTCCTTTTCTGGTCAATCTTGTCATTGGTGCTGCAATCATTGAGAAATCCTAGATGAACCGCCTATAATAGCCTGCCAAACCAAGAAAACTTCTAATCTCTGACACTGTCTTCGGTTCTTCCCATTTCATCACTGCCTCTACCTTGGTCGGATCAACTGCAACACCTTCACCTGAAATCACATGACCCAGAAACTGAATCTCTTTCAGCCAAAACTTACATTTGCTGAACTTGCCATATAACTGATGATCTCGCAAAGTCTGTAATGTGATCTTCAAGTGTGTCGCATGTTCTTCCTCTGATGCTGAATATACCAATATATCATCAATAAATCCCACAATAAACTGATCCAGATGAGGGTGAAATATCATATTCATCAAATTCATAAATGATGTCGGTGCATTAGTCAACCCAAATGGCATAACAACAAACTCATAATGCCCATATCTGGTTCTGAAGGCTATCTTGTCAATGTCTTCTTCCTTAATCTGCAACTGGTGATACCCTGACCTCAAATCAATCTTGGAAAATACTTTGGCTGACTGTAGCTGATCAAATAAATCATCTATTCGGGGAAGTGGATACTTGTTCTTGATGGTAACCTTGTTCAACTGTCGGTAATCTATACACATTTTCAAGCTGCCATCTTTCTTTCTAACAAATAACACTGGTGCTCCCCATGGTGAATGACTGGGCCTGATAAAACCTTTCTCTAACAATTCCTGCAACTGCTTCTTCAATTCCTTCAACTCTATCGGTGCCATTCTATAGGGTGCCTTTGAGATCGGCATACTGCCTGACTGTAACTCAACTGTAAAATCTACCTCCCTGTGTGGAGCCAACCTTGGCAACTCCTCTGGAAACACATCTGTAAATTCTCTGACTACTGGTACCATGTCTACATACTTATTCGACTCAACTAGACTAACTGAAGCAAGGTACGCTACACACCCCGCATTTATCAACCTTTTAGCCCTAAGTGCAGAAATAATAAACTTTGGAGTGTAGAAGGGCATACCTTAAAATTCAAATACTGCACCACTAGGTCGACAAAATCTAACTTTCTTCTTTCTACAATCCACCACTTCCCCATAAGCCTCTAGTCAATCCATTCCCAAAATCACATCATATTCTTTTAACTACAAAGCATACAACCTTGCTGGCAACTGATTCCCTTGTACTATAATCGGAACTTCATCTAAATAACAAAAAGTGAGCATGAAACCACCAGCGGGAACCTCTACAACCAACTCACACTGCCTCTCTTCTAAGGGATGTACCATGCTATCCATGAAATCCTTAGAAATAAACGAATGCGATGCACCCAGATCAATCAACACTCTAGCAGAAAATTCAAAAAGAGGTATTATACCTTCAATCAGGTTGGATGCCTCCGCATGAGCTCTGGTAATAGCCATAACTTGACCTCGCCCTCTATAGAAGGGTTTTTTTTTTTTTTTTGGCAAATATCTGGGAGAGGTGGAAGGAGAGTGCTCACCCCTTCAAGGAAGGGATAAGGGAACCACTCCACCTCCACACAAAAACCAAGAGATTTTATAATAAATGGTAAAGAAAGATACATCAGGGCCTTAAGGAAGGAAACCCTGCCTTATCCAGACGACAGGGTCCCTTAACAGAAGGAGGAAGATCGGCCAAGAAAACCAGGAATTACAAGGTTCAATAGAGGAGCAACCAAAGGTAGCCAGAGCATCCGCAACCTGGTTAGCTTCTCTAAAAACATGACAAATAGAAACACAGAGAGACTGACATTTAGATAATATGTCAGTAACAGGATAAACAAGCTTCAGGGACAAGGAAATAGACCCTTAATGATATGCACAAGAACCAAAGAGTCAGACTCAATAAGAAAATTAGTAACACCTTTAGCGCTGCACAATCTAATTCCATCCCTTAGAGCAAGTGACTCAGACTCAAGGCTGGATCGAATGTTGGGGTATCGATGTGCAAAGCAGAAAATAACATCCCCACGATCATTCCGAAGAACGTCACCACCTGCTGCGATGCCCGAAGAGTGCTTGAGAGCGCCATCGATGTTGAGCTTGAATCTCCCCGGGGGCGGAAGCAACCACTTGACAATCTTTGGGGACTGTCTAAAAGACTGAGGAAGATGAATCCCCCAGTGAGAAATAGACCTACGCTGATCAAGAGCAACGTCTTTCAGAGCGAGCACCGAGGTGCTAATAGCATCCTGCACATTCATCCGAACTTTAAATAACACCTGAGAGCTGGACATGGTAACTGAATCATATCTTGCACGGGTTCGACTGCACTAAATCTCCCAAATGACAGATAAGAAAATGAATCGAGCAAGCTTCCACCAAGAAGCACCGCCAAATCTGGTAGACAGATAGGAGATAGGTGCATGCGCTGCATTTTGCACAGTCAAATTCTGAAACTTGAGCACATCAAAAAGAGAGTCCACACATCATTGGCTACATCACTGGTAAAAAATAGATGGGTGCTGGATTCAACACTTGGGATAGAGCAGCAAGAAACTTGGAACAAAGAGGAATTCCACAACCCATCAGAACTTCATCCGTCGGAACACAACCTTTCACCAGACGCCAGGCAAGAATAGACCACTTTAAAGGGATATCACGGCTCCAAAGATTGCCCCAGCCAGCAACCAAGCCACCTTGAGAAAGGTTCCTCACTGAAGAGGAAGTGAAAATACCATGAGAGTTTGGACACCAAATCCACTTATCCACATCACCATAAACCGCAATAGTAATATTGAGAACCGTTAGAGGGCAGAACTGATGTGCCAGCATAAGGTGGCGACCTCCAGATTCCTGAATAACGTCATTGACAGACAGATGTTTGTGTGGAAGACTCTGCCATATGTTTTCTGGAAGGAAGTAGTGTAAAGGGACAGACCCAGTCCAAACATCATACCAAAAACTAACCTTAGAATTCATGCTCTCTAGAAGGGTGCACCTCTATCTTTCTCTACTGCTGGCTACTAGAATGGTTGTTGCTGCTACTGTACTCCTTTGCCATAACTATAATCTCGTGGAAGCGGACAATTTTTGGCTAAATGTCCTCGCTGCCCATAATTAAAGCATCTAAGACCTGGAAAAGCTGTTGGTTGTCTTGTTGTACTTTGTTGAGACTCCTCTGGTGCTGGCCCAAAACCTCGGCCCGACTGAACACCCTGTTGGAAACCTGCTGTCTGCCACCACCTCGTCCTCTGAATATCTTCTTCAATTTATTGCCCTACTTGGTAAATCCGGATGACGATGATGCTCTTGAGGGTGCCTTACCCTTGCTGATACCGTGGATTACTGCGAAAGCTGGAAACTACTTGATCCCCTGATTGTCTAGCCTGCACAGTGCTCTCAAGTATGGCTGCCCTCTGCACTACTTCGTCCACTGTTCTACACATAAGGGGAATCACTGCATCCTGCAACTCCGATCACAGTCCTCGAATAAAGTATTCTACCATCATATCATTATCCATGACTACGTAAGGGGCATATCTACTCAAAGTCATAAACCTCATCTGATATTCCAATACCGATAGATTCCTCTACTGTAATGTCTGGAACTGCTCCCTCTTTGCCTGCTGTATCTGAACTGGAAAGATGGTATCATTAAATACCTCCAAGAACTCTGGCCAGGTGATGGTGTCTTCTGTTCTTCCAATAAATATCGTCTGCATCTTGAGTCTCCACCACTCCTGTGCAAATCCACACAACTGATAGATAGCCAGAATCACCCTGTCAGCCTGTGAACATCTCATAGTGACAAAAACTCTCTCTATCTCATGCACCTAATGCTCTGCAGTATCAGGGTTTGGGCCTCCAGAATAGGTGGGTGGCTGTAACTGCAAAAACCTCTCCACTAGTGCCGTAGACTCCTCTGTGTTTGGTGGTCGTGCTAGTACTACTGGAACTACAGGTATAACTGGTGGTGGTGGGGGTGGTGCTACTGGTACTGCCTCCTCCACAAGCTGCAGTGCCACTGCCGCTAGCTGTACCGGTGCCTGCTGATCCATTCTAGTTCGGATCTCTGTAATACTTTCCACAACCTCTCAATCAGCTACTGTGTAGTCTCCTCTGGCTCATCTCCACCACCTCCCCAATCCCTTTGTCTGCCATTTCTGATCCTGCACATACATCATTCCAACCATACAACATGCAAACAAATCAATACAAAAACCAGGGTCGACTATCGGCAGTGAACTAAAGTAGAGACCATGCTATGTAAAATTCTGATTCCTTTATATTCTCACGGACCTTACTCTGATACCAACTGTAGCGGTCCTCGTCGTTCAAACATGTTAACCTGATAACGAGCTTAACCCGACTCCGCCTCCCGCGAACGAGCCGAAGCCTCGCAAGGGATACGATTCACAAGTCTGTAGAAAAATAAAGGAAACAGCTCAAATATATATAAGATTGCCACATCTCTCAAATATTTACATGAAATATACATAGAAATTTCTCAACTGTAGCCAGACACAAGTACAACAACCTGGGGCATACCCCGAGGTGAACAAAAAATGAAGATTACACTACTGGTGGTGCAGACCCAACTCCGCTATGGTGCGGCTCCGAACTAGACGAAGGGAGAGAAGCCTCCTGCTCTCTCTCACCTGAAAGGAGTAGGGGTGAGCCTTGCAAGTCACTGGCTCAGTAGGAAAACTCCCCCAAAAAGCTGAACAAAATCAAACTCACGAAGTAACGGAAGCAGGAAGCTACACTAGCAATTTATAGAGCTATCTACGCAGGATATTAAAGCTGTAAATACTAATTACCACATGCTATTAACAGAAATCATCTTTAATAAATAAACGACAAACCTCGTCCAGGTGTACATGCTAAAGTAGGAAAACGCCACACTCAGGCCACGAAGACTAGTTCGTAACACCAGCAGCTGACTCGGACAAACCACATAGGACTACCTCTCAGTCTCGCAGCCACAGACGAAAGGTCTAGCTGCCGCTCCACTAAAGCAAGTCAAGAAACTGTAGAGACCAACCAACACCACTCCTGCGGACCACACAGCCGCAGGCCCATGCCAGGCACCTTTAGGGACTCCGGCCTGAGCTCCCTAAAGTGAGGCACTGGAAACAGGACTAGCTGGGGCCCAGTATGTCTACTGGTGTCCGCAACCCCCAACCATGAGCGCGCTACAAGCGACAAACACAAACTCACACAAGTCGCTATCCCACTGCCATCTTTCCCTTAGCTGGACGTACAACTCTACACATGAGTGACGGTGTCCAGGAAGACGACACAGTCCTCAATGGTACACAAGTACCGGTGTAAGGCCCTAGTTTTCTGTGTAATTGTGACTATTATTGCATTTTTTATTTCCGCTGAAATTCTTCTTAATGTCAACATCCCTTGACGTTAAGGGTGAGTAGATGGCAAGCTTTGTGTTGTTTACTGCCTGGCCAGAAGATCTAAACGTCAACATTGATTGTCGTTGATTTCTGGTTAACGGCAGTAATGTGGCCGTTTACTTCTCTGGATGCGCTTATGATTCCATATTTAAAACTGTCCTGATTTCTCCAGGAGACAGATCAGGAAACATCCCAACGGTCAGGTCTCTTCACTCCTAGCTTGACTACGACTCCTATTACCTATAAAGTTGGGTCATCTCTCCAAAGTGAGGACTTTGTTCACCTTGAGTTATTTGGGTTTCGGGGAGAGAAAAGAGGGAGTTTAAGAGGGCAGATCGACCGAGTTGCTGATTGATCGAGGATGATGCTGTGAAGACAAAGGTTCCACAACCTGAGAGGAAGGCTCTGGACCTGGTGATCATGGCCTGATCATACTCAAGACGGAGGATTTGATCATGCTTGGAGGATACCTCTTTAGGTGCTAAAGAGGGCTTCATCGGCTAAATTCTCTGGTTGAAAATTTTTCTAGAGGCAAGTAACTTAGGGTTTGTCTCCGTGGACTTGTCCCTTAGGGTTTTACGATTTTTATGGAATTTTAATTCATGCCCTGGACCTCCCAAATTCCCTATTTTCTGTGTTCAGTCTGCACCTTGTACAGACAGGAGGTTGACGGCAACAACCTTGCCATCAAGTTTCTGGGTTGACGACAGTCGATCTTGCCATTAACCTATCCTGACGACAAGTCCCTTGACGTCAAGTTCTTCTGAATTTTTCGAGAACTATGTTTTCAACACATATGATGTAATATTTCAAGGATTTTTGAATGTATGCATATGTTTATAAAATTCTATCTGTCAAATATGTTTAGTAGCTCAAACCATGAAATCCTAATAATTTTATGATCATATTTATTATTTATAGAATTTTTGTTATAAGTAAATAAGCATGTTATGTTAGATTTAAATTCAGAATAAACATGTATGATGAATAGTATCATCTCAGGAATGTTCCATGAACTCATGACTATTGTATGCATGTTTCAGGACTGTTAGAGTCGATGGCTTACTGTCCACCATGTTTAATTAAATTATCTTGTTAAATTTCATGAAATCTTTGTTAAATATTAAAAATAGTTATACTGCTCTGAAAATTATGAAAAATTACTGATATTTTCTGTTATGAATGTCTACCCCGTGATTAAAATTTGAGTATGCTCTCATTACTGTTCAATTAGTTATGAATTTCAGAAGCTTTATGTACCATGTTATAATAATAGGTCTCAAACATGTTTAAAAACGTGATTAGCATCATGACTAGGTTCTATTAATTACTGTTCTTGATTAAATTGAGCATCCAGAAGTGATTAATATATGTTTCATGATATATGTGTGCATATGCATGGAAAGAGAGAGAATATGTGGCATGTGTGTGTGAAATACATGTTAATGTGAAAAGATAAAAGTTGTGCCAATGAGACACTACCACCATAGATTGTGTGGAGTCATACTGTAGTAGTGCCCCTATGGGAAGGCTCAATTGTGTTACGTGATACCCGGGACAACAGGTCGTGTGAAATCCTGGAGGTGGACAAGTTCCACTGGTAATGGTGGGGAGGGATTCCCTCGGTTCTGCACAGTAAACAAGACTTGATCGCTTTGCCTGGTGATTAAGTATGTGTATGTGTTATGTGATCTTTCTAGTGGTGGTTTGGGCTGTGCCTCGACTTGTGTAAAAATGAATATGTGCATAATGTGTAAAGTGATATGTGAACGTGGCATGTGGTATATGCTAGTGATGTGACATGTGATCATGATCGTGAAAAGTGGAAACTATGTGAAAGCTACATGAAATCATGTGTAAGTGAATGAGAATGTGATAAATGTGAGAATAAGTGCATGTGAAAGTAAAGGTAAAAGTGCATGTGAATATGCTATGAGAAAATAATGCATGTGTTAATGTGATTTATGTTAAATGATAATTGTGATATCATGTTAGTACCATGTGTAGAAGTATGTTAATTATGTCCATGAGTTAGTCATTACTTGATGAGCATGTTAGTAGTATCATGTTATAAGTTTTAATATAAGTCATGTGTTAGTGTTATGTGAAAGTAAGATTTGTAAGCATGAGATTATATGAATGCTCTCATGTTAGTGACACCATTATATAAGTGACCATGTTTAGAATTTTTGTTATACATGAGTTAGTATAGTTTTGTGTAATAGATTCCATGTTTACATTATCTATGTTATAGCACGAGCATCTGTTAGTCTAACTGTTATTTGAAATTAGTTAATGATGATGTGATAGTTAGCAAAGTTACATTGTAGTAAGCATGTGTGGTGAGTGCATGGTTTGAAATTTTAAGTTACTTGCTGAGTCTATTGCGTAGACTCACCCTAGCTAACATTTCAGAAGACTTAGAAGCCGAGGAGTTAGCACGATCCGACGTGGAGCGTGAAGAGTAGATTGAAGATCTAAAGTTATTTCTTAGTATGTGATGTAAATTGTAATATGGACTTTGGTTTATTGTACTTGGAAACTGGCTATAGTTAGGGGATGTTATGTTATGTTATTTCTTCTCTTTGACTATATAGACAGTGGTATGTGCATTATAAAGTTGATGGAATAAGAGTTGTTCATTTTCCGCTGCAATATTCTTTCTATTTGTGTGTATCTCAGCCCATATGACTATCGTTGGGGTTTTCTCCCCTGTAGTGACTTGCTCTCATCCGACGTGGGTTGGTATAAACATATTGGGCGGAAGTGGGCCGTTACAACCGGGAGAAGCCCCGAGCACTAACGTGCCCGGCTCACACAAAACCTGGGGCTCCTGACTAGAGAGGTAACCACGGTAGGCATCGTACTACCTGCCACGCACACACAAACCACGTGAACACCACGTTCCTCGAACTCCACAAGTGCCGATGCACCGCTTGCCATTTCCATGAACAAGAAATAAAGATAATCTGATACTCAAGTAACCATGCATAAGCCCATTGCCATCGGAATCCAAAACACGATGAGGTCCACTATTTCCTTCAGAACGCAACACCTCTATATGTCGCGTTCAGAAGCAGAACACGACGGGTTGGGCTGTCGCGTTCTGAACGTGACACCCAGGTCCGTCGCATTCTGAATGCGACACCCAGGTCTGTCGCCTTCATAGGCAGTGACCCAAACCCGGGAATCCATCTCTGGAATCCCCATACAAACCATGTAAAACACCATAACAAGCAGTTATTCATGTTCTAATCATTGCTATATCATGGTATATGGCATCTATAATGCAAACAACAAGCTAAACATGCTACACATGCAATTCACGATGTGAAACAGGGCAGAATCTCCCTACTTTCGTAAAGAACGCGAAGAACGGTGATACCCCGATGTTTCCCCCACTCCGTACCATGTCCTCACGGCGAGAGCACGTCAAAAGCAGCACCGGAACCTCGAATCGCCCAAAACCACCCGCAAGAACTCCCTCCTGGCCGAACAGAGCTTTTTGAGCTTTGTTCGGCCGACCTAGGTTAAAAACTAGTCAGAGTTGAGAATGCGACGTACCCTGCCGTCACGCCAAGAATGCAATGGAGGAGGTCGTTGCCTTCACACTACTAACGCCAGCGGGCCGCCCAGCATGCGCCATGTGGCGGACATGCAGACGAAGACCCTCAAGCGGCGGTAGCAAGAATGTGACACCCTGGACCGTCGCGAACGCGACATCCACCCCTGTCGCGTTCACAAATAGTGAACCAATGGGTGCTTTGTGCCTAATTTGTCGGCCCACGATGCCCCAAAACCTGCATAAATACTTGAAACTCAAGCCACAGGCCACACACTGGCCTCCACAACCACTAAGTCATGATCCGAACAGTCAATACGCTACAGTCTAGACCATCAAGTTTTGTGTGAATGTGATGACTGGTTCTGTCGCGTTCTTAACACGCCTGTTTGACTGCTCGCGTTCTTAGGGTGAACGCGTTGCTTGGGTGGTCGCGTTTCTGATGCTTTAACCGATTGGTGTAAATGCGATGACGATGTCTCTCGCGATTTACACTCTGACTGTTAGGGTTGTACTGATTGCCTTGAAGGCGACGGGTTGCTCCGTCGTGAATTACGTTTGACTAAGTTGGCAGGCGTGGTCGCGACATGTTGGGCCATCGCATTCTTGTCGAGCCACTGTGCCATGTCACATTCAGTTCAGAATCGCGACCGTTAGGGTCGTCGCGTTTCTGAAGGCAACATCTGTGTTAGTCGCGATTCAGCTTTCGAGGTGTGTTTTGTAAAGGTTGAGCTGTAATGGTCCGATTTGGGCCTAGTTTAGTTTTATGGTCATGATTGGTGATGTATTAAGTTGGCTAATGTTAGTAAAAGCATGTTATAGGGAATGGTTTGGTTTATGGTTAATTAGTGAGTTATGTTGTTCATGTTAATCATGGCAGTTAGGGTAATGTGTTAAGATAATGTGGTTTGTGGTATAGTGGTGTGTGGTTGCTATGGAGGTCATGTGATGACCAATGATAAGCAAGTTTAGAATATATGATATCGTGGTTTATAAGTAAAGTTTTTATGCGTACGTTAAGTGTTGAGCATGATTCCGGAATGTCTCTCTAGTCAGGTACCCCAGGTTCTGTGTGAGCCAGGCATGTTGTGGTTTTTTGTGCTCGGTGTTTGTCCCGATACTATGTGTACCGTAGAGGTCTGTGTCGTTTTCCTAGACATCCTCACTCCTGTGGTTGAGTTGTATGTCTGGCTAAGGGAAAGACGGCAGTGGGACAGCGACTTGTGTGAGTTTGTGTTTGGTCGCTTGTAGCGTGCTCGTGGTTGGGGGTATGGACACCAGTAGACGTACTGGCCTCCAACTAGTTATGTGTTTCAAGTGCCTCAATTTGGAGAGCTCCGGCCAGAGTCTCTAAAGGTGCCATGCATGGGCCTGTAGTTGTGTGTTGTCTACAAGTGTGGTGTTGGTTTGTCTCCACAGTTTGTTGACCTTTGCAATGAGGTTGTGGAGCTGCAGTTGGACCTTTCGTCCTTGACTGTGAGACTAAGAGGTAGTTCCTATGTTGTGTTGTCTGGGTTGGGTACTGGCATCATTAACCAGTAGTCCGTTCCCATATGGTGGCGTCGTTCCTTCTGACTCGAGCTTTACAGCGGTTGTGGTTTGGTAGTGGTACCTTGTGGTTTCAGGTACCTGTACCCTTTGCGGATTGCTGGCTGTTATGGCACGTTGTGTGCCAGTGTTTCAGCTTGTGTGGTGGAGTCGTGCTCTGTGGAGGGCTTGTTGTGTGACCCTCCACTTGTGGTGTTTTTACCCTTTAATGGGTAGTTCTCCGGTGTGTTGTTGTCGTGGGTTTTGGGGGACTGATTATTCATGGTCAGTCCTGTTACCCTTTGTTGGGGGTTGGCCTATGTAGCATGTGCTTTACTCGTGGTTTACTGTGGGGGACTAACACCTTGTTGTCAGTCTCGTTACCACTCGTGGCATGGTGGTTTTGGTTGTTGTGGTGGACTGGTGTGTCTACACTAGTCCTGTTATTTCCTTTACTTTCTGTGAGCTGTGTTAGCTAGTGTGTTTATATTTAATGCAGTTTATTTATGTTAATTGCTAGCACGTTCTACTTTAGTAGTTCTCCTATTAGTGGTGCCAGTGAGACCCTTTGGGGTTGAGGTTTCGATTCTTGCGTTGTGGTTTGTGGTTGTGTTTTTGGGAGGTCCCTGCTGACCCTGTGACTTGTTGAGGCTCACTCCCTTACAGTTCGTTTTAGGTGTTAGCCGTGTGTTTGGTGTGTAGTGGTGTTGTGGCAGACTTGTACCACCAGCAGTTGAGTCATAGTTGTGGTGGTGTGAGCTTTGCCCCCTTGGGATATGCCTCAGGTAGTTGTACTTTTCTCTTAGACATGTAAATTCACTTATTCTTAAGTAAATTGGGTACAACACACACACACAAATGAGATATGATCAATATAAACTGATAGATCAAGTTCCGCACACATAGAGAAACAAGAGTTCAAAGAACAACAAGATGAAGTGGAGATCCATGGAATTGGAGCACATGAACCACAAAATTTAATCTCCTTAGCCTGGGAATGATGCTTGAAAGCTTGAATCCACGAGGGATTGATTTGATCTTCCCATATGGACTAAATGCCTCAGTGTTTTGCTCTGCTCAAAATAGGGTATTGCGCAGCCTTGAGCTCTGGCCGTTCGCGCCCTTTCCAAGACTCCAATCTCATCCTCTAGTGACAAATGAGACAAAAGGGGGTATATATATACTCTTAAAGTGCGTGACACATTCCTTGGAGCACGTGTGTACCACGTACGAGGAAGACCCGTGCATTTAATTTGTCTTGTGTGCCTCACATGTTCGCATTTCGCATGACCAAGTGTCGACATTAGCTTCTTTGGGTGTCGACAGATTCTGTCAGACTTCTTCTTTCGGAGACCTGATATATGCCAATATCAGCCGCCTATCAACACCAGTTTCTCTAGGTGGCGATAGATTCTATCATACTTTCACTTCAAGAGAGTTGATGTATTCCATTCAAGATCATCTGTCAACAGCTAATATTTGGGTTGTCGACCAATCCTTTCTTCATACTAATTGGTGACTTTAACCAATCGATTGCCTGATCATGTATCGATTGGTGACTTGCTCAATTGATTGTTGACCTTGTATTGATTGGTGACCTGAGCAATCAATTGCTGACTTTGTATCGATTAGTGACCTAACCAATCAATTGTTGGATTTGTATCAATTGATGACTTGACCAATCGATTGCTGACTTTGTATCGATTGGTGACCTGACCAATCGATTGTTGACCTTGTATTGATTGATGACTTCATTGTAGTCCTTATCTGTTGATAGTTGGTTCTCTATTTGCTGACCATTTATGTGTCCATTCTTCATCCAGTAGCGTGTTCTCTGCTTGACTATGAAGTCTGTCTTTGAGCTTGTCAACATGTATAAAGCTTATACATAGTTATTGACTTGTTCAATGCATTTCACTCATCAGTATACAGTTTACATGAGTCCAATAAATTTAAGATATCAAATTAACCAATCATGATGTGAATGAAATTGCTATCATCAAAAATATTCTCAAGGCATACAATCCAACATTCTCCCCCTTTTTGATGATGGAAACTCATTATATTAAGTGACATGTCATGATTGTTCTTCAAAAAAAAATGTTATATGATCTCGTAACGGGAGTGTCTCTCAAGCATGTCATTTCACATTCACTTAATTACTTCATCACAAATGAATTCACCCCAGATTTAAGAGAGCAAGCATTTCATTCAACCATACATGATATACATTACAAAAAGAAGCCCATTGCTAACATTCAACCATTGACAAGACATGACACTTACATTTTCTTTCCACCAAAAATACACAAAAGACCATAGTTTTTCACAAAAGCTACCCTTAGATTGAGATCTCTCCCCCTATACCTCAGAACTTTCTCCCCTTTTGACATCATCAAAGAGGTCCACCACCAGAAGAATGGGGACTAGAAGAAGGACAAGTAGGTTGTTTAGAGTTTTGAGCATCAGTTGGAGGAGTGCGAGTGGAATTTTGTCCCATATAAACATAGTGGGAAAAACTGTCTCCAGTGTTGTGGATAGGATGTAGAAAATTCTGAATTTGCTGGAAATCATCATGGAGTCTAGTCATGTCATAGTTCATGTTCAGCAAATGTTGTTGCACTTGATCTTGTCTATTACTGATTTCTGCAAACCTTGTCTCCATTGCATTTTATAGTTGATCAACTTTGCCATCAATATGGTCATAGAACTGTTGGAGTTTGTCAAAACGATCATCAATATGGGCATACAATTGTTGGAATTTGTCAATGGGAAATTGATGTCACTGAGTGTTTGGAGGAGCTTCAAAAGTCACTTGTTCTTGAACGTCAATATCCACCCCCATATGTGACTCTGGAATATAGTCATCAGTATGGATAGGGGAGGTATCCATGAGATCTTCTTGGTCTTACTCAGGCAACTCATCAAGAATGAAGTCTTGATATTTTACAGTTCTAGACACAACACCATCAACCATTCTATATCCTATCAAATTGGCAGTGGTCAAGTTATAGGCGTTCTTATCCTTCAATGTAATGAACTCAGCTAATGACAGTCGAACCCCAACAAATTGCAATATTGTTGTTACTTAAAAAGAATAGGGAATGGATCTCTTGGAATTTAAATAACATGAGAAAATCAATTCATACATGAGTTCTAGAAGATTGATCTGATTACTATCAAAGATGTAGTAGAGCAAAAACTTATGGAGTTCGGTGACTAGATCTCTACTACCATCTTTTGGATAGATGATAGTTTTGAACATGTGGTGCATCATCCATTGCAATGGCGGGAAATTATTTGCATTTAGCTCCATAAATGCTTTTTATTGGATCATAAGGCTGCTCTGTCATGGTTGTGTAAGCTTCTTTTGAATTCATGTCTACAGTGGCCATTGTCAATCCAGTGTTTGGAATGTGTAAAGCTTTGCTTAGAAGTCTTGGTGTTATCTAAAAAGTTGTGCCTCTAATAGTGGTGTACAAATCTTGGCCTGAAGACTTACACAAATTGTTGAAAAACTCAAGTATCGCTTAAGGACAATAAGATTTAAGTGTCTCCATCATTTGACACCATCCTCAAGCATAAAAAGGGCCTATTATGCTTTGGAACATTGGCTCCAAGGATTCAAATTGAACCCATCTACGCTACATTATCTTTTAAGGATGCCTTTGACAGGTTGCATTTCACTAGAATCAGAAGCATAGAGCTTGGGAATGAGATCTTCTCTGAACTTTGTGCGACACTCATGCACAACAGGGTTAGAAGATTCACTAACATCCAATCGTGGTTGTTTCTTTGAGGCATTGATTTCAGCAGAGGATCTGGTAACCCTTTTGCCAAACCAACTTATACTGCCAAAATACGAAAATTGTAGGATAGGAAGGAATTCAAACCCTGAAATAATTCCAAACCTCAGAACCTATGACTTTTCAAAACCCTTGAATCTTCTAAATCATTGATCGTTTGACACCCTTGAGCTTGCTGGCCTCTTAACAAATGTCGACACCCTTTGCGAGCTTAGAAAGAGTAGGGCGGAGGTGGCGGCAACCCTTGAAGTAGATGCACAAGATCCTACACTGCAAGGGAGAGGACAGGACGATGCTGCAGAACGAAAGAGATGAAGTTCTAGCTTGGGTTGAGGACAGGACGATGCTACAGAACGAAAGAGATGAAGTTCTAGCTTGGGAAGAGGAACCCTTCCTAATCCAAGGAAGAGAGGCACGTTGGAGAAGTGGCACCCGTGAATCTTTAGGTGCAAATGGAGAGAAAAATAACAGAGGAAGATGAAGAGTTGAGACTCTTGTCTTTTTGATGTGCATAGGGAGATATTGACTCTTGAGCAGTGGAGACTTGAATGACATCAACTTCTAGTGCTTGGAAGGTAAAGGGTTTTGCTAAGAAGAGGAAGACATGGCATTGGAAAAAACCCTAGTGTCATTAGATAGAAAGACAGACCATATGAGTAAATCGGTTTGAATTAGAAGATGAACCAGAGTGTTGAACCAGGTTGCAATGGACCATCGTCTGTCGACAGAGACAAGGTAGTTATCGACAGGAGTACCATATGTGTCGACAGGGGCAATGGAGGTGTCGACACCAAAAGAGAATGTGTGAAGCAAAATAGTGGATTTGTCGATATCTGGAAAAGAATATGGAAAGAGTTGACTTGATTACATGATTGAGATAGAAATTGGAGGAATTCATGACAAGTATTCATGAATAGAAAGATTGATTTGACCTTGTTATTTTCTCAGTGGTTTAAATGCAATAAACTTGCAAATTTAAGTAATGTAAGAGAGAGAACTCAACTTACAAGATTAATTGAAAACAAGATAACTCTTCAAAATATGATTTTTCTCAGCATCACTCTTGTCTCTACTATATTTAATTTCAGGTGGTTCTTTAAGAAAAATTTTTGAAGTAGCATTGAAGAAAAACACTTGTAAAAGAATCCATGTTTTACTTTGGAGGCTTCACACTATTTTAATATGTTTCTTTTTTAGCATTGTTTCAAAGATATAGAATACTCAAGTGTAATTCACACTTTTTGATGTGAAGGCATACATTTGTTAGATGCCAATGACTCTGGTTACTTCATGTGCTCACCTTTGTATCATTGAAGCAGAGATGATGTTGACTTTTTGACGTGAACTAAATCACTGCTTAGGTGATTTAAATCCAGTTACTCAGTATTTTTCATCATTGCTCTGCCTATATTTTCATATTTTTGTATTAATTTTTCATTAAATGGGTAGCTTTTCTCCTTATTTACCAGATCCTCACTAGTGTTTCAAAGCATTACTAACTTAAAATACTTAGCGAAAAGTCCTTCTTACTTTTAAATAGTTCAAGACTTGAGTGGACATTGAAAAGATATTTTTTAGAGTTGATTTGAGAAAAAATAGGCTTGTATGATGCTTTCTAACAATGACATTTCTCAATCAATCAGGACTATTATGATTAAACCACTAGAATTTTAAACTTTAGACCGTGCATTTTTTTCAGTTCATGAATAATTGTAAAGATTCCTTCATTTTGAATTTATGTCTCAAAAATATAATGAAGACAATATTTCCAATGGAGATATGTGAATTAAAGAAATGATGTGTTGAAAAGATAGAAAGTAGATAATATAGACAACACACTCCCCCTAATCTCATAAAATCACAAAAAAATTGATCATGAGAACAGTGTATATGTCAACACCCACAGATCAGGTGTCAACAAAAGCTGAGACAATTGGTACTTGGTAGTTCAAACTGTTGGCCCACGGATATGGCAGCAAGCTTTCTAGAAGGGGGGGTGAATAGAATAGCTACAGAAATTCTGAAACTAAAACATAGAAATCACAACTTAAAAACTTTGGTTAGTGAATGTAATAGTGTGTGATAGAGAGTAGAAGTGCGGAAGCAAATTTAAACAATCACACAAATGAACATAGAGAATTTTATCCTGGTTCGGTACTTTACAGAAGGAAAACCTACGTCTAGTCCCCAAGCAAAATCTTGGGATTTCACTAACCGAGGTACAATCCCCCTAAGGATATACAAAACCCCCACCTCCCCGCTGGTCCTCTTCCTTTTCGAGTAGGAAGGAAACTCACTTCTATTACAGGTCAAGAAGCTACCCTCTTGGAACAAACCCCAATGCGGTTCTGTTGGAACAAACCCCAACTAGGTTCTACTGACACTAACCCCAGCTAGGTTCTTTCCTTAACCAAAAAGAAGTGCTAAGAAGAGTCCCTTAGCTGAACAGAAACCATCAGCAACCCTACTGGCCTTCTCTTTACACAGGAAGAGGCTCACTGTATACAGTCCTACAACTGGACATAAATATTTCTTAGAAAAGAAAGAACAGACTGAGAGTTGTACAAAATGGACACTAACTCAAAAACTCTCAACTGAAAGACTCTCCCCAAATATACAATGCAGCACAGAGAGAGTGAAGAGAGGAAAGGAGCTTGAAGCTTGAAGACTTCAGATGGCTGCTTGTACACTTCTTCTTGGGCTCGAGCTCTTTCTCTCTTCCTTTTGAGTGTATGTAGAGTTGAGGCTTCTCACTAGATGTACACTCTTTGAATGATCTTTAGGAAAGCTCTCTATTTGTTCTTCAGCCTTGCTTTATCTTTTTATAGAGCAGCTTTGAACAGATCCGTTGAAGAGATCCGTTGTAACATCGTGACTTTTTTTTTTTTTTTAGATCATAGCTTAGTGGATTTAGTGGTCAGTGTGTGGCCCAATAATGAGTTTTTATATGGTTGTACAGGTTGTGTGGGTTGGAGGCCAAACACGACTCTCGCAGAACTAGCGAAGTCAAACACAATGCGGAGCATCACCTCGGCATACACCCGCCGAGACAAAGGAGCTCACGGAACACCGAGCAACCGCGTGAGACCAGAGTCTCATGACTCAAGCACCAACATCCCAGACCTCCATAAGGCCGGGAAGGAACAACCAGGTGTCACCACGAGAGACACCGAGCAACCACGTGAGAAGGAATGTCTCACCCAAGCACGGCCAACTTGGACCTCCACAAGGTCGAGGGCCCACAAGCAGAACCACCTTGCACCTCGAACACGCCGCGAGATCAGGGAACTACACACTCCGATGCCACCACAGACAGCAACAAGGAACGGTTACCGAAATAGCAGTTGGATTCCTGCACAAGGCACCCCGAGAGAACTCGCAGAGTGGAAGCCACTAAACACGGCCCACAAAGCCAAACCAACTAAACCCACGCACTAGACACGGCTAGGCTACAACCACCGTGCAGGCTAGGGCGACGAGAAACCCAATCTCAGAAACAGCGTGAAACACCATCACAGCAAGAGCAACCAAGCCACCGCCACAGGCAGCTAAGAGAGGGACACACAGTCCACCCCTCCAGCTCGCCAGCCGCTAACTCCTGCCTACGATCTCCATAGGTAGAGTGAGGCTAGCGAGTCACAGCAAAGAACACAACCACAAACCACCGCAGTCCGACCGAGCTGCGGCCCCACGCCTGACCTCTCTACACGGCTCCGAAACCAACGTAGAGTGAGGCAGTGAGAAGGACTAGCTGGTCCACACCGGAAGAGCACCTAAACCACCTTGGAGACCCAGACCAGCTAAGAGAGCTCTACAAACGGCTCACGCCTCTATCCCCACTGTTTACCCCTTCTGCTCCAAGTTTGTGACTCGAGCACGCCCGCCGCCCGGAGCAACACCCTCTGACACAGACACGCAGGGCTGGGGGTCCCAGGTAACGGTAACAATCTGTCTCATGGCCAAGCCCTCAAGTGCCGAGCACTGGGAGAAAGAGAACTGGTGTGGCAACCACCAACAGAAACAGCACAGCTAGCTTGTAACTAAGACAAGCCCACAGGCACAGGCATGCACGGCACCCCTTTCGGACACCCCAAGAAGGGCCGTTGGCCAACGCCGGCACACAAGGCACGGCCCGAGAAACTAGTACACACCAGACAGAACAAAACCAACTCTCTTCTAATAATCGATTGACCGATAGACAATCGATTAATAGACAGATGCGAGCCTCGTAGAGACACCGCTAGGACATGGCCACGAAGGTGTCACCTTCGGTCATTGAACAGAGCGAGCCAACCTGCCACGTTCCCTACCAGAAGGTCCTAAGGGCAACCCTGCCCTGGGGCACACGCCGACACGCCAACTGCGGCTGCGGAAAACATCTGAGGTAAACCAGATCTTCTCGCGCCCTCCTAGCCCGTCGCGATCTCATCGCGACGGGTAGGGCAACCGCGACAAGCGGGTCGCGTCAGGGAAGCACGTCGCTGTTGGGTTGAGTGTGGTTTTATTGTATTTCTCCTTATAGTTTTGATGATGACATTTTGTGATTTTAATGCTTAATGGGTGGAACATGTTACATACATCATTTATGTAATAACAATGTTCAAAAAGCATGTTTCAAATACCTTATACTTCATACCTTGATGATAATACCTTGTACTAATATTTTATGTGTAAAATTCTTAGTGATGTACAGGTTTTATCATGGTAGTGTCGACACACCCATTGATGGTGTCGACACTGGGTCATAGTCTCTGAAGCATTTTCATGAAAGCAGGGTCAAGTGTGTCGACACAGTCCATGGTCGTGTCGACCCTAGACCCAGCTTCCAGGAGAACCAATTGTCTAACTGGGACAGTGTGTCGACACAGTCTGTGGTCATGTCGACACTAGACCCAACATCCAGAAGACCTGTTTTGCACAATTGGGACAGTGTGTCGACACACTCCGGCTGAAATCTCAACTTATGTTTTGCCTGGACACGTGGCTGCCTAGGGTTCAATGGAATCCATCTTGGATCATGTGCCCACACACTCCAAGGGTACCATTTGACATGTAGGTTTATAAATACCCCTTCAATCGGCCCCCAAGCAGAGAGAGACCTCAAGAATATTCCAGCAAGAGCCTTTGGCGGCAAGAAGAGGAATCTCCCACTCCTGCTCCTGGTGTTGCAATGGTGATCCATCTGCATCCCTTAACAACACAAGAGATTGAAGGAGAGCTTCAGAGAAGGAGCTGAAGCATCTCTCAAAGGAGTAGATCCAGTAGAAGCCAGCACTTGAGGAGCATCTGAAGGCGACTTAGAAGCAATTGAAGCAGAGCATCGCCCAGTGACTCAAAGCATCAACAAATCTCCTCAATTCAACCTTCTGCAAGGGATCTCCATTGAAGAACATACTCTGTATCTAATTCTCTTAACTCTGAAAGTGTTCTTCTGATTCATCCATGGGAATTGTGCATAAAGTGTTGCACAAGTCTTTGTGAATGAATCTATCTTGAATTAGATCACTGCTAGAGGATCTAATTTACATTCATCTTGATCTAGCTTGTGGTTTGTGAGCTATAGTGCTCAGTTGTGTTGAGTTGAACACTCTGTGTGTTTATGAGCAAGTGTGCTCAGTTTCTGGAGCAGTTGTGCTCTAGAGTTTGTGTGTGAGTTGTTTGAACTCAAGTGTGTTAGAGTTGTCAAGCTCTAGTGTGAGTTGTACTCTTTTGAGTAGTGGAGCCTCATTGTGTGAGGGGTGGATGTAGGAATCACTGGTGTGATCTCCGAACCACCTAAAAATCCTTGTGCAGTGGTTTGATATGCTTGTCTTCGCTAGATGGTTGCATAGGATTTCGAACTCACACTAATGGTAATTGCTTCACACATCTTCCACACACACTCACTCTTCAGATAAACAAATTGTCTATGTGAATAGATCTCTGATTAGAAGTAATTTTGAATTACTCAAGCTTCCGCATTAATTGGGTAAAATCTATTCAACCCCCCCTTCTAGATCTTATCCTTCCACATATTCGATCCTACAATTGGTATCAGAGCAGGGTTCATATCTATGTCTGATCTGATTTGAGTGTTTGTGTCTGATCTTTGTGTCTCACTTGCTTGAATTGTTTGGGTGTTTCAATCACTGTATTTCATCCTGCTTAATGGATTCCTCGAGGATTTCTTGCTGAAGGCCATCCTTAATAGACCACCATTTTTCAATGGGTTTGATTACTGCATGCAAGTCTTTCTTAGGCTCAGAATTATGAAATTGGAGGATAGTTGAAGTGGGCCCTTATGAAAATCAAGGAGATGAGGAAACTCTGGCTAGAGAACAGATTAGGAGAGCCACTCTTAACTATAGTGCTATGAACATGCTTTAGTGTGCGTTCCATCCTAAAGAATATTCAAGAATATCCATGTGTAAATCTGCTAAAGAGATGTGGGATAAACTTGAATTAATGTATGAGGGACATCTCAAGTTAGGGAAACTAAAGCAACATACTTGTTTCTGAATATGAATTGTTCATGATGAAATCTGATGAATCAATTTCTGAAATGTTTGCTAGTTTATGACAATTGTCAATGGACTGAAGGCACTAGGTAAAGAATGTTGCCCAGCTAGCTAGCCCAGAGTGGGGGGGGGGGTGAATGGGTTATTAAAACTTCGATCTCTGATTAAAACCTGTTTACTGAAAAGATTGCACAACTTATAACAAGGTTAGAGTTAGAGCAAACAAGACAACAATCACACAAAACACATCCACAAGACACAAGGATTTTTATCCTGGTTCGGACTCCTCTCCACAGGAGACCTACGTCCAGTCCCTGAGCAATACCTCAGGATTTTACTACAAGGGTACAATCCCCTAAGGATCTTACACCCAGCCTCAACTGGTTCTTCCTTCAGCCTGAAGGGTACAACAACCACCGGATACCACCAGGTCTTCCTTCGTCCAGAGGGAACACAATCTAATAAGAAAGAGTGTGGAAACAGGCTTCAGACTCTAGCTTGACCAGCTACACACTGAAGCTCCTAAGCCCCCGAGAGAGAGAGAGATTTAACAAGGTTTTTCTCTCCCAGGACCACACAGGCTCTTACAAATGAGAAGATTCTTTTGAGCACAGAGAGCTAAGAGCTTAGAACAACGTTAAAGTGAAGCTACGCTCTTGTTTTTCTTCTAAAGACTCGAGGAGAAGGATTTCTTTCTTTTTCTGAAATCAAGTGTTGTTTTCTTGTCTTTCCTTTTCGTCTTGAGTCTTCTATTTAAACTGCTGATTCAAATTCGAACGTTGAAGTGTCCGTTGTCTCTTATCCTTGTGTACGTTAGACTGGTCACTGAGGAAGTTTCTGATCGTCAGTCTTTTATCCTTGTGTACACGCCAAGAGATGTCATAGAACTTTGTATCTTGTGTCCAACGTTGTCCAGATGAGTCTTGTCAGATATCTGTAAGCATATCATCAATAAATAGAGGACAGCTAAGACTGCTGTCTATTGTTAGTTGAGATGGAACAGATATTGCAGTATATAGCAAAGCTCCTTTCTGTCTAAAAAGGTACGTAGACAGAGTAGCATAGAAATGGAAGATATTGTTTGCATGCATGGGAGATACGATCAGAGAGCATTTAATGCATAGCAGTCAACGGACAAGATATGACTTAGACTTTTCAACGCTATTAAAAAGCATTATACTGATGCATCAAGAAATTCGATAAAAAGAATCTTGCTGACTTATGAAATCGTTATGAATTATAGCAAGTTGTTATGAACTGTAAGGAAGTCGATGTGATAACTTATGAAGTCGTTACAACAGGCAAGTCGTTGCGAGTTCTAAAGAAATCGTTGCAAGAAATCGTTATGACTATCAAGTTATAAAGAAATCGTTACACGAAATCGTTATGACTATCGAGTTGTAAGGAAATCGTTACACGAAATCGTTATGCAAAGCAAGGCGTTATGATCAGTGAAGAAATCGTTATGAACTCTAAAGAAATCGTTATGAAGTCTAAAGAAATCGTTATGAAGTCTAAAGAAATCGTTACGGCTAGAGAGTCGTTGTGAGTTCTAAAGAAATCGTTACGAGGTCTAAAGAAATCGTTATGACTATAGAGTCGTTGCGAATTCTAAAGAAATCGTTACGAGGTCTAAAGAAATCGTTACGGCTAGAGAGTCGTTGTGAGTTCTAAAGAAATCGTTATGAGGTCTAAAGAAATCGTTATGGCTAGAGAGTCGTTGCGAATTCTGAAGAAATCGTTACGGCTAGAGAGTCGTTGTGAGTTCTAAAGAAATCGTTATGACTATAGAGTCGTTGCGAATTCTAAAGAAATCGTTACGAGGTCTAAAGAAATCGTTACGGCTAGAGAGTCGTTGTGAGTTCTAAAGAAATCGTTACGAGGTCTAAAGAAATCGTTATGGCTAGAGAGTCGTTGTGAGTTTTCCGGTCAAAGAGGAAATCGTTCTGCTTATCAAAGAAGTCGATACAAAGACTTGGATAGAAGTGATGAGACTTACCAGATTGTCTTGAACTTTCATTTTTCTTTTATTTCCTGTACTTAAGGCTCAAGTAATCCATTAGTGTTATTTTGTTAATCATCAAAATTAATATATAAATAAATGGAAATATTTATTATGGGGACAGTTGGTCATCAAAGAATACACTGATGCTGATTTGGTAAGAAAGATTTTGCGCTCTCTCTTCCATCTGGCATACTAAGGCCACTGTGATTGAAGATTCTAAGGATTATCAAAATCTCTTTGGATGAACTCATAGGATCTTTAATGACATATGAAATAAATTTGAAAAGAAATGAAGAACATATACTCAAGACCAAACCAGTAGCACTTAAAGCCTCATCAAGTAACAAAGAGAAAAATCAAGAGAAATCAGTTCTAAAGAGTCTGAGTCCAATGAGGATGAACTTGCCCTCATGACTAGGCAATTCAGAAATTTCTAAAATCAAGAAAAGGAAGATTTACTGAAAAGAAAAATTTTCGTCTGGCAAAAGGAACATTTCTTTTTCAAATGCTAATTCTAATAGAAATCAAAAAACTGATGAATTATTATTTGCTACAGGTGCAACAAAGCAGGACATATGAAAGGAGAATGTCCGGAGAACAAAAAGGACAGTACACAAAAAGGTCAACAAGATGAAGAAGCCTAAAGCTATGGTAGCAACTTGGTCAGATGATGCCAAGTGAGGATGAAGAAGAGAAGTCCTCAAGTTCGGGAAATGAGGAGATATGCTTCATGGCTAACAGTAGTGATGGAAAGGTAAGCACTTATTTTGAGGAATATACTATTGATGATTGGCAAGATGCATATGCTCAATTGGTTGAAAAATATTCAGATACAAGAAAGAAAATAAGCATCTGAAGAAGAAAATTGAAAATTATGTGCATAACACTTCCTCAAGTAGAAGAATTTCTGAACTGGAAAATGAAATATCTGAACTCAATGAAGAAAAAGAAAACCTTCTGAATGAAATTGATGAATTTAAACTTGCATCTCAAAAGGCCAACAATGAGTTTGAAAAACTTTCTAAAAAGGTGGAATTACAAAGGGAAAAGCAACTAGTGTTGATGAAATTCAGAAGCTTAAGAATTTTTGGAAGAAAAGGAAGAATTAATCAGAAATTTCACAAATGGAAAAAAAAACCTTGATGCTCTGCGGGGAGTAACAATGAATGCTGAAAAACATGGTCTGGGATTCACCCTAGAAAATTCAGTGAAGGATAAATCTGCTAAAAAGAAAGAGAAACCTTCCAAGATTCCTTTAATAAAATTTGTCAAAAGCACTAGTCTTGAAAACAAAATAAACAGGTTTCAAAGTGCACATCTGAAATGCTCAAGCATCATAAAAGGAATGTTTCTAACCAAAAGAACAAAACAGGTCGACACACACTGTTGATAGGTCGACACCAGTTAACCACAAGTTGAAAACTGTGGCTACTGAGTCGACACCAGTCCAACACAGGTCGACCTGTCCAATTTTGAAGAACAACAAGTCGAACAGAAATGCAAACAAAAATCTAAAAAATTCCAAAAACACAAAAACAAACTTTCATGATAATTCTTGGACATCCAAGACAACACATCAATCTGATTGGATCAACTCTTGGAATCATTGGTATCACAATCCTTATTGGTACCATTCACAATTCTTTTATCTAAAATTTCCAAGATACCAATAGAATCCTTGGTTTGAATTTTCATACATGAATGATCATGCCCAATTTAATCTCCACGCTCATGAAAGAAAGAACACTGGTGTTTTCATTCCAAAGGAAATGCTAGGTTCACAAAAGGAAAAATCACTTCTGAAACCAAGGAAATGCCAAAACAACTCAAATATGGATTAGAAAAGATCTATTGCCTTTACTCAAACAAACTGATGGTCCCAACAATGTTTGGGTACCAAAATCTTTTCTCTCTGATCTGATTTTTACAGGAAGGGTGCACCCAACTCCAACACTTGGTTTCTTAATAGGGGTGTTCACGACACATGACTGGAGACAGAACAAAGTTCTCATTTCGATTGAAAAGGGGGAGGATCTGTCACATTTGGAGGTAAAAATAAAGGGAAAATCGGATCTGGAAAGGTTGGTAAATCTTTCTCAAACACAATTGAAAATGTGTTGTTAGTTGATGGCTTGACCTATAATTTGTTGAGTATTAGCCAACTATGTGACAAAGGTCACAAGGTTGTGTTTGAATCAGATTTTTGTAAAATAATTGATTCCTCAACTGAAAAAGAAAAATTGTTTGGAAAAAGAGAAAATAATGTCAACATGATCAATCTTGATAAAAAATTTGCTGAAAACATCTGTTTAGTTGCAAATAAAGATGAAATTGCATGGACATGGCATAAAAGACTTGGTCATGCAAGTTTCAACACAATAAATAAACTTTTAAGGCTAAATCTGGTTAAAGAACTTCCTGAATCTTTTCCAAACATTGAAAATCAACTTTGTGGTGTTGTCCCTTTACGTACGGTAGCAAGCTAGCCTAGAGGGGGGGTGAATAGGTTTTTTTTTGAAATCTGAAATAGAAACTTAAACACAAAAATTAACACTTGAAGGTTTGGTTAGTTTAGTGTGATAAAGAGTAGTAGTGTGGAAGCAAATAAATAATCACACAAAGGACACAAGGAATTTATCCTGGTTCGGCCCTTCCCACATGTAAGTCCTACGTCCAGTCCCCAAGCAATCTCTTGGGATTTCACTAACCAAGGGTACAGGCCCCCTTAAGGACACTACAACACTCAACACCCCAGCTGGTCTTCTTTTCTTTCCCGGGCAAGAAGGCAGCCCACTTCTTTTGCAGGTAAAGAAGCAAACCTCCTGGTACAAACCCCAGTGCGGTTCTGCTAGACACTAACCCCTAGCTAGGTTAACAACTGGTACTGGTTCAGCTAGACACAAACCCCTAGCTGGGTTATCTACTGTATACAGTCCTACAGCTGGACAAGGATCTTTCTTACAAAAGAAAGAACAGTGCTGAGAGTTCTACAAGAATGGCATCTACTCAAAAACTCTCAGCAAAAACTCTCCTCAGAAATTACAATAAGCTCAGGGAGAATGGAAGAGAAGAAGGCTTGAAGGCGATGAAGACTTCTGCTTGGAGGCTTCTGTAGATTTTGGCTCGAGCTCTTCTCTCTTGCTTTGAGTGTATGTGGCGTGAAGGTTCTTCTCACAGTTGTACACTCCTTCAAAGATATTCAGGAAAAGGCTCTGCTTTTCTTCAGCTAAGCTTCTTCTTTTATATGAGCAATTTGAATGGATCCGTTGAAGAGATCCGTTGGATTTCTAGTCGTTGCTCATCTCCTCTTCATTTGTCTTAATCAGACTCTGACGGTCTTCGAGGTCTGTACACATAGAAGAAAGTTTAGCATAAAAGAGTGTTTTATAATAAACGATGTATAGTACTGTGCTTCTGCTAATCATACTAAAAATAGTAGGTCATATCTTTTTCTGACAAGATTATGCATGCAGCTTTTTGTCAGAAGATATTTGACTTTTCATTTAAGCGCCAAGCATATTTGAAATATAAAGGCAATCTGAGTTTGATCAGAATCCATGAAGAAATCGTTATGAGCATGACTTATGAAATCGTTATGTGAAGAGTCGTTGCTCATTTATAAACAAATCGATGTGATTATTTATGAAATTATTATGCAAGCAAATCGTTATGTTCTTCTGAATAAATCATTGTGATCAGTAAAGAAATCGATGTGATCACTTATGAAATCGTTCTGAGATCAAATTCTTATCAAATCATTACGAAGGCAAATCGATGTGAGGGCAAATCGTTGCACTCACTTATAAATCGTTATGAAAGTGAAATCGTTGTGCTTACTTAAGAAATCGTTACGTTCTAAAGAAATCGTTGCGAACACTTATGAAATCGTTATGGCATCGATTTCTTAGCAAGTCGTTGCGCTTACAGAAGAATGAAATCGTTATGGCATCGATTTCTTAGCAAGTCGTTGTAGCGCTTGTTACTTTGGCACTTTAAACAGAAATCGATGTATATGAGTTAGACATCGACTTTATCATTTTAGTGCGCCAATATTGCATCAATGTGAGACTTAGCATTTTGCTATGAGATTGATGCGACACAGATGAAACAAGATATTAAATGAGACTTATCATATGTTAAAGGGATTGATGCAACACAGATGAAGCAAAAAATATTTATGAATACCTATATTTTGTTATCATCTAAATGTATCATATATTTTGTTATCACCAAAATACCAAGATCACAGATAACCATAGAGTGGTTCAACAATCTTCCCCTTTTTGGTGATGACAAAATTCATGCGAATTTCTGAACGAAAGAAAAAAAATTTAAGCAGAAAATTCATAGAGCATACTTACTCCCCCTTTTTGTCAATAATCCAAAAAGGTCTTACCGTGTATCTCCTTCCTTTTGAGAGAGTTTCTTACCATAGAGGGGTTCAAATTTTTCTCCCTTTTACTCTTTACTCCCCCTTAATCAGAGCTCACCCTTAATGAGAGGCTCTATTACTGCCTTGAGCATCCTTTGTTCCTGATGCTCCAAGGCTTTCCTTCAAACAACTCATTTAGATGTAGGTACCCAAAACTTTTTGGGTCCTTGATGGTTAGATGCATAAAAATATCCTTTCGGGATCCATACTAGGTGCCTTATTGTGCATGTGTTTACTGTGTGTCCTAATTTATTACAATGAGAACAACAATGAATATAATCTATTTTGCAGTTCTTATTGTTTTTATGATGTCTGTTTAGAACCCAATTTTTAGAAACCTCTTGCGTTTGATAAGGCTTTTTCATTTCAGGGGCCCTTTTCTGAGGCATTTTGGTTTCTTTTACAAATTTTGGTAAATGATATTTACCTGGAGTTGTGGCTTGTTTTTCCTTTTCTGAGGGTATATATCCAAGTCCTTATTTGTTATTTCCATATTTTGACCCTTTTAGACTTAGAGCTAAAGAAGTTTTTCCTTTTGTTAATTTTCTAACCGATTCTTTTAGGTAGAGATTTTCTTCAGTTAAAGTTTTTAATTTTTCTTCTAACTCTAACTCTTCATTGTCCTTATTTTTTAAATTTTCATTCAAAAGATAAATATTATATTTATTGTCCTTTAATTGTTTTTCCAGTTGCTCCAGTTCGGATTTAAGATCTGAATTAGTGTTTTCTAAGCACATAGAGTTGTTTTTCAGACTTTTTAATTCTTTTACAACCCCTTTATGTTTTTCATACAGTTCATTAAAGACTTCTTCTAAGTCTTCTGATTCTGACCCTGAATCTATGCAAGAATTAAAAAATGAGTCACAATGTACCTCATTTAGTCCCACCATGAGGGCTAGATTTACCTGCTCCTTTTCGGAATCTGAGCTTGTGACCTCATCATTTTCCCATGCAGCCACCATGGCTTTTCTTTTAAATTTCTTGTGCTGCTTCTTGGGCTTATCAGTTTGACCATTCTTCTTAAGCCTTGGACAGTCTGGTCTCAGATGTCCAAGTTTTCTGCATTCATAGCAGACTTGTTCTTTCTCCTTTTTCTCTTTTCTTTGGATCCTTCTTGATCCGTTTTTCTTCTTCTTCAAAATTTTCTGAAGTTTGGACAATACTTAATCCATATTACAGTCTTCAGAATCTGCATCCTGGGAATTAGAAGAAGAGATGGAAGGAGCAGCTACAACTTTAAGAGCATTAGTACATTTTTTCTTAGATGAGCTTTCAGATAATCGCTCCATATTTATTTCATGTGCCATGAGAGAACCTATTAAATTATCAATTGATAATTTAGTTAAATCATGGGCCTCTTCAATAGCAGTTACCTTAGGTGTCCATGAAATAGTTAAGGACCTAAGTATTTTTCTAACGGTTTCTTCATTAGAAAGAATTTCTCCAAGAGAATTTAAACCTACGACTATACTTGAAAATCTATTATACATAGTAGTAATGTTTTCATTTGGAGCCATTTCAAATTGTTCATATTGAGAGATAAGAATATCTATCCTAGTTTGTTTTACTTTATCTGTTCCTTCATAGGTTATCTGCAATTTGTCCCATATATCTTTAGCAGATTTACATGCAGAAACTCTACTGAACTCTCTTTTAGATAGAGCACAACATAGATAGTTTTTAGCCTTAAAGTTTAGAGATAGCTTACTCTTATCAGCTATTGTAATGGCAGTAGTGCCTTCAGCTGGAATAACAATGAAATCGCCTACCTCAATTACCTTCCACAGATCAAAGTCTGTGCCTCGAATGAAGCATTCCATCCTCATCTTCTAGTATTGGTAGTCCTCTCCATCAAAGAATGGAGGTCTAGTGACTGATTGGCCATCAGCATATCCTTGAGCTGCCATGGATCTTTACTCTAAGATCGTTGGATCTTCTTGGAAGTTCGGAGACCCGCTCTGATACCACTTTTTGTCCTTTTACGTACGGCAGCAAGCTAGCCTAGAGGGGGGGTGAATAGGTTTTTTTTTGAAATCTGAAATAGAAACTTAAACACAAAAACTAACACTTGAAGGTTTGGTTAGTTTAGTGTGATAAAGAGTAGTAGTGCGGAAGCAAATAAATAATCACACAAAGGACACAAGGAATTTATCCTGGTTCGGCCCTTCCCACATGGAAGTCCTACGTCCAGTCCCCAAGCAATCTCTTGGGATTTCACTAACCAAGGGTACATTCCCCCTTAAGGACACTACAACACTCAGCACCCCAGCTGGTCCTCTTCTCTTTTCCGGGCAAGAAGGCAGCCCACTTCTTTTGCAGGTAAAGAAGCAAACCTCCTGGTACAAACCCCAGTGCGGTTCTGCTAGACACTAACCCCTAGCTAGGTTAACAACTGGTACAAACCCCAGTTTGGTTCAGCTAGACACAAACCCCTAGCTGGGTTATCTACTGTATACAGTCCTACAGCTGGACAAGGATCTTTCTTACAAAAGAAAGAACAGTTCTGAGAGATCTACAAGAATGGCATCTACTCAAAAACCCTCAGCAAAAACTCTCCTCAGAAATTACAATAAGCTCAGGGAGAATGGAAGAGAAGAAGGCTTGAAGGCGATGAAGACTTCTGCTTGGAGGCTTCTGTAGATTTTGGCTCGAGCTCTTCTCTCTTGCTTTGAGTGTATGTGGCGTGAAGGTTCTTCTCACAGTTGTACACTCCTTCAAAGATATTCAGGAAAAGGCTCTACTTTTCTTAATCTAAGCTTCTTCTTTTATATGAGCAATTTGAATGGATCCGTTGAAGAGATCCGTTGGATTTCTAGCCGTTGCTCATCTCCTCTTCATTTGTCTTAATCAGACTCTGACGGTCTTCGAGGTCTGTACACATAGAAGAAAGTGTTAGCATAAAAGAGTGTTTTATGATAAACAATGTATAGTACTGTGCTTCTGCTAATCATACTAAAAATAGCAGGTCATATCTTTTTCTGACAAGATTATGCATGCAGCTTTTTGTCAGAAGATATTTGACTTTTCATTTAAGCGCCAAGCATATTTGAAATATAAAGGCAATCTGAGTTTGATCAGAATCCATGAAGAAATCGTTATGAGCATGACTTATGAAATCATTATGTGAAGAGTCGTTGCTCATTTATAAAGAAATCGATGTGATTATTTATGAAATCGTTATGCAAGCAAATCGTTATGATCTTCTGAAGAAATCGTTGTGATCAGTAAAGAAATCGATGTGATCACTTATGAAATCGTTCTGAGATCAATTCTTATCAAATCGTTGCGAAGGCAAATCGATGTGAGGGCAAATCGTTGCACTCACTTATCAAATCGTTATGAAAGCGAAATCGTTGTGCTTACTTAAGAAATCGTTACGTTCTAAAGAAATCGTTGCGAACACTTATGAAATCGTTATGGCATCATTTCTTAGCAAGTCGTTGCGCTTACAGAAGAATGAAATCGTTATGGCATCGATTTCTTAGCAAGTCGTTGTAGTGCTTGTTACTTTGGCCCTTTAAACAGAAATCGATGTATATGAGTTAGACATCGACTTTATCATTTTAGTGCGCCAATATTGCATCAATGTGAGACTTAGCATTTTGCTATGAGATTGATGCGACACAGATGAAACAAGATATTAAATGAGACTTATCATCTGTTAAAGGGATTGATGCAACACAGATGAAGCAAAAAAATATTTATGAATACCTATATTTTGTTATCATCTAAATGCATCATATATTTTGTTATCACCAAAATACCAAGATCACAGATAACCATAGAGTGGTTCAACATGTGGGATATGTGCTCAAGGAAAACAAACCAGAAAATCTTTTAAAACTTTCAATGATGTACTCATATCCAAACCACTAGAATTACTTCATATGGACCTTTTTGGACCAACAAGGATTCTTAGTCTTAGTGGTAAAAGATATGGATTTGTCATCATTGATGATTTTACTAGATACACATGGGTTATTTTCTTATCCCACAAGAGTGATGCTTATCTAGAATTCAGGAACTTCTGTACCTCTGCCTTAACAGGTTTTTCACATAAAATAAAATCTATTTTGACTGATCATGGGGGAGAATTTGAAAACAAAATATTTTCTGATTTGTGTGCTGAACTAAACATTTTCCACAAATTCTCTTCTCCAAGAACTCCAGAACAAAATGGAGTTGTGGAAAGGAAAAATAGAACACTTGTGGAAATGGCTAGATCCATGCTCTTGGAGAGTAAACTGCCCAAATCCTTCTAGGCTGAAGCTGTAAACACAACAAATCACATTCTAAATAGAGCATTGGTTAGACCAAAAATCAGAAAAACCCCTTATGAACTGTTGAAAAACAAAAAGGCAACATTGTCTTATTTTAAAGCTTTTGGCTACAAATGCTTTGTACATAACAACAATAAAGAAAATCTTAATAAATTTGATGCCAAAAGTCATGAAGCCATTTTTCTTGGCTATTCAGAAATTTCTAGAGCTTTTAGAGTCTATATTCTAAAAAATAACTGTGGAAGAATCTCCACATGTAGTCTTCGATGAAAATTCATTCTCAACTGATGATATACATCTTGCAGGGTTCCTCAGAATAATAAGAAGATGATTTCATTGTTGAAACTTCACCAACTGTTGAGTAAGATAAAGACTTTCTTGAAACTTTGGACAACCATTCACCTACCACAAGTGGATCAGGTAATATTGTTCCAGACTTGAATGCTCCTCAAGAGGTAATTCTGAAAAATAGATTCTTGAGAGATCATCCAATTGAGAATGTAGTTGGTAATGTGCATGATAGAGTTAGAACTAGATCATCCTTTTTGAATGCAATTCATGAAGACCCACTAGCACTAATTTCCCAAATTGAACCCAAGTCAATTGATGAAGCTCTAATGAGTGAAGATTGGATCAATGTCATGCATGATGAACTTTATCAATTTGACAGAAATCAAGTGTGGAAATTAGTACCTAGACCTAGTGACCAATCTGTTATTGGCACTAGATGGGTATTTAAAAATAAACTGAATGAAAATGGTCAAGTTGTTAGGAATAAAGCTAGACTAGTTGCCAAGGGGTACAATCAAGAGTTTGGTATTGATTTTGAAGAGTCATATGCCCATGTAGCTAGGCTAGAAGCAGTGAGAATTTTTCTTGCTTTTGCATCATCTCTAAGATTTAAAGTTTACAAAATGGATGTCAAAAGTGCCTTTTTAAATGGATACATCAAAGAAAATATTTTTGTAGAACAACCTCCAGACTTTGAAAATGAAAAATTTCCTGATCATGTTTTCAAACTTCATAAGGCTCTTTATGGTCTCAAGCAAGCTCCAAGAGCTTGGTATGACCGTTTGAGTTCATTTTTATTGGAGAAATGATACACACGAGGTAATGTTGATCAAACTCTGTTCACAAAAATAGTAAATAAACAAATAATTGTTGTCCAAATTTATGTTGATGACATAATTTTTGGATCCATAAATAATGGTTTGTGCACTGAATTTGCTGACCAAATGCAAACTGAATTTGAAATGAGTTTAATGGGTGACTTACAATTCTTTTTGGGACTGCAGGTTAACCAACCAGTGAAGGGATCTTCATAAGTCAAACAAAGTATGTCAAAGAACTTCTGAAAAGGTTTAACTTTCAGAACCTCAAGCACTCAAACACACCAATTGCGGTAAATGTAAAACTAGAAGAAGATTCACTTGGTAAGTCAGTAGACCCAAAGACATACAGAGGTATGATTGGATCTCTACTTTATCTCACTACTTCTAGACCTGATATTCAATTCAGTGTATGCTTGTGTGCAAGGTTTCAAGCTAATCCTAAGGAAAGTCACATGCTACTTGTCAAAAGAATCTTTAAATATCTTGTTGGCACATGTGAACTTGGCATTTGGTATCCTGCTGGTTGTAAATTAGATTTAATTACTTATTGTGATGTTGATTATGCGGGTTGTAAGCTTGATAGAAAAAGTACAAGTGGCTTGTGTTTATATCTAGGTGGATGCCTAATTTCTTGGGCTTCCAAAAAGCAACACTCAGTTGCTCTATCCACTGCAGAGGTTGAATATGTTGCAGCTGGTTGTTGTGGCACTCAAATCCTTTGGGTGAAACACCAGCTCCTAGACTATAATCATGAGTTAGGATGCATTCCCATCTTATGTGATAACACTAGTGCTATGAATTTGTCTAAAAACCCAATTCAGCATTCACGCACAAAACACATTGAGATAAGACATCATTTCTTAAGGGATGAGGTGGCTAAGAAATCTTTTGAACTTCTTTTCATTGAAACTAAAAAATAAATTGTTGATATCTTCACTAAACCTCTTCCAGAAAACATATTTTCATCCTTAAGGAGAGAGCTTGGGTTATGCAAATGTCCTCATTCTCCCTGACCTCTCTATCATTGGGTTGAGTGTTATGTGTGTTCTTGTTCAGGCACACTCTGAGGGGGAGTCACTGCTTCATGATGTCAATATTTCCTTCTTTTTACATTCTTCTACCCTTCTATATTTCGAATAAAATACTTCAATTTCCTTTGCAAATAAATTCTTCTGTCTCACATTGCATTGAAATTCTTGGTATATCAAATGGTGATTTGAAGAAGGACAAGTTAGGCTTGTCTGGACACTTTCACTATGCGTGAGTACATGTCTCCGCCCAGTATCAAGAGTCATACATGCAATTGTTGAGGGGGAGTCTTCTTTCAAATCTTTGGTTCTCTTTATCTTGCTGAAAGATTTCTGGGATCAACAATTCAGGGAGAGTTAAAGAATTCATAATTCTTTTCTTACATACACTCAGAATTAATTCCTTGAGTTGTCACAACTCCTATTCATGAGATGTTCATTAATTCCTTCAAAAGAAACCACATAATGATTTTTTGACTGATCTACTACATCTCTCCAGTAAATCTTCAATCATATTCTGAACTCTGACAGTAATCTAATTTCCTTTAAGACATGAAGATCATACGTGCCTTGAGTTTAGACATCTCTTTTACAACTGATGAGGGAAAATGTTGTATTTAGTTTTACCATATTCTCCTTCAATGTTTCTTCAACAGAGCAATGGCACTAATATTGAGAAACTACAAACATTCACAAAGAATGAAGTGCCATGTATGTCATGAGGTGTTCTTGCTATCTCTGTTCAAAGGGGTTAAACAAAATAAAAATAAATAAAAAATTTTCTAACAATATTAATGATAACTCAGTAACTGGAAATTTGGCGTCTGATAAACGTATATTTTCATGTCAAAAGGTTATCTTTTGCCCTTGAAACTGGATAATGAGCAAATCTTTAGTACCCAGGGACTATGGTGTAAAAAGCATTAGTTCTTGTGTGAACAAGATTTACTACATTTGATAGTTTGATTAAAAAAAAAATTTCAAGGAGAATCATCAAAACAAACAACCTTGCCCCAACTCAGATTGTTTAAGACTGTTTAGGTTCATCACAACTGACTTCAATCTAAAAGAAATTCTCATTACTTGGTTTTAAAGAATATGAAAGATTGCCATTGACTTGGTGAATGTCCTATATCCTTCAAAATGTCATTTCAGTATTTCTTTACAATCATACACATATCTTGTAGGTTGTTGTTTAACACTTGAATTAATGATGGGTTTTTGTAAGAAATGACTGATTAATTCCTTGACATATTAAAAATCCTTGACAAGTTGATTCTATATATCTTTCATCATTATAAAGTTTTTCACTCCAAAATTCCCTGTACCTATTGTTGGTTTTTGACTAATCAGGTCGACACAGTCCTATTCATGTGTCGACACAATCTCTGGTCAGGTCGACACAGTCACCTCCTGTGTCGACACTATTGTCTCTCCAAGTTGTTTTCTTCATTACCCCCTGTTTAACGTAAAAGGTTCCAGCTGCACACCTCACCTCTTCATCTCTTTCGCAGGCCTTTTTTATATGCCCTTTTGCATAGGTCAACGCAGGCCCCATTTCATACCCCATAGCCAGGTGATTTCTCTTGTTCCCGCCATCTTCTTCCTCCTCTCCACCCTCTCTCATCTTTTTCCTCTCCTCTCTACTTGCACGATGCCTCCCAAGTAGACTCCAAAGCGGGGCGCCAGATCTAGGGCTACTGCCCCTGGGGTTGTCATTGCCGAACCCCCCACGGAAAGAAGGAGTAAGTGCCGCCATGATCCGGCCCAGCAACAGGGTCTATCTTCACCCTCTCCTACTCCCTCCAAGCGAGGTAGGGTGTCTTCTTTTAGTCTTGGCAAGTCTGTTAGAGTGACTCGTCATCCTCGAAGGAAGATTCTAGTTGATACTTCAGAGGAATCCTCCTACTCTTCATCTGAGTCTTCCAATTCTTCTGAGGCTACACCCTCCAAGTTAGTCACTGGAGGGAAATCTATTCTCAAGCCTAGGGCTGTTGATTTGGATGATGACAATTTTGCCAGTGCATTTCCTGATGTCTTCAATTTCTTCAAATTTCAAGGCTGGCTGCCTTTTATCTCTGAATTTCGCACATTTTATCCCAGACTGGTGCAAGAGTTTTATATTAATTTGAATGTTCTACCAGAGGGTTATCAGTCTGAAGTGAAAGGGGTCTCCTTTGTCTTATCCACTAAGCTAGCTTCTACTTTGTTTAAAGTTCCTGATGAGGGAGAAGATTATAATGACTTTGAGTTTGATATGCATGAAGCATATACTTTACTCACTGGTCTCCCTCATGATACATCAGACTCCAGGAAAACCTATGTCACTCGATTCAACACAAACACATTCCCACCTGTTCTTAGGTTGATTCATCACATCCTCACCACCACTATCACACCACAGGGTGGTGGAAGGGACAGACTTACAGATATTCAGTGGTTTGTCATTTACTGCATGAAAAAGGATATCAAAGTTAATTTGCATGTGATCATGTACCAAATTCTGTCAGAAACAACTAGAAAGGATCTTCATAGATCACTGCCCTATGCTGCTCATCTAACTGCTGTATTTAAACACTTGGGTGTGTCTTTTGAAAATGAGAGAGTTCAGTCCATTCCAAAATCCAACATTTACTGTCTGAAACACTTGCAAAAATTCATGGGTTTTCGGATTGAGGGTGATCAAGTCAGTAAGGGACCAGTTATTGAGGCACCTGCTACACCTGAAGGAGAGGATCTTCCACCTGCTGCACCTGAAGGAGAGGATCCTCCACATGCTACTCAGTCTCCACAGCCTGATGAAGAGGTTAATCCCCCATCTGATGTTGAAGTCCCACTTAATCAGGATATACCTCAATCACCCACGCTACATGGTTCTTCTCCCCTTCTTCCTGATGTGGATCCTCCATCCTCCTTTCCTCCATTTACTGGTTCAGCCTCTGCTTTAATTGGTGGACCTTCTGTTCCACCAGAGTTGTACACATTTCATGAAGACAAGTTTGGCACTATCACTTCTTCTATACAACAAATGGTAGACAATTTTGAGCTTCGTATTCAAAGGTTGGAGAATTCAGTCAATGGTCAGTTCATCAAGCAGAAAGAGTTAGCAGAGCATGCCACACATAGATTCAACAGGCTCATTGGTACCTTGGGAGATAGTTGTGGCCAACTGAAAGATCTACAAGACAAGCTTGAAATTGTTCTTCAAGGGATTTTAGCTAATACTCAGAAAGGTCTATTCAACAGTCAGGAAACTTTTCTCAAGTGTCCAAGACTAGACTCTCATTTGCTCACCTAGTTGATGATATGGAAGGTATGAAGAACCTGTTGCCCATGTTGATCAAGAAATCACAACTCTCAAAAGTGAGCTTCACAATTTTAATAACATGGCACTGTTGCAAGTTCTTCTTCAGCCTCCAACCTGCGTCAGTTGCTTTCAGTTCCTTTGAAGCCAACATGTATGACAACTCTCAACGAATGGAAGAACTACTACATACTCGTTTGGCAGCAATGCAAAGTCAGCTAAGATCAAACTTATCAACTATGGAGACCAGGATGAAGTCTATAGAGTCTGTTTTGCTTCCTATCCCTCCTCCACCTCCATCTTCTTGATGGATGTCCTATTTTGATGATGTCAAAGGGGGAGAAGGGTTTGTTCATTTTGTGAAAGGAAGTTTGTCTGCAAATACTTTTTGGATGTAAATGTCATATCTTGTATAGTTCATTTTGGAAAGACATGGTTTTTTAGTAACATTTTGTTCTGGTTGTGATATTTGTCATATGTTGTTAAATCTTTTTCAATGGAATTTGATGAAGTTAATGTAAGTTGTTGAAATTCACTGTTCATTGTCATTCAGTCTATGTGCTTGGATTCTGTGAAAGAATGGCTTAAAATCACATCTTTAAGAAAAATAAAATTTCATGTTGACTTAATGTTGCCATCAACAAAAAGGGGGAGAATGTTGGGTTGAGTGTGGTTTTATTGTATTTCTCCTCATAGTTTTGATGATGACATTTTGTGATTTTAATACTTAATGGGTGGAACATGTTACATACATCATTTATGTAATAACAATGTTCAAAAGCATGTTTCAAATACCTTATACTTCATACCTTGATGATAATACCTTGTACTAATGTTTTATGTGTTAAATTCTCAGGGATGTACAGGTTTTATCATGGTAGTGTCGACACACCCATTGATGGTGTCGACACTGGGTCATAGTCCTTGAAGCATTTTCATGAAAAAGGGTCAAGTGTGTCGACACAGTCCATGGTCGTGTCGGCACTAGACCCAGCTTCCAAGAGAACCAATTGTCTAACTGGGACAGTGTGTCGACACAGTCTGTGGTTGTGTCGACACTAGACCCAGCATCCAGAAGACCTGTTTTGCACAATTGGGACAGTGTGTCAACACACTCAGTGGTAGTGTCGACACACTCCGGATGAAATCTCAATTTATGTTTTACCTGGACACATGGCTGCCTAGGGTTCAATGGAATCCATCTTGGATCATGTGCCCACGCACTCCATGGGTACCATTGGACATGTAGGGTTATGAATACCCCTCCAATCGGCCCCCAAGCAGAGAGAGACCTCAAGAATATTCCAGCAAGAGCCTTTGGCGGCAAGAAGTGGAATCTCCCACTCCTGCTCCTGGTGTTGCTGTGGTGATCCATCTGCATCCCTTGACAGCACAAGAGATTGAAGGAGAGCTTCAGAGAAGGAGCTGAAGCATCTCTTAAAGGAGTAGATCCAGCAGAAGCCAGCACTTGAGGAGCATCTGAAGGCGACTCAAACGCAATTGAAGCAGAGCATCGCCCAGTGACTCAAAGCATCAACAAATCTCCTCAATTCAACCTTCTACAAGGGATCTCCATTGAAGAACATACTCTGTATCTAATTCTCTTAACTCTGAAAGTGTTCTTCTAATTCATCCATGGGAATTGTGCATAAAGTGTTGCACAAGTCTTTGTGAATGAATCTATCTTGAATTAGATCATTGCTAGAGGATCTAATTTACATTGATCTTGATCTAGCTTGTGGTTTGTGAGCTATAGTGCTCAATTGTGTTGAGTTGAACACTCTGTGTGTTTATGAGCAAGTGTGCTCAGTTTCTGGAGCGGTTGTGCTCTAGAGTTGGTGTGTGAGTTGTTGAACGCAAGTGTGTTGGAGTTGTCAAGCTCCAGTGTGAGTTGTACTCTTTTGAGTAGTGGAGCCTCACTGTGTGAGGGGTGGATGTAGGAATCACTGGTGTGATCTCCGAACCACCTAAAAATCCTTGTGCAGTGGTTTGATCTACTTGTCCTCGCTAAATGCTTGCATAGGATTTCGAACTCACACTAATTGTTGAATTGCTTCACACATCTTCCACACACACTCACTCTTCAGATAAACAAATTGTCTATGTGAATAGATCTCTGATTAGAAGTAATTTTGAATTACTCAAGCTTCCGCATTAATTGGGTAAGATCTATTCAACCCCCCTTCTAGATCTTATCCTTCCACATATTCGATCCTACAGCCACGACAACCAGGTTGTCGCGACAAGGAAAAGCACCGTGATAAGCCTGTCGCGATAGGGCTGTACGTCGCGACAACAGCTTGTCGTGACGGGCAAACGGGTCACAACACGACCCTTATCGCGACGGCCAACCGTGCTGCGATAAGGTCGCGTCGGATCAGGACGACGCCTTCTCTAATGTCGCGACGCGCTCGGCGGTCGCGGCATCAGCTAGAAGGCAGACCGCCGGGATGCTACATCCTGGGGTTGCCACGACTACACTAAGCACACCACAACGGGGAGGGGAGCATGGTGAAAGCAGTAAAAGCAAGCATTCCACAAAGTGGACTCCCAATCTACACCAACAAGAAAGGGCACAAGAATCCCTACCGGTGAACGAAGAACCAACCCACAAAGGGGCCCTCACGATGAGCTCGCCACCTCCTCCTTGCTTCCACGTACTGCTCCCGCTCCGCACGAGCCGCCCGTCGCTCCACCAAGCTCCACCGCTGGAGGAAGATGAGAGGGAGACCTCTCCCCTCGGAGAAGAGAGGAAAAGGGAGAAAGGAGAGAAAGAGGAAAAGGGGGAAACTGGCCAAGGCTTTTAGCCTCCGGCCCCCAAAACGCGATGGGGCGGGGCGTCGTGATACCAACCGTATCACGACGGCCGCCCAGACCACAACCAGAACGGGCCCATCCGGGGCTCCGCGACAACCCGACAGGTCAGTCTGCCATGCCCGCCACTCTGACGGCGTCAGATGACCAAAAAGTGGAAACACTATCGTGACCTGTTGACCGGGCGCGACAAGAACGCGATGCAGAAGCCAGTCGCAACAGGGATGACTGTCGTGACGGGCACCTCCATCGCGACAAGGCCAGTCATCCCTCACACAACAGCAAGCCAGAAAGCCCGAGATGTTACAATACATCCAACAAAAAAATAATTTCATCCTCGAAATCAAGGGCAAAACCCGGTCGGAGAACACAACAGGTGCAAAGGGACCATTAAGTCGCACTGCGACTTCCCGGTGGTTGCCACCATGACCCTGCCATAAAGGGAGTGCCTAACCAGACATCCGATGGCCCACAAGCACACAACAATGGTGCAGAGCACACAAGCAGATGTCGACAACTCCACAGGCGCGACGCGCACCAAACCGACCAGAAACACTGAAACTGCCAATCAGAAACCACACGACTGAACCCTCAATGGCCATGCTGTTGAGACCAACTGGTCAGTAACTCACTCTGTCACCAACGACTAGACAGAGGTCTCAGCTACTAATGGCAAACCGAGAAAATGCCAAGAGGTCATCCACAAGACTCCGCTGAATGGCTCCGCACAACTAGCAACAGCTAGCACCTACGGCAAGGCCAAACGAGAGCTTCTTAATGGTGACCCAAAACCAAGCGGAAACACACACGTGGAGAACCCATGGCGGGCAAGACAGTGTCCGTCGGCACCACTAGATCTCACCTAGATCGTCCTCGTGGTCCGACCAGGACACACAACAACTGTGGAGCCACAAAAGCTAAAACACCCGCTCCACAGGCACGGGCACAGAGGCAAAACCAAAGAAGACGTTTGATGTTGGCAAGGCCAAGCAACTCGAGATGCCGGAAACCGCACGGGAAACGAAACAACTGTAGAGGTCGAGGGCAACATGTCGACCTCAAAGAAATCCAAACCAAAACAGGGTACCTCAACTGAATACACTTGCTCCCCAAAGCGAGGGGAAACCTGGATATAGGCCACGACCAAAGCCTGGCGTACCATCGGTAGGGCTACCTAGACAAAGCAAAGTAGCCACCCTACAGCAATAATGGTACAGCCACAAGGTACGACCAGCACAAGGTGTCCTAGAGGCAGAAAGCTCAACGCCTCCAACACCGAGCAACTCATGAAACAACGCATGGAGCTCACGATCAGGAAATACAACACAACACATGGTGCTCACAGAAGCGCCAGGAGCCACCCAAAGCAACACAATGCACCAGGGCTCCAGACGGCACGAAAACAAACCACTCGAGCACGAGCAGAGGGTGCTACCACAAGCACCAAAACTAGGCAAGATGCAACACAGTTGCACCAACGGCTGAAACAACATGGCTAACAGGAAGGACTCTCCACAAGAGACCTGCTAAAAGCCACGTGTAAGGAACCGTAAGCAAAAAAGGGCAGAACAGGCCACACCGGCCACAAACCCTCAAGGCACAAGGACACAAAACATCGAAAAAGAAACACACTCCAGGTGCAGTACACAACCGCACCAACGGCATGAAACAACTCAAGGCCAAGCAGAGGGACTCTCCACCAGAGGCCCACACAAGCAAAACACACGGAGAACCAGCAAGAGTGCAACCACCATATTGGCTCTTAGAAGCACGCAAACACAGGGCACCGCTCCTACCACCACGGGTGGGGAGGGCCACATGCCCAATGGCGACAAGTGCCTCCAAAGCACAGTTGAGGCACAAGAGAAACACGCACCGGAACGATGCCTGCACAAGAAAGCCAAACAGTAGAACACCCAGTGCCTCCTCACATTGAACACAGGGCATACTGCCCTACATCGTCCAGTCAGACGACAAGAAAACTAGCACAGCAAGAGACGGGACAATAGGTCACCACAACCGATCGCACCACAAGGAAACCACGCGCACGAGGGGAGCAACCTGCTCAACCTCAAAACAGCACAAGGGGAGGGACCTTCACCACAAAGGTCGCCACAGTGTGAAAACATGGCACCAACTGCCTTGCAAAAGCACCACCACCCCGAGCAACCCACGGAAAGCAGAGGAAGAAGGCACACAACCGGCCTCTCCCTCACACAAAGGAGAAAACATTATACTAGGCTGGCTCTCACCCAAGAGGCACAGCCAGCCAAACACCCACTACATTCACCAGACTACCATCTGGTAGAGCACGCAGGGCGCGAGAAATGAAGCAAACCTCTCGACCATGGGGACATACGAAGTCCCTCCAGCACGGTCGAGAATGCGAAAATGAACAGAAAGACAACCTGGCCAGCACCACGGCTAGACACACGGTCAAAGGCACCACACCTTGACCGACAAAGCCCAAGTAGACTGTAACACGGATAGTCCCACTGGCAACGTTGACGGCTCATCTCTACAGAGAGAGACCAGCGACAAACAAAACAAACACAAGGCAGCTTGGGGAGGACCTCTACCCAAAGCACCAAGAGCCGTTCTGAGAAAACATCATCAGAACGCACCCCAAACAAACGGCCAATAGAGAGAACACAGCAGACAACGGAAGCAACATAAACTGGTTCTGGGAGAACCTCCACCAGAACCACCAAGGCGCCGTTCTGGGAAAACCCACCAGAACGCAATGGCCAACACAACAGCAGCATACCTCAACCCTAAGGTAGCACGAAAACCGGAAGGAACAAGCCTGGAACAGTCCTGAGAGCGAACCTCACCAGGACAACCACCAACAGTTCTGGGAAACTGCACCATAACACAGGACAACCAAGTGATGCACCTCAACCTCGAGGGCAATGCAACGGCGACCAACCAAACAACAGAGACCTCAAACAAAGGAGGTAACACAGCGGAAGACTTTAACAAGCACAGAAGCAGTCCCAGAGGGAGAGGAACTCTCACTAGGACAATAAAAAATAGTTATGGAAAACACCACTAGAACACAGCAGCCAAGCGATGCACCTCAACCCAGAGGGCAACGCCGCAACAACCAGAAACGAGCACAACACAATTCTGGGGAAAACCTCACCTCCACCAGAACCAACAGAGTGTTGCCCAGTTGACGAGCCCAGAGGGGGGGTGAATGGGTCTTTAAAAATTAATCTAGAAGATACCTGTAACTAAAAACATTCACACAAACGTTCTTCGAAGTAGGTTAGTGACAGTTAGTTGAAATAACAAACGCACAAAGAAGATAATCACACAACACGAAGATTATCTTGGTTCGGACCTCCTTTCCTTAGGAGTCCTACGTCCAGTCCCTGAGCAACAACTCAGGATTTCACTAACTAGGGTACAGTCCCCCTAAGGACACTACAACACCCAGCTCAGCTGGTCTTCCTTCACACCCGAAGGGAACAACACCCTGGATACCACACCAGGTCTTCCTTCACAACCGAAGGGAACAACACCCTGGATACCACCAAGTCTTCCTTCACACCCGAAGGGAACAACACAAAGAGAGTGAATGAAATCTAAGCCCCTAGATCAAGCTTTTGATAAGCAAGGATCTGAAGAAACTAGCACTGAGAGCAAAGATCTTAATCTAAGCTCACTCTCAGAACTACACAAGCTCTCTCAAGATTTTCACAAACTAGTGGAGAGAAAAAGAGCAAAAGCTAAGTGGAATGAAGGTTCTTGGCTCCGGACTTTCTTCAGAAGAATTGAATGCTTGAATGCACGATCTATCTCTTCTGTTCTCTGACTTGAATTTATATCTTCAATTTGAAATATAGACGTTGAAGTGTCCGTTATCTCTCTTTTGAGTAGTCGTTAGACTGAATGACATCTGGAGTCTTGGAAGCTTCCTGTCAATAGTCTTTTGATCACTTGAGCACGCAAAGAGATGAGATCTTCAAAGATATCCATTGGCTTCTATTTGTTTAACGTTGTACCGTGAAGCTGGATAAGAGGTCTGCACAAATGTCAAACTCAAATAGCAGACAGCTAAGTTGTCTCTGATGTTAGTCAACGTTAGTAGCAATAGACATGGAAATAGTAATGCCAAATAGCTTAAGTCTAAAGGACGTTATCAGAGTAGGCACGATATGGTCTGCATGCATGCAGAGATACGTTCAGGTTTCATTAAATGCAGGTGCGTCAGAGAGATGTCTACGTGGACTTTGACTAGTCAACAAAGATCATATCACGTTAATATGAAATCGATGACTATATGACTTATGAAATCGTTATGAATAAGTCAGGTTGACCAAGTCGTTGTGATACAGAAGAAGTCGTTGTGAAACACTTAACAAATCGTTATGAGATGCAAATCGTTGTGTTTCTGAAGAAATCAATATGAAACAGTTAACAAATCGTTATGAGATACAAATCGTTGTGTTTCTGAAGAAATCGATATGAAACACTTAACAAATCGTTATACAAAACAAATCGTTGTGAACATTTATCAAGTCGTTATGAACTCTAAAGAAAACGTTATGGAACATGAAGTCGTTACAATAAGCAAGTCGTTGCGAGTTCTAAAGAAGTCGTTACAGTAGCTTATGAAATCGTTACAACAAGCAAGTCGTTGCGCTTTCTAAAGAAATCGTTACGATAACTTATAGAGTCGTTATGACAGGTAAGTCGTTACGAGTTTCTAAAGAAATCGTTGCGACAACTTATAGAGTCGTTGCGACAGGCAAGTTGTTACGGTAACTTATGAAATCATTACAACAAACAAGTCGTTGCGCTTTCTAAAGAAATCGTTACAATAACATATTGAAATCGATATGCTTATAAAGAAATCGTTATGGCCTTCAATAGAAGTCGATAAGGACTTAGAGAAATATAATGTTGAAAAGATTAAGGCTTCAGAGAAGTATGCATACCTTTATTGGCTTGTTTGACCTGGTATTTCTCCTATACTTAAGACTTGTGAATATTCATTAGATATAATGATAAACTCTTGTTTGGTTTTGTTAATCATCAAAATATATATATATATATATATATGTAATTAATTAAAATTACATGGGGACAGACTGTTCATCACAGAGAAGAACTCAGGGAGCACCTCACCAGAGTTCGCAACTAGCCAGCACAAGGCTGGCAACAACCATAGACAAGTGTCGCAGCGCTCAACCAGCGGTGCAACACGGCACACAAGCATCTGCTTAGCTCGAGCAAAGATGCCGACTGAGCAGAGCACAGCGCCCAACGGCGCATAGGCATGCAAGGCCAAACACACAGCCAACAACACACACAGCCAACAACACACACCCCAACAACAAGGGGACATCCAACAAGGACACACCCAACAAGAAGGGGACATCCAACAAGGACACACCCCAACAACAAGGGGACAGCCAACAAGGCAAGGACACCTTCTACCAGTTCTGCGGACCACAACCCTGCACTGGTGAAGGCCACACCACACGTAGGCTCTCTCAGCCTTCGCGACACACCCACACGGATGCGCAGGCCGAAGACGAACCCAACCGCAGCACGAGCGAAACCGCAACCACGTTCGCAGCACGCGCACCCAGCAACAACAGCAACAATCTCTTGCAGCTCACACTCAGACCCTACTGGAAAGCTAGCCATCTGCAACAAAAAACCAAATGCTCACCTAACAGAACTCTACACGGACGGGCCATCAGCATACTAGTACCTTTCTTTGGGACAACCATAGTTATTAACCCATTACAAATCTCGTTGGACCCCTGAGCTCTGATACCCCTATAACGACCCGACCTCCCGGACCCCCGCCAGGGACCCCGAAGGTCGCGCCGCCACCCACGGATCCGAAGACCCGAAAGGGTTAGAATTTAGTCCAGTGAGATAAGCAATGAATTCAAATAACTATAACAAGAAAGTTCATACATTAATAAAGAAATTATGTACAACATGTCCCAAATAAAAGTACAGGTACAGAAAGAAAGGTGCAATCCTTAAGGGGCATACCCCGAGGACTTGCATAAAGGCCACTCTCAACTCACGGTACAAGAGCACTCACACTCACAACTCACACTGCTGGCAACACATGGCGTAACAAACTGCCACCACGACCGTCCGGCAACGAACTCCTGCGACAGTGAGTCCCTACCTGAAGAGAGTAGGGGGTGAGCCTCGCGAACAAGGCTCAGTAGGGATTACCAGTCCCGTACCAGCCAGAGCAGTAAAACTCCAATGAAAGTGGAAGCAAAACTACTCTAGAAAATAGTAAAGCGAGAAATGCCTACCACATAATACTACAAAGCAGCGGAACAGAGTAAACACCACGACCACAACCAGGGTGGGGCCAAACACGACTCCCGCAGAACCAGCGAAGTCAAACACAATGCGGAAGCAACACCTCGGCACACACCCGCGGAGACAAAGGAGCTCACGGAACACCGGAGCAACCGGTGAGACTAGAGTCTCACGACACAAGCACCAACATCCCGGACCTCCATAAGGCCGGGAAGGAACAACCAGGTGTCACCACGAGAGACATCGAGCAACCACGTGAGAAGGAACATCTCACCCAAGCACGGCCAACTCGGACCTCCACAAGGTCGAGGGTGCACAAGCAGAGCCACCTTGCACCTCGGACACGCCACGATATCAGGGAACTACACACTTCGGTGCCACCACGGACGACACCAAGGAACGGTTACCGAAACAGCAGTTGGGTGCTTGCACAAGGCATCCCGTGAGAACCCACAGAGCGGAAGCCACTAAACACAGCCGACAAGGCCAAACCAACTAAACCCATGGCACTAGACATAGTTAGGCTACAACCACCGTGCAGGCTAGGGTGACGAGAAACCCAATCTCGGAAATAGCGTGAAACACCGTCACAGCAAGAGTGTAACATCCCTCTTTACCTTCGCAGTCTACTTCAGTGGGAGGTCACGACTCTAGGGATGTCACCTTATGAAGGCGACAGTTTGGTCATCGCGTTCTGGTTCAGAATGCGACGGCCATGCTGTCACGTTCATCCTCTGACTGCAGCATGCACGTTTGTCATCTTGCTATTGGGTTTGTGGTGACGGGTGTCAACCTCTGATAGTGGGAAGGCGACGGGTCAGACGTCGCGATCTGGTGTCAGACCTACGAGGTCGACACATGGCGTCTCCATGGTCAGCTTGACCTTGACCATGAGATAGCGACGATGTTGGTGTCGCGTTCATTTCATGGAACGCGACAGTCAACGTGTCACGCTCTCATCGTCTGTGTTTAAGTGCCCAAGCCCGAGAGCGCAGCCTCCATTTTGCCCTCTTCCCTGTGTTACCTTCTTCTCTGGCGACCTTGACGCTTGGATGCTCCGTGGGGAGCTTGGGGAAGGCTTGGGGTGTGTGAGGTGGTTTGTAAAGGTGAGTTTTGCTTTACATTGTGTTGACCTTGTGTTCTACATGTGTTCTCCCTCTCACTCTCCTCCTCTTTTCTCTGTGGGTTGTCCTTCCTCCATGGGGTGGATCCTCTCCTTTGGCTTGTGAAGGGCGTGCACGGCTCGTAGACGGCCGCTTTTGGAGCGTTGGAGCTTGGAGGTGGAGGGGTGCTAGCCTACGAGAAGGCCCAGCTAGGGTGGTTCTTCAAATTGAGGTAGGGACCCCAAACCTCCATCTAGTTATTCATGCTAGGTTTCCAAACCCCAATTCCAAGCCTAGGGATCATGCTAGGTGTTTTGCATGCTTCATGTGGTTTTTGTGAAATGAGATATATGTAATTGCATGCTTGTATGGATTTGGGATGTTGAGGGCTCCATGTTTTGGTTTGAGGCCCATGTGAGTGTAGTTTGGCTTCTATGCATGCTTGGGGTGTCCTTGTGGGTGGTTTGGACTTGAATAACCTTTCCAGTTCGCCATGCATGCTCCCCTCCCCAAGATGTGTATGTATGGGTGGAGTGTGGCCTGAAGAAGGTGTCCATGGGTGTGCAAAACCTGTGGTCGCGACACAGTTGGTGTCACGACTCGGGTCGCGACACCCCGATACGTCACCTTCAGTGCCCAGAAAGCGACGCCCACACTGTCGCATTCTGGTCGCAATAGTGTGGCTGTCGTATTCTACTCTAACGTTTGCTCTGTTGTGGATTGGGGTTTCAGGATGTCACCTGGACCCATTTAGTCGCGACAAGGTCCCTGCCGCGACATGGTTGCGGCGGGTTCCATGCCGCCTTCCCTTGCGCTTTTCTCCGTGCTTGGCCAGAGGTCTCAGGTGGTCACCTAGGTCCCTGGTGGTGATCGCGACTAGTTCTGTGTCGCCTCCGTTGCCAGGTTGCGACGGGCCGAGTGTCGCCTTTAGGTGGCGACAGACTGCGCGTCGCCTTCTCAGTCTAAGAGGGGACTTGGCAACCTGTAGTTCAAGTTTTCTGCTTCCGCTGGGACTCAGTTTTCTTGGCACCGTACTGTTCCTAGTGTAGTGCTACTCTAGTCTCTTCGCCCGGTGCTAGACACTTGAGGGCTTGTCCGCGAGACACGTTGTTATCGTTACCTGGGACCCCTAGCCCCGCGCGTCTGTTAGAGGGAGTTCTCCGGGCGGCGGGCATGCTCAAGTCACGGACTTAGAGCAGAAGGGGAAAATGGTGGGGACAGTGGCATGCAGTCGTTTGTAGAGCTCTCTTAGCTGGTCTGGTTCTCTGAGGTAGTGTGGTGCCCTTACGGTGCAGACCAGCTAGTCCTTTCTCACTGCCTCACTCTATGTGGTTTTGGAACCATTTAGAGGGGTCAGGCGTGGGATCATAGTCCGACCAGACTACGACAGTTGTGGTTGTTCTTAGTCCGCATCTCACTCCGACGGGAGGTGCTAGACATGGACTGTTGGTCAAGGGTAAAGCGCGTGGCGCACCTGACCGGCTGACTAGTGTAGAGTTCTGTAGCTAGTGTGCTTGTCTAGGCAGTGTCCACTGTCTGTATTTACAGCTGGGTTCTTGTGGTGCCAGGGTGTACACGGGTTTTTCGGTTCCGCTGAGTAGCTTAGACCGACGACCGTGTAGTTTCATTCACTCTTCCTCACTTGACTCTGTTTAGTAGAATAGACTTTACTGCTTTATTTATTTATTGCACTTAGTTCTATTCTGCTGTTAGAACCAGTGGGAGATTGGTAGTCCCTACTGGGCTTCTTTGTGAAAGCTCACTCCCTGTTTTGTAGGTGAGACTTCACAGCAGCTCTCTCCGTGGCGGACTGAGGAGACGGGCCCGTAGTAGTCGGTGTCCCTAGTGGCAGTGTTCCCCCAGCAGTTGTACTTCACCCTCGGGGTATGCCCCTAAGGGACGTGTTCCTTCCCATTTATTTTAGCACTTGTACTTTATTTATTTTGGGACTGTACTAGACTGTTACTTAGTGTTGGACACTCTTCGTTCACTTGTGGTGCACTTTAGTACTTTGTTGTTATTTATTTCTGTTACATATCTTGTTAGACCGATCTGTTAGCCCTTCCGGGTCTCCGGACCCGTGGGTGGCGGTGCCGGTGTTCAGATCCTTGGTGAGAATCGAGGATCTAGGCGCAGGGGCCGTTACAAAGAGCAACCAAGCCACCGCCATAGGCAGCTAAGAGAGGGATACATAGTCCACCCCTCCAGCTCGCCAGTCGCTAACTCCTGCCTACGATCTCCCTAGGCAGAGTGAGGCTAGCGAGTCACAGCAACAACCACAAACCACCGCAGCCCGGCCGAGTTGCGGCCCCACACCTGACCTCTCTACGCGGCTCCGGAACCAACGCAGAGCGAGGCAGTGAGAAGGACTAGCTGGTCCGCACCGGAAGAGCACCTAAACCACCTCGGAGACCCAGACTAGCTAAGAGAGCTCTACAAACGGCTCACACTGCTGTCCCCACCATTTTCCCCTTCTGCTCCAAGTCCGTGACTCGAGCACGCCCGCCGCCTGGAGCAACACTCTCTGACACAGACACGTGGGGCTGGGGGTCCCAGGTAATGGTAACAACCTGTCTCAGGGACAAGCCCTCAAGTGTCGAGCACCGGGGGAAAGAGAACTGGTGTGGCAACCACCAACAGAAACAGCACAGCTGGCTTGTAACCAAGACAAGCCCAGCAGGCACAGGCACGCACGACACCCCTTCCGAAAACCCCCAGAAGGGCAGTCGGCCAACGCCGGCACACAAGGCACGGCCCGAGAAATCGGTACACACCAGACAGAATGGAAATCAATGCTCTTCTAATAATCGATTGACCGACAAACAATCGATTATTAGACAGACACGAGCCTCCTAGCGACACCGCTAGGACACGGCCACGAAGGTGTCACCTTCGGTCACTGAACGCAGCGAGCCAACCTGCCGTGTTCCCTACCAGAAGGTCCTAAGGGCAACCCTGCCCTGGGGCACACACCAACAGCAGCTGCGGAAAACACCCGAGGCAAACCAGATCTTATCGCGCCCTCCTAGTCCGTCGCGATCTCATCATGACGGGTAGGGCAACCGTGACAAGCGGGTCGCATCGGGGAAGCGTGCGACAGGGCTACACGTCGCGACAACAGCTTGTCGCGATGGGCAAATGGGTCGCGACACGACCCTTATCGTGATGGCCAACCGCGTCGCGATAAGTTCGCGTCGGACCGGGGCGACGCCTTCTCTGATGTCGCGACACGCTTGGCGATCGCGACATCAGCTGGATGGCGGACCTCCGGGATGCTACATCCTGGGGTCGCCACAACTACACTAAGCACACCACAATGGGGAGGGGAGCATGGTGAAAGCAGTAAAAGCAAGCATTCCACAAAGTGGACTCCCAATCCACACCAACAAGAAAGGGCACAAGAATCCCTACCGGTGAACGAAGAACCAACCCACAAAGGGGCCTTCACGACAAGCTCGCCACCTCCTCCTCTCTCCCACGCGCCGCTCCCGCTCCGCACGAGCCGCTGGCCGCTCCACCAAGCTCCACCACCGTAGGAAGACGAGAGGGAGACCTCTCCCCTCGAAGAAGAGAGGAAAAGGGAGAAAGGAGAGAAAGAGGAAAATGGGGAAACCATCCAAGGCTTTTAGCCTCCGGCCCCCAAAACGTGACGGGGTGGGGCGTCGCAATACCAACCGTATCGTGACGGCCGCCCAAACCCCGACCAGAACGCGCCCATCCAGGGCGCCACGACAACCCGACAGGTTAGTCAGCCACGCCTGCCACTCTGACAGGCGTCAGATGACCAAAAAGTGGAAACACTGTCGCGACCCGTTGACCGGGCACGACAAGAACGCGACGCAGAAGGTGGTCGCAATAGGGATGACTGTCGCGACAAGCACCTCCATCACGACAAGGCCACTCATCCCTCACACAACGGAAAGTCGGAAAGCCCGAGATGTTACATGGAGTTTCTTCCACAGTCCTTATTTATCAATTAAAGACTCTATATACTCTAGAGTGTTCAGAATAACCTAAAAAGATGCCTACATCACTTTTCTTTTCAAACTTGTCTAGATCTTTTTTATCATGATTATGTATAAAGACTTTGCATCCAAAAAATTTTGTCATAAGCAATGTGAGGTTTCTTACCTTTGACAAGTTCATATGGAGTTTTCTTTAGGACGGATCTTACCATGGTTCTGTTGAGAATGTAGCACGAGATGTTTGCTGCCTCTACCCAAAAGCTTCTTGGGAGTTGGCTTTCAACCAGCAACGTGCAAGCCATCTCAACCAATATCCTGTTCTTTCTTTTGACCACTCCATTTTGTTTTGGAGTTTTTCATGAAGCGAATTTATGCTCAATTCTTTTACTTTGGTAGAAGTCTTGGTTATTGTGCAAAATCAGAGGAAGTTCTCCCCATCATTAGTAGTGGTACTTGTCCACCTCCAAGATTTCATCCCCGTTGCCCTTGGGGCCATGTAGTCATATAGGTAAACCATCACCATAGGGGCACTGCTACGATTTAGTTTCATGTAGTATCCTCTTTGGTGGCAGTGTCTTATAAGCAAATTTCAGTATCATTCGTTCATGTAGTTCACGTAAGAGTTTGCATCATTTCCATTGTACTCATTTATACATATATACATGCTTAAAGCATAAACCATATATCCACATGTTCAAATTTAAATTCCTAGTTTACTATAGCATGCCGCATTCAGAGATTCAGAATTTATCATGCTAGAACATCATTGATTACGTACATTCACATAAATTTTGATTTTCTTGTGAGATGAAGCATCCACATTTAGAAATACATAACTCTTTATATAGGGTTCATAATGGGGCGAAATTTTAATAGTAGCATGCTTCCTGTACATATGATGTAATCCTAATTTTTCATAATTTTTTGACATGCGAAGCTATTTATACAAAGTAAATAGTAATTCTAGAAATAATATCACATAAATTCATAATATCTATAGAGGTCAATACTTGCTATCATGATGACTAAACTAACATGCTCAGACCTGAAACAATCATGCTATTTAACAATTTTATCACTATCCATGCTTATATAGAAATAAAATAACCATTAAACTATTCTTCATTCAATATATTTAGAATTTAAAATAAATCATTTTGGATAAAAACCCTTGTTCAGAAATTCAAGAACTGGTCACAGGCCTATCTGGTAACATGACAGAACTACCAAAAATCTGAAATCATGCATTCACTCGTATAACATTCCATTTAGAAGAAAATTGTAATAAAGAACTTGACGGTAGTATCGACTGCCATTTACTCAACGTAAACGACAACTGATGTCATCACCAATGTGGGTTAGTGGCAAGGTTGGTTATCGTTAACCTGAACTTAGCGGCACAGTGTATTGCCTTAAGTTCCTCCGAACAAAAAACCAAAAAAACAACACATTAAATGACGAAGGAAAAACCTCCTCGTAGAACCCTTAGATTATTTTGTAAAAATTCAGTAAAATCACTAACTCTAGAATCTATGACCACGAGACAAAGCCCTTGGTTACTTGCCTCGAAAACCCCACAAATTGTCGGATTAAGGTCGAAGAAGCCCGCCTTTTCAAAACAAGATGGCCACAATCCAAACCGCACTCTAAAGCCTTCTGGACGTCGATCCCTCGTCCACAGCACCTCCTCAGGATTAGAGGGACCTTCCTCTCGCACGAATCAACCTAACAAGCCTTCCCTTGGACAGAGAACGCTCTTCACAAAAAACTCTTCTCCAAGGAAACACAAGCCAAATGAGGCTTCATCCGGCCAAATCTGGAGTTATTAGAATAACATCACGATCTAGACACAAAATCCAAGCCATCCACTTCAAAACGCCTAAATCCTACGGCCCAAAACGTGCACGGATTGTTGCCATAACCGCTGTGAAAATCTCGGAGAAAACTGGGAAAGGTTTATTAACGTCAACATCGTTGTCGCTAAACCAGAGTTAATGGCAATCGATGGTGCCGTTAGGAAATTAGAAATCTAAAAGTCCTATAATTTGCACAGGGTAGACAACTATGTTCATTATCGCCGAAGTTAACGGCACTCAGCTATGTCATCAACTGTGATTGACGGCACACTATCTTGCCATTGAGTTCACACCCGTAGAAAAAAACATAACAATAGTAGAACTTCATCTTAGCATACAACTAAGATGTCTTTAGTCTTGCCATTTACCATGTGTGTGACTGCACTTCAATTGGAAAAACCCTCAAAAACCTCAAGGAAAGGTCTCGGTTGGGTCAAACAGCACCCCTAGAGCCCCACAAAGGCCCGAGACAACTCAAAACCCGTAGACCATGATCTGAAAATTCTAGATGTTACATCACTTGTGACAAGTGTAGTTAAAAGTCATGCTAACTCATATATATGACTACTCGACCCACACCGAGGTCTCCAACCACTGGGACGAAGTCTTCAACTGCTCCCAAAGCCATGCCACATGGGACAAGTAGGAGATGATGGAGGTCAACGGGAACTCCGAACGATACTTAGAAGAGGATTGATGGATACTGCATGAAAAGGAGTACTTCTAGGGGAGGGATGTAGGCTCTCTCAGACATCTCCACCCACACACCCGAGCAATTGACTCTCGACTCACCTCCCTACTGTCCTTGTTCCCTTGCCTCTTACTAACTTAAGTATCAAAGAATTTTCTCCTAGGATAACATCTGCGGCTCCGCTAATTGTGTGTTCCCCTTTGTAAGTCCTTCACAATATTGCCCGATGACAAATCTCATGAGCACATAGATCGGATGATAGAGCAGATTCAACCGTTTTCCAACCTGTATAGATATTTTCATCAAAAATTATTAAACAAACATAATTAATAGAATTTATTGAGAATATTCACTTCCTTCATATGGAAGTTAACCACAATGACATATCTGTATTGTTTACCATTTTTCATGTAACAATTATTTATGTGAAAAAAAAACCTGAATTTAATTTAGGGGTGTCAATATACGGAGACAACAAATATAGCTCTCGAGAAAGAAATGGGCCTCTGGCCAGGCACATTCATGAACCGGGATTGGCTTGATCAGACCAGCTCCGTTAAAAGAAGAATACACTGCAGCAGCATATTTCAGAAAGGCCCATATCTGACCTGTCTATGACTCCTCGTACTGACTAAATGCTGATCCCACTATAACTACAACTGCAAGAAATTTCAGGAAGGCGAAAAGTCCCCATGGAAGCTTGTTTAGTTTCGAGGGAAATATTGAATGGCCTTTAAACGGACTCGTTTATAGGAAGGTATGGAGGTTGGGCCGGGCATGTAGTAATTTGGGCCGCTTGGAATTGCAAAATGGACCAGCCCAAATTTTGCACAAACAACGTAGGTTGTTATAGCCCAACTCAGTATGAATCCAAAATAATAAATGAGAGATATATGATGCATATGATGGTCAATAATAGGTGTTTGGTCATCTTGCAAACCCTCTATATATGTTTGACCCTTGCGGGATTGAATGAGAAAATTTGGGAGATAAGAAGGCTCTATACTAAGAAGAATAAAATCCAAAAAAGTGGGGGTACACATGTCACTTATGTAATTACATTCTTATCCTCACTCTTTATTATCATATATGGGATTATATATGGCCTTGTGAAAGATGACGTACATTCGCTGCAACACCACACTATATATGCAGCAAATACTACTCATCATGGATTTGGGTGATCCGTGCTGTGCCCTCTAAGAAGTATCTCAGAGAACTTATTTGCATGATACACTGAACACAATAAAACAGGTGTAGAGAGTTTGCAAGGCATGGTTTAACTCTAATGGGATGAGTGCTGTTAATCTCATATTTCTAGGCCAACCGGGAATGGATGAACAGATTCCGAAGCAGCTTAGTTAGCTGCTTGCCCGCCTTTCGACGAGGCTCCGTTGCGGAGCTCTCCACTGTGTACCGATTAAAGTTGGAGCAGCATAGAATCTAAGCAGACTGTTTTATAGACCTCGATTTCCATGCTCTCAGAAGGAACCCACGTTAGATTCTAACGCTCGCTCTTGTCCGACTTATTGCTTGTGCGAACGGATATTTATCGAACCCATCCCAAGTACATCGCGCATGGGGCCAGATGAGACGCCAGCAAGTCATCTTGCTTTGGCTAAAATCTCCTAAAAGGCGATCTGGTGGTTGCCAAGGCCAAAGGGCTGTCTTCATTTTCTCATTTAACCATGCCAATTACTCTTCCTTTTTGGGGGTTGGGGTGGGTCAAGATGATTGAGCTTGGATCCCTTTAGTACATAGGATGATCGGATTCTATTAATGTGAGGGGATTTTTGCAAGATTTATTATATTTTACAAAAAAATTCAAATCAAAATGTATATATTTTTTTATTTTTTATAAAACCTCTCTTCATACCGATAAAGTTTCGGACTCAAGGTATAGGGGTTTTATGCACGTATTTTAGCCATTTTGTGCATAAAATATATAGTATATATTTATGCATCTGAATTATATGTGATTTTTTTACTTTTAACATATTGCCACGTCAAACACTTTAGGGCATCGTCTAAGCATCTAGGCTTGAGGTCAGCCTTTAGTGCATGATCTCTCGCCTCTTAACTACATAGGCGGCTCTATACCTGAATCGTATTCATAGATCAAAGCATCATCATCATCATAATCTCCGTAGCCTGCACTCATGCATTTCCTGCCTTTTGTTGCCGCTGTGTCCTTCCACTAGCAAAACTGATGGGTGGCAAGGAATATTGTTCATGGTGTTGGCGTCAGCTTGCCTATATCAGCGTGTCTGCCAAGACCCAATTAGAGGTGAGGCCGCCAACATAGTAAGTAGCACTGAGGAGAGATATATCAAGAGTGGTTTAGTGGTTAGTCTTCTATATATATAATTTGAGGTGACAAGTTCAAATCTCAAAAGAACAAATTTAAAAACAATTTCTAAAGATACTGTAATAGGTTTCTCAAAAAAGAAAAAAAAAAGTAACTTTAAGGGAGGAGATACGATCGTAGACATACCCCAGAGGACCTTTGAGTTAGCGGAGGCTTCTCAAACCGTTAACAATTGCATTAGAATAAACCGGAGCACCAATTGACACAAACAAGTGGGAATTGGCATTGAAGAATAATTCTTTCGTTAAAGAGAGAGAGAGAGCTGATTGCTACAGGCAGCTACAGATACTGTTGAAGACAGGAAGACTCTGTTACATGTTGGACATTAGATTTGTCAAGAGGGTGGCCGGTCGAGTGGAAGAAAAGGACATGAGCAAAGGGAAAAGAAAGGGTGGGGGAAATAAATCTAAAAAGCCACACAACAGAAGATTCCAAGGACTCACTAAGTATGGTGAGGAACCGTGGTACTGTTGGTGGATAAAGTGACGGAGGCCACAAAAATTGTGAACAGAGAGAAATCAGTAGAACTGGAAAAACAAAATACCGATAGCAGCTTGAAGAACTTCAGGAACACATGATGCTGGACAACGGAGGAAAAGAGGAGGAGATGTAGCCGGAGTCTCACCGGAGAGGAGGTAGAAGGTGGGGCGAAGCCTTCTCAACTGGGCTTCATGCCAAACCCTTCTCGGGCACCTCTCCGTCGCGGAGGAAGAAGAAGAGCAGCCGCTCCCAAAGAGTTTTTCTCAAATGCAAACAATCAGTTCTATTCTTCCAAATTGGGATTTACAAGTATTTAAAGAAGTTTGGACTATTCCCAATCCTAATGGACTTCAAATTAAAGATAGATTTATATCCCTAATAAGACTTAACATATTCGAAACCTACAGAAAGAAAAATACAGAATCCTACCTGTTGGATGATGATCGAGGTGTGTACCTCGTGCGTTGCGGAATGTCGTAGGATCGAGAAGAAGTCTACTAGAGTCTTCTTCGTTGTTCCTCGCTCCAAACGTACTCGGGATGCTACGGTGATATCCCGTGGGAGAAGCCTTACACTTGTGTGTGTGAGAGAGAGTGAGAGAGGAGACTTGCGCAGTCTCTTTTCCAAAAGAGAGAGTCTTGTCTCATGCGCATGGGAGGGAGGAAGAGTCCTCCTTTTCCCGGGAGCCAACCGCCCAGCGGTTAGCCACTTTCCAAAGGTTGCCTTGGCAACCTTTGGTTGCCCGCGTGGGCACACCGGTTAACATCTCCCACTTGCCCACAGAGAGCACAGTAAAATGTCAGTTGCTCACTAAGAGCAATTCATCTCTCGACACTTGCTTCTCAATCTTACATACGACGAATGGAGTGAGCGACCTTATGAGAGTCAGCACAACAATGAGTAGTGATCTATTAAGTTATCACCAAAACTAACAGATCACAATACTCCAAAGGAATCCCGTAGTACCCTAGATATCTTCAATATTCACCAGCTTTGACATCCTGGATCTCTTAAAACTAGCGACGTCAAAACTCGAACGTTTTGTATTCACGACTTTATCGCCACTAAGTCGACATAGTCCCTCGAGGTGTGAACCACAAAACATGGTGCAATATTTGGATATCTTTCTTTAGTTCTCATGTCAATTCAATTAGTCTTGACCGATTTCCTAGTCATGTCCCGCTGGACTGTATCAACCATAGCCCTAAGGAGCATGCTAAAGTAGCGACATCAAGCTTCCTTTTCATGACATAGATCTCAAGTCCTAAGGGTATAAATGCATCAATGAATTATGATCCAAGAGCACACACAATGATGAAACAGAGATCTCATTCATCATTCTCTTCAAGGGTCGTTTTATGCACATGTGGTATGTACACATGCTACGGTTTTTCCATCATTATGGGCGTGTCACATACAACATAATAAAAAACACCATACGGTTCTTAGTCTAGCCACCCACTGCGGCTAACCCGAGTCTCACGACCTCTTATCATAAAACTCGCAACCGGCTTAATGAAGGCTTCACGGATTTGTCTCATATCCTGTGATCGATCCAGAGGGACCTCATCTTAAGTCATTTTAAGGCGACAATAAAAAGAAAATATCTTGCTCGCTCTCATAGCGCCATAGATATAAATTTATCTTGCTCGCTCTCATAGCGCCATAGATAAAAATTGTCTCATCTTGCTCGCTTTCTTAGCGCCAAGGTGAATGACCCGTGTGAGGGGGTCCATTCAGAGCTAGTGACACTTTTCTTGATGTGTAAAGTATTCCAACCATAGACACACATAAGGAAGGAAAATATAATAACTTAATTGTCAATCAATAATTTGCACATCACAATTTACACAATCCCATATTTCTAATATGGGTTACAAATGCTCCCTTGGGATTTGTTTAGTTAGTGGATCGGCCAACATATGACCTGTCGAAATGTGTCGAAGAACCACCAACTCCTTTGCAACTAAATCCCGAATGTAGTGATGACGAATGTCAATGTGTTTGGTTCGCCCATGATATTTAGGGTCCTTAGCATAGGCCAAGGCCGATGTGCTATCAACATACAGCACCACCGCCTCCTTTGACAAATGTGTCATGGCCAATCGCTGTAGGAAACTCTACAACCAAACAGCCTCCACATGCAGTAGAACAAGCCACATATTCTGATTCCATGGTGGATAAAGCAATGCACGTTTGTTTCTTGCTACACTAAGAAATGGCCCCTCCACCTAACATAAACACATAGCCTGAGGTGGATTTGCGCTCATCTTTATCACCGGCCCAATCAGCATCGCTGAAACCTCTCAATCTTAAGTCACCTCCTTTGTAACATAAGACAAGGTCCGAAGTACCACGAAGATATCGAAAAATCCTCTTAACTGCTTTCCAGTGAACGAGACCAGGATTACTTTGATAACGACTAACAAGGCCCACCGCAAAGTTAATGTCTGGCCGTGTACATAACATGGCATTCATTAGGCTTCCAATTGCAGCAGTATATGACACTTTAGACATTTCATTCTTTTCCTTATCAGTTTGTGGACATTGACTGATACTTAAAACACAACTCTTATCAATTAGAGTATCGATGGGTTTAGAATAATGCATCCGAAATCGCTCAAGAATCTTATTTATATAAGTCTCCTGCGACAAACACAGAAGTTCATTCGAGCGATCTCTTGTGATTTTTATTCCTAGCACATAATTTGCTTTACCTATGTCTTTTATTTCAAAGACAGAAGACAACCATTTTCGAGTGGCTTCGATAGATTCCATGTCATTTCCAGCCAATAAAATGTCATCAACATATAATGACAAAATAAGAATCTTTTCCGCCAACGTTTAACATACACACAGTGGTCTTCTTCAATCATCTCAAAACCAAATGAGATAATAGATTTATGAAATCTAAAATACCACTGTCTAGACGATTGTTTGAGGCCATAAATGGAACGTTTGAGACGGCAAACTTTGCGCTCTTGTCCCTTTGCCTCAAAACCTTCTGGTTGCACAATAAAATTTCTTCGTCTAGTTCTCATTGAGAAATGCTGTTTTAACGTCCATCTGAAAAAAGTTCTAAGTCTAAATGTGCAACAATGGCTAGAATAAGGCGAACCGATGTGAATCTCACCACTGGGGAGAATGTCTCATCGAAATTTATACCCTCCTTTTGAGTATATCCTTTCGCCACAAGTCGTGCTTTATATTTGTTGATAGATCCATCCGCCTTGCGTTGACTTTGAAAATCCATTATTTCCAATAGCCTTATGCCCTGGAGGGAGGTCGACAAGTTCCCAAACTTGATTCTTACTCATAGAGTCCATCTCATCTTGCATTGCTTCCTTCCACTCTTTACTAGCAGATGAAGCTAATACTTCTTTAACAGAAGTAGGCTCATCATCATCAGCAAGCTGGCACACAAGGGCTTCCTCTTCAATCTCAAATCGACGACGAGGCATGTGTCCACGTTTGCTACGACATATCTGATCGTCTTGTTCTTCTATAGGTGTGCTCCCACTGGCCAAAGCTCCCACTCTCATGATCATCTCTACTATCTCCGGCGGCTTCCTGGTTAGGAACTAATTCCCTCCCTTCGCTGGAAGATGGTAGAATTATTGGGGTCATCCATCTCATGGAGATCAAGACTCTTTCCAGTGTCGCCGATGCTAGGAAATTCTGTTTCTAAGAAAACAACATCTCGGACGTCTTTTTTGTCATTCCTCCATTCGGATGTTGTCCGTACATGACATAACCCTTAGAGCCTTCAGGATATCTTATAAAGATAAACTTTCTAGCTTTAGGGCCAAGTTTTCCAAACTTGTGAGAAGTGTCATTGTCCACAATTATAGCATTTGGCTTTTCACTTGTCCTTTTTTCCACCGCGCTTGCCTCTTTGGCGCTTCAGTGTCTGCCCCGCCTGAGAAGTAGATGCAGCATTTTGCCTCTTCCTCTTGAAGTTCTTCTTTGGACCCTTCTTGCCCTGTTGTCTGCCTCCCTGGGCGACAAGGGCAGTAGCGCGCATGGCTTCCTCGCGCTCAGCCTCTAATTCCACATGGCGAGAGATGTCAGAAAAATTCTTAATACTCTCATTATGAGTGAGGATTTGTTTCATGTGAGTCCAAGAGTCTGGCAAAGATCTTATTACAGCCTGAACCTGCTGCTCATCAGTGAGATCATGACCTGCAGACTTCAAGTCGCGGATCATACTTGACATCATCCTTAGATGCTCAGTCATGTTCTGACGGGGATCTTTTCAGAGGGTCTCAAATTTCAAAACAAGAGCCCTTAACCTCGTGGTAGAGGTTCCTCCAAAAGCAATTTTCAAGTTATCCCACATATCCTTGGCAGTTTTACACTTTTCAAACTCGCCAATCAGATCATCTTGCATGCTGCTTAACAGTGTAAAGCGTGTGCTACGATCTTTGTTGAATCATAACTTGTAAGCCTCTTGATCTCTTCGGTGTTGAGCAGTGTTACCTTCTGCGGGTGGGGTCATGGATGTTGTAATGTGATCAAGCAACTCTTGCTCGTTCAAAAGATATTGGATTTTTCGATGCCATATGTCATAGTTAGTGCCATCTAATTTATCCCCTTTCGTTAAGTCAGTAATAAATTCTTCGAGGCCATCGATGAATCACTACATTTAAGATAATAAGGAGAAGGCTAAGTTGACAATTTTACACATCAGTCTATTTGATCCAAAAATCTACACTATAATATTAAATATTCTCCATATAATAAGATCGAAAGTAGACTTAGAGAACTACAATCATCTCCCATTTATATAAGAATATTCAATATTATTAGGGTAATTTCGATCAAATAATGTAAAGGGAGAGGTACTAACATCTCTCAATTTTTTAAGCATGTATGTACTAAACATGAATAGTAAAAAGAATTAACAACAATTAATCATGCTCAAAACATATTCTAATAATTTTGAACAATAATTAATCATGCATGTTCAAATAACAATTAATCATGCATGTTCAAAAAATAATTAATCATGCATGTTCAAACTCTCAACACATGATTTTAAATCATCGGATCATACATAGATTGCTTGAATATAAAGTGCATGAATAAATTTATTGCATGGATTAATACAATTTATTGCATCGGATCATACAATTTATTGAGATCAAATTAACTAACACAATTTATTGCATGGACTTAAATAAGACAATCTCATAATCATAAAGCTAATAATTATCCGAAGTACTAATAAAATCATGTCTAAAAATGGGATAACATCAGGATAGCTAAACCAATCGTCTGGAGACGGGTCGGAGTCATGAGACGGCACCGAGGAACATGCCGTATGCGACGTCGGACTCGTCGTACCGCCAAATTTTCATTATGGTGGCGACGAGGGGTCGGGTCAGCATTTCCTTCCGGTCCACGTCCAATAATGCGGCTAAGTCGAGCTCGACCACGAGGTCCGCTCGGCAAAATCACATTAGTGCGACGTCTGGCAAGACAGTCAAGTTCACGTCGCCGACGGGCCGACGCTCTCATGCAGGCCTGTTCCACCATAAAAGTGCGCCTGGGCATGGGTGGACCAGTACCCACGCGTTCAGCCAAGACAACATGTCCACGCAGAGACACGTCTGCACCCTCGCGAACCGTCACGCCTGCATGCATGGGACCACCCATGCGCACTCCAAACCGGCCTGCATGGCAACGCTGGCTGTCGAGCACACCTCCGCGCGCATGCGTTGCACGTCTGCGCCATCGGCGCCAGCCCGCCTGGTCGTCGGGCGCGTCTCCTGCCAGTGTTGCCGATTGCACGTCCGCGCCAGCGTGCGAGGCGTGTAGGGCCGCCGTGGGGGACGTGGTCTGTCTGGGCGCGCGGCTGGCCCGCCTGGCCTGCCTGGGCGTGGGGCTGGCGCGCCCAGCTCGGGTGGTGCGCCCAGCTCGGGTGGCCGAGCTGGCCCGCCTGGCCGCGCTGGCCGTGGCCGCGGGGGCCTGCCTGGCCACCCACACCCGGGTGGCCCCCATGGCCCGCCTGGTCGCGAGTGTGGCCCGGCTGGCGTGGCTGGCCGCGAGCCTGGCCGCGGGCCACGGGGCCTTCCGCGCCTGCTGCGAGGCAGGCCGCCTCCGCGCGAGTGCGCCTGGCCGCGGGCATGGCTGTGCTGGCCCGCCTGGCCACGAGCCACGCGGCCTGCCACGCTTTCTGCGAAGCCGCGGTCGGTGCCTCCGTGCAAATCTGCATGGCCCGCAGGCCCGCCCTCACGGTCTGTCTCGCCCTCTCCTGTGTTTGCCTGCAACGCTGCACGGATTGCATGGCTGGGAACGGCGTCGCCCGCATGGCCGCGATCCCCGTGCTGTGCAGTCGCGCGTGCGGCGTCGGCCGGGTGCGACGAGGGAGAAGCACCCAGTGCTGCAACGTAATCTCGTGCAGTCATGAGTCGCCGGATTCTAATTGGCGCCACAGATTCCTACGTGGGCGTCGGGTCACTACCAACCGTGCTATCCCCATCGCTGTCCAAGGAGATCTCCGTCGGTTCGAAATCTTCTTCTTCCATTGCAGCAAGCTCTTGCGTATGGATATCGTCGGACGACATCGTGGAGAGAAGAACGTGATTGTTCTGATACCAATGTTGGATGATGATCGAGGTGTGTACCTCGTGCGTTGCGGAATGTCGTAGGATCTGGAAGAAGTCTACTAGAGTTTTCTTCGTTGTTCCTCTCTCCAAACGTACTCGAGATGCTACGGTGATATCCCATGGGAGAAGCCTTACACTTGTGTGTGTGTGAGAGAGTGAGAGAGGAGACTTGCGCAGTCTCTTTTCCCAAAAGAGAGAGTCTTGTCTCATGCGCATGGGAGGGAGTAAGAGTCCTCCTTTTCCCGGGAGCCAACTGCCCAGCGGTTAGCCACTTTCCAAAGGTTGCCTTGGCAACCTTTGGTTGCCCGCGTAGGCACACCGGTTAACACTACCCAAATTGGACTTGACTCAAATAAAGAAGTAAAAATTATACAATGAAAAGCTAATTGGACTCTAATATGACCCTTTTGGACAATTTTACCCTTAGACGTAAAAATAGTGCAAAAATTGCACCAAAAATTATAGAAAAATAAAAAATCTCCAAATGGGCTCCAAATGGGCCAAACCAAGTATGTAGCTTCTCGCTCCCCATCATTCTCCCCTGGTTCGAGAAAACTCGTCCTCGAGTTTTGAATTGTCGCAATATCCATACAAGTGGCAGGGGAATAACGAAGTCATGCACTAATAAAGTCGCCAAAAGGATATCTAAACCAATAAGTTGTCTGAAAAGTTACAGTCTACATAGAATGTGTGCATCAAGATCGGACCATATCATATCATAGGTGCATTGTTCTCTGGTAACATTTTGCAGTTCACTGGTAGCCATTAATGATGGGCTTATCTCAAATACTTCATCACATATCAAATGAAGTCCAGACTCAACGAACAAGTCTTGATCCCAAGTGTCCACAAAAATAGTCTCCACACATAGATGATCAGTAATAGTCACTAATTCCAATGGCTTTTCATCAATCATGGTCTTCTCTGGTGGCACTGGCTTGGCAACAGTAGAAATATATTTGGGAAAACAAAATTTACCTCTTAAATGTGGTGGCTGGATAATGCACTGGTTTGAGTCGATAGGAACATGTCGCTCCTCCAACCACTCTTTTCCCAAAGTAATGTAGGATCGCGAGGGATCAATAGTGCACCAAGCTCCATCAAAATAATTAACTAATTTCTTCTGAGTTCTACCTATAAATCTTAGGTGAAACTCTACAAAATCTTGATCACCATCAACAATAATCTCACCAGTTTGTAATAAAATATCAACAATAGCCTGGAAAATATAGTTGTTCTGATTCTCTTCATCGAGCATTATTTTTGTAGACTTCTCATTTGGTAGAAGAACGAGGAAGCTAAAATTCATGTGACACATGTGTAAGAGATTACCCAAATGGATGCGAAATTGGATGGACTGTTGTAGAGCGTAGGCCGTTGCTTGACTAGAATTTGTCGAGACGATCACAACGGTGCAAACGACACATGAATCAGAGCACAATTGAAGCTTTTGTGCTGGCGGTGTGATAACAACTCTGGTGCACCACCAATATATTGTAGCGGGCCAGTTACTGTAGCAAACCGGGTTTAGCTACTAACCAGGTCAAACCTGGTTTGATCGGTTCTCTTTAAAGGGGATTTGCTGCTTCTCTCCTCACGCAGGAACCAAAGTGGAAGAGACTCGAGGGAGGGCGGGAAAAGGAAGGGTGCGGCGGCGATGGGGCGGTTGCCGGCGACGGCACTGGCGGTCAGCGGCTCTCGCGGCGGCACCAAAGGGTCGGACTGGCGGCGGAGGCTCCGACGACATCTCCTTCTTCCTTTTTCTTTTTTGGGCGCAGTGGTGTGGGAGGAGTCGCAGGGCGCGTGAACAGGGAGATGTTGGCACTGGCCCTGGCTGACTAGGTGCTGGTGCAGATGGCACGAAGGGGCTAGTGCTATCGCTGGCGATGGCGTGGTCTGGCCTGTGGCAGGCGGCACTGGGTGGACACGGCACTGGGCGCAAGGCGGACGCGGCGCTGGTGTGGTAGGGTGATGCGGGCTAAGGGGAGGCGAGGCGGACGCAGCGCAGGGGAGGAGAATCGTGGGCCGGCGTGCCCTAGCGTGGGCGGGCGCAGGCAAGGGGGGCCGCACGTGGGGCGAAGGGGCGCTGGAGTGTGGCTGACGCGAGCGGACTGGAGGGGGAGAGGGGCAGCGCGGGGCGTGCCCAGGCGAAGGCGGCTAGAGAGGGAGAGGGGGAACGCGGGGCGTGCCCAGGCGAAGGCGGCTGGAGAGGGAGAAGGGCAGCACAGGGTTGGGAGAGCAGGGTGGAGGCATGCGTGGAGCTGGCGAAGGGCGCAAAAGGGCTCATAGGGAGGGGCGGGCGGGGCGCTCGCGAGAGCCCCTGGAGGCAAGGCGGCCGATCGCACACGGGGGGGCAGGTGAGGCGGAGCACTAGAGTGCTAGCGCAGCCGAACGGCGACTGTGGTGAACAAGGGAAATCCCCAGTAGGAAGAAGTAACTGGGAGGAAGAAGGCCGCTGGATCTCGGCTCCGTGGAAGGAACCGAAGCCCTCTCTGATACCAAGTTGATGCGGGACAACAGAGGAAAAGAGGGAGATGTAGCCGGAGTCTCACCGGAGAGGAGGTAGAAGGTGGGGCAAAGCCTTCTCAGCTGGGCTTCGCGCCAAACCCTTCTCGGGCACCTCTCCGTCGGGGAGGAAGAAGAAGAGCAGCCGCTCCCAAAGAGTTTTTCTCAAATGTAAACAATCAGTTCTATTCTTCCAAATTGGGATTTACAAGTATTTAAAGAAGTTTGGGCTATTCCCAATCCTAATGGACTCAAAATAAAGATAGATTTATATCCCTAATAATACTTAACATATTAGAAACCTAAAGAAAGAAAAATACAGAATCCTACCCAAATTGGACTTGTCTCAAATAAAGAAGTAAAAATTACACAATGAAAAGCTAATTGGACTATAATATAACCCTTTTGGACAATTTTACCCTTAGACTTAAAAATATTGCAAAAATTGCACCAAAAATTACAGAAAAATAAAAAATCTCCAAATGGCTCCAAATGGGCCAAACCAAGTATGTGGCTTCTCGCTCCACATCACAGCAACAGCTAACAAGCTTTTATTTTGACAATTGGGTTAATTAATATCTTCAACGATGAAAAGGATGCAGATAATTGGGAGGATGGGTACACTAACACCACCAACAAGAACAATGGAGATGGACAAGAAGACTCCGACAAGAGGTGACTTTCTCGGCGTAAAACTTGATATTCTTGGAACAATGGGTATCGGGCACATATCATGGCATGTCATCAACAAGCATAATATGAACATCACGATATTAATAAATGGATCTAACACATTGACAGGCTCATCCCCAAGAATAGTTTTAAACATGAGTATATATGACATGGTATGTAGGTAATAAACAGAAAACAAAAGGATCCAATGGAGGCGTTCCGTGGAGGAACTTGCTTCAGAGAGGATATCGCCCCCATTATAAAGTGCAACACGGAACTAGTGATCTTCTCTCAGAGTATAACCACAATAACGAGATGAAAATCACACAAGAACAATCTCATAAACCGAAAGCTATCGACAGAAAACTGATATCTCTATACTTGTACAAAATAGAAATAAGGGTTGAAGAAGAAAACATGCACCAAAAAATGGAGGTGAATGTTCTTCTTTGCATAGTCACAGCAAATCGAGTGAGATCAAGAGACGGCGAGAGGTGAGCGGAGTTCCCCAAAGGTCAGCCACAGTCGTTCTTGTCGAGAGAGACGTAAATGAGAAATCCAAGAAGAGAAGTGGGTAACCACTATGGAACTCTCTCTCTCTCTCTCTCTCTCTCTCTCTCTCTCTCCCCTCTAGACCTTTAAACCCGTACACGCACACCTCCATAACGAGCTTCTTCAAGAATGGACACGTCTCTTTCTATCTAAGCAAAAGGGCAAAAAGTAAAACAAAAGGGAAGCCCAGAAGGCCCAATACCCATCTCACGTGCATGCCCAACCTAGCCTAGTCTGGCACACATGTGAGTCCAGCCTAGCATGACCTCAGCCTAGAGCTGTTGGATCGATGGCGGTAACGTTTTTCACCAAGAGGGGGGTGAATAGGTGGTATTCTTTGCGGAAGTTAAACCTTAAAATAAGTAGATATTATGCTTCTCATAAGTATGTTAGTAATAAAGAGGTTAGTATCAACAGACCTATCAAACCATAAATAAGACAAGAGAATTTTATCTTGGTTTAGATCTTCCCTCCGACGAAGTCTTACGTCTAGTCCCCAGTCCAACTAACTTGAACTTTACTATCTTAGTCAAAAGATACAACACCAGGTTCAACCCGTCTTCCCTTCTACAAAAGAGGAAACTTCACTACTAGCCTCTGTTGCCCAGTTGACGAGCCTAGAGGGGGGGGGTGAATGGGTCTTTTAAAAAATTATTTGATTAGTACCTGTACTTAAAACATTCACACAAGGACGGTCTTCGAACAAGGTTAGAGAAGGTTAGTATAAAAGACAAACACACAATAAGCAATCACACAACACAAGGAATTATCCTGGTTCAGACCTCCTCTTCTTAGGAGTCCTACGTCCAGTCCTTGAGCAACAACTCAGGATTCCACTAACTAGGGTAAAGTCCCCCTATGGACAATACAACACCCAGCTCAGCTGGTCTTCCTTCACAAGAAGGGAACTACAACACCCTGGATCCCTCACCAGGTCTTCCTTTACAATAGAAGGGAACACAACACCCTGGCTCCCCACTAGGTCTTCCTTCACAATAGAAGGGAACAACAACACAAGAAGAATAAACAGGAATTCAAGCCCCTAGAACAAGCTTTAGCAAGACAAGATCTGAGACTACTAGCACTGAGAGCAAATAACCTAAACAAGGCACTCTCTTAGAACTACACTGGCCCTCATAGAATCTTTATTACAGCACAGAAAGCAAAGAGCTAAAGACAAACTAGAATTGAATTCTTGGCTCTTGGATTCTTTCAGAAGATCTGGAAAGCTTATTTTCTCAATCGTAGGTCTCTCTCTTCTATCTTTCTTCTGAAGCTAATATCTTGAATTTAAATCTCCAATTTGAAATGTAGTCGTTGAAGTAACCGTTGTCTCTTAGTTTGGTAGACGTTAGACTGCTTGACACTTGGAAGCTTCTAGTCAACAATCTTTTATCCAATTGAGCACGCAAAGAGATAAGATCTCCTAGCGTCTATATGGTCCAACGTTGTATGACAGAAGTCTTTAGGACCCTGCATATATTAAATGCTAGAACAGTAGACAGCTAGGCTGTCTCTTGTTGTCAGTAAATGTGGATGTGAATATTCACCAAAATAGTAATGCCAAATAGCTTTTCTAAAAGATACACACAGAGTAAGCATAATGGTAGACGTGATCATCTGCATGCATGCAGATATACGTTGTCTTCATTAAATGCACAGCAGTCAGACAGATATGTGAAGACTTTGACTATTCAACGCTTTCAGAAATAAGATAAATATTAAGTCGATGCCTATATGACTTATGAAATCGTTATGATCAGGTGTTTTACTGAAGAAAAACGTTATGCAAAGAAAATCGTTATGATCGCTAAAGAAATCGTTATGAGCGCTAAAGAAATCGTTACGTAAAGAAAATCATTACGAGCACTAAAGAAATCATTATGCAAAGCAAATCGTTATGAGCGCTAAAGAAATCGTTATGCAAAGCAAATCGTTATGAGCGCTAAAAAAATCGTTATGCAAAGCAAATCATTATGAGCGCTAAAGAAATCGTTATGCAAAGAAAATCATTATGAGTGCTAAAGAAATCGTTATGCAAAGCAAATCGTTATGAGCGCTAAAGAAATCATTGCGATGAGCAAATCGTTACGAAGTCTGAAGAAATCGTTGCGATGAGAAAATCGTTACGAAGTCTGAAGAAATCGTTGCAATGAGCAAATTGTTACGAAGTCTGAAGAAATCGTTGCGATGAGCAAATCGTTACGAAGTTTGAAGAAATCGTTGCGAAGTTTGAAGAAATCGTTGCGATGAGCAAATCATTATGAGAACAACTTCTTTTATCCAAGTAATGTTATGGGTAAATCGTTATGGCTCTACTGAAATCGATGTAACATGAATAAGGTCGATGTGACTTTCAACAGAAGTCGATGTGAACTTAGAGAAATATAATCTTGAAATAATTAATGCTTCAGAATATGATACTTACCAATATGGCTTGTTTGACCTTGGTATATTTTCTGTACTTAAGACTTATGAAAAAGAGGTTAAAAATTTCGATAGGGTTTTGTTAATCACCAAATAAATACGAATTAATTAAAATTGTATGGAGACTGACTGATCATCAATCTCCCCCTTTTTGGTGATGACAAAACTTATCAGAAAGTATGAATTTGCAGAATGTAATATTTCAGACATGCTAAGAATGTTTCTCCCCCTTTTTGTCATTAAGCAAAAAGATAAACTTCGACAAAGAAGTAGAGAAAAGATGGAAGGGCACTCAACTAAATATATTGATCAGTTTTGAGGAGTTACAGATAAATAATAGGTAGGGGATAATAAGGAGCCAATGCGCCTGATGACAGGGAGTGCCTGGCATTCCTACTCTTCAAAAAAAGCTTGAAAGGCCCCAAATTCAATTTGGTAGGAGGGTCCCATGGTGGAGCCATCCATTTGATATGAAGCTGCCTTTGATCTGAAATGAAATCCCCATATTTAGCACTGCCAGGGCTAACTTGTAGGTTAGAATGACCCAAAACTGACAAACCCAAGGAAGGCATCAATCTTGAGGGGATAGTTAATTTGAAGGGATCTAAGCTCCTTCTTTAAAGCAAAGAAGACCTTGTATCTTTCAACCCAGTCAGATAGGAATCCCGGATGAGGTGAAGAGAGTTGGCATCCAAAATTCACCGGGAGTCAAAGGTGGTTGATTTGAGTTGGCCTTAGAAGCATTTAGATCTGCTAGCTGCTGAGCGGACAGGGATAGACCTTCGTCCAATCCTCTGAGACAGCCTGTCACATTCAGAGAGAATGGGGCCAGGACATCAGCCTTGATATGCCCCTGAAGATACTGCTTGAAGACAAATCTCGGAAAGGATAGATCACGGCCATCTTGCACAAATAACCTGGCCATGACCCTGCAGCTCGCTCAAAGATATTGTTCCCACAGAAGAGTCCATAATCAAGCATGGAGAGGGGAAGGAACACTACATCAGGAATAACTAGGTAGTAAAATTGACCTAAAGGGATTCAGTATGAGCTATGCTTGAACTGAGGGCCCTGATAGCTGCACGAACTGACCCAGCTGAGATTCAGGGAGGCGATTTACATAGCAGTAGTTACTGTACATCTGATACTGCCGGATAAACTTGATCTCTTTCTGAATGAAGGGTCCAAAGAGATTCTTGTGATGGATCTGGAACCATTCACAGAGAGAAAGAGGAGCTTCCCTATGTGGATATCTGGCAGCTTGAACTCGACGAATTGATTGTACAGATCTCTGTTTGCTCCGAGCCCATTGGTCTTCAGGTTTGGCTTCAGTCATGGAGAAAATTTTGACTGTTGAGCCTTGAGAGATTGGTGTAAGGAAAGATGGTGGCAAGATGATCAGAAAGATTTTGGAAGGGAAGGCCAAAAATGTGGGCAAAAACTATGTTTTGAAGATATTCTTCATAGATAAGTTTCTGCTTATTGGGATAGAAAGGGAAAACCAAAGGGGAGGATAACAAAGATCAGAGGAGATAGGATGAGTGGAGGTGAGTATCCTCTTTTTAGAGACAGGACTAGAAGAGCCTGTCCTGTGAGTGTGGGTGCCAACAGCCAGGACTGAATGAAGTATTGCTACCTCATCAAATTCATCCTTGATATCCTAGATTTCAACCTGAGTGAGTGGGCACCCTCAGGAATGATGGTAATAAAAGAGGGAGGTGTAGGTGGATTGAAGATAGAAGCAGGAGTTATGGTAGGAAGAGCAAAGGTTTCTAAGGAAGAAGGACCAGAAGAGATGGCCCAGCTGAAGATGATGCTGGTGGAAGCTGAGGAGAGGATGGTGGAGAAGGAACGATGGAGGAAGAGCAAGAGATAAGACAAGTTGAGAGGGAAATGGTTGGGGAGAGGAAACAGATCTTGGACGGAGTTGTTTAAAGGTGGTTGGAGCTGGAGGTGCAGTGGAAGGATGTGGAGAGGAGCAGCTGGAGTGGGAAGAGTAGAAGAGGCAAGGGGCTCAGGAGCTACAGCCTGTTCAGCTCTGACATCACAGATTCCACAGGGATAAAATCTCCTCTCCCGGCCCAGATGGCCCAGACCTCTGATTTATTGCGAACTCTTCAACAGGCAAATTTTTAGAAGTTTGAACTGCAATACTTGGCCCTGATGGCCCTGCTGGAGCAACAACTGAAGGCCCTGATGCCCTACTTGAGCATCAACTGAACGCCCTGAGGCAGCTCCACAAGATCAACACCAATTTGCCCGGATGGCCCTGCATTAACTTCACTTGGCCCAGAAGGCTCACGCTCTTGATGAGTAGGATCTTTGGCCCTACTGCCTTCAAAACCTCAGACACAATCACCTTCATAGAGGTCAGTTCCTTATTGAACCACTTCATGGCATTATTTATTTAAGAAATGTCATTTGACATGGATTCCTGGCGCACGATGACAGAACTAATAGCTGACTTCACTGAGTCCAAGACTGCACCTTGATCATCCAATTTCTTCAAGATGGGCTTTAAGTGCATCTTCTTTAAAATTTTCTTCTGCCTTCTGTGAGCATTTTTCTTATTTTTGCTGCTCCTTTCCATTTGCTCCTCGACCTCTATTTGAGCTTCAATATGTCGTTCATTCACATGAGCATCTTCAGAATGTGCCCCTTGAGATGCTGCTTCCTTCTCAATATCTTGCTCCCCCTGAACAGGAGCCTCCTCCACAATTCTTTCTTGCGCCCCTGAATAGGAGCATCTATTAATACTGAATCTTCAATGTGGCCAGATGCCACAAACTGTTCAACCAAACTCCCACCATGTTTTGAATCATTGGGGAGGAGTGAAAGGATCTAATACTTGACGGAGTACAGATGCCACAGAGGAGGTGGGAAGAGGATCCTCTGAACTTCTGACAGAATCTGCCACTGCTACATTTCTTAAGCTACCGGAGTCTCCATTGCAACTTCCTGTTGGCAGCTACTTCCAGTGAAGCTCTAGGTATTGCGTTCTCTTCTGCTGCTGGTTCTGCAACTGCTGATGGACCCCTGACTCTACTGCTACTGCTTTCGAGCTGAACAACTTGGGCTTCCCCTAGGATGGGTTCACCCTCAGCCACTGAGGTCTTGGTCCATACTCCGTTGACCACAGAAAAACCACTTTTCCTAGATTTCGGGACCTAATTGCTTGGCCCATCTTCTCTACAACGTGCCAGAAACATCTACTCCAAAGTGCTGAAAAACTTTGGTGAGCAAATAAGCATAAGGCAGGGATACATTTAGCTTACTCTGGTATCCCAGATTTGATCACGGACAAACTTCATTCTTTCCATCATCACTTCGGCCATGTTGATTTCTTGGTTCTGAACGGCCCAAAACATCATATCAGGTCTGCCTTGGTGCATGTCAAGAAAGTAGCACTTCTAGGAACAAGAATTGACAGACTACGAAGTGCAGAAGGCGATTGAAGGCATTCAAACTGATTGATATCGAATTGCCATCTTTTAGTCTAAATTCTGAACCAACAATACCTAGACCTTTGCCTGGGTGTCCACTGAGTGGATTCCACTATGACCAGGACATGCTCAACATCAAACAGGGTCTTCAAAAACTTCATGATCAATCTTGATTTGGGTTCCCTTGATAGATGAAATCAAGGGCCCGTCTGCCTCTGTTCTCAAACACACATAAAACGCCTTCACGAGGTCGGATAGCTTACCCAGAGAAGGTGTGATTCCCATCCACTACATCTTCTCATAGTAGATACTACACTGATCATACCATTTTCTCAAGATCCGCAACATCACCGCCTTATTCCCGCAAAGCTTGGTCTTCACGAAAGTAAACCTTTCCTGCTACTCTGCCGATAGAAACTCAGCGCTGTAGCCACCCAAACTACCAGAGATAATGGACGATGCCAGGGACTTTGGGTGACGAAGATTTTCTAGGGGGTTGATGTGGAAAGAGAGGAGATAAAGCCCTCAAGAAATTCTTCACGGGAAAAAGAGGTGCTTCAAATTAGCAGAAAGTCGATGTCGGAGTTGTTAGGGCATCGGCTCAGGCAACCAGACGAAAGAGGGAAAAAGGTGTAAGGCAGGAGATGAATCGTTTTCACGCGATTTTGGGGTAAATAAAGTTTTTACCGAAAAAGCGAAGCACCAAAAGGTCGCAGAAAAATGACAAATAAGTTTGACCACCTCAGCAAACTTTATAAGGAGAGCGACCAGGAAGGAATGATTAAATTTCCTTTGCTTAAAGCCATGAAGAAAAAATTTACTTAATTCTGAAAATATATGCCAGTTTTAAACCGAATTCTTTTCACAAATTACACATGCCCAATTCCTTCTAAGAGATGTGAATCTCTTTCGGGTAAGGCTTTTGTGAAAATATCCGCTAACTTACCATTTGTGTCAATAAAAGATATTTCTATGACCATTTGCTACATGATCACGAATAAAAGATATCTAACCTCAATATGCTTAGTTCTTGAATGCTGGACTGGATTTTTGTGAGATTGATAGCAATGGTGTTGTCACACAATAGTGGAATGATTTGATATTTAGTCCAAAATCCTCAAGTTGTTGCTTTATCCATAGGTGGGGTACAGCAACTTCCAGCAGCCAAGTACTCAGCTTCAATGTAGACAGTGCCACTGAATTTGGTTTCTTGGAGGACCAGGATATCAAACACCCTAAAGGAATTGACAACAACCACTGTGCTTTCTATCTACTTTGCATCCAGCGTAGTCAGCATCAGAGTATCTGTGACGGCCCTCATTATACCGGTACGGTTATACAACCCACGTCGGTATAGCAAGCGTCATCACAGGGGACATTTACCCAAACGATAAACAGCTGAGATACATGCGAATATACGAACAGAGTAGCGGAAGTAAAAAGGAACTACTGTCTTCATTCATTCATCATCCATATTTAACATACATGAATTGCAATAACATTAAAGAACTTAAAAGTTCACATAATTTAAATTGCTGAAAATTAAATTACATAGATGTCCACACTTATACAATTTTCTCATGATAGTTCTAGTACAATGTCACTTTTACATACTATGAAAAACAAAAGGGTACAAATGCTCCAACAGTCTAATCTCCGCGCTCGGAGTCCGTCTCCACGTCCCTCCAACGGTGCCACGTCACCCAACTACACCTGTACGCGAAAGCAAGTAGTGAGTCTAAAGACTCAGCAAGTAACACCACTCATACCATACGCGTACATGTCATAGTAGGCTCTACACACACAATTGCAAAAAAGACTCAACATGTAGCATGCTTAAACCTTGAAATGAACACTCTATCATGATAGTTCTATCAGTAAACACCTATACATCTTTCAGATTTCCTTAACGAAATGAATTTCCTAACACATGCTCTCTAATCATTTCTACTCATGAAATTCTACTTTGCATTTTAACCAAAACATGAAAGCCATTAACATGAATTTCGCGCACACATAAGAGGGAACACAACTAGCATGGAATCTACATGTTCTTATACATATACATAACCATTTTCACATGCTTAAGCTTGCTGGTTTTCACATGCTTTAGTAACCATAACCTACACATGAGAGCTACAATGTTATTTAAGACACAACATGTGAACAACTGAACATGGAATTGTGTATACATACTCATTTATTTGTCCCTAGCAGGGGGTTCTAGACACTTGTACATGTGAACATGATCATAACATAAGGAAGCTACTGATTTAGCATGGTTTCAGATTTTTCACACAACATGGATTTACAATATCATATCTTCACATTTTTGGTTTCACATTTCTTTACACAAATTTCCAATTCACTAAATTGCGCTTTACACATACACATTACACATTGTTCACTTACACATTAACACATGAACATTTACATATACACATTCACATTTAGGTGCCGTGACACATAGTCCAAACCACTAAAGAAGGACACAAAACACATCACATCACATAGACGCCATCTAGGCAATACAATGGTGACTCTTGGACTGTGCAGACTGGAGAACAAGTCTCCACCCTAACCAATGGTACTTGTCCACCTCCAGGATTTCCCCTAATGCCCTTAGGGTCACTTACACATTGAACTTTCTCAGGGGGACTTTTCCTGATACGGTTCCACTGCCCTCTACGGAAGTAGTGTCACATTGGCACAGTTACACATTTACACATTTTTACCGATTTTACACATGATTTGACACATGTCACTCTCACTTTATTCATTTTCTCATCACCATGCACAGCCTCTGTTTTCCTAACATGACACTACAGATTTCAGACATTAACAAGCAGGTAATTCCATTAATCAAGTTGGATTAAACAAGAATCAATCATTTTACAATGACATGCATCAATTTCACATTTTTCATGGAAAATTTCATAAGGCATCGTGCTCTGGTCCAAATGACCTGAAATTTTAATCACAAACTAATTTCGGGCTTAGGACCCTTCATGCATTGTTTCAGATTTTTTTAAGTTAAAATGAATTTACAGAAAATCAAACATCTTTTTCATGCCATTCGTAATTCAAGTCGATATGGAATTATACACAAGTCACAATTTTAGCAAGCTACTGTCTGAACCCTACATGTATAGAGCTACAGAATTTATTTCTCAATTTATGGGGCGATCCCTGGTTTACCAAGGATTTATCATAACTTATGCAAAATTCCTATTTCCCCAAACAATACTTTCAATAATTTACACAAGCATGGCAAAATCTCAAATTTCAGAATAGGGCTGATCCATACATGCATGATCCTCACAAACTTGGGCATACAGGCTAGTCCTAAATCATGCAACAGTAGATTGACAAGATTAACAACTAATCATGCTTGTAATTTCATGGAACAAAATAACTTCTACCATTCACCACCATGCACACTCATCCATCCACACACCACATTCATCACATCCACAATATACATAGCATATAAATGGTTTACAGTATATCCTAGTCACGAAACATATCGAAATAGGTGTATAGAGAGAGGTAGAACAGGTCACTGTTCTGTCCAGATGACCTTGGCGGCGGTCTCTGGCCGCGGATTCAAGGTCAACGTCATAGTCGATGGACGCTAAGCATGATCTTAGCGACCAGGGACTTTGCCGTCAATGCAGGTCTGTGCAGAACACAGACCCGAGCTCTCAAGATAGGGTGAATGTGAGGGTCTAGGACACGAGGGAAAATGTACAAAAATAGTAAAACAACCTACACACATACGGGGACGTTATGAATGGGGTACTTGCCTTTAGAAAATTTACCAGACGAATCTAGGGCTCGGTGAAGCTCTCCTTGGGTTGTCCCAAGAAGCCTTTGGAAACGCTTTACTCCGGGTTCTTGGTCGATGCAGGTGCTGAGCCAGTGGTGGGGAAGCCTCCTCCTTGGTTCCCTCTAGCCTCCACTTGCAGTAGAACGCCGGATGGAGCATTGGATCGCCGGTTTGGAGCCTTCAAAAACTAGTCCTTGCACAGCTCCGAACTGGGGTCTTCTTCTTCTTTCTCTCTTGTAAAGAGGCAAAGAGAAGGGTTGGGGAGCAGATTCGGGTTTGGATATATGGGAGAGGCTTCTCTCCCACTCACAGGGTGACAAGATGGCTGTCAGAGCCGTTGGGGACAACTCCCCAATGGGTGAGCTACCTTGTTTCCAGAATTTCTGGCTCTGCAACGCATGTAGGCCAGAGAAGTTGGCGTCCACATCGTTAGACGCTGGGATTAGTGTTGGCGTCCATGGGTGGACGCTGACACCTCATCGGCGGCTAGGGGTTGACGCCAATAGGGCCTTCGGCCAGAAGTTTAAAACATGCAGAAACCATGCACGCCATGCATATATACATGCAATATGTATATGGTAGTGTATTCATACTATCACCATTCAATACATGCATTATTTACATCTAGTATAAACACATGCACACGTAATTGTACTAATTAATGCGTACGTAAATACGTATATACATACACAAGCACAAATATACACACACAAATACAAATAATGCGACGGAAATTCGAGGGCCTTACACCCTCTCCCCCTTAAAGAAACTTCGTCCTCAAAGTTAGAACGACACTACTCAAACAAAAGGGGATACTTCTTCTTCATCGCATCCTCAAGCTCCCACGTAGCCTCCTCTCGTGAGAAGTTCTGCCATAGGACTTTCACCGACGCAATACTCTTGTTCCGGAGATGCTGAACCTTCCGGTCAAGAATAGCTACTGGTTGCTCAACATACGAAAGATCTGGCTGGATCTCCACTGGCTCATGACTAATCACATGAGACGGATCTCGGACATACTTCCTGAACATAGATACATGGAATACAGGGTGAACGCTAGCCAAAGCTGGGGGTAATGCTAGCTCATATGCCACACTGCCCAAACGTCTGAGAATCTCATATGGGCCAATGAACCTGGGGCTCAACTTACTATGCCTGCCAAATCTGACAACACCACGAGTAGGCGATATCTTCAAGAAGACATGATCGCCAACCTCGAACTCCAAATCCTTTCTTCTGTTGTCGGCATCACTCTTCTGCCTATCCTGTGCCGCAACAAGCCTCTTCCTGATAAGCTGGATCTTATCCGAAGTTTCCTGAACTAACTCCGGTCCGATCAGCTGCCTATCACCATTCTCCTCCCAACACAAAGGGGATCTACAGGGCCTACCATACAACGCCTCGAATGGAGCCATACCAATACTCGCATGAAAGCTGTTGTTGTATGAGAACTCCACAAGAGGTAAATGACGCTCCCAATCATCCTTCCAATCCAGAACACACGCTCTCAACATATCCTCGAGCGTCTGGATAGTCCTCTCGGACTGTCCATCGGTCTGGGGATGAAACGCCGAACTGAGCTTTAGCTCCGAACCTAAAGCATCCTGAAGACCCTTCCACAGCCTCAAAGTGAATCTCGGATCTCGATCCGAAATGATCGACTTCGGCACACCATGCAATCTAATGACACTGCTAACATACAATCTAGCTAAACTCTCTACTGACTGCTTCTTCTTCATAGGCAAGAAATGAGCAGTCTTCGAGAATCTATCTACAACTACCCAAATCGAGTCATTGCCCCTTCTAGATCGAGGTAAACCCGAAATGAAGTCCATAGTGACAGCTTCCCACTTCCACACTGGGATATCCATCCTCTGCATAAGGCCAGATGGTCGCTGTCGCTCGGCCTTCACTTGCTGACACACTAGACATCTAGACACATAATCCGCAACATCCTTCTTCATGCCGGACCACCAAAATGATCTCTTCTACATTAGTGTTACACATGCTCACGAACATCTCAAATCAGGGACACAAACACGGTGCTGAAATCTAATCACACCGTCCTCATCACGAGCAATGCCCGCCTTACCCACTAACTCTAAGAGTCTAGGGTCGGCTCCCTGTCGCTCGATCACCTCATCCAAAACAGAGGACCTAAGAGATAGCTGAGCTACAAAAGCCTGACACAGCGATGGCTCTAACTCGGTCATAGAGTACGCCGCATCCTCCAACATCTTCCAATCCTGCTGGAGCGAAGACCTGTTTCTACTAAGAGCATCCGCTACGACATTCGCCTTTCCAGGGTGATACTGAAGGTCGAAGTCATAATCCTTCAAGAACTCAATCCATCTTCTCTGCCTCAGGTTTAATTCCTTTTGGGAGAAAAGATACTTTAAGCTCTTGTGGTCAGTAAACACATCAAATCTGACACCATAAAGATAGTGCCTCCAGATCTTCAGTGCATGAACCACTGCTGCGAGCTCCAAGTCATGAGTCGGATAGTTCTTCTCATGCTCCTTTAATTGACGAGAAGCATAAGCTACTACCCTTTCTTGCTGCATAGCACACAGCCCAAACCAATCTGAGATGCATCCGTATAAATGGCAAAGCCCTCTAGACCACTAGGCAATACCAATACCGGAGCAGAAGTAAGCTTAGTCTTCAATAGCTGGAAGCTACGCTCACATGCCTCAGACCATACGAACTTCTCACCCTTCCTGGTCAGCTTTGTCAAGGGGGCAGCGATGGATGAGAAACCCTCAATGAATCGCCGATAGTAACCAGCTAACCCAATAAAACTACGAATCTCCGAAGGGGTCTTGGGAATCTCCCAATCCATAACTACCTGGACCTTCGCTGGATCAATTGCAACACCAGCGCCGGAGATAACATGCCCGAGGAAATGAACCTCGCGCAACCAAAAATTGCACTTGCTGAATTTTGCATACAGCTTGTGCTCACGAAGAACCTCTAACACTAACCTCAGATGCTGACGGTGCGTGGCCTCATCCGGAGAGTAGACCAACACGTCGTCAATAAACACTACGACAAAGCTATCTAAATAAGGCCTAAACACCCGGTTCATGAGATCCATGAACGCTGCAGGGGCATTGGTCAATCCGAAAGGAAGGACCAAGAACTCATAATGTCCATAAAGGGTTCTAAATGCCGTCTTGGAAACATCCTCACTCCGAATCCTCAACTGATGATAACCAGATCGCAAGTCAATCTTAGAAAAGACTGATGCATCTCGCAACTGGTCAAACAAGTCATCAATACGAGGTAAGGGATACCTGTTCTTCACAGTCACCTGGTTCAGCTTTCTGTAGTCAATGCACAACCTAAGTGATCCGTCTTTCTTCTTGACGAATAATACAGGTGCGCCCCAAGGGGAAACACTAGGGTGAATAAATCCCTTATCAAGCAGCTCTTGCAACTACCTCCTCAACTCGGCTAACTCCGCAGGTGCCATCCGATATGGAGCCTTCGAGACAGGAGAGGTGCCCGGAAGCAACTCTATGGTAAACTCTATCTCTCTATCCGGTGGCAATCCAGATAAATCATCAGGAAAGACGTATGGAAAATCCTGCACTACCTCGATCTCCGCAAGAGTAGGTGACTCATCAGCCTCTGGCACTAACACCACGCTGGCAAGAAAAGCGTCACAACCCTTGTTTACCATGCGCATCGCCTTCATGGCAGAGATGACCATCTTTCCCGCCCAGTTCCTTGGCAAGGGGTGAGAGAACTCATCCTCACCAGGAATGCGGAAAACAATCCTCTTCCGACAACAATCCACTAACGCATAGTGCTCCTCTAGCCAATCTAGACCAAGAATAGCATCATAGTCCTTCATCTTTAGCAAGAAGAAACACCCATCTAGGACTCTATCCTCAATGCACACAGGTAACGACGGAATGCACTTCCTAGTCGATACCGTACCCGCAGGGGTGTGCACAGACAAAGGGACCTCTAACTCCTCAGACTCTACGCCTGACTCTAGGGCTAACTGCCTAGCGAACCACTCGGAAATGAACGAGTGAGTAGCACCCGTATCAAACAAAACCCGAGCGTGCACACCTAAAAGCAAAACCGTACCTTCGGTGACATGCTCCGCCTGCTCGGCGTCCTCACGAGCTAAAGCAAACACTCGAGCTGGGGCTCGAGGCCTTCCTGGTCTCCTGTAGCTGGCGCGGCTGCCGCTACTACTGGGGCTGGCGCTCCACGCTGAGCTCCCTGTTGAAGTCTTGGGCAATCTTTGATCTTGTGGTCGCTGCTCCCGCACTTCAAGCATCTACCCGCTACCAACCAACACTCGGAACCACCGTGTGTCTTCCCGCAATGGGGACACTCTTTCTTCACACCAGGGGAACGTACAGAAGGTACCTGAGAACTGCTGACTGCCACGGTTCGCTGCGGTGTCTGGTACACCGTTTTCTTCTTGTGTTGCCGCTGGAATGTCGCTGTTGGCCTCTTCTGCGAAGCCTTCTTCTCCTCCAGATATTGCTCCATCTCTCCCTCCTACCTGCAGGCAGCGCTGAGGGCCTCGTCCAATGTGCGGTGGTCAAACACCACGAGCCTCGTCCACAGTGATGGCTTGAGTCCCATCACGAATTTCTTCGTCTTCCTGCGCTCATCCTCTACGATATGCGGTGCATACTTAGAAAGTTCAGAAAACCTTGCCTCGTATTCCAGCACAGTCATGGAGCCTTGCGTCAGGGAGAGAAATTCTTTCTCCATCTTGTCCTGGATATGCTCTGGGATGAACTTGGCTCGAAAGAGCCTCACGAACGTGTCCCACGTCACATCTACTGCTCCGTCCTCAAAGCGTTTACGTAGTAGGGAGGACCACCATACATCCGCTCTCTTCTGCAATACACCTTCATAAGTACCAACTAACAAATTCTAACTTAAGCAGAACATACAACATACCAAATTAAAAGCCTACCTGTAGCATGTAGGTGGCTAATGTCACCTTATCCTCATCAGGGCACCTGATGGCTCGAAAGATTCTCTCTGTCTCCCTTAACCAACTTTCTGCCATTAATGGATCACTCTCCCCTTAAAAGAGGGTGGGGTCATCCTCTTGAATCTCTCCATGGTAGAAGGTCCACCATGGTCCTGAGTTGGTCCTTGAGCCTGCTATATCGCACATCAAGCAATATACAATCAACATAATATCATATAAGCAATTTAAAACAGACTATAAATCATTTCATTAGTCTAACCTGAGCCTCCAACTGTGCCTGGAGTGCTGCCTGGGTATGAGCATGCGTCTGCATGGCTTGCACCAGACCTTGCATGAATACTCCGTAATCCACAGGCGGCGGTGGGGGAAGTACAGGGCCTTGCGGTGCCGGGGCCTGTTGCTCGGCCCGCTCGTCACGTCGCGGCTCGTCCTCACGGGCCGGCACTCCACCACGCCTACCTCTCGAAGCCATGGCTGTAATAAAATTTCAGCCACCATTAGAGCTAGGTTACTAAGTTTTCTAACCATTTTCTTATCTATTTTTTTTCACTTCTTATTAGTGTTTTCTACACATGTGGACATACTTAGCATGCAATGAAGATGATGACTTATGTATATTCATGTGCAATCTCAACCGGTCGCTCTGATACCAATCTCTGTGACGGCCCTCATTATACCGGTACGGTTATACCAACCCACGTCGGTATAGCAAGCGTCATCACAGTGGGACATTTACCCAAACGATACAAACAGCTGAGATACACACGAATATACGAACAGAGTAGCGGAAGTAAAAAGAACTACTGTCTTCATTCATTCATCATCCACATTTAACATACATGAAATTGCAATAACATTAAAGAACCTAAAAGTTCACATAATTTAAATTTCTGAAAATTAAATACATAGATGTCCTCACTTATACAATTTTCTCATGATAGTTCTAGTACAATGTCACTTTACATACTATGAAAACACAAAAGGGTACAACTGCTCCAACAGTCTAATCTCCGCGCTCGGAGTCCGTCTCCACCGTCTCCTCCAACGGTGCCACGTCACCAACTACACCTGTACGCCGAAGCAAGTAGTGAGTCTAAAGACTCAGCAAGTAACACCACTCATACCATACGCGTACATGTCATAGTAGGCTCTACACACACAATTGCAAAAGACTCAACATGTAGCATGCTTAAACCTTGAAATGAACAATCTATCATGATAGTTCTATCAGTAAACACCTGATACATTCTTTCAGATTTCCTTAACGAAATGAATTTCCTAACACATGCTCTCTAATCATTTCTACTCATGAAATTCTACTTTGCATTTTAACCAAAACATGAAAGCCATTAACATGAATTTTGCGCACACATCAGAGGGAACACAACTAGCATGGAATCTACATGTTCTTATACATATACATAACCATTTTCACATGCTTAAGCTTGCTGGTTTTCACATGCTTTAGTAACCATAACCTACACATGAGAGCTACAATGTTATTTAAGACACAACATGTGAACAACTGAACATGGAATTGTGTATACATACTCATTTATTTGTCCCTAGCATGGGTTCTAGACACTTGTACATGTGAACATGATCATAACATAAGGAAGCTACTGATTTAGCATGGTTTCAGATTTTTCACACAACATGGATTACAATATCATATCTTCACATTTTTGGTTTCACATTTCCTTTACACAAATTTCCAATTCACTTAATTGCGCTTTACACATACACATTACACATTCTTCACTTACACATTAACACATGAACACATATACATTTCACATTCACATTTAGGTGCCGTGACACATAGTCCAAACCACCAAAGAAGGACACAAACACATCACATCACATAGACGCCATCTAGGCAATACAATGACGACTCTTGGACTGCGCAGACCGGGAGAACAAGTCTCCACCCTAACCAGTGGTACTTGTCCACCTCCAGGATTTCCCCCTAATGCCCTTAGGGTCACTTACACATTTAACTTTCTCAGGGGGGACTTTTCCCTGATACGGTTCCACTGCCCTCTACGGAAGCAGTGTCACATTGGCACAGTTACACATTTACACATTTTTACCGATTTTACACATGGTTTGACACATGTCACTATCACTTTATTCATTTTCTCACTCACATGCACATGCCTCTGTTTTCCTAACATGACACTACAGATTTCAGACATTAACAAGCAGGTAATTACATTAATCAAGTTGGATTAAACAAGAATCAACTCATTTTACAATGACATGCATCAATTTCACATTTTTCATGGAAAATTTCATAAGGCATCGTGCTCTGGTCCAAATGACCTGAAATTTTAATCACAAACTAATTTCGGGTTTAGGACCCTTCATGCAATGTTTCAGATTTTTCTAAGTTAAAATGAATTTACAGAAAATCAAACATCTATTTTTCATGCCATTCGTAATTCAAGTCGATATGGAATTATACACAAGTCACAATTTTAGCAAGCTACTGTCTGAACCCTACATGTATAGACCTACAGAATTTATTTCTCAATTTATGGGGCGATGCCTGGTTTACCAAGGATTTATCATAACTTATGCAAAATTCCTATTTCCCCAAACAATACTTTCAATAATTTACACAAGCATGGCAAAATCTCAAATTTCAGAATAGGGCTGATCCATACATGCATGATCCTCACAAACTTGGGCATACAGGCTAGTCCTAAATCATGCAACAGTAGATTGACAAGTTTAACAACTAATCATGCTTGTAATTTCATGGAACAAAATAACTTCTACCATTCACCACCATGCACACTCATCCATCCACACACCACATTCATCACATCCATAATATACATAGCATATAAATGGTTTACAGTATATCCTAGTCGCGAAACATATCGAAAATAGGTGTATAGAAGGGCAGAACAGGTCACTGTTCTGTCCAGATGAACTTGGCGGCGGTCTCTGGCCGCGGATTCAAGGTCAACGTCATAGTCGATGGACGCTAAGCATGATCTTAGCGACCAGGGACTTTGCCGTCAATGCAGGTCTGTGCAGAACACAGACCCGAGCTCTCAAGATAGGGTGAATGTGAGGGTCTAGGACACGAGGGAAAATGTACAAAAATAGTAAAACCAACCTAGACACATACGGGGACGTTATGAATGGGGTACTTGCCTTTAGAAAATTCACCAGACGAATCTAGGGCTCGGTGAAGCTCTCCTTGGGCTATCCCAAGAAGCCTTTGGAAACGCTTTACTCCAGGTTCTTGGTCGATGCAGGTGCTGAGCCAGTGGTAGGGAAGCCTCCTCCTTGGTTCCCTCTAGCCTCCAGTTGCAGTAGAACGCCGGATGAAGCCTTGGATCGCCGGTTTGGAGCCTTCAAAAACCAGTCCTTGCACAGCTCCGAACTGGGGTCTTCTTCTTCTTTCTCTCTTGTAAAGAGGCAAAGAGAAGGGTTGGGGAGCAGATTCGGGTTTGGATATATGGGAGAGGCTTCTCTCCCACTCACAGGGTGACAAGATGGCTCTCAGAGCCGTTGGGGACAGCTCCCCAATGGGTGAGCTACCTTGTTTTCGAAATTTCTGACTCTGCAACGCATGCAGGCCAGAGAAGTTGGCGTCCACATCGTTAGACGCTGGGATTAGTGTTGGTGTCCATGGGTGGACACTGACACCTCATCGGCGGCTAGGGGTTGATGCCAATAGGGCCTTCGGCCAGAAGTTTAAAACATGCAGAAACTATGCACGCCATGCATATATACATGTAATATGTATATGGTAGTGTATTCATACTGTCACCATTCAATACTTGCATTATTTACATCTAGTATAAACACATGCACACGTAATTGCACTAATTAATGTGTACGTAAATACGTATATACATACACAAGCACAAATATACACACACAAATACAAATAATGCGACGGAAGTTCGAGGGCCTTACAGTATCCTACTAAATTAATTTCATAGGATTTTGGGTACCACAGACCTAAGTCATGAGTTCTAGCTAAATATCTGAAAATTCTTTTGACATTGACCAAATGAGATTCTCTAGGATCTGCTTAATATCTACCACATATATACACTAAAAAAAATATTAGGTCTGCTAGCTGTTAAATAAAGTATTGGACCTATCATATCTCTGTAGTTCTTTTGATCTACTTTCTTACCATTCTTGTCACTATCCATCCTTGTTGATGTGCTCATAGGTGTTGATAGTGGCTTGGCATTGTCGAATCCGAATTTCTTCAGAAGTTCCTTGGTGTATTTTGCTTGACAGATGTGGGTCCCATCTTTTCCTTGCTTGATTTGTAGTCCAAGGAAATAATTGAGTTCTCCCATCATACTCATTTCAAACTCTCCCTGTATCAACTTTTCAAAATACTTGCAAAGGGATTCATCAGTAGATCCAAAGATAATGTCATCTACATAAATCTGTACAAGTAATATACTTTTAACTTTTGATTTTACAAATAGAGTGCTATCTACCTATCCTCTAGTGAAACCATGGTTAATAAAAAAGAGCTAAGTCTTTCATACCAGGCTCTTGGTGCTTGCTTTAAACCATATAATGCCTTATGAAGTTTAAAAACATGATTAGGAAATTCCGTATCATCAAAACCTGGAGGTTGTTCAACATACACACTTCCTCCTTAATAAAACCATTTAAAAAAGTAGATTTAACATCCATTTGAAATAACTTTAAATCTAGAGCAGATGCATATGCAAGTAAAATCCTAATAGCCTCAGGTCTAGCTACAGGAGCATAGGTTTCATCGAAATCAATGTCTTCCTCTTGGGAATAACCTTGAGCTACCAGCCTGACCTTGTTTCTTAAAATCACACCAGCCTCATCCAATTTGTTTCTGAACACCCACTTGGTGCCAATAACTGGATGGTCTGATGGTCTGGGAACAAGTGACCATACTTGGTTTCTCTTGAACTGATTAAGTTCATCTTGCATGGCTATAATCCAGGATTCATCAGTGAGAGCTTCATTGACTGTCTTAGGCTCTATTTGAGAGACAAATGCTAAATAATCACAAGGTATTACATTACCTCTTGTTCTTACCCCTACAGATGGATCACCAATAATGTTCTCAGGTGGGTGATCTTTCTTGTATCTTCACTCCTTTGGAAGATTTTCATGTGTAATATCTTGTTGTTGCAAGTCTTCCAGAGGTGGATCATCCCTATCTTCAATTGAGGTATCCTTTAGTTTCTTGGACAGTTCGTCTGCATCATCATTGTCACTTTCTTCTTCCTTTCTCAAGGAACGGTTAGTCTCATCAAAAATAATATGCACAGACTGTTCAATCAATAAGGTACGTTTGTTAAATATTCTATAACCTTTGGGTTTAGAAGCATACCCTATGAAGATGCCTTCATCTGATTTGGCATCCAACTTACCAATGTCTCTTTTGCCGTTGTTGTGGATGAAGCATGGACATCCAAAAGTTCTGAAGTGACTGATCTTTGGTTTCTTCCCTTTGAACAACTCATAAGCGATTTTATTCAGTATTGGTCTAATCATTACTCTATTAATGATGTAGCTTGCTGTATTTACTGCTTCAGCCCAAAAATATCTTGGTAAGTTATATTCTGACAACATTGTCCTAGCCATATCCAATATAGTTCTATTCTTCCTCTCAGCAACTCTATTCTGCTGTGGTGTCCTTGGTGCTGAGAAGTTATGTTCAATTCCTTCATTTTCACAGAACTTTGCAAATTTCTCATTCTGAAATTCCCCTCCATGATCTGATCGAATACTAATAATACTGAATTTCTTATCTTTCTGAACCTTCTTGCTAAAACTGATAAAGCTTTCAAATGTATCATCTTTATGTTCTAGGAATGACACCCATGTAAATCTGGAGTAGTCTTCAACAATAACAAATCAAAAGTTCTTTCCTCCAAGACTGGTGGTCCTCATTGGCCCAAACAAATCCATATGAAGGAGTTCCAAAGGCTTTGAGGTAGTTACAACAGTCTTCGACTTGAAGGAGCTCTTAGAATGCTTTCCTTTGGCACAAGGTCTACAAACACCTTCCATCTTAGTGCTGACTTTTGGCAGACCTTCCACAAGATTTTTCTTTAACAACTTTCTCATACCATCTATGCTGCAATGTCCCAATCTTCTGTGCCACAATTCAGTTGTTTGATCTTTATTTGCTGCTAAACAGACATTTTGATCCTTGAGTTCTTCAAGATAGAGCACATATAGGTTCTTTTCTCTATTTGCCTCAAAAATTACTGCTCCATCCTTTAATATGCTGCATTTTGACTCTTGAAACTGGATCTGATGACCTCTGTCACAAAGCTGGTTGATGCTAATAAGATTATGTTTTATCCCTTTGACACACAATACATCTTCAATAACTGTCTTTCCTTTGTTGTTCATAGAACCACTGCCTATCACTATTCCTTTTCCGTTATCTCCATATGTAACAGTTCCTTCTTCATTTTGAAGATGAGAGAATAGCTTTCGATTACCTGACATGTGCCTTGAGCACCCACTGTCCAGATACCATTTGGATGCTCGAGAGTTATCCTGAAATGAAAACATTAAGTTTTAGGTACCCAAGTTCTTTTGGGTCCTGATTGGTTAGTATCACTGGTTTGCCTTTTTATTATCCATTTCTTATGTTTAGTTGGACATGTAGTTATAATATGTCCTAATTTGTTACAGTGACTGCAGCAGGACAATTTGGTTACTTTTTCTATATATTTGAATTATGTCTTGTATGCAATGTCTTGTTCAAGTACAAATTTTGGTGTTGGATATATTTTAGGATAAACTATGGTTTCTTCATTATCTGGGGGTGTATATCCTAATCCATTTTTCTTCTTATCTGATCTTCTGGCACCTTTTAATATTAGGGAGTTTTTTCCATTAGTGAATTTTTCTAATGTGCTGGATAACTGTATATTTTCTTCTGTTAGTGTCTTAATTTCAGTTTTCAGTTTGTCTGAACTTTCTTGTTTTTCTAATTTAGTTATTTGTTCATTCTTATCCTTTTAGATCTTCACATAACAAGTCATTTCTTCGTTTAAGTTTAGTTAATTGTTTTTCTACCTGTTCATTTTCTGATTTTAGATCTGAGTTTGTGTTTTCTAGACAAGCATTATTTTTCTTACTTACTTTTAATAGTTTGGTTACTTCTCTATATTTATTGTATAGTTCATTGAATGCTTCCTCTAAATTATCCGAATTAGAATTATTGTAGGAATCAAACGAGGAGTCTGATGTTACCTTATCATCTGTATTTGCCATGAACGCCAGGTTGGCTTCTTCTTTATCACTGCTCGAGCTTGACTCACTGTCTGAGTCACTGCTATTTTCCCAAGCGGCTGCCATTGCCTTTTTCTTATATTTCCTGAATTTTTGGAGCTCTCTTTTTTTCTGAATTCAGGCTTCTTGAGCTTTGGACATTCAGCTTTGATATGTCCAGCTTTCTTGCACTCATAGCATATTAGTTCTCCTTTCTTCAGATCTTTTCCTTCTGACTTCTTAAACTCTTTGTTTTTCTTAAAGAATCTTCTGCCAGATTGAAATTTCTTTTTCTTGGCTAAAATCTGCTGCAGTCTTCTTGATAGCATTGCTTCTTCATTTTCACTGTGCTTAATACTTTCATTTTCATCTGAGCTTGCTTCTGATGAGTCTTCTTCAGCTTTTAAAGCATTGGAGTGCTTCTTTCTACTTGAAGACTCTCCTAGCCTTTCCATATTGATCTCATGGGCCATAAGGGACCCAATGAGCTTTTCCAAAGACATCCTTTTTCAGATCATTAGCTTCCTCAATAGCTGTGACCTTTGGGGTCCACGAGGATGGTAAGGATCTAAGAATTTTCCTCACCATGTCTCCAATCTCATAGGTTTCCCCAAGTCCAGCCAATCCATTTCTAATATCTGTGAATCGACTGAACATTTGAGTTATAGACTCACCTGATTGCATCTGAAATCTTTCATATTGAGTAACAAGAATATCAATTCTTGTCTCCTTCACCTTGTCTGTGCCTTCATAGTTAATTCTAAGCTTTTCCCACATCTCCATTGCGGATTTGCAGGCTGAAACTCTGTTGAATTCCTTTTTGCTTAGTTCACAGCACAGAATGCTTTTAGCCTTACAGTTTAAGGAGATCTTTTTCCTTTCATCATCTGTCCACTGAGCTTTCTCATTTGTGACCAGGAGATCACCTTCTTTTACTATTGACCATATTTGATAGTCGTGACCTTGGAGAAAGTACTCCATTCTGGTCTTCCAATAAGCATAATCTTCACCATCAAAGAGAGGGGGTCAGTTGACAGACTGACCTTCAATGTTACCTTGGGCTGCCATGGATCTTTACTCTTCAAATCGTTGGATCTTTCTTCTTTGTCGAAGAGACTCACTCTGATACCACTTGTTGCCCAGTTGACGAGCCCAGAGGGGGGGGGGTGAATGGGTCTTTTAAAAAATTATTTGATTAGTACCTGTACTTAAAACATTCACACAAGGACGATCTTCGAAGAAGGTTAGAGAAGGTTAGTATAAAAGGCAAACACACAATAAGCAATCACACAACACAAGAAATTATCCTAGTTCAGACCTCCTCTCCTTAGGAGTCCTACGTCCAGTCCCTGAGCAACAACTCAGGATTCCACTAACTAGGGTACAGTCCCCCTACGGACAATACAACACCCAGCTCAGCTGGTCTTCCTTCACAAGAAGGGAACTACAACACCCTGGATCCCTCACCAGGTCTTCCTTCACTACAGAAGGGAACACAACACCCTGGCTCCCCACCAGGCTTTCCTTCACAACAGAAGGGAACAAACAACAAGAAGAATAAACAGGAATTCAAGCCCCTAGATCAAGCTTTAGCAAGATAAGATCTGAGACTACTAGCACTGAGAGCAAATAATCTAAACAAGGCACTCTCTCAGAACTACACTGGCCCTCTTAGGATCTCTATTACAGCACAGAGAGCAAAGAGCTAAAGACACACTAGAATTGAATTCTTGGCTCTTGGATTCTTTCAGAAGATCTGGAAAGCTTGTTTTCTCAATCGTAGGTCTCTCTCTTCTATCTTTCTTCTGGAGCTGATATCTTGAATTATATCCCCAATTTGAAATGTAGTCGTTGAAGTAACCGTTGTCTCTTAGTTTGGTAGACGTTAGACTGCTTGACACTTGGAAGCTTCTAGTCAACAATCTTTTATCCAATTGAGCACGCAAAGAGATAAGATCTCCTGGCGTCTATATGGTCCAATGTTGTATGATAGAAAGTCTTAGGACCCTGCATATATTAAATGCTAGAACAGTAGACAGCTAGGCTCTCTCTTGTTGTCAGTAAACGTTGATGTGAATATTCACCAAAATAGTAATGCCAAATAGCTTGTTCTAAAAGATACACACAGAGTAAGCATAATGGTAGACGTGATCGTCTGCATGCATGTAGAGATATGTTCTGTCTTCATTAAATGCACATCAGTCAGACAGATATGTGAAGACTTTGACTATTCAACGCTTTCAGAAATAAGATAAATATTAAGTCAATGCCTATATGACTTATGAAATCGTTATGATCAAGTGTTTTACTGAAGAAAAACGTTATGCAAAGCAAATCGTTATGATCGCTA